>OW388290.1:60921552-61562802 GCA_936450465.1 Gibbula magus | reverse complement strand
GAGTAGCTGGCTGTACGTCAGGGGTGGGATCCACTCTTTTCCTCTTTGGCTGGGGGCTGTTCACAAGGTCACTTAAGAGCATCCTCTTCGCCTTCTTCTCCGCCTCCTCATATCCAAGGAGAAGGGTTGGGTAGGGGTTTTCTGGTGTCGGCCGACCATCCACAAAGTGCAAGCTGCAAACCCTAGCATCCTTCTTGGGAGACCACAGCTTTCCGTTCCCAGTTGTTCGGTTGATCAAGACCTTCCACTTGTGTCGTGCATCTTTATCGGCCCTTGTGGTAGGAAAAGTCTTCAACCTGCAAATAAACATGTAAAGTTGTAAAGATACATCTTACCAAGCCACTGTGCATGCAACTTAATTATTATCAGACGGGATTTAATAATTTTGTATTTAGCCTTTTAATTTCCTCCAATTATAACATATTCTGAGAAAAAATTCTGATTTCATAAGAAGCATATTATGGCAATATATATATATATATATATATATATATATATGACAAAATAATTTCTGTCCCCAGTGCTGTATGAATACATATTTTTGCTTAACACTTAACAGATGAATAAACAAACTTCAGCAGCATCTAAAAAGTCAAAAATAATAAAGTTATATTTTCTTAAATAATTTAAGATTTGACTGTTGTCAGTTACAACTATGAAAGTTACTGCATATGTCTCAATGAAGAAAAAACATTTTTCTAAATTTTATCAATCAGGCTTTGACATTTGTTTGTGAATAGTTAGACAGTTATCAATCAGAAATGTGTAAGTTGAAGAGGCATTTGTGCTTTTAATATGTGCTTTTCTGCTTCAGACAACTAACTCTCAAAGTAAGCATTCTACAAATTTCCATTTAAATGTGCATGTAAAACGATATAATTGTCAAGAAACCACCTTCATATGTTTTTTAAAAACCTGGAATTACCTGTATTTTTTAATAAAAAGCTCATGAGAAAACATCAATTTTAAAATAAATAAATAAATAAATAAATAGTCATACTTGTAAGGTGATGCACAGTTACACCTATGTGACAGCCTAGGAGCATCACATCCAAAGCAGTATCCTTGTCTCCATTTCTTAACTTTATCAGAGTTGTTCCTACATGTCACTACACTACACGTCAACACCATAGTGCAGAAATGTTGTAAGTATGCAAAAATATTCATAACAGTATATATACTGACAACTTACCTGCTAAGAAGAGCTGAGAATCGTGGTATAAATTACTATCAAAACCACATCATACGTGTGTATAAGCAGCTGCACCCTTCTCTCTTTTACTCATCCTTTTGGAGAAGTTACGCTTTGTCATAACAAATCTGTGAATGAAATGCATTCTCCATGGATTAAAGAACAGATTGATACTATCAGCCACCTCTGAAGTTAATTAACAACGTTTGTAGAGGCGTTGAAAGCTGACCTGTTTACACAATGATTACAACTGTTTACACACAACCGGAAGTCGCCTTTGTCGAAATGCCAAGGGACGTAACTCATGTCCGAACTAGTGAATGTTACTATAAATAGCAAATTTGTAACATCGTGTATAAAGCGTGTACTCCTTTCCATGGTTTGTAACTTCTGCAGTCGGTTAAAATTAGCGGTGGGACAATGAACATTTACTTTTATGATAGCAGCAAACATTTGAATTATACAAATTACGCTAAGACTTGATCAAGCTCTACCTACAATTCTTGTTGGAATGTTAGTCACGTGATCTTAGTCTATCTAAGGGGTGTGTTTTACACGTGGAATAGCCGTCCGTTGGCCCTGTTCATGGATTATTAATGTGAAGAATGTAAACAATATTCTAATTTCCAAATTATTGGAAGCAGAATGTTACCTGTATCTGATCAATTGGCATCATAACGTCCTCGTGCTTTAACTATAATAGTTCAGGGCAAAACTATACTTTATTACAATACACATTGGGGTACAGCGAACTTTATTTCTTAATTAAAATGATATTTTCAGGCACATCCAGTGTTTCCTGATAAAGAGAAATGGAGTCCATATTGCTTGTATATCAGGCCGGGTTTGCATCTTTCTGAATTATACAATGTTTCCATTTAATTATAGTCTAATCAAGAAGCCCGATAACCCAAGAAAGCACACACATAAGATCACAAATCAAAGAATGATAGGACAGGCCATATTGTAGTATGTTGCTTAATAATATAAATAAATGTCAACATTCACATAATAGATTAAATAATTGTAAAATAGAAGGGGTGTATATTGTCGCGTAATTAAATGCATTTTCAAAGGAAAAATAGAATGCACATGATTTTTGCTGAGGAGAATTCATATATTGGGTTAGTACTAATAAAGAACTTATATCATTGAATTATTTGTCTCATAACATGTTGTTTTCTAATCTAAACGACTTCTGCGTTGTTCAAGCTCTCTTCAAATATATGTTTCCATAAAATGTCCAATAACATTCAATCCACTTATTTAAATGCTGACATGCACTGCTAAAATAATACTATCCGCCTTACCAGAAGAACGTTGAAAGTAAACGGTCGCCTTCTTTTTCACACGTTCTAATATCAAGGCGTTTGATTAAAGAAATATCTCTAATGTCATAAGCCCATAATATGATGTTATTTTTGTATGACAACTGACAAAATTTTGACAACTAGGTCTAATTCTTCGCACATGGCACAGCACTCACGTCGCAAGGCTTAAATTGATATTTGGCGTTTTCTGACGATTTTATTATGAATTCAGTGATGGTGACAACCGAGCAATAACTACAGCCATGCCTTTATTGAATATTTCAATGTTTTGTGTAATCTCGCAGTCTACATAATTTAACTATTTAACGATTTGCCCGTCTGAAACAAAGTTAAACATGTATTATCATGTCCATGTGTTCATATGTTATGGTTTTTATTCGATGCAGAATAGCTCATAACAAGATAGGTAATTGTCAAATTGTCAAATTAAATGCTTTGTTTTGAACAAATCTTTGGGAGGAATTGGAAGTTTGGAGTTTGAATACGTACACACACAATAAAGATGTATTCCATAAACATTGTTTTTAACAGTAATTGTTTTCCAAATCCATGTCCACAGTAAGCATTAAGTGTATAGGGACCATATCCATCCGTAAACTTGATCTTTGTAATGGCATTTTGCATCACGCAAACTTTAACTGCCTGTTAGTGGTATATCTGCTCTCTTTGAGGTCATTAACTTGCAGAAATTGTATTCTCGTCTGTGTCTGACACTGTGGAATGCTTGACGAGAAACTGTCAATCTGAAAAATTGTTAGAATCAATGGATTTATGTGATACATGTAAATCTAGAAGCAAATCAGTAAGAATGATGTTTGTTATAGACAGATTGTCATTTCTTAGATTCGTGTTTTGACACACTGCATGGATCATTTTGTCTCCTGTTTTGTTTGAATAATTATTGATGACATCTCAAAACATTTCCCTCGTACTTCTTACATTTCTGCTGGATTTACTGTAGTTGATTTTGAATGCTTCTGGTGAGGATATATCTCATTAAGAGATATATACAATTTCAGTCATGGGACTTTCATATTTAATACTTGATATCATATATCATATATCTGTTGCTGAAATGACGATGTCAATGGGGTTTATGAATAATGTTTGGTATTTAAAGTGAAATTCTATGAAATATGGATGTTCTGTTTACGTGAGATAGTGTTGGTAAAATTTGTCTTCTTGGATACAACGTTGCTGTCATGAAACAAGCCGGAAAATCATGTATTACTCTCCTTTCTTATCTGGTTAAGGAGATTTGAAAATGACAATTTTCTAAAAGCTGTTTTTTTTCAGAAACATGAACAGGTAATTACAAAACATTTTTAGACAACATTACGAGCAATGCTGTAACTATGTTTCATTCGTATCTATCTATCATGAATTGAAATGTCTTGCATTATTTCTTTCGACCCTCGTTGTATTTCACCTTTAATCACATACCATATTGATTTTCATATCAGTCTGATTACACTGCGATTTTCTTTGACTGTCTTTCGTTGAACTACGTTTCGTAAAATGCATGACAAAAAACTCAAACTTACATTTTGGTCATACCGCTGATCTAAATGATTCTTCCATCGGTGTTTGTATAACGAACATCAAGTTTAAGGAGCTAACGATCACAGTGTATATCACCACTATAATTATGGCTATATTTGCTTTCATGTAATTGCGATGCTGATACAGGAGTCCATGCCAGCAAACTTGCAATACGAGAATATAAAACAATATAAAACGAAGGTTACAGAGCGAAACTGACATAGCTGATGGAAGGAGTTAATAGCGTATCAGGTTCTAATTGGAGTTGTTAGGAGACGATTACAACTAGAAAGCACCAAAGAACATGATATCACATAATGATTGAAGCAGTTGATGTTTGCAAATTTTAGACTTTCACTTCCTGGTACCTCGTATATATGTGAAACATGCAAACACAAGGCAAAATATGTTATTACGTTGTATTATTCTGAATGTTATGCACGACTGTTGTTGAACATCATCATACGTGTGCATTCACAGAGGTTATTATAAAGTCTGACTATTCAAAATTATCAAAATATGTTGTATGAAGCAAACATAATAAGGTTTTATGCATTTATGTAAATGGACCATTCAATGTAAACCTTATGAATATGTATCGAATATGTGTCACCTAATTACCCATCTTAATATTTCATAACTTTCACAGCAATGTCCACAAATACAACGTCAAATATTTTTATTAATTGTTAAGATATATGTTTCAAGCTGACACAAAAGCTACAACCAATCTTCGTTAGACTTAAACTTTATTCCAAACCATTGGTATCTGTATGGGCGTATTATCATGAATCAGTAAAACATCAATTGCTTGAAACTAAACATCGTCCACTTTTCACTTGAGACCAATAATTAAGTTGTTACTCAGAAAGGGTATTATGAACACGGGAGGACAATGGTTCATTGAGAGTATGTTTTCACGGTTACAGATCGTATTCCCTTACATTGTCGGCCAAAAGAAACGCCTACTTGATTTTCCTTAAAATGAAATATGAAATAATTTCTGAAATATAATTAATGTTGGTCTCCACGTTATGCTGAAACAATAATTAATATGAAAGTCCATTGAAATCGTTGAAAAATTGTGATTCGCACGGTAACCACATACATCGCTAGCGTCATCACCACTTTAATGCGAATGCGTGGCTGTATTGGAGCTTGTGGTTGTATGAAAATCTTTTTAAAATGTTTATCTGATCAAGCACTGATCGAAAACTGAACAATTTCTGTTTTCTCATTTGAACAATCGCCATTCTTTTGTGACATGACAACTTCTGACATTGAAATATATCATGCACAAATGATGCAACTTCATAATGCTAAAATATTGCTTAACTGTCCATTATGTTTTTTACGGTAGTTTTCGGTAGGTGTTTCTGTTGGCTGACAGTGTTGTGTATGACAAGTATTGCCGTTCTAAATCCATAAACCCACAAACATAACATTGAACATAAGAGGAAAACCAATATGATTGTTAACATTTGAAACATCTCCATGTGTATGTACATAAACTCACGGGCAAAAGAAACGCTACCAGGTATTTTAATCTAGATTGAAGAATAAATTAAGAAGTCAGATTAAAAAAAAAAAAGTTTATTCAAAAAGAACATGTGCTGATATCATATTCATAAAACATGCAACCAATCAGCTTCCGGTATCAACATAACAGTCTCCGATATTCATCCGGGGTCAAAAAGTCCAAGTTCACGGTTATGACTGATCCCGGTGCAGGAAAATCCAGGCTCAATGTAACGAAAACAGTTCACATTAATAACGTGTAAGAGCTTGGCCAAGTTGCAGGCGATTATGTGGAGGTGGTCGTCTTTGGCGAATACGACGATCCATAGCGTCCCAAAGATGTTCGATCGGTGACATGTCAGGCGAGCATGCTGGCCACTGCAAAACGTCGATGTTGTTGAGTAACTTGAGCTGTGTGCGGGCTGGCATTGTCTTGTTGAAAGATCACACCTTGTGCCTTGTCAAATAAAGGGACAGATGACGGGACGGAGAATGTCATGAACGTCACGCTGAGCTGTTAGATTTCCATTCACGATAACCAGCTTCGTCATTTCCTCACCAAGTATGCCTCCCCAAACCACTTCCTGAACGCAACATGCGGCGATAAACACGTACTCTTCCATCTGCTTTGAAGAGACAGAACCGACTTTCGTCAGAGAAAAGCACCCTCTGCTACTGACGTCGCTGCCAACGTAACTTGCCCATCTCAGTCTTCGTTGGCGATGTTCAGCTGTCAACCGCTGGCCCCGGATCGGTCTGTATGCCCTTATGCCATGGGACCTTAGACGTCTAGACACTGTGCGTCTGCTTACCCGATGGCCCAGGACATTGACGTCACAGTCAAGAAGCGGTTCCTGAGGTGTAACATGCGCAGGTATCGCAATGGTTTTATACCCGTCCGGCATGGGTCTTGTTTGCTTGGTATGAAAAAACCACAATTTGGGAAAATTTTGAAAAAATCATGCGTTTTATACCACAGTTCAATATGAAACAATCATTGTTGTGTTTGGGCGATGTGTTTTCATGTGGTTGGGTTTGAATCTGAGTTCTGAATCATGGTTTTTAGATTGAATTGAAAACAAATTTATTCTTTAACAGGAAATGATACTTCTCTTATCTTCATGAACATCACATTTAAGCAAACTTAACAACAAACAATGTTTTATCTTATTTTTTCGACGTATCTGCAATCGCATTCACACTTCAGAATATGTATTACATTCAGCTGGTTGCATGTTGAAATTTATGTATTGAATTCGGCTACACTGAACACAAAGCTCACATAACATTTGAAATTAGACATTATTACTCCAGATATATGTTCATTTAATGAGATAATTGTTTTGTTTGTCAAAGCTGTATAAATTATAGTGTACCTTAAAACATACTATATGGTCTAAGTATTTTTGTCTACACATTGCTGACTTTTCTCTATTAGTTTTTCAAGCATCGTAAGGTTATTACCTGCAATAATATAGCATGTATTGGGGCAGGGTCTGGTAACTGCCATGTTTTCGATACAAATGTCCAAAGGTTTTGATGCATTATCTTTTGAAACAAGTAAAATAAGATATTGATTGTAACATCTATTGACAAATGAAACATAGCTTTAAAATGTGCTATGTTATACGTGGACCATTCGTCATGCTTGTTCTACTTGCACATTTAGATTCCTTGATTTAGAAATACGTTACGTCCATATTAGGGACCTTTTCTTTTACAAACAATTTAAAATGACCAAGTTATCACACCAGGATTCTCTAATGCATCAGGAAAAATTGATAGAGTAGTTCCAAAATTAAACACAGATTTGAAATGATATATCCTGAGTTGATGTAAACATGACTCTTGAGACAGCTTGTATAAAATAATTTTTTGGATCAAGTTCGTTTTATTTCGATGTTAATATTTACTCATTCAATGTCAAATATCATCTTGTATTTCAAAATATAATCACTTATTCTACTTTTTTGGACATTTCAATGCCTGTATATGGATGATATATTACATAAGTTCACAGAAGCAGCCGGATAAACTTACGTAAATATTGATGTAAGGTTGCATGAGGTCAAATTGGTCATTTCAGATGCAATATTCACTGGGGAATGTATAATACTATGTACATTTAAGTATATTTCGTAACCATGCTTGTTGGAACAAAATCAATAACAACTGCTCCTCAGAAACATGATTTTCAACAAAGATACTGAGTTTTTGTTTTATTAATATTTCTGATATATTTACTGATGATGTTGGTCATGTAACTATCATATAGCCAATGTTTTTTTTATGAAATTGACACATTTGTGAAAACATATAATATAATGTTATAGAAATGTAACATACAGTATGTAATTTTTATCTGTAAAAGTACAATGTATTTATTCAAAGCAGGAAAATACAATGTGCACACCTTACTTTGCTGTAAGTCTGAACAAAACTAGCATCAATATATACAAACAATATTCATCTATCGAACAGACTGAAATCATCATTACCTTATACCAAACAATGTTAGCGAAGAAATAGAGAGCTGAGAATTCCTCTCCATTACAATATAAGCCAAAACTACCTACACAAATAAGACAAGTAGGTAAGAATAACTATCTTTATTTTAAAATATTTGGCGACTTTTCATTGACATCAGACACACTGTCCTTTTATTCTTCCGCCTTAATTTTTCTCAAATTTTAATTTTGTCTTGATTTAGAAAGAAAAAGAGTATGTACAAACACAGTTATTACATTAAATGTAAATTAAAATGGAATTCTTTTTGAAAATTCAATCAGATTCATACGTGAAAGTAGAAATCCGTAGAAATAATGATATGAATTTTTATTTGTATTTGGTCATAACGAATATAACAAAATGTTGAGTGCAATATTTCCCATTAATTTAATTTGTGTGTTTGATTCTTAAATAAGAGGATGCATTCGCAATAATTACATTTAAAAATGCCATGCCTGGAGGTATTAAAGGTCATTGCAGCGACATTGAATATAAACATCTTTATGTATAACCACTGCAGAGTGTTTATCCATGTATTTTTACACAAATGTCACGCTTCCCTTTTTGATTCATCGTCTGTAATGGGAGTTTACGATTCAGGAAGGATACACATTTATAAATAATGAATGATTCTTTAGAGTTGTCACACACACCTTGCCAATAAATACAGGCTTAAAAGCACTACGAATAGTTTTACATCAAATGTTATGGGTTTTCTGTTTGCTGAAATGTAACTCCAAAGTCGTAAGAAGGTAGCATTATCTTGGATAGTGTCCCGAAGAAATCTTTGGAACTTTGAATGTTCAATAACAATTGATATTACATAAAACATCTTAACATGCAATTACTCAATTTAGCATAGCGATTACAAACTAGTTTGTCAACATTCCTAAATAATATCAATCCCTAGAAAACGTAAATCATTTACGAAGAGACATATACAACACAAGAAAGCTTTTACAAAGGCATGGTTAGAGGTACCCCCATTGTGGGAGAACTGGTTATGTAAACGATATGTTTGTTACCATAACAAGCTTCGACCCGTTTTCATTCATTTAACCAACTTTTAAATGCCATTGACAGAAGAAACGAAACAATTGTGTTGGCCTATAAAGTTTTACTCTAAATATAAATAAACACAATGAATTCTATTTTTATGTCTTTTATCATCAATCACTTTTCACTGTTCATGTCTTTTTTAGGTTATAACTAAACTCAATTTCATTTAGAAATTGAAACTGTTCCATTATTAATGAACTTTTAATATAAGGACATTATTTTATAAATTTGGCAGGAAGATTTGATGAATACGTTGTTTATTTGGTTCATGATATTATAACGATTGGCAGTGTTGAAATTCTGTACTCTAATCAAGTAATGTTTATTCATTCCGACTTTTGTCATTCTTGCGTCGCTAAATCTACCGTAAATTCACCATAGCCCGTACCTTCTTTTGTATTCAGGAGCGCTATTCAGATAAGCTATGAGCTTGTTTACCAATCTAGTTATTTCATTGCAATAAATATGTTTAAATCACATGATAAACCTATGCAGAAATGGGAGGTTTATTATCAAAGGTTTGATTAATCGGGGGGAAGTAAACAAGTCTGAAATCACTTTAGGTAACGTTTGACTTGCAATTCATTTTTACACAGATTGCATTCAACATGTTAGCACTAATCAATGTATATTGATCTAGTATCAGATGTAAAGTTCACACATACAAATAAACCCTTCCCATGAAAAGATTTAATAGAACACATACATTTTATCAGATAGGTTTATCCAGACGTGCATTATTCATCTTTGCAACGTTTATTTCACTCAAATAACTAGGTTGTATGATACAGAAGTGAATGTTGCAGCAGAGAAATATTTTATTTTAATCGATGTGCCATATTCTAGTCCATTTTCTATGGAGGCTGGAGTATTCAGGCTTTTGAAGCAAAGGGTGTAGTAGCCTTGAGAGATCTAAATTAATCTAGTTAAACGCTTAACACTTTAACATAAAATTCATAACAATTCTCAGAAAGTAACCTTAATACTATAAAATCTATAGAAAAAAGGGAAAGTAAATCTTCAGTGAGAATATATATAACGTGAAAGTTTGAAATAAAATGTACTTTATGTATTCTACACAGATTGCCTGCTATGTTTTGATATTGTACATTCATCTGTTTTCTGATGCATGAGTTTTCATACAATGAAATAAAACTTTTAATGAAAAATATAAAATCTTCAAGAGGAGACATAAACTGATTCAATCATGTTTTATTCACTTTAGTAACATTTTTTTCTCACCTTTATATTGAGTTTATAATAAAGAGGTCAACTGAATATTTCAGGTGCGAGATATTTCTCTTTATGTTGACTAAAATATTGTATTGAGGATCGAAAGAAGAGGATGTTGTTGACAGTTGGCTGATTCATTACCAGGCTATTGAAACGTATTGTTATTTGAAAATGATTGGCAAGTAAAAGGCTAGATACTTCACACTGACCATTTACATGTCACATTTCATGTGATTTATTATCATTATAAGTTCAGTTTTATTTAAACAAATATTTTAATCACACAGGTGAACTCATTATGTGCGCATGTGTATGATGATATGTTACATGCAAACGTGAGTCATTTATGTGGTATAAATAATATAAATAAAATAAAAATAAAGAATGAGGGCTTCCACAGATTAAATGTAAACATATTAGGTATCTTGACGTGATTCAAGTGAAACGAAATCAGTGGGCATACAGACACATTGCATCCATATCCACAGAACTGCTCAAACTTTTAAAACAGTTAATTGTAGTATGCATATTATAAGCACGTCTCACTCACTAAATGTAATAAATCATTTCGTGAACAGTTAAAATAATAGTTGTATTATAGCTCACAATATATACAACCACAATCAATTGGACGTTTGAGAATGTTTCATTAGAAATGCGTTTGCAAAATGATCAAAGACATAAAACAAAACCTTCATTCTGTCATGTCACTTTGAGATGAAATAAGGGCTTTAACTTTAACACAAGCATAAGTTTGCTGTTAAACAGTTACATATACAGCTGTTAATTGTAAAAACTCGACATGTGACAGATGTTTTAACAAGACGTTCATCATCGTTGAAATATTACTTCAAGTTATCAAAATTTCACAGAAAGTCTTTGACATGTTTTATAAACAAATTGAAGGTATTAAAGTGTTTAAGGCGCTTGAAAAATACCAAACCTAAATCTACTTATTCATACATTGTTTTCTATAAAATTTAAATTCCGAAATAAGAGACATACATGTAACTGAACATCTACACATTTCATATCCTTGTTACTGTGTTATAGTTGTGATTGTACTTATTATTCCTATCATGAACTCTTTTTGGGATATATTTCGATAATAATAATAATTGCAATTATTAGAGGAATCATACTTTTGGTGCCGCCTTTGAAGCGCTCCGCGCGACCGTATAGTCCATACATTCCCATGTCCAGGTACCCATTTGTACAGCTGGGTGATATGTGTGCAATGTGCAAGTGCCTTGCCCATGTACACAACACAGTATAAGACCCAGGTCACAAATGGTTGGTGTCTCCACCGGGATTCGAACCCGGGCCGTTGGCGTGAGAGGCAGACATGCTAACCACTACAACACTGTGCTCCACATAGTTGAGTTTTATATTGTTTATCGAACATTTTGAAGACATACATGATATTGATTTGGAATGGAAACATTAATCATATACAACATTACTGCAGCAAATAATTCATTATCAATCTTGATTGTGCTTTGAGCAGATAAACTGCGAAATTGATACTTACATAAAGAATAATAAATCACTTCAAAACTCAACTATGTACATGTATCATAACTAATCAATTTCCATTATTTCAAAATAATCAGACTACTAACTAGATTTAAAAAATATCATATTTTAATTTGTAACTGTACCTGATACGTACAGTCAAGTCTTTTGATCTAGAAACAAGCAGAATGAGAATCATTTAGAAAATGGCAGTGTGACAGACCATATCATATTCAGATGGTGATTTGAATGGATTGGTGTTGACAGAGTCAATGTATCATCAATGTACAAGTGAGTGCCTTATACAAACCTTAATGTTATTTTTAAAGACAAAATAACAATATCAAAAACTGTACATAACATTTACATGGTTCACTTCATTTAATGTGTAAGTGTATAAGGCTGATAATTCACACTGATGATAACATCTTATGTGACTTCAATGTACTGATCATTGTCTGACACAGGTGGTACTTTAAATACAACAATAACAAGAAGACTATAAACTAGCATGCAACTTTTGAATTAAGATATATCGTTTGAACTATACCAACTTTTTGCAATAGTGCACTTACAACAACTGACTCACTGATTAGATCTTTGCAAATTGTAAATGATAAAATGAAATGATAGAAACCCTGAAGTATCGCAATGCTCATTTAAGAAGAACTTGATATATCGATATTGATATGAATGAAACTGATTATGTTTTCTTGAATAAGACTATGCACACTGTTTATGTGTTTATGTGTTCATTTTCATTTTTAAATGTCCACAGTATAACGTATATTAGAAATGGGTTGTGCGTGTTTAACCCAGTAGCCACTGAGCTGCGCCAAAGTGATAAAAAGTGTTTAGCTGTCATTTTGTGTCTGATTTCATGTGGTTTCTACATCCACTATGAATCTGATCTTAACTTTCAATGATATCAGATTTTCCAGACACGAGTTTGAGCGTGATAAGTAAGCATTTTACTGGCTAGTAAATATGATACTTGCCCATAACATCTGTTCTCGCTTTTCCAATGGTATAGCTTACGACTAGCGTAATTATATTTGAAACATCAATGATAGAATCTGAGGATTTATGTCAGGTTGTTACTCGTTTCAAACAGATGTATTCATTCCCTTATCTGAAGTTTTAAATGATTTTAAAGGCAAGGATTTGTTACGTTGTATCAGCTGTCAGAAAGTCCCATATTGGGTCAGGCAGCACTCCTGAATTGAGGATTTTTACTCATTATGTCTTAACCATGTCTTCCTTGAAACTATTTCTCAATACAAATTGTCAACCCAGTTCCACTTACTATAAACAAAGACAAGTCATTGTATATAGTTTGAAGCTTAACAATTTGTATTCATAAATAGTTATTCAAGGAAGTAAAATATACACATACGTTAATTTTACAACATGAATATATTCAGTGAACCAGTGAATAATAAATGAATAGTGTCTTTCATCGGGTGACTGCAAGGTCAAATTCTACAAACATGCGCACAGAAATACACAATGCATATTCAAATATCATATGTATAGTTGTATACCATATCCATATCTTATGTTCGTATCTTTTAGTCATTTACATTGCTTACAGAATAACATTGACTGACGTTTAGAGACAAATGTTTGTTCATATTTACGTCCAATCTGATGTGATAAACAATCTATTTCAAATAAACTTATAAATACTTGAAGCACTAGTCGGAATCAGAATATATGTACACACATTCTCAGTAGTTCATGTCAGGTTTTTCGTTTCAATATTTTTTTTATTATTACACATTTCTGTCATTTTGTTAGCACATTGACGTGATTTATTTTCAACTACTTGACCTTGTCCACTCGTTCAGAAAGATAGTGCTGACTGACAAGTTAATAGTGGAAAATCTGATTTTTTGATGACTGTCTCAAGTAAGCGTAAGCTTGTTTGGAATGTACTTTAGGTTAAGTCAAGTGGGACACAGTGCTAAGGGTGACGTCATTCCTTCACAATGGCATCAACAAACCTGCTAATTGGTGTTTCTATAGTTTATGTATTACCTTCTTTGTAAAGCATGCAACCATATGTTTTTCGCATTAACAGATAGATATATATTCTGCTGAACAACCACAGATCCGCTGACCATTTTACAAACAGATAATCACTACATTAAGGCAAACAAGAAAACAACAGAAAGTTGGTCGCTACAATCACAACTGTGCATCACATTTAAGGGATTTTTTTTATAAATAATGCGCGACAGTGCGTTAGCAATGGTGACAGATTCGATATCTGACAGGGATGGTAGAATAAAAGTAACACTTTTGTCAATATGCACTGTGTGTTCTCGGAAACACGTCCATGGCACATACGTGTATTCAATTTTATAGGGCTATGAACCAGTGTAAATGAAATATTCACATTTTCAAATATATGTCATCAGCACATAGACCATTCGACATTTAGCTGCGCTGAGGACTTTCTTTTCAAAATCAATCTTAAAGTCGTTTTTCATCTTCATGTAGAGCATCAGCGTACGATTCAGTAGAACGAATCATGGTAACTATCATTCAGTGTTTTTTTTCTTTAAAAGATTTAATCAGATTAAGGTATGATTATAAACAAATTCAGTTATATTCATTGGTGGACCACCAATCAAAAACTTTTTCAATGTTTCAAGGTTAGACTCATTGTATGTTATATTCATTAAGCTGTACTTGAAACAAACAAATATTGATTGATCACCTGCATCTCTTGAACAACCCATTGAGAGGTTCATTTTACAGATAATCCTGATTGATCATTTCCAAGGAGACTATCTGTCTTTATAAAACGTATTAGCACTTTCTTTACATGTTAATACTGAGCAATGGGTCGACAACGAGGGAGACGGGATACATGTTGTCTCACAATACTGAATGTGAGTTCCAAAATAGACGACCCAGTTATTTTCTAGTAACAATATGCAAAACCGTAAGACATCAGAATTCTTTTTTTTTTTCACTTTATTTCTTTTTTTGTGGGTACCATACACAGTCATAGAGCATATATTTTCAACATGTAATACATTGTACATTCAGGTTGGCATGGTTGTTTTTTTCATATCTACATTCAGTGTAGAGAATCTGCTTACTGACGTTATAAGTGTCTTGGAGGATTGATTTAAGGCCATTTATATGCGGTTTTCTATTTTGACATTTGCAGGTGTATATAAAGTGTTTGGTAATAGTGAAGATCAAATTTATTACATCATTTCAGTTTTCTTTGTAGCCAAACATGATGTGTGTTATTTTTGGTTCTAGGCTTATGTCAGTTTTACATTTGATTCGTACTATTGCTATCATGTCATACATTAAAAAGTGCTGGTTTATGTTACTGACAAACTTCTAGTCAATTCTTAATATTTTATGAAACTTCAACAGTCTGTGTGTTTTTGATGCATATGACCATGTATCGCGCACTTATTTATTTGTTTCAGTCAAATTGTTGCATATGACAATAGGTTTTTACTTGATATTCATTCTATTTAAACCTGCAATTAGAAAGATGTAATTTATTAAATGGTATTTAGTTATTAGGTAAAAAGAAGGTACTAAATTCCAACATATTAAAGATGAGGATGCTTCTGCTTCTGCAATAATATGGTAGGTAATGCAAGAATTAACAGGTATATTAAGATATACAATAAATTGCATGAAAATCTTATCTGAGCAGCGTTGTTATGTCGCAGTCTATATATGGCTAATATCGCTTCTTTACCAATCTTTGTCATTTTGTCGCGAAACTATTTTGTCAACAACTTTGTTAACACTGTGTTCATCATAATATGTTGCTTGTCATATCCTTACTTTCCAACATGGAATGTCAACCTTTTTGATAAACCATGCGACAAATGATGAAGGACATTTACGAGAAAGCTATACAATTGTTTCAATTGAAATGGGTGTCTGATTATTAGGCCATTCCACAGACAGGCATTTCAGTTATTGATAACACACCAACTCGTCTCGTCATCTGACTGGAGCAAATTACATTGTTTAATTCAAATGTTGCATGATGATTATAGATTTCTAAATTGTTGTTTGTTATTATCACCCAATGTGCGTGTCAGACAGATAACAATACACTGAGACCATATCAGATTTCAGGAAATATTTCAAGTCTCGTGTCTTCACCACAATAATCTGATCTAAGCTTTCACTGTTTTTGATAACTTAACATGGTAGCTAATGGCATATCAACAGTGTGAACTACCAACCTCAAATGCACATATGTTTAGCAGACATATGTTTAAATCTGTGAACCATGCCAATGTACAGCATTTAACGATTTTAGTTTTAAGAGTGTTTTTGTTTGTATGAAATTAAAGTGTGTGTTATGCAGTCACTTATAGAGTGGTGGCACATTTCAACGATCAATTACCCGAACAACACAGGGTCTGAGACATTAGCATCTTAAACTGGAAAGGTTGGCTTGACATGGGGAGCATGCTAGCCAAGCCTTCGTAAACACATTGTTATTCTGAATTCCGAAAATTCTAAATTGTCAGTAACCTCGTTCAAAATTATGATGATGAGACACTAAACACTTTTTCATAACGTTACCTGTTATGATATATATGCCTCATTAATTGAAAAACAATCTTTGGTTCTGCACTTTCTATGATAATTGATTTTAATTTCTATTTAAAATTCTCAAATTTCAACTTTGCTATTCCATAATATTATGTTTGGGGATGACCAGTGTGCATTTATGTAACGTTTGATGTGGAACTCTGCAGAATAATGTGAGATTTAAGGTGATTTGTGAGTGGCCCTGTCAGGAAATTGAAATTAAAAGAAACAGTCAAAGGTAAAGTAAAAATTAAAATAATTAATGTGTATAATGCACATATACATGTACATGTATCTTGTTATGTCCCCCCAAATTTTTTTCGGGAGACATAATGTTTATGACTCCGTCAGTCATTCCGTTATTCCGTCATTCCGTCATTCCGAAATGCTTTCTTTTCCGGGCCATATCTAAAAAAACGTTCAATATCTTTTCACGAAACTTGGTATGTGGTTAGGCCTAGTGGTGGAGTGGTGCCTTTTGCTATTTTGGTTATTCTGAATTTTTTTATTTTTGTCTGGTTTCCATGGAAACAATTTGAACTTAGTGCAAATTGGGGGTAGGGACCTTTTCCGGCCTCTATATCCAAAACCGTTCAATATTTGTTCACCAAACTTTGTATTTGCCTAGACCTAGTGATAGAGTGGTGCCTTTTGCTACTTTGGCTATTCTGATTATTTTTGTTTTTACTGGTTTCGATGGCAACAATTTGAACTTAGTGCATATTGGGGGTAGGGACGTTTTCCGGCCTCTTTGTCAAAATCTATCAAGTATTTCTTTACGAAACTTGGTATGTGGTTAGACCTAGTGGAGGAGTGGTGCCTTTTGCTATTTTGGTTATTCTGAATTTTTAAAACAAAATTCTGGTTTCCATGGAAACAATTTGAACTTAGTGCATATTGGGGGTAGGGACCTTTTCCGGCCTCTATATCCAAAACCGTTCAATATTTGTTCACCAAACTTTGTATTTGCCTAGACCTAGTGATAGAGTGGTGCCTTTTGCTACTTTGGCTATTCTGATTATTTTTGTTTTTACTGGTTTCGATGGCAACAATTTGAACTTAGTGCATATTGGGGGTAGGGACGTTTTCCGGCCTCTTTGTCAAAATCTATCAAGTATTTCTTTACGAAACTTGGTATGTGGTTAGACCTAGTGGAGGAATGGTGCCTTTTGCTATTTTGGTTATTCTGAATTTTTAAAAACAAATTCTGGTTTCCATGGAAACAATTTGAACTTAGTGCATATTGGGGGTAGGGACCTGTTCCGGCCTCTATCTCCAAAACCGTTCAATATTTTTTCATCAAACTTTGTATTTGCTTAGACCTAGTGATAGAGTGGTGCCTCTTGCTACTTTGGCTATTCTGAATTTTGTATTTCTCGTTATTAATGCAGTATTGAAGTTAGTGCTTAGCATAAGTGCAAAATAAGGGTAATACGACTAGGTTGGATTAAAAATTGGAGCGGGGGACATCACAGTGCATCACATGCACATATTTCTAGTTACATATTCTGTTGCAAGATCTTTTGACAAATACAGAATCCCGTTTAAGGCTACAGCTCAATGAAATGAAAAAGATAAACTATTTGATTGATAACCTAATGAGCAACATCTGTTAAATGTAATGTTTAAATGTATATATATTACAATGAGCAGTTGAATTGGGAATTATGTTTCCACTAATCGGGCTTGTTGTATAGAAAACCTATCATCCATTATCCTATTTCTTTAGTTTGTGTGATTGATATTTTTGCATCTTTGATCTTTCTACGAACTTAATTGCTAATAACACATGAACGCTTCGATATTTGTGAAATAAGCTATTGTGCAAAAGAAAGGTATTCATACAATATACATTTAATTGAAACGAGTTATGAATAATTATAGCATGTCTTGAGAAGACAACTTAACTATATTTGAAATGTCCAAAAAGTATCGGCTCAGATTTCTATGAAACACACATTTTAAGAAAATGTTGTTACCGAATCTACTTAACGAGGCGAGAGTCAAAAGGGGCTTTTTGGCTTGTTTTATGACATCATACACTAAAGATGTGTCAACAGATTTACAGACCATGCAGTTTATTTATTTTGACACCATCATTTATGAATCAAATTTCAACATTTTATAAATGTTTAAATGTTTAACTTAAATGGCTAAATAGCCAAAATTCAATTGGAACAAACATGTATTTGATTTGGCGAACTAATTAAAGTATCATTCTCTGATTTATCAAATTGTGAGTACTTATTTACTATACATGTATCTATCGAATACATTTAATATCTACTTTCTCAGACAGTAGTTTTTTTGTTTTATACTCTGTTACGAATGTCGGGACGTTTCTTTTGCACATTAGTAAACTAAAGACGAATCTATGTGATTTCATTAAGATATGTTGGAATTATATAAATGAAATTATAACATATTTTACAAGTGAGAAGCGTATGATAGCAGATGTAGCTTCCGAGATCCATTTGAAATTTCCTTTTCAGTTTGTACTAATTTATTGAAATTGTTGATTCAATTTTGCAATTCATTATTTGATGAGCGAAGTATATATAAGTAATACTCCACAATGTCACTTCATTATGGTTGAGTATTGCCAAATGCTATATCAATTTGATATGATTTCGATCCTGTGGCCAGAATTCTTGCTGTATACGCAGGATGAAAATACATCTTAATTTTAAAGTTGAATATTTATTCGTTCTCTAGTATTATCAAGTGGGGCGAAGCAAAAGTTTTTGGAAAAAACAATCATATGATTGGACCAATATGTTTAGAAAAAATATGTTCTCTGCAACTTGGTTTATTTTTCATTAAAACTTTGATAGGTATGTATTAAATTATGCATATGCAAATTATGTGATATCAGATTGATATCCAGTGTTCAATATTAAATGAAGAAGGCAATCTGTTTACAATCACATTAAGTGTACATATTTATATGATGTGTACAAGTTATCATCTGAAACATTAAAAACTAGTTCAATATCGTTTAATATTTAATTGTCACCAAATGAGTGTTCAAATGTAACCATAGTTTTGGCGAGTCTTGTTATAAAGCTATTAACCAATAAAATGGTGTGATATGAGATGAGGTATTGCATAGGATCTGAATGGGAAATCTAGACATCTGACTTGTTGAAAACCCAAAAGATAACATGTCGAATGCAAACAAAAATTCTTTAAATTTTAAGTGGTCTTTTCATTGTTTCCAATCTATGGAACATATTAACTGACTATCATACTTTCATGATGAAAATTCCCAGATGATGTGTGTTCTGTATTAAAAAAAAAGGATATTCAAAATGAATATCTAGTATACAGATTAAACCTTTAGAATTAAACTACAAATAATTTGTGCTTGCCAGTGGATATGAATGTTTTGTGACTTATGGACATTACCAATAATGCCAGCAGTTTTGAAATTTTACATTTTTACATTACAATGTTTGTTTGGAAATTGAAGATATCATGGCCTTGAGATGACCTAGATTTTCTCTTTTAAAGCATTAAATGGTTTGAAAATGTAATCATTACACTCTTTTCCATTTTTTATGATATTTATATATGTAAGCAAATATTATTTATTTTATACCCATGTTAACTTAAGATAGTAATACAGGCATGCAATACGGTTTCCGTGGTTTATTTCCGTATTGCACAGTGAATTCTGTATTGCACAGCTGAGGTTCTACTTTCTCTAAACTTCGACATTTCTCGGAATTTTCCTTACTTTTCAATGTTTTCCCAATTCAACCTCCTGAATTTATATTCTAATAATAGTGCTAGTAATTTTGAAATTGATTTAGGTACGAGCTTTGATTTAGACCTAATTTTAACAACACAAGCAAGGAAAATGTCACTCAAATTGTCAAGGCTGAAAAGCGCAAAGTATAGGGAATTGAAAGCATTGCAGAAAGCTTCGCTAGCGATGCAGCGTCATTGTAATGTCACAACCGTTTACTATTTGCACGTCATACCCATGGTAACGTCAATCAAAAGAAGCATGATGGCAGGCTGAATGTTGTTTCTAATTTTCAGTTCTTTGTAATTAAATGATTCTAAAGCAAATTTGAATGAGAAAATAAAAATACTATTAAGATTTCAAATGAGTCGTGCTGGAGCTGTCATGGAACTCGTTGTTCCTCCACTTCCATGACATCTTTTCATACAAACGATCCAAACGCAAAAGTATGATGTTCTATATATGTACTCAACAACATAATAAGGGAAAACAATTCTTTTAAAAAACTTCACAGATTCCATTTATCAATACAAGCTCAAATAATGATAACCGGCTTCCTACAAACCTTATAGCACTTTCTTGTCTGATACAATATAAAGTTAGCAGCGGCTTCAAGAAAATTACTTTCGTTAATCCATTTTCGTCACTTGGTGTCAAGGGAAAATTGCATTACGACTAAGTATTCTTGATGTATATTCTTTGCAGCTCTCGGTAGAAGGCAAAGACTTGTCTGGTGACAAGCTTCTTATCAACCTTCTTGATGTGATGATTTTCTAGGATCGACTGCAAGGCCAATATAAGAAATTATGAGATCATTTGTATCAGATTGGTTTATAAGTACTGGTGAGACCTTTACTTTCACTTTGATGTATTCCGGTAATTAAACGTGATCAACAATGACATGTGGTATAGAACGTGATATATGTGACCATTTCATGACATGATAATGTTTTTTTACACAGATGTTAGAATACTAAGCTAAGAGACAAATGCATATTAAATAAGGAATAAGGACATAGGTACATTTTTTAAAAGATTATTATGTACTTCATTCGTTCGTTGTTGTTGTCACCTTGAGTCATTTTGTTCCATGTTTTGCATTAATAACACAAGTATATTTCATATCAAAATAGGTATACACAACAGTTGAACGTTTCAATTACGAATAGCATTTGAAAAACGTGATCATTTGTATTTTGCAGATTTAAGAAAGTTATTGATACGATAACAGTCACGTTAGGGATACAGTATTCATGAAGCTAAAATTTTAGTTTTGCATGCAACCTTTATATCATCGTGATCACCATACTGACTTCAAATATACATTATGTTCTCTAGGTAATGAATAGATGAAGTGTATGCGATTTGGATATTTATATGCAAACATTGCAACCAAAAACATTTGAAATGCTTAGGATATATTTCTGTTAAATCTCTTAAAGTGTGTTCTGACATCAACATTCATTCTGAATCCACTCAAACATGATGGTTTTGTATTTTTGATTTTTGATATTTGTGGATTGAGTACACACTTAAAATAACTTCTAATAACTAAGTCAGATGTAGCGTGAGAGGAGCTGCCACAGAACGATTTTGAAAAGGTTCACACGTATGAAATATTTTTTAGTTCCCACGAAATAAAACTGTACATTTTTAGCAGATGGCCGTGCTCTCGACCAATCAAAATTCGGAAATATGTGTAATTTCAAAAGCTGGAAATGATCATGATATAAACATAATTTCACATTTCTCAAAACATGTGTAGAATGTACAGAAACATTGATATACATCAGTTTCAAACAAAACACTTTGTTAATAAATTATCAGTTAGTTTGTTTGGCGTATTCTACTCACAAGCTATACCTATCAACAAGAACCTCTCCATTAATGTTATTACAATTTACCGAACTTTTGATCTGAGGAATTTACCGCCACCCCTTATTACAATTTACCGCACTAATCTTTATTACATTTTACTGCATTTTCTTTTACATTTTACCGCATTATTACATCTTACCGCGTTTTTATTACAATTTACCTCAGTTATTCCATTTTATTGCATTTATTACATCTTACTTCTTGGGTACGGCACATGCAAGGTTTAATGATAACGTTTCTTTGGGTCATGTGAAAGGTCATAGCAAACTAACTTCGGATGTTTTAATGTTTTTCCTATCATCGAACAACTGCAATTGCGCTTTGAAAGCATTATAGCAATTTTCATGAAACATTACAAGATAAGGTTTCTACCTTTACACCTACGGGTTGCATTTTAGCAAATAGAAACTCATAACACTGACGCTTTATGATGTGGATGCTTTTAAAGACGTATTCATTGACTTCGGGAGCGTGACGACTGTAAGGAATCATTGATCAGTTATCAATAGACATCTTTCCTGAATACTAAATGTCAATTACTGACGCGAAATGAAAAGAGAATGAGGCTTTTTGTGTTTAATAATACACGACTTTTACAAACGTTTTAGATTACAAAATGCACTTGCACATAAGTGACATGAAACGAAGTAAACGTGGACAGATTGCGATAAAAGATAACAACAGTTTCATTTTCTTTGTACTTTCTTTGTACTTTCTTTACTTTCTAAGTTTCAGAAAACTCCTTTCTGAAGCAAAGGTGAATTTGAGAGATTGACACAAACATTTATAAGGACGATCTTGCCGCTAAATGTCACAATGATAATATAATGGCTGACATGTGGGACGTATTGGAAATGAAATGCAACGTTTGAGGCAATTAACTGGATTCCTGTACACTTCAAACTGGTTGAATGTGTTATTAAGCTTAATCCACTTTATTCCTACTTAAGTAAAGTTTTATATAGCCCACGAGGAAACACGTATGTAACTGACTTGTTTAATGTAAGCACTATGGACTCTGTAGTTGAAAAAAACATATGAAAAACCTGTTAGAAAATATTTAAAAATAAACGCCTACCCAAAATATGAAAGATAGTTTGTTTTACCTTATTTTACATATTTATTTTTTTAGATTAAATGATAAACACTTTGGTCGAAAACTTTGTTTAAAAAACACTCTAACAGGTATTGTGTCTTTGAGTACACTGACAATGAAACTCATCATATCCTGATGAATTAAATTATGTATACTTAATTAAAAGCAATGAGTTGTTAATTTAAATTGCTCAAAATTTACATTATCTGCCAAATGTTTCCTTTTGTCTCGGCCTAAACAGTAGAAATTTACATCCTACATCATCTGTAAAAATATGGAAGAGGATGATATTACCATTATTCTATGGCTGTGAATTTCAACGGGGTAAAGACTTTGATATGGTCGAAAGCACTAAATGATACTTTGAAATGCATTCAGAGTTTCGGTAAACGTATCTCCTCTGCTTCTGTCTGTAGACTACTATTTCTTGGCAAGTTATGCAACTATCGGTGTAATTGTTTGTTTAATGATGTATTCTGTGTTCAGTAAACAATATTTCAAAAGAGAACAGCTGCATTACATTGTATATGCGATACAATCATTCAAACCAGTAAAATATAATATTTTTAATTACCTAACTGGTTATCTTGACACTGAAAGTCGCTGTTGCGCAAATGAGTTATCAATTGAAGGGGTGCATTCAAGAAGGGCACATGTTCTATGTATTTAACATAGCACATGTGCCCTTCTTGAATGCACCCCTTCAATTATATAAACGAAACTGAAACTGTACGATTGGCTACTCAAGTCTCTGTAAGACAAGATATGTCAAGACATCACACAACTCATAATACCTTTGGTGTACATAGATTGTATTATTTTATGCATGTTTATCCACAATTTAAAGATATTTTACAATGTTGTGTACAAATCAATTCCAGGGCAAAATTTTCAAAAGATTGTGAACTCTATACAAATATATTGTAATGATTATGCCTGCCACATAATTCTTCATTGTGAACTGTACATGTACAACATAAACCAATTCCTCTCAAAACTCATAGTTCTTTTTGACCTTGATGTTTATGTTGAAATAGAACTACTATCGGATGATGAAATGCTGTCCCTCATTTCTGGAGGTGAAATACCAGTAACCAACCATATGGATGAAATGTCATGGAGATGTATGATAGTTCTCTTCTGTAAATATCTGTTTTCTATGCGAACATCACTGAACTGTACATTCTAGATCTTTTCCTATGGTAATCCCTGCCTGTATAATTATATCATTGTGAAATAGTTGTTGTAAATATATATTGTATATATGTGAAATGATCTTCGGATCGCAATCTGGAGGAAATAAAGAGATTCAGGCACTCATTCATTCATTCATATATATATGACCAGCATAATATTATTCTGATTTAATTGTATTACTCGTGTTTGATAAACATCTTTCTAAAAGAAAATTGGCATATGAAAACGGTGTATGAATCAACCAAATTATGTTTCCAAAGAGCAACTCTTTGATAAAAATCAGGATAAATAGTTTTTTTTTGTACAAGCGATCTGATGAAAAAACATGGTTTTACATTTGCAGATCGATTTTGTGTAAGATTATGTACTTATGTTGTATGTTATATTCTCAATGTAGTACCTTTTTTAACCATATACACATACAGTCTAAAATTTCAGTTTCTCAGACTTGAAACTTACAACTGTCAAGAATTTGGTGTGACAGGACAGCTTCATAAATTGATTTTCACAATGTATCAACATTATAACAATCAATTAAAACGGATCAATCCCAAATTCTAAAAATGCCACAGGCAGAGACGATTGGAAGTCTGATCTTAAGTCAACTCATGGAATATCCTTTCAAATCTGTCTTTTCAATTTGGAATCACATTCTCAAGGGTGATAATCAACAGAGCAAATAGCTTTCTATACACTAAACTGCTATTATGCCATCTTCTAAATGGTGATGTAAGACATCCAACAAGAACATCCTTTCTGAAATCTAATGTAGCTTTTCTGATAAATTTGTCTTTACAATTTGAATAAATATTTAAACGTAAATTTCTTACTCCATTTTAATTAACGTTTCTTTCATTATTAATAAATTGTTTTACGAGGAAGAAAAGAAACAATAAATTTGATGTCGAACATGATATATTGTGTTATTGTTTATACCAATAATTACAATATGATAGACATAGCAGAGCTATTTGATGTCTTTAGAGGACATTTAAAAGTGGACAAAATTAAACTCATGATTTTTGAATAGCCACTATTTTATTTTGAACATAGGCAAATATTTACGTACATGAATTAGTAGGTATATACTCCGCATCATTGTGTATGGTCATAATAAAGACGTCGTTGTCTAAATATCTTGCTTTGTTAAGGACATGGAACAGAACTTTTTTATCAATTGATCTGTTTCTTTCTTGTGAAATGTTGAACAAACATCTGCTTCTATTGAACAACAGATCCATTAGTTTCGTACACAGGTAATACTGATTGATAAGTTCCATGCAGACATTTCACTACATCACTGTCTTTCCAAATTCTGAGCAATGAGCATAGGGATAGGAAGAAAGGGACACAAGCGTAATGGAATTATAACAAGTTAATGGATGTTTGTAATTTGTAACATAACTTTTAAAAAATAATACACATCTTAATGAACTCAAATTTCTAAATTGGAATAAAGCTGCATTCATGATCACATAGAGAAAAACTATTTTAAAACCCATGGAATCGGTTCAGAAAATAGAACTACGAATAATCAAATATTCGTAGACGTTTCAGTTAATGCATAACTATGAATCAGGACGTACATAAGTTTGTACACATGAAAATAATCGCATTTACCTGTGTAATTTTGTCCCTTGCGGAAATCGCATTACTCCATTGAAAGATAGGTTAGTTTAAAAAATTCAAATCGACGCAAACAAAATGACTTCCTAAAGGTTTAAAACCTAAAAGTGTGAAAAAAACACAACATGAGTGTTTTATGAGTGGGGAACTTTTATCCAGCAATATGAACAAACGAATTTGTTTTGAGATATTGATATGAAGCTATTTATGAATGATGAATACATAATACCAGTACTCATGTGAAGATGGCAAGCATCTCAAAATGAAGTGTATATTTGGTAATTTTAGAACATCTCCCATGCGCATTTGCTTCAGGGAAATTTTACTTCATGTCTAGGCACAAGATTTTGCTGGAAACATGGCAAGGAGACTTTTGCATAACATGAAAAACATATATAACATTTGCCATGATGAGATATTGTACAGCTATATTACACAAGTATACCAGGATCTAAAGGATAGTTTGGTCAGTGTTATACACACGAAACAAGGCTTCAATAACTCAACGATGGTTTTGTTCAGCTTTAAAGGTGCATCCATTGTGTTTCACAACATTTATTTGGCTTTAATACGTTCCCAAACACTATATGTGCAGTCTACCGTACAAATAAATTCACTTAGCCTGCATATTCTTCCCCAATCGCCAAATATATCATAATAACTAGTTTCCAATTAAACTCGAGTAACATCATTATGCATGTGTAGAAACAGAAAATGCAGTCCCAATAACATGAACAGTCGTTATATGACCTATTTAACATTATCAACTCAAATTTGGCATTTTGTCTGTTATAAGATAAATTACGTTTGTCTCATTGGCGCACGCCAATCATGACGCATTGTCCGGTTTTCGATCAGAAATCACTCAAATCGTCAATATACTCAGTCCACTATCATTAATGTGGTGGTTTTCGGTAACAGTCGGTACGTCTCGATAAAGGAACATCGGTTATAACGTTTGGAATATGTGACCCCAAACAACAAAAGGGATGTACCTTTAAAGGGCCTCACATGTAAAGTACTATAGTTATAGTAGAAACATGATAAAGACAACGTGTCCAAAGTGGAGATGTATTGAGAACACGACCAAGGAGACTGCAGGCGTCCATTTGCGCCATATACTGTTGTAAAATATAGGCCATGCACACGTTATTTGGTCTAATGAGTTTAGCTACTGTCATTGCCAGGCTAACGTGAACGGTGTGTGCATTTGAAGTATTCATTTTATCAATTGACATTGAAACCCTTTTGGGAATGTAATTATAAACATGGTGTATCATGGTGTTATGAAAATATTAAACAACACAAAAGTAACTTAAACTGCCACAATTTGTTGTAGAATCCATTATTATTTTCAGACATAGATTTGTTTTACCTCATACTATAGAACTTAATCAAGCACCACCTCATATTTTCAGATTTGTGTGACGATGCCCAACCACTGTGAAAATATTGTGAAATTAATCGAAGAAATGCTGTTATGTTATGACAGTGCATCATCTTAGCTAAACAAAAAGACAACACTGAATACAATGTGTAACATGTATCTCATTATATTGTCAGATGAACATGAACAGTGGTTTTACTTGAAAACTCACTCCTGTGAACTTCAAAAACGGTGAAAAAGTGTGTTAAGCAGTTGGACAATGTTCTTTGTTTTCTTTAGCTAACAAATGACCATCACGTTATCAATAACGGGTGTATCCGCCACGTGCCCGGATGATTGCTTCAACCATCCTCGACGTCATTGTGGTGAGTCTCTTGATTCGATGCAGAGGTAACAGCTGCCACCCATGGTGTATAGCTGCTTCTAAACCGATTAAATCCTGTACTGGTGGGTCCATGTCTTGCACTCGACGTCCAATCATATCCCAAATGTGTTCCAGTGGATTGATATCCGAGTGCATGGCAGGCCATGGAAGTTTGGATAATGCATTGTTCTTTAGAAACTCAATCACAAGTCGAGAACGTTGAGGTTGAGCGTTATCATTCATGAATACAGGACAAGTGGCCAATGGATGATTGTCAAAATTTGGCACAAGAACAGGCTGCAAAATTCCCTGATGTAACAATCGCCATTGAGATCACCTCACGAAGTCACCAAATCGAGCTTACAACCGTGAGGGATGCATCACCAGGTCATTACAGATCCACCAACGAATGGGACTGATGCTTGGAAGTTCTTTGGTGCATATGTTGTGATTTCTGAACAAGACGGCTTATCACAGTGTGGTGTACGTTAAACAGTACGGTCGTCAGATAGCTTTATAAGACTTTCCGGTGGAACTCATTCCAATAATTTGCCATCTTTTTGCTTCAGTGAGTCTCCTTCTAGACATGTTCAGGGGTAATGACACAATCATAACATAATTTCCAATTTGATTTCAAGAACGATTTAAAACTGCAATTTCAGAAAGTTGTGGGTGGTGTGCTTCACATGCATTGTGGGGTGTGTTTGTGCGATTGACCTCACAGAAAACCTGAACACTGTTGAGAGGAAATGCAGTTCCATACCAATTACCATCTCACAATACATATTCGTTAATATGTATATTTGTATCACTAAAGATATTAGGTGGTGCTTAATTAAGTTCTTTTTGTATAGATCCCTCTCAAACCCAGGCTAAATTATGTTCATTTTATATAATTTATATTCCCAACATTTTAAATATGTATAGGTCAATCTAGTTTGCATTGTGCAAGTTGTGATTTTGTTAAAGCTGAACTATTATGCAATCATACAAGTTATAACCCGTAACGTTTTTATTGTACATATTATAGCTTGTACATGTTGCAGTTAGCCTTTTGGTAAAATTGTATGAAACATAACACTCAGAACAAGATTCCCAAACAACTGATTTTGTCTTCACTTGTATTACTCTGACAATGATTCACGGCAGCGTGAGTTACACTGTTCTCCAGCTTGACGACACTTACACAGAGCTGTCTCCGACTTAGTTTTACATTTACAATTCATATATCAGTGTCCACCAGTCTGGAGCAAAATTCTCACAGCTCTTCTAATTGACACTTCGTTTTGAGGATTCATGTCTTTTATTAAAGATCCACTCACTTGTTCAAATTGATTTCGAGTGAGACATAATACCAATTTTGAAATAGTTCGTACTTAGATGCATTTTAACTGTTAAACCATTAAATGATTTTGGATGTGAGTTTAATTGTACAATGAGTACAATTGGCAAAGTACCTGCAAAATCCTTCTTCTGACACTTCTATGCTATAAACAGTTTGAAATGGCTACACGTAATATATATTTATATATATATATATATATATATATATATATATATATATATATATATATCACACGAATTGTGTGATGTTGACAACAAATGTATACATGTTTCAATGTAAATGGCTTTGGCAATTTTGTTTCTTCTTTTTGTTCTCAGAACAAGATAACGTTTTTATTACTTTTTAAATGACCATATAATTTGAGTTGTATGCATTGAAATACATTTTCAAAATTATAATAATTTGTCATTTTGCGTTCTCTCTAGGGAACAAAACATACGAAACGAAAAGACATTTTGACTCATTGCTTGGAACCACAATGCCATCATTTCTAAAACTCTGATCAAAACGCAAATTATTAAAGACAACCGTGTTGAAACGCATTATTTGGGTTGATTATGTCACATCGCTCAATGTAAAATGAAAGCTCATCGTTTATTATTATGAAAATGACATCAAGAGACGAATGGAACTGAAGATTACTGTAAGAAGAGGAACGCTTTTTAACAAAATGGGTTATCTGTCAAAAGTGTTGACAAAGAATAGAAAAGGGTGATTTTAACCACAATTTGTTTTGCTTAAATATCATTCCTGTCAAATGTCTACTTTAAAACCATAGAGAAAGTTAAACTTTACAGTTATTGTCGATCCTTTATGGAGTCATTTGCATAATGTGTTCAAAGTTATAAAGAGACAGTTTACATTCTGACCACAATCTTATCCAGTACTCAGCCAAATCATGTTGTTTTACATTTCGTTTTCTAAAATATCATCAAAACATGATTTGTTTATTTGATGAGTCAAATGGCTCATCTTGTTAATGTGAATATACATTTTCCCCAAAAAAAACCTTTTATCATAAGATAGAAGTTGCCATCAAATTATATTATTAAATTAATTCCTTTCTTTGCATCAACTATTCAGTACCGGATATATGTAAAATAATCTATTAGACCGGGTGTTGACAGTCCATATATGTATCTAGCATTCTATTTTACTTTTTTCTAGTGTACCTTCAGAAACAACTTGACTGAATAGATAGATTATTAAATTGACGTCTACATACTTTTTGCTGGACAATCTATAGCATTGGACGAACCAGTGAAGGATATAAAATCCATTTTAACACGAATGATAGAGGTTTTGATCTCAAATCAATTTCAAAGAAGTTCGAAGTAATTTGAATTTATATGATTTGTTCCTTCTCCTCCGTAGTAAACCCATCATGCTCAGTATCTTCTTTTGTACTCTGGAGCAGTGTTTAGATAAGTTAGTATCTTGTTTACCAATCTAGTTCCTTCATGGCAATAAATATGTTGAAATCACATATTCAAACCCATGCAGAAATGGAAGGTTTATTACCGAAGGTGTGATTATTCGGGGAAAAGTCTGAAGTCTTGTAATGTCTGATTTTAAAATGAATGCAATACATTTTTACACAAATTACATGTTATATGTTAGCAGTAATCATGTATATTGATCTGGTATCTGATGTAAAATCCTTACATACAAGTTCACCTTTTCATTGAATACATACAGTTTTAACCAGAGCTATTTGTTCAAACATGTCATATTCATCACTGCAGCTTGTATTTCACTCCAATATCTAAGTAGTATAACGGAAGTCAAGAGAATGTTTTAGTAGAGCAATACTTTTTTTCCATCTTGGACCACTGAAATAATCTATAGAGGGGGTCGTAACCTTGACATATCTCATTAATCTTGTTTTTCGTAATTAGTCACGCAACTTGTCATATTTAGCAAATATGAAGTGCAAAAAGTAAATCTATATAAATTTTTCGAACATTACATTAAAACTGTCAAATTGACACAAAAAATGGAAAGCCTATCAAAAGTAAATTTTTGCGGAGAATATCTCAAGCGAAAGGAACCAAGTATTTTACACAGATTACTTGCTATATTTTAATACTATTCAATGTATTTGGTATTTGATGCATAATGTCATACAATCAAGTAAAACTTTCAATGAAAACTATAAAAAAAAAGTTTACGAGAACACAAACTGGTTCAATCATGTTTTTTATCACTTTAGTAGCATATATTTCACAACTTGAATTTTAAGCACATGGACGTGATTTATGTGCAATAAATTCACCTTGTGAAGTCGTTTAGAAAGTTTGTGCTGACTGACAATTTGATAGTGAGAAATCTGATTATAACACTGTCTCAGTAAGCGTAACCTTGTTAGGAAGGTATTTAAGGTTAAGTCTGAATGACAGGAAGACACAAGTGAGCCACAGTGCTATAGGCGATGTCTTTCCTTCTCAATGGCAAAATGGCATTAAGAAACCTGCTATTTTTCTTTCTATAGTTTGTGTATTACATTCTGTATAAAGCATATAACCATGTGTTTTTCGCATTTACAGATAGATGCATCCATTCTGTCAAGTAACCACAGATTCGCTATGTGCAATTCTGACAATTTCACAAACATAAATGTTGTGCAATAGTGAAATAGAAATGATGACATATTCGATATGTCACAGGGATGGTTGAATACATGTAAAAGTTACATTTATTGTCAATATGAACTGTTTGTTCTCAGGACAATTCCTTGGCACAATAGTGAATTCTATGTTACAGGGCTATTAACCCGTGTAAATGAAATGTTACCACCTAAATTATATGTCATCGACACATAGACATATGCAATTCGACATTTGCCTGCGCTGAAGACTTCCTTTTCAAAATCACTCTTAGTGAGAAGTAAACAAACATGTTTTCTATTTCTATCTTTTTTAACTGAGAATGTTAGACGATTGGTGTGTTATATTGATTTAACATCACTTGAAGCAAACAAATATTGATTGATCACCTGCATCTCTTGAACAACGCATTGAGAGGTTCATTTAACAGAGAATCCTGATTGATTATTTCCAAGGAGACTATCTGTCTTTATAGAACGTATTAGCATTTTCTTTACCTGTTAATGCTTGGCAGAAAATAAGGCAGATGGAGATACACGTCATCTCACACTAATGAATGTGGCTTCCAAAATAGATGATTCATATCTATTCTAGTAGCAATATGCAAACACCAGACAGACAATAAAATACTTTATAACATTGTTGATAGATTTCTTTTAAAAAGCGCTGATTCAAGTTGCTGACTTGAATGAACATTTTTAGTCAACATTTAGCTTACATTTTATGAACCTTCAACATTCTATGTATTTACGATGTATATGACTATGTACCTGTATTCAGACACATTGTTACATATGTTTTGTGACCCTATTTGTGACATACGAGTGTCACATTGAATCATACTCCACATGTTTCATTGATTTGTGGACAATATTTCAAAAACTCATGTTTGTCTTTTTAAATAATTTTATTTTGAGATATTGACCTGCAGCGATTAGGAGAACATTAGGTACTAAATTTCATTGCAATATAGATTAGGGACATAACTAACTCATGTTTTTTCAAGGATATGAACTTGCAACGGGTATAAGTGAGCGTCACCGTCAACGTTGCCAAAATGCATTAAGTAATTCATGTAAATATATGATTAAGATAAGCTGCATACATTTAAAAGCTTACCAGAGCAGTGTTGTACAACAACAAATAATGTTATGTGGCAGTATATTAATGATTAATACAGTTGTATAGCTTCTTTACCCATCTTTGACATTGTGTCGTTTTTGAATTAACTATGTTAACACGGTGTTCATTAGAAAATGTAGCTTTTTTCATACCCTTACTTCCTGAAATATAATGTCATCCTTTTTGATAACACATGCACAAAATTATGAAGGATTGTAACGAGAAAGCTACACAATTTGAAATGGGCATCTGAGTATAAAGCCATTACCACAGACGGGGGTTTCAGGCAATTCTATTCTAAATAATACAGCAAATCGGACTGGAGCATCTTATAATTTTCAATTCAAATGTTGCATGATGATTAAATATTTCTTAATTGTTGTTGTTATTATCATGCAACATCAGTGTCAGACAGTTTACTATACACTGAAACCATTTTAGATTTCAAGACAAGATTTCAAGTATCGTGTCTAAACCACCATAATTCAGTCTTAGCTCTTACTGTTGTTGATATGTAACTTTACATCATGCTAGCTACTGCAATCAGGCATATCAACAGTGTGAACTAGTAACCTCAAATGCAAATATGTTCAGTAGACATATGTTTAAAGTTGTGAACCATGACAATGTACAGCATTAAACCATTTTAGTTTTAAGAGTTGTTGTTTGTATGAAATTAAAGTGTTTGTAATACGGTCACCTATAGAGTGATGAAACATATCGATGATCAATTACCCGAACAAGACAGGGTCTGAGACATTGGTATCTTAATGGACAGGAGTAAATATCTAGATTTGGTATGGGGAGCATGCTCGCCAAGCCTTCACACACCCATTGTTATCCTGAATTCTGATAATTTGTAAATTAAAAAACATTGCTGAAACTTATGATTGTGAGAAACACATTTATCATAATGTTACCTTTTATGATACATATGCCTCATAAAATGGAAAGCAACCTTTGGCTCTGAAGTTCTAGTTGCTGTTTATTTATGCTGTTAAATACATTGTTATCCTGAATTCTGAAAAAAATCTAAATTGTAAGGAAACTGGCTGAGAATAAGCACAGTTTTCATAACGTTGTGACATCATCTTCTATGATTTTGAAGTTTCTATGATAATTGCTGTTAGTTTTATTTTAAAAATGTCAATTTTCGAGTCCAAATGTGGGGAATGACCAGTTCAACTAACTTTTATGAAACGTTTGATGTAGAATTTCAAGAAACAGTCATGTTTGTCAATGTCAATTAAAAATTAAAATAATTAGTTTCTATAGTAAACATATACATGTATATTGTTAGATGTGCTTTTTGAGATCTTTTGACAAATACAGAATCTCAATTACGCCTGCAGTCTCAGAAAAAGAAAAAGACATAGCTATTTGATTGATAACCAAATGAGCAGCATGTAATGTTTAACTGTTTATATGTTACAATGAGCAGTTGTATGTGGAATTGTTTGGCCACAAACAAGCCTTTTTTTAAAAAAGATATAACCTCTCATCTATTATCTTATTTCTTTAGTTTGTGTGATTGATATTCTTGTATCTTTGATGTTTCTACGAACTTAATTTCGAATAAGACATTAACACATCGATATTTGTTAAAGAAACTCATGTGCAAAAGCAACGTCGTCAAAGAAAATACATTCGATTGAAACCGAGTTATAATTACAGCAAGTCTTTAGAATCCAACTTAACCTTATTTGAAATGTCAAAACATTATCTGTTCAGATTTCTATGAAAAACACATTTTAAAAAATCGTCGTTTCGAATCTCCTTAAGTAACTTCATTCAAACATATCGAGTTTATATAAAAGAAATTATGAAATATTGTACAAGTGAGAAGCGTATGATATGGATTTTGAGATCCATTTGAGATTTACTTTTTAGTTCGTACTGATTTATTGAAATTGTTGATTCAATTTTGGCATTAATCCTTTGATGAGCGAAGTAAATTTGAGTAAGACACCAGAACTTCTCTTCATTATGATCGAGAATTGCCAAATGATGTAACAAGTCTATGATTTCTATTCTGTGACAAGAATAGCTGTTACATACTCCGCAACAGATGACTAAAAGTTCTGATCCTCGGCCACAGGTGGAAAACACGTATTATTTTTTAAGTTTAATATGTATATGTTCTCTGAGTTATCAAATGGGGTGTAGAAAAAGGTTTTAAAAAATAATCAAATGATTTGACCAATATATTTTGGCAAATGTTATGATTTTTTTCCCGTTAAAACATAATTTATGCATGTGATATCAGATTGATATCCAGTGTTAAATATTAAATGTAGTAGGCAATCTGTGTAAATCATATTAATTGTACATGTATATATGTTGTGTACAAGTTATGATCTGAAGAATTAAAAACTAGTTCAATATTGTTAAATTTTCCAAATTCCAGGTCACCCAATGCTTTTTCTGGTTCACACGTAATTCATAGTCTGGGCGAGTCTTGTTATAAAGCCATTAACCAATAATATGGTGTAATATGAGAGGAGGTATTGGGATTGGATCCTAATGGGCAAATCAAGCATCTTACTGGTTGAAAACCTAAAGGTTGTATCTAAAATATCGAATGCAAGCAATCTTCTTTAAATTGCAAGTCGCCTTTTCACTGTTTCATATCCGTGATCATATTATGATATTTCTATATTTTGCCAAATATTATGTATTCAACAACATAATTAGAAAAAAAGATTTAAAACAGTTGATTGATTCAATTTATCAATACAAGTTCAAAGAATTATAAACTGTTACCTACAAACGTTTTAGCACTTTCTTGCCTAATACAATTGAAAGTTACTTCAAGAAAATTATGCTAATCCATTTTCGTCACTTGGTGCCAAGGGAAAATCGCATTACGACTAAGTATTATTGATGCATAGTTTTTGCGGCTCTCGGTAGAAGGCAAAGTCTCGTCTGGTGACAAGCTTCTTACCTACCTTCTTGATGTGATGATTTTCTAAGATTGATTACAAGGCCACTATAAGTAATTATGTACAGGATACAACATGACAAACGATGTTTATGAGATTTAAAACCCGCAATCCGAGGGATAAACAAGAGGGGCGTCAGCCTCGACTGTAAGGGTAAGGGTTTCAAATCTCATAAACAACCTTTGGCATGTTTTACCAAGCTTACAAACTGACCCCATGGTTAAATTTGATGTTTCATCTATTCTAATTGATAGTGAGGAAAAGAAAGGCAGTAGGTATAAGAAGAACCCCATCAGCCTAGTCCCTGTAGCACAGTGGTATCATGTTTGGTGTGTAGGAGTATGGAGGTTTCAGGTTTGAGACAGGCTATTGAAAAAAACATTTGCAAATTGATGTTTGAAATATCAGTAGTTTTTTCAATAGAGTTAGACATAACAGACACCTACTTTCATCTTAAACTTAAAATCTCGGTATTAAATATAGGTATTTGAAGTGGGGCATTATTAAGATTATTGCTCCGAGTAGAGGGAAATTACGTTACAATCCCTGGGATTAAGTGATAACCCCCGGGATAATACATCCACATATGAATTATTGAGTATAATGTTATAGGCAGCATAGTGGTGTGCTATCACTGGATGTCTGTAAGATACCCTATGTATCAGATTGGTTTATAAGAAATGGAACGTTACTTTCACTTTGTTGTACTTCCGGTAATAACACATGGAAATGGATCTCATGAAATATATGACTAAACTGACTTGCAAAAGAAACGTCATCAACAAAAATACGTGATATTTATATGCACGGGTTATGAATTAATTGTTCAGTTCATGAACAGTCTTTGTTCAGGATTTTGAAAAACAAGCCTTTTAAACAATGTCATTTGAAAATCTCGTTAACTACATTTCTGCATTTTTTCATAATCTTAATTTCCAAACAGTCTGGCCAAACGACATGTTGAAAATGCGATTTTAGCCACGCATATTATGTTTGAACAGATATGACAATTAAATGATATTGTGGGTATTTAATATCGACTTCATCCGACAGCAGTATTTCAGTTTTTACTCTGTTGAAAATGTGGTGGTGTTTCTTTTGCAAGTCAGCTTATTTCATGACATGATAAATGTATTTTCACAGATGTTAATAACAATACTTGCCTTAAATATAAATGAATATTAAATAATCAATATAATGTATTTAATTCATTTCGTTTTGTTTGTCATCTGGTGTCATTTTGTTTCAATCATAAATGGCATATGAGAAAAGGGATCATTCATATATGTTTATATTTCAGGATGTTATTCATGTGATAACAGTCACGTTGAAGATATAATATCCATGAAGCCAACATTCGAGTTTAGCTATGCAAACTTTATTTTTTTTTTTTTACCATACGGACTGCAAATATATATATTCTCAAGGTAATGGACACCAGATGAAGGATGTGGATATTCATATGCACATTTGAAACGAAATAAATGCTACATAGTAAATATGTTACATGTACCTGTAACTATAAGTTACAGTTTGAAATGCAATAATTCAAATATTTCAGGAACTGCTAATGATTTTGAAATTTGTAAACCAGATATGAGTATGCAGATTAATAAACAAATCACTGAGCCTTATATGGTGCAATATTGATTTAGGGATAACCATTTCCAACAGTATTACACTTCTGAAATATATTAAGGTCGCATGTTTTGTATACTTGACAATATCAAATCTCTTTTGCCCAAGAACTGTGTCACTTTATACAAGTTTCAACAGAAAATATGTTGTGAATATACGATTGTTTTATAAATGTCAGAATGCTGTAAGAACTTAAATAACTGGGCAGATAATATTCAAAAATGTTCCTTTATGATCCAATATTTAGTTTTGTGCCAAGTTTCTACACTCCATGAGATTCTAGCATCCTCAGCATTAATATCTTCTCAGGATTCAGACCAGAATGTATAAATCCAGACAAAAACAACAGTGAAAAAGGTGTCCATGACTAAGACAAATGAAGCAGTAGTAGTCGGACCATGGCCTATTCTTAAGCTTAAAACATTCTCGGTGAACATATTTATAGGATATGTGTGTTGCGAAGGAGTTCACGATAGTTCGTTTGAATCTTACAAGTTACTCATCTAGTCACTATACAACAGTGTTATTCAGAGAAACAACATGCAATCTAAGAAAATACATTTTTCTTTTGAAATAAAATATATACATTTGTATAATGTTCTTCTCATAATCATCTCCATTGGAATGATTTAAAAAATTAAATCACTCTACTACTTGGGTAATGCACATGCAAAGCTTCAAATGGTTATAATAGATGTTATTTATTTCAGCTCCTGAAATGAAGCAAAGTTTTTTTCAGTAAGTTAAGCATGAATGTTTCAGGTGTATGAATCGTGATGTCTTTATATTTCTTATTACATTTAAAGTAAACTTTATCATACTTTAATACAAAGAAACTGTATTTCCCAGATGTATATTATTAAGGAAAAGTTATAAAAGTTAAAATCTGGAAGTTAAAGCCTGAATAGGTACAGCACAAAACGCATCACGCATTTAAATTTGATGATTACTTTCACGAAATTCATTGTGTTGTAATAATAATCTGTGTTTCTATTTCATTTATTTATGTCTGCCATTCATTACCTTGAAATAAATGTTTTAGTTGAAAACGTGTCTTTGTCGTGTGAAAGGTCATAACAAATTAACCTTTGATGCTTTAATGTTTTTCCTATAAACATCAAACAACTGGAATTGCGCTTAGAAAGCTTCATAGCAATCTTCATGAAATATTACAAGATAACGTTTCTAACTTTACACCTAAGGGTCGCATTTTGGCAAATAGAAAACTCATTACAATGGCGATTAATGATTTGGGTGCTCTTAAAGCAGTATTCATTGACATCAGGAGCGTGACGACTGTAAGGAATCATTGATCATTTATAAATAGATATCTTGCCTGAATCCTAAACGTCAATTACTGATGCGAAACGAAAAGAGAATCTGGCTTTTGATCTTGAAGAATACATGGCTAAACACTTTGCAACATCTCTCGATTACAAACTTGACATGCACATTTGTGTCATGAAAAGAAGCAAATCTTTAAAGGGTCCAAATGAATGCTTTCGTGTTCATAACTATTCGTTACCATGTATTTGTAAATTTAATTTCTTGACCTATGGGACATGTTACGATTTATTGGAGAATAATAACGTTTTACACTTATGCTAATTTACAGTCTGCAAATACCGTTAGTGGTTAGAGATAACGACAGTTCACATTTCTTTGTACTTGTAGAATTTGAAGCAAAAACTTATTTTCAATTGAACAAGTAGTGAGGTAAGGTGACATGATCCCCCGCCGCAAATTAATACTTTAAACTGTTAAAATAATCAACAAAACTGACTGGGCCCTGAACTTTCCCTAAAAGAACCACTGGTTTAAGATAATGATGAGCATTCAATGAACAGTTCTTGTGATATCGATTCCCCTGACAAGCTAAACATGTCGACAAACTCAGTTCAAGTTCTGATGTGACCTAAACAATATATAATCAGCCCTTTGTCTTCACTGGGAGGTGCTTTGTGTAAGATATGATGAAATTCCAGTGAATGGTTCTTGTGATATCCCACTGACAAGCTTTACATGAACATTAACATGCTGAAAAATTCAATGTTCCGCTGTGACCTAGAGAATAGTCGCAAGGTCACCAAAATGTAATCAGCCCTTTGTCTTTCCTAGGAGGTGCTTTGTGTAAGATATGATGAATTCCAGTGAATGGTTCTTGAGATATCTCGCTGACAAGCTTTACATGTACATTAACATGACGATAAAGTCAAAGTTCCTCTGTGACTTTGAGAATCTGATCAGCCCTTTGTCTTACCTTGGAGAAGCTATGAGTAAGATGTGAAGAGAATCCAGTCAATGGTTTTTGAGTTATTCCGACTAGGTTAAAATGACAAAGTCTCGATGTGACCTTGAAATGAAGGTCAAGGTCACAAACCTCTGTAGGAACATTACTCTCCCTATGATGAACCAATATGCAAATATGAAAAGAATCCAGTGAATAGTATTTGAGTTATTCCATTTGGATGGACGTAAGGGACTGACGTAGCTGAATACTATATCCCCCGTTTCACGCTAAACGCGAGACGGGGGATAAAAATGATTGTGTTAGAGTTACACATACATAAACTACCGGGCAAAAGAAAGTTTTCAGCTAAGAATTTCGATTAATTCAATATTTAAAAGAAATCAGATGTATTTGACTATGACACGATACAATAATACTTATCTGCAGTAGTTTGAATGACTTTGTTGGTGACTTAGGTTAAATTTTAGTTCAAATATCTTTTTGTAATGAAGACAGGGTTAAGAATGCAATTTTCACCAACATGACCCCTGCCCTGTTTAAAATGTTTAAAAAGTGTGCAGAATCAGGCACATTTATTTATTTTCACATAGGATACATGTATGTCTTATATGTCGATGAACAGTTGTGTATCATCAACAATAATTTAAAAACAAAATTAAACTTAAAATTTCATTTTTAAAAAAAAATAATTAAAAAACATGTAGAAGTATTCTTTGACTGCTAACTAAACACCTCTACTTATCAGTTTTGGATTATGACATCGAAAACTTGAGATATTTGCAATTGAAAATCATACATATGATAAAATCAACTGAGGTTAGTACTTTCTTTTGCCCGGTAGTTTATAAGGAATCCTGCAGATAATTTAATGTCTGGCATGTGAGACGTATTGGTAATAGAAGGCAAAATTTAAAGTAATTACCTGGTGTCCCTTCACACATCAAACTGGCTGAATGAGTTATTAAGCTTTTACGCCTACCCAAAAGGAAACACGTATGTCACAAACTTTTGATAATTTAGGAAACAACACCTGTTGAAGTGAACATTTGGGACTTTGAAATAAATGCAAATGAAACCTCTTTAGAAAAACGCGGTGTAGTCTGATATATGTCTATATTAATCGTTGATTAGATGAGATGTGATTTTGTAAAATAAATTATGTTATCTCCAAATAATGTATCTGCATGATCTAACCCATACAGTAATCTATATAAATATAGTTAAACTATATTACCTTATACGTTCATCCGTATTGAGTTGCTTCATTCATATATATAGTAAACATCTGTTTCAAAAGAAAACATTCATATGATAACTTGTATTCTAAATCAGATATGTACATACATATATAGTCTAAAATTCAGTTTCTCGCAATTGGAACTTTACTACTGAAAGTAATGCTTTCATTTGGAAGACGGAACGCATTACATTGGTGTGACAGTTTCATAAATTGATATTCACAATGTAACAAAATTATGACAATCAACTCAAACGAATCCATCACAAATTCTTAAAATGCCACAGGCAGAGACGATGGGAAGTCTGATCTTAAGTCAACTCGTGGAATATCCTTTCAATTTGGAATTATTCTATCACATCCACAAGGGAGATAAAGTACAGATGAAGTAGCCTTTCTATACACGATACTGTTTGTATGCCATCTTCTAAATCTTCCAAATATCCTTTTTGAAAACTATTACAACTTTTCTAATAAATTCATTTTTCACTCTAAATTTGAATAAATATTTCTATGTAAACGTCTTTCCCGATTTTGATAAATGTTTATTTCATTATTATACAATATAGGAAGATATGTAATGTTTTTTTCTGTTTATATCAATAATTACAATATGATAGCTATAGCAGAGATATCTGATGTATTTAGATTTAGAAGTGGAATACATTGAACTCAATATTTTGGAATAGCCACTATTTCATATTGAAAATAAACAAATATTCAGTATATATGAATGAGTAAGTAGATACGCTGCATCATTGTTTACGGTCACAAGAAACACATTGCTTTTGGAATAGAACTTTTTAATAAATTGTTCTTATTTCTTTTAAAAGGTTGAATGATCCTCTTCGTCTATTGAACAATAGATTCATTAGTTCCTTAAACAGGTAATACTGATTGATGATATCCATCCAGACATTTTCACTACGTCACTGTCTTTCCAAAACCGTTTGTAACACGTTAATAATGCGCAATGGCTATAGGGATAGAATGGAAGTGTGATAGTATTACAACAAAATAATGGATGTTTGTAATTTGTAGAATAACGTTTGGAGCAGCGATATACGTGTATGTGTATTGGGGGTATATTTGCAATGTATCGATCTCTTCTTAAATCGAGTAAATATTATATCGATTGGCAAATTTTAATGAAATGTTTATACATTTATATCAATCTATATACATTTATATATGCATCGTTTATAAGTTGTGATTTTGTAATCAAACACTTTATAACCGGTAAGGTTTGTATTGTCCATGTCAAAGCATGTACAGTTGCAGTTGGCCTTTTTGATATAACTTGCACAACATAAAACAAGATTTCAATTCAACTGAATTTGTTGAACATGGCAGTGATTCACAACGTAAGTTAAACACTAAGCTGTGATGTTTTTATTGTTCAGGTTAAAGCTTGTACAATCAGCCTTTTTCGTAAAACTTGTACAATATAAACATCAGAACAATATGTGTTTCTTTACTTGTTGGAACCTGACAATTATTCACGGCAGTTCTCCAGCTTGGCGCCACTTAAACAGAGCTGTCTTACACTTACTTCTTACATTTCAAATTCAAATTTCCTTGTCAAGAAGTCTGGGACAAAATTCGTCTCAAATATTTCGTACTCATCTGCCCTTACTGTTAAATGAAATCATAAATTGTAATGTTTCACAATCGTCTATTTCAATCCCGTACTCTTTCATGGTGTTGGGTGTGAGTACAATGGTAAATAATGTAAACCACTGAAATTATTCATCTGACCACTCTTATGTTACAACCAGTTTGAAATAGCTACCGATAATATATTTCACGAATTATGCGATTATGCAATGTCCGCATGGTCTAAAACTGATTTACTTTACTTCTTCTTTGTGTTCTCATATACAAGTTATGTATCACTATTTAAATTTCATATACATTAAGTGGGTTTTTTTTCATTACGCATTGAAATACAGTTTCAAGATTGTAATAATATATCATGTTGCGTTTTCTCTAGGGAATAAAACATGCAAACAGAAAATACATTTTGACTCCTTGCTTGGAACCACAATACCGTCATTTCTAAAACTCTGATCAAAATGCAAATTATTAAAGACAGCCGTGTTGAAAGGTATTATTTGGGTTGAATATTGTCACACCTATGAATTTAAAATGATAACTCATTGTCAATAATTATTAAAAAACACTTCAAGAGATGAATAATCCTGGAGGTTACTGTCAGAAGAGAAACGCTTCAGGAAATGTTGACAGAGGATAAAAAAAACCTTTCGATTTCAAACAAAATTGTTTTGCACCAGTATCATTTCTGTCAAGGATCTACTTTAAAACTGCAGAGGAAATTTAAATTCACAGTTATTGTTGATCCGTGATGGAGTCAGTTACATAAAGTGTGCAAAGCATTAAAGAGACGCGAAATGCAAAAACAAATCTAAGAAACATAAAGCTTTTCCAAATAAATTATCATCATATTTAAAGTCAAAACAAACTATTTGTAAATTATTGGTATCCCGGATATATAAGTAATATAATCTGTTAGACTGGGTGTTGACAGTCCAGGGCACAAAACAGGGACTCAATGGTACCTTATCGTTTGTGCAACACAATAGTTGTGAACACCATAATGACTTCATGCCCTTTTCCCCTTTGTACTGATAGTGAAGTGTATCGAAAGTCAAGGACTCTAACTATGTATTTAGTGATACAATCTAACAAACAAAACATTCCCCAAAAGAAATCAGTACAAAATGTCTGAGTGCTTCTCTTTTAATCCTCAAGACAAATCATATGAATCTCGACTTGTATTTTACTTTTTCTATTGTACCTTGAGAAAACAGAATGACACCAATGTCATGTAAGAAATTAAAAAGCCTTAACTGAATTTACTAAATTGACGCCTATATATTTTTGCAGGACAATATATCGCAAGGTACAAACACGTGAAGGACACGGATGACAGAGGATTTGATCTTTTGGATTTGATCTGGAATCACTTTCATAGTAGTTTTAAGTAGGTTGAATTTATTCCTGATTTTTTACATCTTTTGTGTTGTTAATCTATCATGCTCAGTAAATTGTTTGTACCAGGGAGCGCTGTTCAGATAAGTTATTATCTTTTTTATCAATCTAGTCATTAATCTAGGCATCTTATCATTAAATATGATCAAATTATATATTCAAACACATTCAGAAATGGAAGGTTTATTATCAAAGTTTTGAAAAACAGGGAGGAAGTAAACAAGGAAATAGTTCACCTTAAAATGAATGCAATGCATTTTTACACAGATGGCATGCTACATGACAGCACTTATTAATGTATATTAGACTGGTATTTGTTGTACAATTTCATACATACAAATGTACCTTTCCCATGAAAAGGTTTAAGAGAACACGTACATTTTATCAGATAGGTTTGTTGATAGGGTTGTTTATTCACCTTTGCAACTTGTATTTCACAACAATATCTAGGTTGTATAATACAGAGATCAGGTGAATGTTGCAGTTGAGCAATACTTTATTTCGATCCATGGGCCATTGAACTATACTATAGAGGCCGGAGTATTCAGGCATTTGAAAGATCTCATTTTACATGGTTCTCAACGCTGAAATGCTAAAACATAAATGCATATCAATCCTCAGAAAATGACCTTAAAACTATCATATCGATAGAAGAAAGGATAAGTAAATATTTAGTGAGAATATATCAAATGAAAGGTTGAGATAAAATGTACTTAATGTAGATTACACAGATTGCCTGCTATATTTTGATACTGATCAATGTACATTGGTATGGTACCTGATGGATGAGTTCATACAATCAAGTAAAACTTTTAATGAAAAATATAAAAAAGTTCACGAGAACACATAAACTGGTTTATTCATGTTTTATTCACTTTAGCCCATTTATTTCACACCTTTATATTGAGTTATTGAGTTGAGTTTATAATAAAGAGTTCAGCTGAATGTGCTTTTGCGAAATATGTATCTTTCTGAAATATTGTATCGAAATGTTTTAAAACAGTTAATTGCATATGCATGTGATAAGAATTTATCATTGCCTAATGTAATAAATCATGATCATTTTTTAAAAAAGTATTTCTATTCTTCGATTCTATATCCCGATTCATAAAACTAAAAATGATTGGACATTTCAATGTTTCATATCAAATGTGTTTGAAATAACATCAAAGAATCCTTCTTTCTTTGAAATGTAGTGAATTAATGCTTTAAATTTAAAACAGGCATTCATTACTGTAAAACCGTTACATAAACAGCTGCTCATTGTAAGAACTCATTATGTGACAAATCTGTTAACAAAACGTTCATCATCGTTGTAGTTTTATCATAATATTGGATTATCAATCAGAAGATGTTTCAGTTTTCTTCTGAATAACACTGCAAACTTAATTCATGAAATTGTATCTGTCATTGTGGAAATGAAGTGATTTGTTTTTAAGCCACTTACTTCGAAATAAACATCTGTTATATTTGTGATTAAAAACTGTCTGGGGAAAGTTGGTAATCAGTTGAAAACATCATTATAATCTCTTCTCCAACTGATGGTGGTCATGGATATATTACATTATGTTATTTCATGTTTTCAAAATTACAAGGAAAAGTCTTTGGCATGTTCTATTAATTTGTTTGTAGGTATTAAGGTTTTTGTAGACACTTGAAAAACACCAATGTCTTCTAATCCGTACAGTTTACCCTATTGGATTTATATTCCGAAGTAGGAGACATAACTGAACATATACACCTTTCCTTTTGTTTGCAACTGATGTCTTTTAGTTGTGATTTTATTTATTATTCCTACTATATATTAGTTTTGCGATATATTTTGACGAGTTAAATATTGTTTTAACAACACGTTTATCAAATATTTTGAAGACATTAATGATACAATGTAGAACTCTATAAAGGAGCATGCAGCTTTTGAATTAAGATATATAATTCGATCTATACCAAATATTGCAATAAGGCACTCACAACAACTGATTCAATTATTTGAACTGAGCAAATTTTAAATGATAGAATAAAATGATACAACGCCTAAAGTATTGCAATGCTCATTGAAGACGAGCTTGATATGTCGATATTAATATGAGCGAAAATGATTGTGTTGTCTTGAATCAAAATATTTATGCTGCTTATGTCCTTATTTTCTTGTGTAAATGTCCTCAAAATAGGTATATTAGAAATGGATTGTGCATTCTTTTTATCCGCTAGCCACAGTGCAGCGCCAAAGTGTTAAAAAAGTGTTTAACTGTTTTATGTTTCTGTCATTTTTGTGTCAATGGTACAGTGATGAGCAGATATTCTGAGCTACATCCACTTTGAATCTGATTTACATTCAATGATATCAGATTTTCCAGACACGAGATTGGGTGTGAAAAGTAAACACTTTACTGTCTAGGAAATATGATAATTCATCACAAGGTATTTTTTCATTAAAACTAAAATTCTCTCTTTTCCAATGTTATAGCTTAGGACTGACATATCATAATTAAAATATCAATTACAAAATCTGATAATTTCACTTTATTTCTACTTCACTCGATGATATCATACGAGAAACATCAAATATCCTCTATTAATTTACAGTCAGTCTGTTACTCGTTTCAAACAGATGTATTAATTACGTTTTCTGAAGTTCTTAATGATGTTAAAGCAACTTCTACGTGTAACAGAGCAATAGAAAACACGTATTAGTGTGTGCTAAAATGGACAAGGTTTATGTATGTGAGATCAGCTGTCACAAATTACTATATTGGGTCAGACATCACTCCTGAATCAAGGTTTTCTTTCTCTTTATGTCTTCACATTGTCTTCTTGAAAACATATTTCTTAAAACAAATTGTCAACCTGGGTTCATTTTTGTAAAGAAGACAAACCATTGTAAGTAGATTGAAGCTTTGTGGTTTTCATTTAAACTATGTTGTTAAATAAAGTACAGTCAATAAATATGTTAATCTTAAAAATAGATAAAATATGGAGTTATCACTTTATTTACATGTACATGTATAGGGGAATAAGTAAGAAATGAACTTTGTCTTCTCTCGGGTAAACGCAAATTGTTCAAGCATGCACATCAATTGCACAATGTATATTAAGAAAACATGCATATCCTATGTCTTTATATTTTTCATTATTTATCTAATAAAATAAACTGCCTTTTACAAACACTTTTGCTTTCAATTTGTCCAATCTGATTTGATAAACAGTCTATTTTAAATGAAATTTGAAATAAGTTGAGCATTGGGCTGAATAGCTTAAAATACATACTCAGCAGTTCATATCAGGTTTTTTTGGGTTACAATCTGTTTCTTCCTATTACATTGACACATTGTTGGTAGTTGTGAGCACATGAGCGTGATTTATGTGCAACTAATCGACCTTGTGCAATCTTTTAGGAAGGTAGATTGACTGACAAGTTAATAGTGGAAAATGTGATAAGATCACTGTCTCAAGTAAGCTTAAGCTTGTTAGGGATAAAGTTAAGGTTAAGTCTGAATGGCAGGAAGACACGAGTAGGCCACATTGCTAGGGGGGATTCCCTTCCTTCACTAATTATAACCGACCTGTTGACTTTAATTTCCATAAAATGTTTGTCACTTTCTGTTTTCAAAACATACCAACACATGTTTTTGCATGTTTTCCTTCTTCACTGTGTGGTAGAAACAACACAAGTCCAAAAAGTAGTGGTTTCCAAGGAAACAACACAAAAATGTAAATGTCAGGCGGCATGACGGACGGGCCACTATATACCCAGCTTACTTCTTAGCTTGGTTATAATGATATTGATCAGCAAAGATATAGAGCAAGGTTACTGTGGACAAACAATTAAGTGCAATTTATTTTTACCTTATTAGCAAGTTCAGCTATATTCATTGAAGAACCAGCAAGCAAACACCTATTCTACTTGACATATGACATTGACTAATGGTATGATAGAACAGCACTTTAAACAGACAAATATTGGTTGATCACCTGCATCGTTTGAACAACTCATTCAGTAGTTGCTATTACGGGGAATCCTGATTGATTATTTTCAAGGAGACTATCTGTCTTTATAAAACTTTATTTACATGTTATTACTGAGCTATGGGTAAAAAACGAGGAAGATACATGTCGTCTCACAATACTAAATGTGGATTCCAAAATAGATGATCCAGTCATATTCTAGTAACAATATGCAAAATCAGACAGACATTAAATTACATACTATTGTTACATTGTCGATACATTTCTTTTAAAAAAGAGTTGTTTCAGGTTGCTGACTTGAATGTAAAAGTTTAGTCGACATGTAGTTAACATTTTATGAAACTTCAACAGTCTATGTATTTAAGATGTATATGGCTATGTATTGAGGTAAAATGTTGCATATGGTGACCCTATTTGTTACATGTGACAAGAGATTTTTTTTACTTTTATACATACCAGTACTAGTGTCACATTGAATTATGCTATACATGTATCATTGTTTTGTGGACAATATTTTAAAAACCCATGTTGTTATAATTTTATTTCTACACATTTTCAGAATTCAAATGATGTTCATACTGCATAAACGTAAGATTAGAAAGATGTAATTCATTGAAAGGTATTGGCCTGTAGTGATCAGGAGATTATATGGTACTAAATTCCAACACAATAGACATAACTAACTCATGTTTCTTCAAGTATATGAACTTGCGATGTGTATAGTGAACGAAATCACGTTGACAAAATGAATGTAGTATTCCATGTAAATATAAGATTACGACAAACTGCATAAAAAGCTTACCGAGCAGTGTTGTCCAACAGAAAAGAGTTTTATGTGGCAGTATATTAGTGATTAATATAGCTTCTTTACCCATCTTTGACATTGGGCCGCTTGAACTGTTTTGTAATTAACCCGGTTAACACGGTGTTCATTAGATTATGTTGCTTTTTTCATACCCTTACTACCTGAAATGGAATGTCTACCTTTTTGATAAAACATGCGAAACATTATGACGTATTATAACTAGAAAGCTATACAATTCTTTCGAATGAAATGGGTTTCTGAGTATAAAGTATTAAGTCTTTCAGGTAATTCTATTCTTAAAAATAAAGCCATGGGGTCTGGAGCTCATCAGGGTTTATATTGTTTAATGATGAAGACTGAAATAGATTTTTAGATCACAGATCACAGATCAACAGGTCACCAAATCTTCAATTGACTAAAGAGTCTGTAAACAATATTACAGCCTTCTAGATCTTTTCTTTCTGGAAAAGAAGATGAAAATAGGTATTTAGTTCACAGGGTCACCAAATCTACAATTTAAAATTTCCATTGGCCATGAACACTGCACACAGCATTTCAGCATTCCAGGTCTTTTTGTTCTTGAGAAGAAGATGAAAAAAGGATTTAAGGTTATGACATGTGAGGCCCTTATTTTGGAGCACCGGGATCAAGAAATCTACAATTTAGAATCCCCAATAGCCAAGGAGTCTGTACACAACATGTCAGCTCTCTAGATCTTTTGGAACTGGAGAAGAAGATGGGAATAGGTGTTTAAGGTTGTGACCAATGTGACCCCATTTTGTTGGGTCATGGGGTCATGAAATCTAAAATTTAGAATCCCCATTAGCCAAGGAGTCTGCACATAAAATTTCAGCTCTTTAGGGTCATTGGTTCTGGAGAAGAAGTCGAAAATATGAAAAACTAACGGATGGACTGACGGACGGGCGGACGGATGGACGGACGCCGGACGCCATGCCATGCCATAAGCCCATCGGGCCTTTCAGGCCTGATGAGCTAAAAACACAGCAAATCCGACTGGAGCAAATTACATTTTTCAATTCAAATGTTGCATGATGCTTAAAGATGTCAAAATTGTTACTGTTATTATTACTGAAACCATATCAGATTTCAAGACAAGATTTCAAGGCTGTGTCTAAAACACCATAATGTCACGTTAAATCATGCTAGCTAATGCAATCAGGCATATCAACAGTGTGCATTATCAACCCCAAATGCACATATGTTCAGAAGAGTTGTGAACCATGCCAGTGTACATCAATAAACGATTTTAGTTTTAAGTGCTATTGATTGTATAACATCTTACCTATAGAGTGATGTAACATGTCGACGATCAGTTACCCGAACAACACAGGGTCTGGGACATTGGCATCTTAATTGACAGAGGTAAATTTTCCAATTACTAGATTGGACATGGAGAGAATGCTAGCCAAGCCTTCACAAACACATTGTTATCATGAATTCTGAAAATTTTCGAAATTGTAAGGACATTCGCACAGAATTATAATCGTGAGAAACTAAGCACATTTTTCATAATGTTATGATATCATCACATATGCCTTTTTGTTCTGCAGTTTATTTGATAATAACTGTTATTTCTATTTAGAATTCGAAAATGTCAACTTTGCTAGTCCGTATGTAGGGAGGGACCAGTTTAACTTACATATATGCAACGTTTCATAAGGAACTTTGCAAAGTAATGTGAGATTGCAGGTGATTTATAAATGGCTCTGTCAGGACATTGGAATTTCAATAAACAATCTGTCAAAGGAAACTTAAAACTTAAAATAATTACTTTCTATAATGTACAAATAAACGTCTGTTCTTCCTTATGCTGTTTCGAAGTGAGATCTTTTGACAAATACTAAATCCCAATTAAGCCTACAGTCTCATGCAAAAGAAAAAAGATAAAGCCATTTGATTGATAATCAAATGAGCAGCATCTGCAAACTGTAATGTTCAAATGTTTCAATGTTACAATCAACAGATGTATATGGCATTGTTTTGCCACAAAATAGGGCTTTTTTTTATATAGAAACCCTCTCATCCATTAACGAATTCTTTAGTTTATGTGACATCATGATTGATATCCTTGTATCTCTGATCTTACTATGAATCTAATTTCGATTAAAATATTAACGTGTCGAATTTTTATGAAATAAACTCAAGTGCAAAAAAAAAACCCATACAAAATAATATATATTTCAATTCACGTGCGATACCTATCATTGGAACTGAGTTATCAAAGATATGGTTTGTTTTGCATGGTGTGATAGAGGTAAGGAAACCGCACTCATATTGCTGCCCAGTCCGCAAATCCATATCAGGCCGGTCCGCAAATCCATATCAGCCCGGGTGATGTTAGGTCAGAGTGATCTCCCTTTGATTATATGAAGGGTATATGATATATGAAGGGTATATTCATCTTCAAATTTTAAATTTTTGAATGAAAACATCAAATTCTTTATATTTCTGTAAATAGTTTGTCATGGTTTAGAAAAAAAGAATGATAAATGATAAACAGGTTACAACATGTAATTTTTCATACCATACCCCATATCAGCCCTCGACCCATATCAGCAACTCTGGCCTGAGGCCCTAAGGCTGGTATGGAAAGTCCCGGGCTGATATGGGGTATGGTACGAAAAATGACATGTTATAACCCCTAACTATAACATAATGTACAAGTGATAAGTGTATGATATAGGATATTCCCTTGAGGTCCATTCGATATTTAGTTTTTATTTGTGCTAATTTATTGAAATTGCATATTCAATTTTGCCATTTATCATTTGATGAACAAGGTATATATGATTTATACACTACACCACACTTCATTATGAACTATTATTGCAAAATGACATATCATCTCTAACGTCGATATGATGTCGATAATGTGGCCAGAATAGCAGTATCATACTCTGCAACAGATTCTGATCCTCCATACAGTCGTCCTCGTATTATTAGTATATATACGTATATAAATTGAATATTTAATTGGCCTCATCAAATTGTTTAAGGCAAACTTTTTGGAGAAAAACATCAAATGATTCGACCAATTTAATTGGGTCAAGGTTATGTGTTCTTTGGAACTTGGTTTATTTATCGTTAAAACTTTGATACTTATGTATCAATGTATGTATGTGTTTATCCAGTGTTATACATTAAATGTAGAAAGTAATCTATGTAAAATCACATAAGGTGTTTATGTATATGATCTGAAAAAGTTATGATCTGAAATATTGATAACTAGTTCAATATTGTGTACTTTTCCCGATTCCAGGTCACCCAATGCTGAATCTTTTGCACACATAACCTCAGAGAAAACTCGTAGTCGTGGCGAGTCTTGTTATAAAGTTATTTATCAATTAAATGGTGTGATATGATAAGATGTATTTGGATTAGATCCGTGTGTGTAAACAAGACATCTTCCTGGCTGAAAACCCGAGAGTTTTAGCTCAAATATCGAATTCAAGCACACTTCGTTAAATTGTAAATAGCCTTGTCATTGTTTCCAATCTGTGGAACAGACTAACTGACTATTATGATGAAAAGTCCTAGAGATGATGTGTGTACCGTTTTCCTAACTAGATATTCCAAATTGATTTCCCGTATGCTGATTAAATGTTTAGAATAATACTAAACATAATGTGTGCTTGTTTGTCGACATGAATGTCTTGTGACATATGGACTAATCTTACCATAATGCCAGTAATTTTGAAACGGACCATAAACTTTGACATTGCAATGTTTGTTTGGAAATTGAAGATATCAAGGCCTTATTACGACCTAGATTTTCTCTTGTAAAGTATTAAATGGTTCAAAACTGTAATCATTATAGTTTTTTTCTCTATTTTTTTAATGATATTTCATTATTTTGTCAAATTTTATTTACTCAATAACATGATAAAAATAAAAGATTTAGAAAAGTTGACAGATTCAATTGAGCAATGTAGGTTCAAAGAATTATAAACTGTTACCTACACAACTTTTAGCACTTTCTTGCCTGATAAAATAGAAAGTTAGGTGCAGCGGGCTTCAAGAAAATTACTTTCGTTAATCCGTTTTCGTCACTTGGTATCAAGGGAAAATCACATTACAACTAAGTATTCTTGATCTTTATTCTTTGTGGCTCTCGGTAGAAGGCAAAAAGTCGTCTAGTGACAAGCTTCGTACCTACCATTTTGATGTGATGATTTTCTAGGATAGACTTCAAGACCAATATAAGTAATTATGAGAACTCTTGTATCAGATAAGTAGTTGCAAAACATTACTTTAATTTTATTGTACTTCTAATAATAAGACCTGATTGACATTGACATGTGGCGTAGAAAGGGATCACATGAAATATGTGACCATTTCATGACATAAATGTTTTGCACAGATCTTAATAAAAATACTTGCCTAATTGATAAATGCATATTAAAAAATGAAATACGATGTTAATGGACGTCTTTACCAACATAAAACATTATTAAATTCGTTTTGTTTTGGTTGTCACCTGAGATCATTTTGTTACATGAAGTACATTAATGACAAAACATGTTTCCTATTAAAATATGTGGCAATATTATGTGTTTACATTTCCTTTATGAATATCAATTGAAATACGTGATCATTTGCTTCTTTCAAATTTAAGGAAGTTATTGATGCGGTCACGTTGGAATTAATATTTTCATGAAGCCAATATTTGAGTTTAGCGGTGCAACATTTATGTTATGGTCACCATATGGACTTCAAATATATGTTTTGAACGTAATGAATACTAGATTAGGTGTATGCTTTGTGGATACTTTTATGTCAACATCGCACCCATTTTGAAATAAATATATCTTAAATCTTTTACAGTGTGTTCTGACTTCAACTTTCCGATTCCTTTGATAACACGAATCTGAAAGGCTAAATTTAGTTTGAAATTCAATAATCCAAATATTGCTGGAATTGGTAATGACTTCGAAATTTTAAAACTGTATATAGAGAAAAAGATTAATTAAAATCAATGAGCCTATAGGTTGTAATATTGATTTAGGGATAACCATTTACGATCAAATATTTAGACGACTACATGTAGTTTTGTGCCAACTTTCTCTAAAATGTATTTGAAAGTGACTCCATGTGATACTAACAGTCTTAGTATTGCTATGTCCTCTGCATTCAGACCAGGGTGTTGAAATTCAGATAACAAATAGCGAAAAGTTTATGTCTGATTATCGTTCTTTAATACAGAGAAACTTCTTTTCTTAGATATACATTGCTAAGGAAAAATCATAAAATCAAATATCTGGAAGCTAAAGACTGAATATTTACAACGCAGAGTGTGCATTGGTTGTTCAAATTTGAAAATGACTTTCACGATATTTATTGTTTTGCAATAATAATGTGTTTTTCTATTTCAATTATTTATGTATATCATTCATTAACTTGAAATTAACGTTTTAGTTGAAAACGTTTCTTTTGGTCATGTGAAAGGTCACAACAAATTAACTTTGGATGTTTTCCATTAAACATCTAACAACTGCAACTTCGCTTTGAAAACTTTATAGCAATCTTCATGAAACATTACAAGATAGTGTTTCTACCTTTACACCTAAGGGTTGCATTTATAGCAAATAGAACTCATCACACTGTCGGTTAATTTGGGTGCTATTAAAGACCGGATAATAGCCGAGTAAATACTTTACAAAAGTTTTACATTACAAACTTGTACATTAGTAACATGAAACAAAGTAAACCTGGAAAGAGTTAAGGGTCCAACTGAATTAGTTCGTCCACATAAGCATTCGTCACCTTCATTTCCACATTTAATTTGTTGATATATGGGACGCGACACGTATTATTTGAGAATAATAAAGTTTTACACAATTGCTAGTTTACACTCTGCAGATAAACTACAGACAGTGAACAGAGATAATGACAGTTTAACTTCCTTTGTTCTTTGTCGTCTTTCGAAGTTTCAGTAAATACTCCTTGTTAAATCTAAAAAGAATTTGTTAGAGTGACATTTGAATTAAAAGGAAGATCCTGTTGCTTTATTTCAAAATGAGAATTTAATTTCTGACATGTTGGACGTATTGGTAATGCAAGGCAACGTTTGATGTAATTACCTGGTGTTCCTTTAAATTTCAAATTGGCTGATTTATTGAGATTAACCCACTTTATTCATACTTTAATAAAGGTTGATATAACCAAAGAGGAAACATGTATGTAACATCAGTTGAAAGTAGGCATTTTGGACTTTGAGTGAATAAACTATGAAAAACCCTTAAGAAAAAACATTAAAATAAAAAATCAATTTCAGTCGTTGATAATATGAGTGTAATCTGTTTTTGAATAATGAAATCACAAAACTATCTATCTCTGTGATTGGAAGTCTCAACAGAAGTATTTCGTTGATGATAAAATGTATACTTAATTTCCAATTCAGACTTCTTCATAATTGATACATTATGCATTGATTCTCTTTATTTATTTTATTAATTTTTTAAACTGTTAGATTAAATGACAAATACTCGAACCAGTGTTTAAAAAGGCAGTTTAACACCCATGGTGCATTTGACTACACATACAATAAAACGTATCATATCATGATGAATGAAATTATGTATACTTATTTACAAGCAAATAAGTCGCTTATTACATACACTCCAAATTTACTTCTTCAGACAACATTTTCTTTTTGCGTTTCTTTTCCCCGGCGGTGTATGTGTGTTCTGCTTGAAATGAATTCAAGATAGTGTACATATACACTGTACAGCTGATCGATCTTATGTTGTAAATCTACATAAATGGTAAATATTTATGACTAGTATGATATAATACTGATGTTGTAGTATCACTCGCATATCAATAATAATAAATATCTTTCTAAAAGAAAATCTGAATATAAGAATTGTATATAAATCAACTAAAATGTTATTATTACTCTCTCATCATGATCACTATTACTAGCTGTGTTAGCCATTCTGATAAAATGGTTTTACATTTGCAGATCGATTTTGTTTGAGATTATACACTTATATGGTATGTTATATTTGAATCTGGTACTGATTTAAACCAAGATATACACACATATATATAAACTAGTGTCCAAAAGAAACGATACCACGTCTTTGAGCGGCCATTACAGGAAAACTTAACGACACTGAAATTTAGAATTGGTATTATTCTCTTGAGATTTCGTTCATTTAACAAGTGTACAAAATTCATTTTAATCAGTACTTTGCATTCATGTGTACAGGTCTGTATTGACGTGAGGGGTCTGAAAATTAAAATTTCATTCACACAAATGACTGAGACAAATGTTGAAAATGTCAAAAGAGGCGTCACTAAGTCACATTTGTATTCGGTATGTCCATCCCGAGCGTCAGAACGGGCAAGTACACGTCTATGGGTTGATGACGTCAGACGTCGGATGACGTCAGAAGATAAGCTTTGTCATTTATGAAGGAGGCAATGGGCTGACTTGATGGACGCAATTCAGAGCATAAAGGTCACTAATTCTTCGGTACACACGCTGTCTACCATTGTTCTTGAAGATGCAAAATCGGCTCCCATATGAGAGCATGACTAGTGCTCAGTCTCTCTGTTACCAACGTTGAATTCGTCTGTTTGTTTACTCGTTGTTGAGGCCTCGGGAACGTTTTGTGGTATGGACGACATGTTCAGATATCATGAGTCTCCAATCTCTTTTACCAAGTTTGTCTGCTAATCACGTGTCTGAGTGACGTCTTTGACGTTAACGTCGTAATGATGAATTGGTTTCGGAGATGAAATACCCGGATGTGGCGGTCTTCAATAAGCGTAATCACCTTCTTCTCTACCTGCATGTTGTCCGATCTCTATCACGTAACCGGTGCGTTAACCTGGTGACTGCTATGCGCGCGCAACCGAACCTTCTGGCGTCGTCGGAGTGTGAGACTCGCTATGTGACAATTCCATCGGCTCTCTCACCCTCAATGGCTGTCAAACCCGATATTTTCTTGTGTGCTTTTTGTTGCTTTGATACCAACGTGTATGGTCAGGCGTTTTATACACTTTATATGCAGTTGCAAACTATGCTACCTAAAATAATGTCATTCTCACAAAGTGCACCATTTCTTCGGATGTGATAAAATGTTTTCGGTATTTTCGATTGAATACACTGCATTTGGGATGTGGGATACGCAAAACCATGTGTTCATACGAAGAAAATCACTTTGTAAAAAGATATTTAAAAAAATAGATGGTATCGTTTCTTATGGACACTAGTTTAGTCTAAACATTCAGTTTTTCAGAATTTAAACTCAACTACTGAATGTAATGCTTTCATTTGGAAGACGGAACACATTTAACTAGTTTGACAGGACAACTTCATAAATTGATTTTCACAATGAATTTAAAGTATTACAAACGAAACCATCCCAAATGCTGGAGACGCTACAGGCAGAGTCGTTTGGAAGTCTGATCTTAAGTCAACTCGAGGCGTACCCTTTCAAGTTTGTCTTTTCAATTTGGAATTATTCTATCCCATCCACAAGGTTGATAAAGTACAGAGCAAATAGCTTTTTATACACTAAACTACTTGTATGCCATCTTTCAAATGGTGTTGAAGACATTCCCACAACAATATTCTTTCTGAAACTATTACAGTGTTTTATATTTTCACTGCAAATGTAAATACATATTTAAATGTAAACTTCTCACCCCATTTTGATAACGTGTGTTTCTTTATTGTACACTATAGGAGGATATGTCATGTTCAAAATCACGCTTTGCATGTTTTCTGTTTATATAAATAATAACGATGTATATAGATATAGAAGATGTCTTTACATGACATGTAGAAGTGGAAAAAATTGAATTCAATATTTTTGTCTAGCCACTACTTTATATTGAACATATCCAAATATTCAGTGTATATGAATGAGTAAGAAGATACTCCTCATCATTGTTTATGGTCACAATAAAGACTAATTTTGTTTTTTAAAGACATGAAGCAGAACTTTATTTTTATAAATGAAGTGCTTTCTTTCTTTTAAAAGGTTGAATGATCCTCTACGTATATTGAACAACAGATTCATTACTTACTTAAACAGGTAATACTGATTGATGAGTTCCATGCAGACACTTTCACTATGTCACTGTCTTTTTGTTACTTCATTCTTTCTTACTTAAGTAAATTGTGAGGAATGAGTATAGGAATGGAAGGAAAACAAAGTGATATTCTATTAAACGATGTAATGGATGTTTGTAATTTGTCAAATAACGTTTGCAGCAACGGTATATATGTGTATGCTGTTTTGGATGGTATTTTTGCAATATATTGATATGTTCTTAAATCAAATAAATACTTTATTCCAGTTGGAAACCTTTAATAAAATGGTTGTATATAGAATTTGTAGTTGAGCCTTGGGTGTTTTAGCCTTGAACGGCCCACACATTTAAAGTAGTAGAGTTATGGTAGAAGCAGGATAAATAGAACTTGACCAAAGTGGAGACTTATTCAGAACACGACCACGGAGGCTTTAGGCGATCATTTGAGAAATACACTGCTGTAAAATATAGGCCATGTACATGTTACTGGTTCTAATGATGTTAGCAACTGTCGGTGACTCCAGACTATCGTGAACATTGCGTGCATTTCAAGTATTCACTTTATTAATATTGATAGCACTGTCGGAATATAACTATAAACATTTTGTATCAAGTAATAAAAATATGAAAAAGACATAAGCAACGTTAAACGCCATGATTTGTGTAGAAAACATTAATTTGGCAGACACAGATTTAGTATACCCTCACACTATTTCCCCCTAAAACCCATGTTAAATCATGATGATATTATAGAAACAATATTCCCAACATTATATAAGATGGGTATAGGTGAATCTAGTTGATCTATCACATGTATTAATTGTGAATCTGTTCAACTCTGTATTTTCAACGATGAACAAGATTTCTATACAACTGATATTTGTCTTTACTTGTTGAAACATGACAATTATTCACGGCTATAGAGTTAGACAGTTCTCAAAGCTTGACGGCACTGAGCTGTCTCACACTTAGTCTTACATTAACAATTCAAATGTCCTTGTCCACCAGTCTGGAACACAATTGCCACAGCTCTTCTAACTGACACTTCGTCTTTGGGTATTATATATCTTTTTAAAGACATACTCACCTCGATCGTGACACATTACCGATATTTCCTACCTATTTGCATTGATACTGTTATTGAAACGATACATTCTCATTTTTCACAATCATGTTTTTTAAACGTATTATCGGTTATTATGTCGGGTGTGAGATGTACATATATATATATATATATATATATATATATACATACTCTTTTACTCGCGCTGTTCACAGTTAAATCTCAGTTATTCCCTACTTTGTTTCTTCTTTTTGTCCACAGAAAAATATGTCTTTTTTTAATTACATTTCAAATCATCATAATAAACTATTTTTGTTATCATTACGCATTGAAAAACATTTTCAAGATTTTAATAATTTGTCATTTTGCGTTCTGTCTAGGGAACAAAACAACGAAAATACATTTTGATTCATTTTTTGGAACCACAATGCCATCATTTTTGAAAGTCTGATTAAAATGCAAATTATTTAAGACAGCGGTGTTGCAACTTATTATTTTGGTTAAATTGTGTGACACCTATGAATTTGAAATGAAAACTCGTCTATAATTACGAAAAAGGACGCATAACAGACGAATGGACTTGCTGTCGGAAGTAAAACGATTTTTACAAAACTGTATTATTCTGTCTCAAATGTGAACAGAGAAAAAAAAACCCATGTCGATTGCAATCATAATTGTTTTCAGCTCCAATATCATTTCTGTTTGGAGTCTACTTTAACTCACAGTTACATTCGTAAATATTGTTGAACGTTGATGAAGTCAATTACATTATGCGTGCAAAGCATTTTAGAGACAGTTTGGATTCTGTCTACGAACTTATCCATTAGTAAGCCCAAACTATTTTTCTTTAGTTTTCGTTGTTATGAAACATAACCAATTTTGTTTGAAATCATAACTTAAATTGCTAATCCATAAATGCGAAACACGCATTACATAACATACATAAAACATTTAACTATTACCGTCAGAGGGAAACATTTGCTAAAGGTTTACTTTATGAAGCAGTATTTAATCAGGTCACTGCGGCATAGAAGTCTAAAACCCATTGTTGAATAGAGCTGAATAGCGGATAGGTTCATTGATCGCAGTGTTAAAGAACCATTGTACGCACAAGTTGTCTACCTGAATACCGAGTATCAGTCTTCCTTCACTGAAATTAACTTCGTTGTTGAGGAAAGTCTGTCTTTGGAAATAGTTTGAATTATTTTAACCAGTATGATACCACGTTTATATTCCATATCATAAGCACATTAGTGTCGCTTACCCAAACACTTTTAATGAGACGAATTTCACATGCGTATTAAAAGAGCAGTAGCACGTTTTTTGGAAATTTTATTTTTTCACATTTCACATTAAGAAGGTCAAACATCTTATTACACAAACCAATTATCCGTAGTGGTAATAACGGTGTTGCGTATAAAGCAAAAGTTCCATGGCGGCCATTTTATTGTGAACACATTTATTATTTTAATGACAAAATACGATTTCCATGCCTTTACTGAACCATGTACAATCATTTTGTGACTTGATTTTCCGAAGAGAGAAGGGTGTATAACTAATGGTGACATTATTTTTCAAATACATTTCATCGACCTGTTTAAGCCAAAAAACGTGCTACTGCCCCTTTAAAGGGATTGCATTCAATACATACTTCATGCAATAGTGTGTCCAATGTAGGATGTCACAGTACATTATTTGATCAATATCACAACCATTTTCCTATTAAAATATCATTATGTGACAACTACACACAGTAACGTGAACATGTATTTGAATAACGTCTGATTTCAAATGAGTTCACGCTTACTTTTCAAGATTATTTACAATCTAACCTACCACTGTTTTAACTCAATGTACTCCATATAGTTTACAATTCTACAATTTACCTCGTAGTTTCATTTTTTATATTTTTTTAATATTTAAGATGTGTTACACAACGTCATCATCCTGAAGTAGTGTGATATCATATGTAACCCTTCAGACACAATATCAGAGATCCATCTAAATAATCTATCAAGCAGATGCTTGGTGACATGTTAACAAATACTTCATATCCTTTAACATTCAAAATACATTTAATGTTTTCCTTGTAGAGGGCCGGGGTAGCGACAAAAACCAATTAGATTATGTGCAAATTTCAGGACTGTTTGAAAATACACATACATAATAAATGCTGATGTGCATGGCCTCGCTTGGATCAGGCTTTATCTACCCCATGGGAAAGCGTGTAATCTTGTGAAAATCTTGACATCGACCAGTTAGAATTAGACTAGATTAGACTCCCGATCTCTTAACTTACAACACGACCTTAATGTGACAATAACGAAAGACCTATGGCAATCATTACCACATACAGTGTATTATGAAATGAAGTTATTTAAAGAAATACGTTACGAAAACTCATACTGTTGTCATACTTTGGCAAAACAAGCAGCTGAAGCTTTTAGCGCTCCTTCAGAAAATGCTATCACTTCCAGGACTTACCTGTCATCACTTATTTTCGGATGTTCTATTAAAATATTTGGCCTACCTCCTCTTTGTGTCGTTTTTTGTAAATAAACCAATAGAGAAAGTTGTTTTAAAATGTTTTGGTAATAAGTTACATATCTTCCAATGTTGCAATACTAGGTCAATGTGGAGACACGCCTCTTATCGGTTACGTGTATTTATAAAATCTTGGTTAAAATTATTATAATTCCCGAAATTTATTTTCAGTAAACCATTGTCATTATGCTTAAAATTTAGAATGAAAAGGTTATACTAACTAGGTAACATGTATCAGTTTTTTCATATGGTTTTGTTGATTGGCAAGTTCAGGCCGTTGGGGATGTAACGCAACATAATAACGTATCAATAATCTTTGCTTGGAACCTAGGGCTAGTTCCTAATTGTATATTGTTAATGATAGGGTCAAACATGGTAAACATGTGGTTTTTACACCTGAGACCTCATTAAAAAACAGATGAATGATAAATACATTTGAATTACTGTGGCTCATTTGTTAAATGTCATACCTATTTATGTTAACACAAATAGTAATTTTTAAAAATTAACCTCAGTGATATTGATATTGTTTCATCCATTTCGAAAAAGAAAACAATAACATGCATCAAGTTGAAATGAGACAGTGAGATTTATTTAAGCTCCATATGGACTGCAGTTTACCATGCGACTTTTCGTTCTGTCGTTCACAATTAAGGTATGATAGGTTTGTAACAAAATTGAGAGAGACAATGCTACAATACGATTTCGATGATTTGAGCTTATTAAACAAGGTGACCACTGAAAGATACAACCTCTAGGAAGTTTGAATAATTCCTTCACACGTTTTTCAGTTACATTGTTTTGGAATACGAGAATCACGGGAATGTTTAACATCTGGTCGTTATAGGGTCAATGCTGATGGTTTAAATAGCAAAATGGGAATAATCTAAAATAGCACTGGTTCTACAGTATACGAATCATGATTCAATGCGCTACATAGGCTTGCTCAGTATATACTGGTATGGTTGAAACTAATTAAAGCTATGATAGAAATAATACAATAAAATTTAACTCCATTTCCATTACATTAATATTAGCATCTAACGAGCTTCCCATTTTATATTAAATTTATATCGAGCTTTGGCTAGACACAAACCAGAATTAATTTACGAGGGACATAAACCTGATATTAAAGGGGAAGATATTTTTAATTAATCATATCTATTTCATACGATTTTTTGTGTTTGAACATATGTTTTGACTGTCCATATAAATGAATGGAAGAACAGAGTTTAAATGATATTGCTCAGTTAATTATTAACAATAGTTGGAAAATTCATTCCCTATGAAGATTAAAAGGATTATCTGTACTCAAGGAGAGGCGGTGAGGGTTATTTTTCCTTTCATTAGCGTTATGTAACCAGTATCTGAATGTTTCTCTTCGTCAGTATATTGAGGTATGCCAACCGTCTTAAAAGTAAGGTTTAGATGAATAATACCTGTCAGTTTATTGTCGTCTGATGACAATGATCTTATATCTTTTCACCAAACAGATTACTATATGTTTCTATCGAGTGACCGGCAAAGGCTTCATTCACAAACGTGTGTATCTTGTTGGTACTGCAAAGTAAATGCTTTATGTTATTATTCAGTAAAGGTGGTGAAGTGAGGTGAGTTGGGGTTTAACGCCGCTTTCAATAGTATTTCACTTTTATCGCGGCTGCTAGTATTATGGCAGGGAGAAAGCCTGCAACGCCATGTGGCTATGCATTGTGGTGAAACCTGCGAGCATCGGCTGGAACTAGCGAACCATGGGTGGTACTACTGCGTGTAGAACAGTTCTCTACTGCAGACAAAGTTGCCGTGCCCCTGGCGGGATTCGAACCCCAGAAGGAACTGAATAGTGAGATAAGCAACAATCGGTGTTGTTGGCCATGTTAGCTGTATTTACAATATTCTGAAAACTAAATGCTGCATCCTGAAATGTATTAATACGATGTATATTGGGTATGAAGATGATATGTTACGATTCATTAAAGGGTTTTGATTTGAAAGTTCATTCACACTGTACATGTATTAATATGAACAAAAAGTCAATAACGATACTGGGAAAATAAATTTGAACCCCCTTAATGTGAAATCACCAATTTCAACAGAAGAAAAAACTTCCAACAAACAAAACACCCGGGCTTGCCCCGTAATCATCAATGACACCCCAAGTAAATCGCAGACTGTGAACGAAGATAAACAGAACTGTAACCCTGACACATCGGATCTGGAGCCTACTCAATCTACGAGTAGTCGTAGACAGCCTGACTCACACCATGGTCTTAACATGGACATAGCTGAAGAAAATACCAATTCAGTCAAACAATCAAAGATGGTAAATCTTTCCGAAAAAGATAAACTGCGGGCCTACTACTCAGAGAATATTCATGGACTAGTCTTTGAAGGTGAAGCGAATAAACCACCTACAGTCCAACCATATGGATACAGGCAACGTCCTCGTCATGACGCTCATTTGGATAAATCACAGACTGCAACAACGTATCAGATACAGTCCCTAGCTAAGACCTACTCAACACTAGAAGGCGTACCTAGGGTGAAAACAAAACGTGTAGTGCTGTCAAACATAAAGGCTGATAAACCCTTTGACGATGTTAAGCAGTTAATGCATGACTATACACATGATTGCCATGTGCGTGTGACGTACACGAGGCTACCACGTAAGCGCTCACACTATGACGGATCAGAGACCTACACAGTTCAGGTTAACATGGCCTGTGATGACTACAGTGGTGATATGAACGTTAGCTTCTGGCCAGCTGACATTACCTGTCGAGACTTCATACCACGACAAAGGAATCACGACAACTATGGACAATATACTGGTAATGGATATTCACACTAAAATGAGTAAGTTTGTGACTATCTGCTTATATATCATGACATTAAGTTTATTGACATGGAATATCCGTGGTCTGTCGAATGATTGCATTGATGTTATCAACGATATACCACATAGTGTAGATATTATTGCCCTGCAAGAACATTGGCTTAACCTGTATAATATCCACAGACTTAATGAGATAACTGACTTTTCACTCGTTGCATCAACATGTAATAAAACCACTTCATCTCGAGGTGCAGGTTGTGTTGCAATACTATCCAACAATAAGTCCAAGTGGCGTCTACACGGTGTAGCCACCATCTCAGAATTCTTTGTTGCTGCCGTTGTGTATGCAAATGGCTATCCTGATATGTATGTCATATCTTGCCGACTACCCTCAACTAATGTCCTGAACTCTGTGTATGTATGTGCGGTTGAAGAACTATTTGATATGTATAACACGCTTAGTGAAAAAGGTGATACTTTCATACTTGGTGATTTGAATGCAGATATATGTAAACATGTATTGGCATCACGTTGAAGCGTTCTTTCTAGTTATATCACAAATAGACACCTTGTACATACAGTTAGTTCATTGCGTAACCATGGGCCTGACCACACGCGTAGAACTAAAGATAACAGATTCAAATAATTAATTGATTACATACTCATCCCCTCACACATGACTGGTCAGCTTGCCTATTGTTGTGTAATGGATAGTTGTAGTTACAATGTGTCCGACCATTATCCATGCCTCGTTACTATATCACGAGAGCAAGAACACCCGCGCAAATCAGATAGCCTATACTTTCCAAAATGGCAAAAAGCTGAACAAAATGACATTGATATGTACAGAGAAGAGAGTAATCGGCTTCTCACAGATATCAATATCCCCTCTCATTATCTAACTCCTTATCAAATTGAGTACTACACTTCCAATGTAATAGATGCATTACATTTGGCCAGTTCACTGGTGTATTTAAAGCTCACTTAAAGCCATACTAGAAACAAGATAGGCTAAATGATTTGCATTACAACATGCGTGTAACTAGACGTGAATGGATAGCTAATGGTAAACCAAGGGCAAGTAACTCATCCTTGTACTCTGATTACAAATCAACTAAGCGGGAGTTTAGACGTTTACATCCGAAGTCTAAAAGGAAACAACATTCAGATACAGTTAAAGAACTAGAAAGGTGTTCTGATGCCGACGTAGGTACATTCTTTCGGTCTGTCTGCAAAATGAGGCGACAGAACCCTGTTATTAAAAAAACTTGTAATGGGCAGCAAAAGGGCAAACACAGCAGAAGATATATGTGAAGTTTGGGGTGATTACTTTGCTGACCTGGCTAAGCCACATTCCTCCTCGTTATTTGATAATGACTTTAAAATATCTGTTGACGGAAAGATAAATAAAATACGTCAAGAATATCCCTCCTGTGATGATGATACCTTGTGTAAATGTATTACACCAGGCGAATTAAAAGGGCATGTAAAAAGTCTTCATAAAGATAAATCTCCTGGCCCGGATTGTGTTCACAACGAACATATAATATACAGTACCGAAGGTATCATACATGTTCTAGCTGCTCTCTTTAATTCTATCATAAAATCAACATATGTCCCTAACATATTTCGAAAAGGGGTACTTATTCCAATATATAAAGGCAAACAAGCCAAACATGATCCTAACAAATATAGAGGAATCACCCTAACATCTTGTGTGGGTTAATTATTTGAGAAAGTCATTCTCGCTAGATTAGAAACCTGGGTGCAAGAATATATACCCAATTTTCCTGACAAGCTCCAGTTTGGCTTTAGAAAGGAACACGGAGCAACTAATTCAGTTTTTACTTTAAACGAGAGTCTAAGTTACTACATAAACATAGACTCACGGGTATTTACAGCCTTTATGGATAATGAAAAGGCGTTTGACCGTATTTGGCACAACGGGCTCTTATTAAAATTGTATGAAATGGGTATAAAAGGGAAAATGTGGCACCTCCTATACCAAAGCTACACATCAAGTTCTGCATTTGTTCAATATTGTGGTCTAAATTCAAATGAATATGCCATACACCAAGGTGTTGGACAAGGTAGGGTCTTATCATCCTGGTTTTTCCTTGTTTTTATCAATGACTTAATATCTGAACTTAGAACCTTGAGCAATGGTATCCGTGCATACGGTATTGATATCCCGTGTATTTTGTTAGCTGATGACACTACACTTGCTTCTACATCTCCTAAAGGTCTTCAATCATCACTTGACACTGTGTATGACTATGCTTGTAAGTGGCGTCTTACATATAATGGCTCTAAGAGTACTTGTATTATATTCAGTAAGTCTAGAAAACAACTTAGTGGTTGTTCTTTCAAATTTGGGGAATCAGATATCGCAATAAGTGATAGTGTCAAATATGGAGGAATCCTACTCTCCTCTGATTTACCCTCCAAGTCTAGAGTCCAGGCATATTGTCAAAAAGCACGACAGTCTGTAAACTCTCTCAGTAGTCTTGGGCTAAACTGTAACGATCTCCACCCTTTTACGTGTGTTAAAATATGGAAGAGGATGATACTTCCCACAAGCTTCTATGGATGCGAACTCTTACCTATTCTGCGAGGTAAAGATTATGAACTGGTAGAAATCACACAAAGATATTATGCTAAGCGTGTTTAAGGTTTCGGCAAACGATTTTCTTCTGCCTCAGTGTTAGGAAACCTTGGTTTATGGAGCATGACTGGCTACCGTCAACTGGCAACCGTCAATGCTACTCCTCCTTTAAGGACTTATTTTGTGTTCAACTAGAACAGCAGCATCGCATAGTATATGTGACACACTTCTACAAACTATTCGTAACTACAATCTCTTTAAGTACGTTAATGACTATCTTGAAACTGGAACGTTTCCATGTAAATCTTCATGGTGTAAAATAGTTATAAACTGTGTTAATGAAACTGAATCTGTACAATGGCATACCCAAGTTTGTTTGCGGCTGGATATGTCCAGATACCGCCTTACCCACAAAACATTTGCTGTACATAGATTATTTAATTTGATGTATATCTATCCACAATACAGAGATATTTTAACATTTTGTGTACAAGTCAGCTCAAGAGCAAAATTCTCAAAATATTGTGAACTGTGTGAAAGACACTGTAATGACTATGACTGCCCCATTATTTTACATTGTGAACACTTTATGTACGACAGGAATCAATTCTTTTCAAAACTTATAGACCTCTTTGATGTAAATGCATATGTACAAATATAATTACTAACTGAAGATGAAATGTTGGCATTCTTTGCTGGAGGTCAAATACCATTAACTGACGATTTAGAGGAAATGTCATGGAGATGTATGCTAATCCTCTTTAGTAAATTCCTCTATTCCATGCTCTCTTCACTCAGGTGTATATACTAGATCTTTGTCTTAACTCTGCTCTGTACATATGTATGACTTGTTGTAATTATCTGATGTAACTGCTTTATGTACATTGCTCTTCGGACTTATGTCTGGAGGAAATAAAGAGATTATTTCATTCATTCATTCATTCATTCATTCATTCATTGGAAACCTTTAATAAAATGGTTGTATATAGAATGTGTAGTTGAGCCTTGGGTTTATTTTAGCCTTAAATGGCTCACACATTTAAAGTAGTAGAGTTATGGTAGAAGCAGGATAAATATAACTTGACCAAAGTTGAGATGTATCCAGAACACGACCACGGAGGCTGTAGGCGATCGTTTGAGAAATACACTGCTGTAAAATATAGGCCATGTACATGTTACTGGTTCTAATGATGTTAGCAGCTGTCAGTGACTCCGGACTATAGTGAATATTGCGTGCATTTCAAGTTTTCACTTTATTAATACTGATAGCATTGTCGGAATATAACTGCAAACATTTATCATGTTTATCAAGCTTGACGGCACTTAACTAAGCTGTCTCACACTTAGTCTTACATTTACAATTCAAATGTCCTTTTCCATCAGTCTGGAACACAATTGCCACAGCTCTTATCATTGACACTTCGTTTTGGGGTATTATGTCTCTTGTTACACACTCACCTCGAGGGATCGTGACACATTACCGATATTTCGTACTTATATGCATTTATACTGTTAATTGAAATGATAAATTCTCATTTTTCACAATCATGTATTTTAAACGTATAATCGTTTATTATGTCGGCTGTGAAATGTCACAGGAAAAGTACCTAAAAAATAATGTAACCACCATAAATATTAGACTTTTATCAAGATTTGTTGCCCTGAATATATATTATATATACGTTTTTACTCGCGCTGTTCACAGTTAAATCTCATTTATTCCCAACTTTGTTTCTTCTTTTTGTCCCCAGAAGAAGGTGACCTTTTTAAATTACATTTCAAATCATCATATAATAATAAACAATTTTTTTTATCATTACGCATTGAAATACATTTTCAAGATTTTAATAATTTGTCATTTTGCGTTCTGTCTAGGGAACAAAACAGCGAACAGAAAAGACATTTTGATTCATTGCTTGGAACAACAATGCCATCATTTCTGAAAGTCTGATTAAAATGCAAATTATTTAAGACAGCGGTGTTGCAACTTATTATTTTGGTTAAATTTTGTCACACATATGAATTTGAAATTAAAACTCGTTGTCTATAATTACGAAAAAGGACGCATAACAGACGAATGGACTTGCTGTCGGAAGTAAAACAATTTTTACAAAACTGTATTATTCGGTCTCAAGTGTGAACAGAGGAAAAACAACCCATGTCGATTGCAACCATAATTGTTTTCTGCTCCAATATCATTTCTGCCTAGAGTCTACTTTAACTCACAGTTACATTCGCAAATATTGTTGAACGTTGATGAAGTCAATTACATAATGCGTGCAAAGCATTGTAGAGACAGTTTAGATTATGTCTACTAACTTATCCCAAAGCCCAAACTATTTTAATTTATTTTAAATCAAAACTTAAATTGCTAATCCATAAATGCGAAATACGCATTACATAACAAACATAAAACATTTAAATATTACCGTCAGAGGGAAACATTTGCTAAAGGTCTCCTTTATGAAGCAGTATTTAACAAGTCATTGGGGCATAGAAGGCTAAAACCCATTGTTGAATAGAGCTGAATATCGGATGGGTCCATTGATCGCAGTGTTAAAGAACCATTTTACGCACAAGTTGTCTACCTGAATACTGAGTATTAGTTTTCCTTCACTGAAATTAACTTCGTTGTTGAGGAAAGTCTGTCTTTGGAACTAGTTTGCATTATTTTAACCGGTATGATACCACGTTTAGATTCCATATTATTTTTTTATAAGCACATTATTGTCGCTTATCCAAACACTTTTAATGAGACGAATTTCACATGCGTATTAAAGGAGCAGTAGCACGTTTTTTTTGGAAATTTAATTTTTTCACATTTCACATTTATAATGATAGTTTATGTCATTTATATTTACTTTAGAGGGTAAAACATCTCATTACACAAACCAATTATCTGCAGTGGTAATAACGGTGTTGCGTATAAAGCAAATATTGCATGGCAAACATTTTATTGTGAAAACATTTTATTATTTCGAATGACAAAATACGATTTCCATGCTTTTACGGAACCATGTACAATCATTTTGTAACTTGATTTTCCGGAGAGAGAAGGATGTATAACTAATGGTGACACTATTTCTCAAATACATTTCATCCATACATTTAAGCCAAAAACGTGCTACTGTCCTTTTAAAGGGAATGCATTCAATACATACTTCATTCAATGTTCAATGTAGGATGTAACAGTACATTATTTGATAAATACCACAACCATTATTCAATTAAAATATCATTATGTGACAACTACACACAGTAACGTGAACATGTATTTGAATAACGTCTGATTTCCAATGAGTTCACACTTTTCAAGTATTTTTCAATCTAACCTATCACTAATTTAACCCAATGTACTCTATATAGCTTACCATTCTACAATTTACCTCGTAGTTTCATTCTGATATGTTTATATTAAAAGATGTCTTACACAACGCCATCATCCTGAAGTAGTGTGACATCATATGTAACCCTTCAGACACAATATCAGAGATCCATCAAAATAATCTATCAATCAGATGCTTGGTGACATGTTAACAAATACTTCATATCCTTTAACATTCAAAATACATTTAATGTTTTTCTTGTAGAGGGCCGGGTTAGCGACAAAAAACAATAAGCTTATGTGCACATTTCAGTACTGTTTGAAAATACACATGCATCATAAATGCAGATGATATTCATCTACCCCATGGGAAAACTTATAATGTTGTGAAAATCTTGACATCGACCAGTTAGAATTAGACTAGATTAGACTAGATCTCCAAACGTACAACATGACCTTAATGTGACAAATTTGGGAATGTGGGAAGATATTTTGAATTAATCATGTCTATTTCATACGATTGTTTTGGTGTTTGAATATATGTTTTGACTGTCCATATAAAGGAATGGAAGAACAGAGTTTAAATGATATTGCTCAGTTAATTATTCACAACAGTTGGAAAACTCATTCCATATGAAGATTTAAAGGATAATCTGTACTCAAGTAGAGGCGGTGAGAGTTATTTTTCCTTTCATAAGCGTCATGTAACGCGTATCTGAATGTTTCTCTTCGTCAGTATATTGAGGTATGCCAACCGTCTTAAAAGTAAGGCTTAGATGAACAATACCTGTCAGTTTATTGTCGTCTTATGACAATGAGCTTATCTTTACACCAAACAGAGTACTATACCGGGAAAGGCTTCATTCACAAACGTGTGTATCTTGTTGATACTGCAAAGTAAATGCTTTATGTTATTATTCAGTAAAGGTGGTGAAGTGAGGTGAGTTGGGGTTTAACGCCGCTTTGAATAGTATTTCACTTATATCGCGGCTGCTAGTATTATGGTAGGGAGAAAGCCCTCAACGCCATGTGGCCATGCATTGCGGTGAAACCTGCGAGCATCGGCTGGAACTAGCGAACCATGGGTGGTACTACTGCGTGTAGAAAAGTTCTCTACTGTAGACAAAGTTGCCGTGCCCCTGGCGGGATTCGAACCCCAGACCTCTTGATCCGAAGCCGAACGCGCTAACCACTGCGCTATCCCGCCCCATTATTCAGTAAAAACATCATGGTGTGTTGAAGAAACTGAATAGTGAGATAAGCAACAATCGGTGTTGTTTGCCATGTTAGCTGTATTTACAATATTCTGAAAACTAAATGCTGCATCCCGAAATTTATTAATACGATGTACATGTATATTGGGTATGAATATGATATGTTACGATTCATTAAAGGGTTTTGATTTGTAAGTTCATTCACACTGTACATGTATTAATATGAAAAAAGTCAAAAACGATACTGAGAAAATAAACTTGAACCCCCTGAATGAGAGGAGAACAGCACAGCAATTTTTTTAATTTTTATAACATTATCAAAGGCCTAAATATACGGTAGTTACTGTAAATAAGACCCCTGCGTACGTACTTGATAACATGATATTTACCGGTCTTTCAACAAATAAACATATTAGACATTTGCTGTTACAGTTGCTGTAGCCTTTTTCTGCACCACAATCTTGATCACTGACTGACATCAAACGATTCAATGAAAGGTAATTAGACACTTTTGGAAATGTTTCTGTCTTTTTTATTCCACTGGCGACATGTGTATAAAATAAAACTATGAGGATAAACGCATCCCATTGTTAGAACATATTTTAAGGATAGGAACCACAACAGTGTTGATGGATCTTTTACCTACATGTAACTTTTCTCGTCTTTATCATTCCGCATGTGACATGTAGGATAAGACGTCAAAATAGATATATTGTTTAGATGAAAGAAACCCATGGATTTTTTTAAAGAATTGAAACCACACCATCTTGATGGATCCCTTGACCACATGTAGTTGAGCACTGTGTCGATTACAAGCCCCTCAACACGAGTTCTTTGATGTCAGAAGAAAATGACGTATTTGACATTCAGCATGCGTGGTGCTGGTAAACATGTTCAACATCAAACGTTTGACCAGTTCCTCAGAGACAACCACATGAATAGATAGTAACAACCTTGTTTGTCTTTATTCGAGAGGTGACATTTGCAGTGTAATTGTAGGCGTGCGTTTATTCATAATAGGATAATGAAGTTTACGCCATGCTATACATCAGATGAAAGAAATACTAATACTTTTTCAAAGATTTTGAAAATCAAGTGGCAGGTATATATAAAACTGCTATGAAAAACTGTATACCACGTGTATTTGATAAATTTGAAGATATCCTTTCAAATTACGATATGAATATTTTCACTATTCTGATTTCCCCCACAATTATAGAAAATTTAAGTTGTTTCTCGGATAATGTTAATCAATATCTACAGGTCTGTGTTTAGATTTCTTCATTTTATACTGTTTGCAGATTGCAAGTGAAGTCAACACATTACAAACTAAACCAGATGTGATGATTCTTTCTTGACAGAAACAGATTTATGCTGAGTATTCAAGACAAGTGTGTACACGTTTTGACTTGAAAATATTACACATACTTGCATCACGTTATGTACTATATATCATATATTAAGGTTGAAAGACAAGCATGTTCCAAAACGCAATGAAGTCTAAAGAATTTATTTTTATAGTACCCGATTTTGTAAACATCTATCGAATTACAGAATTTCATAAGAAATTGGTCACATCAATTTTTAAAGTTAGATACAACTCATTGAAATATAGTTATATACAAGTTTGAAGAAATCACTTAGAAAAGGTTATAGCTCATCAATGGATTGTCTGATCGCCCAACAACGTGCTCTCATATGAATTACACATGTTTTGCATATTTGACTTCATCCCCATGACCAACTGGCAGAGCTGAAGCATTGCAAATGTAAGCATATTTCATCTATTTGGTGACCATGTGATGAGCGATACCGACCAAAGGGGTCAGACCCTTTTACGTTCAATTGCTTTGTGGTCACTGTGATCACATCGTAATAATTTATTTCTTCTCTTGACCTTAACTTCCTACATTATCTAACCGTGTCAGAGAATATACTAACGTGTACATTCTGTTTCTAACCTCACAGTTACTACTGAAATGTCCAAACATGTTTTGTTCTCGAATTGTCACTATTTGGTGGTAAAAATGAAACAATCCGTCTTATTGAATATATATATATATATATATATATATATACACATCTTGTATTAAATATTTATCAAAATTCATTCGATGTTAATGAAACGTTATTAAGATTTTGCTTTAAATATATTAGGGGAAAAAATGGTAGAAGGTGTATTGGCAGAATTGTGCTGCATGACGCAGTAACGTTATAACCATAATGCTGAACGAACCATCTGGAAAGATTTATTTAAACTGGAATACGAATGTGATACGACAAGAACCGAAGAACATCAATTATAGGTGTGTTTTTAAAATTTGTTTTTATCCATCCAATTGTGATTGTGTTTTCGATTGTCAACTTGAAACAATACAGATCTTATTTTGTTTTCTAATAAGAAACCACCCGTGTTTGCTAGGACATAATCAATGTTACAAACGTGAAATGTAATATAGAAATATGTGCGGTATCAAAGATACGTTGTAATATGTTTCCACACACTTAGAACTGTATTCACTTATATTTTAATGTTCAAAACTCTATTTTGATATTTTGAAATATTTTGACAATAGATCATCAATCTCATTTCTCCTAAAACCCACCGTTCCACAACATCACAACACAAAACAATTTAGTGGAATACGCTCGTGGTTAGTGCGACCGTTTTATTACAAGCACTCAACATACAAAACTTGGTATCATACAAATCTCATCACACATGGTAACTGTATACTCATACAGTAAAGTAGTAATATTCATGCTGAAACCCGACACGTTAAACCAGAGATAAACTTTTAAAGAAAAAACTATGGAACCGTGTCCCCTCTACAAATGTAACAGCATCATACTGGAGGGTATACATTATATTACATTTGCATATCTTATCATATATCATGCAATAAAATTGCAAAAATTGCACCAGAATATACGAAATTCAAACTGAAACAAGCCAACATAAATGTATTGAAATATGTAGATTTATATATTTGCCAACCAATCAACACATACATTGTTCCTTTCATACAGGAATTTGCAATATTCTAATGGCTTACCAGCCAAAGACAATGTCCTCATATGAACATATATAGCATATGACAATCAGCAATATTCTAATGGCTTGCCAGCCGAGGAGAATGTCCCTGCCAGCCAGGTAACATATATACACATGTACGCATTATTATAATGGCTTGCCAGCCCAATAACAAACGTGAAGGAGACAACGCATATCCGTCCCTTCATAGCCTCATCAATGTCCCAGCCACATTGGTAACCTGAAACAATAAAATATTATTAACAACATGGTCATTGATTTATATTACTATATGAACATTTAAGCTTTTAAGATAAACGGTCTTGGTTGCACAAGCGAGAGAACGAATTCAAATTCGGCAACCCTTTATATACCCTTAATCAACGCCACCTAGCGGAGTGACTAGTCACGTGACTGTAGTTACACGCCGCTAGGAGAAAGCAAATTCCCACTAATTCATACTTAAAACGTTGGAAATTTCATATCTCCTAAACCCACCGTTCCACAACATCACAACACAACACAATTTAGTGGAATACGCTCGTGGTTAGTGAGATATGCAAAGAAAGTCAAAGGCCAAGAGAAAGTGAACCTTTCATCCTTTGTTCCAAACTATCTTTTATATACCCGTCTTCAGCTTTCTCACTCTTCCAGCGTCCATGGCGTTTGAACATTCTATCTGGCAATCCATTATTAGCAGCTGCTGTTGCCCCACCACTGCGCAAACTATGCAAACCAAACTGTTTGATGTTATCAAAATACGGCCTTAACCCGTCAATACAAAATCTCTCTTAACCTGGTATATGACATCGGAACATTTCCTTTCCTAAGAATATATCCGGAAGCACATTTTGTAACACCTCTAAAAATGTACTGGTCAGAATCAGAATCGATGATAGCCATACGCAGATATCGCTCTAAACAAGCTACTGTACAAAGTTTGGTTTGTGTACGGCCTATAACAACCCAAGCACCATCTCTGTAAATGTCAGTCTTAGACTTCTCAATGAAAACTAACATATGAGACTGAAAAAATAATACATCAGAACGTGATATATACAATAACTCAGCTGAACGTAAAAAGCCTGCATAGGCCAATAGACACATAGAAAGCAATCTTAGATCTGGTAACTGCGCTCCTTCTATTTTATCATCATACAAGCGTTCAAGAATAGCCACCATGACCGGTTCTTTCTTAATTACAGGTTTAGCCAGCTTTCTCTTAGCTGCTTCAAGAACATTCCTCACTGAACCATTCTCAATCGGACTTACAAGACCGATACTTAAATGCGCATGACGCAAGCTATAAAAAGCTGTCAACACAGGTGAAGCAATTTTACACTGTTGAATAACCGAGACGAGATATAATGCACAATGCAACGGCGACATTGGTAAATCACAAGAAATCTCATTAGATATTGCCCACTGATCTCACACACACTGGCTTAAAAGCGCATTTCAACAAATCATCAAAAGCAAGTTTAACCTTTACAATCTTGCATTGTGGTACAGACAGTATCATCGAAATAGTATCAATACCAAACCCCAACCATTCGATATTCTGAGATGGAAACCATAATGATTTCTCAACTCTTGGTACAAAACCAGATAACAGAGGATCATTCTTGATGCTGGAACCAGATGCAAATGTCAGAGACGATGACGATGCAGACAAAATACCATCATACCGGGGATGTAGCTTACCGGGGATGTAGCTCAGTTAGTAGAGCGTCCGCTCATCACCCGGAAGGTCGGGGTTCGATTCCCGGCCGCGTCATACCAAAAGACGTTAAAAGATGGGAGTTGTTGCTTCCTTGCTTGGCGCTCAGCATTATAAGGATAGAAAAACACTTGAACTGGCGCTGCACTGTGGCTGCCGGATGCCCAGAGCACAAAATGAATTTCCAATTTACTTTGTATTGAGGACAATAAAGTGTTATTATTATTATTATTATTAAAAATGTCACTATTCTATGCCCTTCTCCCCTACACTTTTTAACAAGTTGCCTAGTAACTTTCGTAAACACGTATGGTGCCGACGTGAGTCCAAAAGGTAAAATTTTAAAGTTATGGAAGCATAGATTACCAGCTTTATCTGCGCCGGATACATATCAATATGATGGTAAGCCGATTGTATGTCAAATTTTATAAGCCAATCAGCTTTATCAATAAATGATAAAGCAACTTTCCAATCTTCGTATTTCACAGTTCTTGTAAACACAAAGTCATTCACCCTGGACAAATCAAGTATGAGACGCTATTTGCCTGAAGATTGCACCGAAACAGTTAATGAATTCACTACGGTAGGTGGATCAGGACATCGTACAATTAAGTGCTTCATCGCCAACTCTTCGATAGCCTGCGTGACAAAAAACATTGTGTTTAAGAGCGGACTTGTTATTTGGTATATTCATAGAAGGAGGAGTAGATATGAATGGGATTTTATAACCGGAAGCAATCAAATCAGTGACAGACTGTGACGCGTCAATTTGGCGCCAAAAACTCAAACTCTGTTCGAGTCGACCCTTCACAATTATTTCTGATACACCCTGCTCGTATTCATAATAGTCGTCAGTTAGCTTGTAAGAACTATTCTCTACATCAACACACTGAGAATACTTAACTGACAAATCTTGACTATTTGCTGACTGGGGCTGAGACTCCTGTGACTCCCGGAGCTTGCGATGTGCTGGCGTTGTAAGGACAGTCTCGTCGATAATGCGAAAACTCTCCGCAGTTAAAGCATGAACCTGACCTTTGACCTCTGGCACGAAAAAGAGCAGGCTGGCTAGACTGAAGAGCAGGAATAGGCTGGACAGCAAACTGCACGGGCTGAGTGACCGTCGACGAGCGCCGAGCTGGCCTAGATGTTGAGTATGGAGCGTGACGTGCACGCTTCTGTCGAAGTTTCCGGACTGCTTTGTTCTCAGCCGAAGTAATCCTTTTGTTGTCGTCAGAATCATCAGCGAGATCATAACGAAATAATTCTTCACTGCTTCCCAACCCCCTTCACTCGAGTCTGCGATCTTAATATGTTTGTTCCTTTTCTGAACACTGTCTATTGCTGACGTCAGAACCGTCTCAGCGTCTTCATAACGTTGAGTTTGAACCGCCAAGAGAACTGGATTTAAAGAATCAATTGTCTCACTGTTGAAATTAAATTAAATTTTATTCCCTTCTCTTGACCATGAATAATCCTTCTCATCTTTGAGTTTCTTCATATCAGTTGTAGTTTGAGTAAACTCCTGTCGTAGAACACCAATTTGGTGTTTAAAGATGCTTCTAGTTTGTTTTTATTTGTGTCCAACTGTTTCAAGATGGCGTCTAATTTGGCGTCGGTAGTAGCCATTTAAGATAAACGGTCTTGGTTGCACAAGCGAGAGAACGAATTCAAATTCGGCAACCCTTTATATACCTTTAATCAACGCCACCTAGCGGAGTGACCAGTCACGTGACTGTAGTTACACGCCGCTAGGAGAAAGCAATTTCCCACTAATTCATAATTCAAACGTTGGAAATTTCATGACATCACAATTCTTTAACCCACCCACTAAATACAAGCTATTCCATTTTTCCTTCTGGCCGCTGCTTTCTGATGCCCAAACTTAAGACCAACCGTGCCACAAAGTCTTTTATTCCCAATAGTATTAGACTTTTAAATAGCAACTGTGATAAATAGTTATTATTTACCCTACATATATTTATAAATTTTAGAGCTCAAAATAGATATCTTAAATGTACATCATCTCTTTCTATGTTATATATGTATTTTATGTGTGTTTTGTTCTTCAATGTTTGTATATTTGTTACTTTTATGACTCTGTGAATGTAAAAAGAATTTCCTTTCGGGTAATAAAGTATTATCTTATCTTATCTTATCTTATAACTGAGCGAGACAATGCTTCAATTTGACTTCGGTTATTTGTCATTAAAATGAACCACTGAAAGACATGGCCTACAATATACTAAAAAATCACCTTGAGCCTTTTCACATTTGTCAAAGGACATCACACGGAGCAAATTACAAAAACGAAACTGGTTTTTGGCCTTGTTAGAAAATGGCAGAGTGCTCAACATCTGAAAAAAATGGAGCTAAAGATCCTGTAGAAAAAGAAGTCAGATTTTTCTACAAAATCATTATTTGTCACTACAACATTGTTTCATGCCGGAAGGCAATTTTCAAGTATATTTTTTTTGTTCTGAACATCATGTCTCTATATAGCCGCATGTCAAAGCTAAGTAAACTCTGATAAGTATATTTGAAAGGTATTGTTAATCAGACACTTACATCACAAACTATACAAAACATGTTTACATAAAGTTTGAAACACATCCAATACTCTGAAACTCGACTGCCATCGTAAAGGCATACACTTTTATTCTCTTTAAACGTGTGTTATTCGATTTCCCATGTGGTCTAAAACGTTTACCCCTCCTTTTCATAGTAATTAGTTATAATCCATATGTCACCTTAAAGGGGCAGTAGCACTTTTTTTTTTACAAATTTCCCATTTATAATGATAGTTTATGTCATTTATATTTACTTTAGAGGGTAAAACATCTTATTACACAAACAAATTATCCGTAGTGGTAACAACAGTGCTGCGTATAAAGCACAAATTGCACGGCGGCCGTTTTATTGTGATCACATTTTATTATTTCGAATAACATAAACGGAGCTTTACGGAGCCATGTACACTCATTTTTCAACTTGATTTTCCGAAGAGAGAAGGGTGTTTTACTATTGGTGAAATTATTTTTCAAATACATTTCATCGACTTATTTGAGCGAAAAAACGTCCTACTGCCCCTTTAAGATGTCAACCGTTTATGATAATAAAACCCCTGATCTTATTTCATTAACTAAAACCCAATTTTGTTTATAAATAAGTATGCTTATAACTTTAAGTGAACCTTCTGTCACTGTGTGATCAACATAAACATTTCATAAAAGACAATTTCAATTTGTTATCTAACAGTGTAACAAATAAATATGTAATTCCTTTTAGTCATGCACTCGAGGAATGTTCTTTTAAAATTATATCAATGCATATTTTATTAATGTTAAAAGTTGTCACACATTATTTGACATTAAATAAATCTCCTTTTGACAATCTACTTGTGAGATAGAAATTATGCATTAAAATTACATTTGGAAAACAGAATACAGAATTATTGAATTAACATGAGAGAAAATCACTTTGCAAGGCTGGATCTTTTTTATGTTTCAATAAAAAGTATTTTTGAAAAATTCTTTTTTTCAGAACAATATATTCACAATATTATACATATAGATCTTACTACTTGTACTGGTATGTAGTAGAAATTGAAGACGTCAAACGTTTTGAAGACGTCTTACTTTAATTCTACCATGTACGCAAAACATCACAGCCATTAATCCAACATGATATGCCGTCTCTTGCATGTATCTAAATAACAACAGCAAAGCAAAAACATTTTAGAACGCTATCCGTTGCCAATATGTAGCTTAGTTGCTGCAGTTAAGATGGGAGCTTTGCTACCATCAAAATCCTGAATAACGTCAAACGAATGAAAGGAAATTTTCCACTTCCTGACATGTTGTACCCGCCTATCATCCCTCGTGCACCACATGTATGTTGGATTAAACTATGTATGGGATCAAAGCAACCCATTGTAAGGATGTAATTTCCGCTTTGAAATCCAATCTTATTGATTGATGCGTTGCAAACACGTAGTTGACCATGTAGATTATATGCCCCTTGACACATGTTCTTTGAAGTCTTCGGAAAATGACATGTTTGACATCCAGCATGCGTGGTGCTGTTAAGCTTGTTCAACGTCAGACATATCACCAGTTGCTTGGAGACCAAAGAATGAATAGAAAAGTAACTTCCTGTTATTGTCTTTATTTGAGATTTGACATTTGTTATCTACGTGTAGGCATGTTTTTGTATATAATAGGATCAGTGGATAATAATTGGGATTGATGGACATCTGCCCTATTCTATACTTTAGACCATTCTCAACATTTAAGACGCTTTTGAAAATCAAGCATCTATATCAAAACCCAATAAATAAACACTTTATATATATAATAAATTTGGATGTTTTTTAAAAAAAAATGGATTCCTTCATTGTATCAGTATGTCAGCTGATTGCATGTTGACCAAATAAATTTGAGACCTGATGTAACAAACAAGAAACGAATTTCTCTTCAAATTTTATGAATATTCAATACACGTACGTGCAATAAGAGAATAAGAAACAACAAATATCGATGTGTGTAATTTGTATTCACATTGCAGTTGAAGCATAATCCAAATATCACTGAAGGTTAATAGTTCTGAGAATAGTTTTAACTCATCTAGAATTTAACAATTCTTAAGGTGAAATTGGTATTCGTCTTGAACTATGGATCTTATCTCTTCAACTGGCTTACACTGTGATCAACTAGCACCACAGAGCTGAACTATTGTTACTTTGACCAATGGTGTTACCTGCAGTTCCCATATGGTCCCTAAATGGGTCAAAGAGAGCCAGTATCTAGTGGATAGTTTAAACATATAATAATAATAATAATAGTCTATTTATATAGCGCCGTTTTCACACAGTCTGTATGCTCTAGGCGCTCAACTCGAAGGCCTGTTGGAACAGGTACATTGTAGGTCTTCACTCTTGACTTGAAAGAGTCCAATGACAGGGATAGTTTGATTTCCTCAGGAAGTTTATTCCACTCTGTAGAGGCCCGGAAAGCAAACCTGCTTTGCCCATAACGCACAGTTTTTACTTTAGGGATTGTGAAAAGGTGTTTAGATTCGGATCTTTGGGATCTGACAGGTACATATGGCTGCAGTAGTTCAGACATGTAGAGGGGAGCTTGGTTGGTGTGAGACTGGTAGGAGAGGCAGAGGATCTTGTACTTGATTCTGTATTCAACGGGTAGCCAGTGGAGTGAAAACAACACTGGAGTGATGTTTTCGTGTTTGCCTGTCCGGGATACTATCCTGGCTGCCAGATTTTGTATTCTCTGAAGCTTGTCTATGAGTCGTTTTGGTGATCCGGCAAAGAGACTATTGCAGTAGTCTAAACGGGATGTGACCAGCGAGATAACAAGTTTAGAAACTGACGACTTGGTGAGTAGGTGCCTGATGCTACCGATATTCCTGAGAACCATGTAACATGTTCTTGAAATCTGGGTAACCTGGTGTTCTAGTGACAGCTCAGAATCCAGGAATACGCCGAGATGTTTCACAACGGGTACATATTGGATATCTGCGTCACCAGCTTCAAAACTACTGAGTCCAGTTTTCTTCTGCTTGCTCTTTGGGCCGATCTGTATCACCTCTGTCTTTTCATCATTGAGCTTCAGCTTGTTAGTCAAGGTCCAAGATTTTATAGCTGATTGGGGATTGACATCAAAAAGTCTAGTTAGCTGAACATTATCGGCATAGCCATGGCGACAGATGTTGAAGTCCTCAATGATGGATCCAAGTTGTCTCACATAGAGGGTGAAAAGTACTGGTCCCAGTACCGACCCTTGAGGGAAACCACAAGTTAGGGAGACAGGGGATGAGGACACATCCTGTATATGGACAGACTGTGTACGATCTCGAAGGTAGGACGAAAACCACTTTAATGCTGTACCCTCCACGGCAAATTCAGATTGAAGACGAGACACAATACCAGAGTGATCTATTGTGTCAAAGGCGGAACTTAAATCCAGCAACACCAGTAAACAAATCTGCCCATTGTCAATGCCCTTTTTGATGTTATCAGTCACATGGATGAGTGCAGTTTCCGTGCTATGGCGATGGCGATAAGCTGACTGATACGGATCTTGAAGGTTGTTCCTTGTGATGTGATCTTGAAGTTGAACGCATACAGCCTTTTCTACCAACTTTGACAAGTACGGGAGATTGGACACTGGTCGAAAATTCTTTAATGTGTCGGCATCTAAACCTGATTTCTTTATGAGGGGTTTGATCAAGGCCTTCTTGAAAGGAGTTGGTACCGTCCCACTTCCCAAACTGGTATTGATAACATGCGTGACTATTGGCAGCAACACGTCAATGTGTTCCAGCAGGATCCTGGTAGGAATCGGATCCAGGGGACAGAAGGTTGGTTTCGAGGTCCTGACGATCTTAAGCACTTCCGCTTCTGACAATGGGTGAAATATTTGGAACTTTGGCACCTCAGAGTTGATATTCGGGTCTATTGGATCACCACAGAAAGATTGCCGAATTTTAGCCACCTTGTCATGAAAGAAAGTTGAGAAAGCCTCAGTTGTTTCCTCAAGGGTTTCAAATTGAGATGGAAGGCTCTTGTCACAGGTCTTACCCATGAGTGTAAACATAAGTTTATACAGTTTGCTTGGGTTTGACTCACTCTGCTCAATCTCAGTGTTGATTTGCTTCTTCTTTGCACGTTTGACTTCCGCTGAAACTTTGTTTCTTGCAGATCTATATATCTGGTGGTGCACTTCAAGTCTGGTTCTCTTCCACTGACGCTCGGCACGTCTGCGTTCTTGCTTGGCAGTTTTGACTTCAACAGTGAAAAGCCGTGGAGTTTCTGGGCGGTATGGTATCAGTTTTTCAATTTCAGGTGCATGTTTGTCTAGAATCCTGGCCAGGACGTTGTTGTACAGCACAGTGTACTCCTCTGAATCGAGGTTGTACGAGGAAAAGAGTTCGGAGTCAAGCAAGTCTCTCTGAAATGCGTCTTTGTCGATCCTCTTGTAGTTGCGACATTTGATTTTCAGTTTAGGTGCAGCTGGGCGTGTAGTGTTCAGGGACATCGATATCAGGAAATGGTCGGAAAGGAAACATATATTTTGTTAAATTACTTTACTTTTTTATGTAAGATAGTTTGTTCCTTATTGCATTCAAATCAACTGATTGCTTGAATATCACTGGAAAACTATTGGTTTCTTAATTTTTAAACAAATAGAAAACTTAATATATGACAATTAAACTGATGATGCATTTTAGATTGTAATGCAGTTTTAGAATTTATTGAAATAAAATGAAAATATATTACGAAATCGTCTGGGAAAGCGTCAGAAGTCAGAAGGAGAACCAGGAAAACCTAAATGAAACAATTAATGTTCCTTGCAAGAAGGGATCACTATGTCTATTGTTATGAAGCTTAACAATACATCAGATTCTAGAAAAATCATATTGAAATTGAAATGCGAATTCGACAGAAAAAAAAGCCAGAAGAACCTTGCATACCTAGCAGGTATTATTTTGGTTTTATCTCAACCAATTGTAGTTGTGCTTTCCCTGTGCCGCCTTCAAACAGTATAGATAAAAAATAACACTAATTGCGTGAAAACACGTCATGCTTGTGGCTTAATAACTACTTGATGCAGTTTGAACATCTAAATTAGCAACCAATTTGCCAGCAGCTATTTGTGTTTTACACAGTAAGACACCACACCATTCTTGTATACGAGGACAGGTTCAATGCTACAAACTTTAAATGCAGTGTGGACATTTTTATAGCCTCAAAGCATGCTGGCTTTTTGTAATTTGTAAAAGATTTTGCAAATAACAAGAATTCTATTTGCAATTAGTGTATCTCCAAAAGCGTTTTATGATAGTTTAGCCGATTCATGTTTAATAATTGGTTTCAATTGAGTATATTAGCTTATTTTTAAATGATTTTGCTCATTTTTCTGACGGTTACAAATCAGTTTTCAATCTTATTTGGTTTGAACATTAACTCAGTTTTTGCTTTCAGAAATAGATAGCCAATAATCCACATTGTACCATGTCCCCTTATTGAGCAAAGGGTTGCGAGAAGCAACGGACATTACTTCTCTGTTCCTTAGCAAAACAAAAGGCTATCAATTTATGATAAAGACAATACAATTTTGGATAAGCGCTTGGTATGAATCAACAAAATAAATATCTCCTTATTCAATTTCACAATTAAAAAAACCATTAAGCCGTTTACAGTTATCATGACTATACAAAATCATATTTAAGAAGGGTATCGTTTCAGCTACAAGCACTTTAGATATGATTTTATTATAAATTCATTTATTTGTTAAAATAGTTGCACTTGTATGAGTAATTTTTAAAATGTCATGTTTTCTCTAATGCATTGCCCTGACATACACACACTAACATATATCATTTCTATTTATATTTCCATTAGGATTAGTAAAAAGTATCTCAAGCACAATATTAGCAGTTGTTCTTACTTAAAGTTTGCAAACGTGTTTTGCAGTAGAAGATCTATCAGTGTGTATTTAATAAAGACTATGGGTCCCTTTCAACTTTATTTTCGTTCGTTTTATTCGTTTATTGATATATGAAGTGATACGTGCTCAATTATTTTAATGGAAAGTTTATATATATTGTTATATTGTTACACTTTGCTAACTCAATAGCATGAATACACGCATCGAGTATCTTTTAATACACACCGATACTGATTAAACAAATGGAAGCAATGTATAGTACTTTGTGAAGCAAACAGACTTCCACTGATGATTATTGTTCAATGTCTTAAGTTTAGTAAATCAATGAATAATCAATAACTTATGATATCGCCCGTTTCTTAAATTCAGTTGTCTCTCATTTCAGAAATCTATAAATTTCACGAACATGATTAAGTTTTTAAAGGTGATTAGAAGATTAAGCCATCCCCCATCCCTTCCCTATGTGGATTATCGATATTAAGGATAAATGTGATCCTTACTGAGCTTGTTAAGTACAATTCTTCACATTCATACCAATCTTATTGATGTAATCGAGAACCCAATATCACTTGACATTTCTATGTTAATTTACTATGACAGTTATATGAACGTAATATGACACCATTGCAATATATGGCTGTAAAATAGACGGCTTTGTCATCCTATGTTCAGATCATGGAACGATTGATTTTTCAAGATCTCCGAATTGTCTTTAATATGATTTAAACAATATTTATTCATGAAAAGATGAATGGATTGAATTGGCATTACGCCCATATACATACCTGTCCAGTACAAACTTATACAAAACACAACATTCATTCATCAATATTGAGAAACGCACAACATACAATAAACATCGTTGTGAAAGTAAAACCGTATTCAATAACTTCTGACTAAGCAAGGAAATAAGAATTAGAAACGTTTTGTCTGGGTGAAATAGTAATGCAGTGAAGTGACGATACTGTGATTAATTTCATGAGAAAATGACGATTTTCCATGTAAAATGAATTATAAGTCAATTATTGTTCTAGAAAAAGGTGGACATTTTAAAAATATAATGAATGGCATCCTCATAGCGATAACAAGGAATTTGGAAGAAAATATTAAAATTTATGGGCATTTATGTCACTAAAACCAAGTCTCATTTACAATGGATAATTTGATTACGTCTTGTACCATGATGCAAGGTAAAGATCGATCAATATGTTTACAAACATTACTTATATCGTGTAAGATAGGTCCCGAGTGAGGGTGGATATCTCCACCACAAAGCAATAACAATAGTACTATCTCAATACCCCTAACCCCAAGTATACAGCCTAAGATAATAACTAGGCAAATTCATTTTAGCCTTTGATCTAGTGTATGATTTACAATTAAATACGCCAACTCTGTCGATACTCTATAATATCATCCCCATCTTATAATCATGAGAATACAAACAATTGTGAAAAAAGGAAAGTAGAAGTTTTAGTATTTGAGTGAAATGTGTTTCAGTATAGTATTTGTCAATATAGATATTGTTCAGTATGTGTTCTATTTTCAGTAATGATAGATTGAGTGGTGCAGGAATTAATAAGCTTTTTCACATTATTTAGCAAGATAAAACATAAAACAGGATATTGATCAGTAACCCCAAAACTAAATAATATGACAGATGGTGAACACAACTAAACAGGAGTGGGCGGACCTCATAGAAGACACCCTAGAGCTGACCGCTATGGGTATGTGAAAACGACAGAGACTTCAAATCTCTATACTAGATGTACATGTATTCAACATAAAACGTATTGTATCAGAAATATAAAGGATAAGGCAGAGGGAACATCACTGACAGTTACTCAGATAAGTGCACACAACATCAGTAATAGTAATATAATTACAAATGATACGTAAATAAGAAATATAAATAAATATGCTAAAACAGCGCTATGTAGCATAGGGTGATATAATGCCAAATGATGTTTTGATACTCGCCTATCACAATGCATTCACAAGTCAACATTTCAAGGCGTTGACATCTCAGGAAATCGATGTCAAGAATATATAAACACTAAAATGGTCATAGTGAACCGTATTGTTTTATACTGATTGTCAACCCAAATAATGTTTTGATTTAACAATTATCAGAATGCATTCAGACCTTTTATCTCAGGGTGTTGTTACCTCAGGAAATAAATGTCATGAATATGGTAGATAATATTACTTATTGTTCACTTCAATGTTTTAATCGTTTTCTTATGCAATGTGTTATTATCCGAATCAACTAATCTAACAGTGCACTGACATAGCCACAATAAAAATGTGATTTAACAGGCAAACTGTCAATATTTTGTTTATTGATAGGCTATTTTGAACGATGATCATCATTTTCAGTAATGTGTGACAACATTAGTGATGGATGATAAAAACTTGCAAAAAAACGTGGTTGTGGCTATCATCATTTCAAGATTAAGGTTTAAGTGCCAATATGCACACTAATGAAGAATGTGTATTTCTCAAGATTCCTGGAATTAGCCAATGGCTATTGCCAATATGCATCACACAATATAACATCGGGAAATCAATATGGCGTTCATTTCCTTTCGCATGTAGGACAACGTAGTTTTTCTCTAATTAAAATAATTTTTTTGAGAATAATTGCAATTTGTAAAAATACATTCATCTTCAAAAAAGACACCTTAATACGACTTCGCCTCTTCTGCATGATATTGGTAAAATCAAATGTGATGTTTCCACAATGTATGTGAATTAATAATTATAATAATAATAATTAAGATTTGTAATGCGCCAAAGTTCCACGCACTAGTGCATGCTCGTGGCGGCAAAAGTTAGTAAAATGTAAAAAAGTGCAGGATCTGCTACCCACAATGAACAAACATCGTCTGGGAGTGAGAGTCAGTTGTGATGTACACTATAAACACTATAGACACAGTGGAATTTAGAATTCATAGTCAGTTCACCAATCATGTCAATGATAGGCCAGTTAAAAATGAGGAGTTTTAAGTCTGGATTTGAAGCAGTCCAAATTACACTGTATATATTGCACAACGACTGAAATATGAACTAGTTAAATAAGTTCACGTTTCCCTGATTCGGTTACAAATGTGAAGGTAAAGAGGTTAATTAAAAATTAATTACCACAAACAAAACTCACAATTTCAAATAAATGGAGTTTGTCATGATATATTATTTTTTTAATGAAAGATCCGTTTCTGAAGTTAAAGTGTGTATGAGTGATCATAGTTTTTTACCTTTTTTGAAAACTATGATCACTCATACACACTTTAACTTCAGAAACGGAACTTTTATAAAAATCTATCATGACAAACTCCATTTATTTGAAATTGTGAGTTTTGTTTGTGGTATTTAATTTTTGTAAATATTGAAATTAGGAACACAAACAGTAATTTATATATTTAAAATTATAAATAGATTAAAAAAAAACCAAATCATTGGTAATTGCGGTCATTAAGCAACATTGTGTTAGTATGATCATGAATATCATCATCGGGTGCTATAAATTTACCCAGCGTCATAAAACGCAAGGAAATGTCAATATTACAGCGCTTTAGCACCTTTTTAGGTCTTCAAGACGTATGTCTTGAAGACCTATTATTCTTATCCTGTTTTGTTTTTTGGACATTTGTTGTCCGGCGCGTTCTGAAGTAACTGCTGAACATTTTTCCAAGAAATTGTCAGGGATGATGGCCTGTGACCTAAAATCATTCACTATGTTGGCCGATGTTTTATTTTCGACTTTTTTCTTGAGATAATTCCTCTTGAAGTTGAAACTTTACAGCTCAAAAGTAATTCAAGATAATTTCACAAAACCTTCACCTACATGTGGGCAACAACATTCATGATATCGATTAGGTCTATAGCAGTATTCGGCCGTACTAATAGATGATGTTCGAAAAAACTGAAAATGTTGTGAACTTTCGCAATTTTGAGGGTATTCTCATTAGAAATCTTCCCGTCAATAACGGCAATAACTACAGCATCATTTGAAACCTGAAAGAATACTGCAAACAGTAACTTGGGACGAGTCATAGAAGATTGTACGTTTTCGAAAATTGCCATTTTCAGGAAAGTTGGAGGATGATAACTGCTTAACTATTTAAGGTATTGAAATTGTATTTACACCTTTGGATGCACAATTTCATGAAGAACAACTTTTCTGTGACACTCCGATAGTAAATTACGGTAATAGTAAATCCTCCAACATCGAAAACGATGTCTGGGGGTCCAAATTTAAGCATTTCAAGTTTTTCCTTGAATATTCAGAATAACGAAACACAATAATTATGTATGCAATCTAAATGATGATTACATCTACTTCAGGAGACATGGGAAGAAGAAATCAAACGCGCTTACAGTAACATTTTCTGACAACGATTTATTGTTGTGAATAAGTTTGAAATATTTGTATTACATTTGTTAAGCTTAGTTTTATCAATAAACTAGAAGAAAGTGCTTACATTTACCACAACGACTTTATAACGATCATTTTACGACATCCAGCATGACGTTATTGTCACCTTTTTTCGTGGTAAATATGTTGTGATATGTCAATTACACACATATCTCAAGTAAATGATGAATATACATGTAACTCACCTTGTATGATCAACTGATAGTTGTCCTGCCAGCAAGCACTAGCTTGATAATGTATTCAATAATAATTACATGACAGGCCGTCAAAGTTACACTTGAATTGATAAAAACTACCCTTACGACGTGTTTTTACGTTCATGTATGTCTTTTAAAAATTGACGTTAAGATGATCAAAATCGTTCGGTGACCCCCTATTATTATTTCTGAATGTTTGTATATGTAACTGCACACATCATATTATAACATTAGCAATATCTAAAATATGTGTGCTGTTCAATGTTCGAAAAACACTTATAAAATTAACCTTTTTACTTAAAAAGGGCTTAATTTCATTGTGTTTCCCTGAACAGTGTCATTAATTTTCGAAATATATACTTGCTATGTATCTCGAATGTGATTAAATTGTATCTGAAAAGATTCGGGGTTTAATCATTGGAAGCGTGCGCTTCATTTTAGTAAGTGAAATTAGCAAAAATAAAGTGCAATTTGTTGACATGGGTATTACTAGTAATGCCAATAACTTTTTTAAATATTCGGTGACCCCTAAATTTTCTTTCATTTTTGGATCAAAGACATAATAAACTTGCTATTTTGAAAAAACAAGCGAATTCTAAAATATTTTATTTCATCGTCCAATCTCTCATTAAGTGGAAATTAAAGCACAACATTTTCTATGTTCCATTTTAGTATGAAAATATTAACCGTTTTGTCTTAATCATGAGAAACAAAATATAGGGGTCCATTAATATGTGATTTTTTTTATTTTCAGAGGGGTGTTTTCTTTTAATATTTTTGGTACAAAAACTACTAAAGATAGAGACATGTTCGATAGCTCATTTTTAAGCGGAGAAGTTGAGTAATTGACATAGTCATAGTCAAGCAGAAGTCTTGAAGACCTCAGTACCGCCGCAGTCCTAGTTTAACTATGTAATTACAATACTTCCCTAAAGCACTTTGAAGAACTAGTAACAATAGACTTCAGATATTTGCAAACTAAAGTCAGAAGTGAATAGAAACCTTGCTGGATTGATGTATACATCATTTTGGGAAAACATCCCTCATGGCAGCAGATGAGCAAACCTACGAAATCAATGTTCGGACTCTGAAATATATTGAATGGCGACAATACTGAATCAGTTCAATTGTAAATATTCATCATCTTCTTATAATTCTTTAAACAAGTTCCAGACACCCCAATGCCGAGGGGCTCACAGATAAACATATAAATTTGATAATGTGAACAACCCTTCCCCGTTTGCATCTTAGCCAGGCTTTTGTTGCCTGTCCGGTTATAAACTTGACCTGAACAAGGTAAAACACTTAATCAACAAGAATGTAAATACATTGGATTGAATGTGACTTTTAGAAGAGATGTTTGTCACAGTGAACATTATGTTTGATATTCTGGAGGTTCTATTTAACAGCAAGTTGTTCACCTGATTAGTAATAAAGGACACCATATAAGAGCAGTGTTGCAACGAAAAATGTAACAATTGCGAAAAATGTAACAAACTGGAAAATTGTTACATTTTTCGTACGTCACGTACGAAAAATGTAACAAAATATTTTTTTGTTACATTTTTCGTACATCAAGTACGAAAAATGTAACAACTTTTATTTTGTTACAATTTTCGCAAAACATGCTTGTGAAAAATGTAACAATTGCGGCTGCGTGATTTATTTACATCATTTCATTTTATGTCATGCGAACATGTAGTAACAATCATCAGTGTTTGAGCCTGAGAAATAAAATCATTATGACAGATTTGGATAATTTGGTGAAAATTCGTAATTTTTAACATGTTGGTGAAATATTACCACGAAAGTTATTTAGAAGATTATATGCTAATGATGTGCATATTATAGATTATGAATGCTTTTATGTTTAAATGTTATATATATGGAAAAATGTTATTTTATGCTGACGCGTACAAGATACATGTTGTTTAAACAGTGTTTGATATATTATTTATATTAAGAGTAATATTTTTCAAAACACTGTATTTTTAAACAAATAGAATGCTTAAACGGGAAATAGGCTGTTTTTAAAAACAATTATAAGATGATAATATTATATTAATTACTTTATATGTATGCATACTGCTACTGTCGACCTTAAAATTCGTCAAATGTATAATCGAATAGATGTTGCAGTTTCAGCATTATCATTGTTAATCTAATTTAGTCTTTATTCTCCCCGTTAGTTTAGTGTGTATATATTGTATATATGCACCGAGATTATTGCAGTCGTGCATTTTATTTTACAAAGTTTGTTTCCATTGTGTTCTCCATCTCACCTACACAAGTATTGGCTATTTAAGCAGTTCTTACAAAATATCAAAGCCGTGCATTCATCAATCAATATCTAAAACACATATAAATTCATACATATACATATGAAATATATGAGAACTGCGCAAATGTGTCATGTCAACCAACAAGCGAATGACTGTCCATGATAATAAACATTAACCATTTTCATTATAATTCTGGACTGTTTATTCCATAAAATAATAATTTGTCCACAGTGATACGCGTTTTCATCTGCATTACAATGCACGTGTAGAAGTTAGAATAGCATTGGATCTTGGAGGTTATAGTTTTAATATTTAATAAGTGAGAGTTCAATTCTCAATCACTGGTTAAAATAAAGCTTGTAGCATTTCCTTCACTTTGCCGCGTTAATATAGTGGAATGATGCATCTGAAATGCAAATTTGGATCTGACTTTAATTAACCAGTTTTGGAGAATTGCGCGGTGTATGCCTTGAGCAGGAAAGTAGCCTTCATCTCTTCAACGGATCGTATTGATTATCTGTCTTATATGTAAACATTGACGAATAAACATAAAACTGTCAATATCAATTTTCTTTTCATTAAAAGTTCTAACGCTGCGAATTATAGGTTTCATCAGATTCATCAGAACAACTTGTGTGTTTTGCGATGCAGGGGCAGTAGCACGTTTTTTCGCTGAAATATGTTGATAAAATATATTTGAAAAATAATGTCACCAATAGTAAAACATTGTTCTCACTTCGGAAAATCAAGTTAAAAAATGAGTGTACATGGTTCCGTAAAGCCATGGGAATCGTTTTTGTAATTGGAAATGTGTTCACAATAAAATGGCCGCCATGCAACGTTTACTTCATACGCAAAACCGTTATTACCACTACGGAAAATGTTTTGTGTAATAAGATATTTTAACCTCTAAAGTAAATATAAATGTCATAAACTATCATTATAAATGAGAAATCTGAAAAAAATAAAACGTGCTTCTGTCCCTTTTATCCTGTGTTTTGCTAGTATAAATTTAAACAAAGATATCAATGCCATCACTTGTATGTTCTTTGTAACCTTCTTTCTAATAGATGTTTTGCAAAACATAACTTGTGTTTGCTATATTTTGGGAATTTAATTCAAGAAAGATATCCTTTTTATATATAAATCATACCACATACATTTGTACGTTATAGATAAAATATATAAGAAATCGAATCAAAGCGTTTGAAATACTATTCTGCTAACTAGATTCATTTTACAGTTCTTCATATGACTAATGATGTCAGACTAAGTTGATTTGTCATTGTTATCAATTATATCTGACTGAAATTGTGCACTCATCAGCGCAATATTTAATCCACGCCATTACTAGTTTATTGTGCATTACATTATTTTTAATAATCTGATCTCATGACAAATTTGCCATGTTTTGAATGCCCCAAATAATATGTCTTCTCACATACAACTGATTTGGCATATTTGTAAATTCATGAGAATAATGCTAGCAATGAATAATTTTTAAAGAAGCGTTGAATAAAAGGTCAGTAGGCACACACATGTATATAAATATATGTTTATTATTAATTTACCGAGTTGTAAACATATTGTGACATCACGCCTTTGTCGCCTTAGGTGCTTCGACAGGGAAACCTACAGATTCAGTTTTTCTAACATTTTCTCTGCATCTTCATAACTTACTCTATGAATGGTTAAAGGGTCATACCACCTATGGAGGGTTGAGCTTTAGCCCGGCATGTCTGTCTTAAATACCGAAAAGCATCACATACATATATTTTCATAATGACTTATAATGGCAAAGAATCGCATAATAATTTAAGTCGTATGTTTCAAAGAACTAACGAAGGCCAACTCATTCAGCACATCCCCTGTGGTACTGGGGTAGCACCGATGGGTTTAATGTGCAGTTTGAAGAAGGTTTTTGGTCTTAGAATATTTTTCGGCAGAACATTTGCACACTGCATTCTCATTAAATTGAGATCGTAATTAAGTTCCACTACGTTACACATATAACACAAATGATACTGACCGTCAGGTCGGTCTTGACTGTCATTTCATACCAACCATTGAGCGATTTCGCCCCGTAATCTTGCGGCTTACCTCAAATTCGCTTAACATCTCTGATATTCAGTCTTCGGAAAATGAACAATTCCGAGTGTATTCCGATTACAGGACACAGGACAGGACAAGCCCTTCCATACTTAGTCGGGATGTTCAAGGGGGATACAAATTTAACTGTAAGGGTGTTAACGCAATTCAATCAATCTTTATTCCTCAAAATCCCCCACGGTGGTACCAGAGAATACAAACATACATATATATTACATAAACAGACAAGAATGGTGATGACATAGTTCATTTTAACTTTTCAGAAACAATACGGAGATACTTTGGCGGTGTTTTAAATTCTGACATTTTTGTTGAACCTATCAATCTTTTATATTTGTAAGGAGGTTTATAATATAAGTAAAGATTTTTCCTTGTTTTCATTCTCTTTTAAACCAATTAGTTATAAAAGGGCTTATGGTCAATGTTTTGTATAATACCATGCTTGTCTAATGTATTGAGATTTCTAGATCAAGTTGACTTTTCAACCGGTATTAAAGTAGTTTTTTAATGCTTTATTTATCACCTTAAATTTAACAGCTTCCAGTTTAGTTATACGTATTTCTAATTCAAGATGAAAACTCCGAACTATAGTGTACCGCCGGGCAGGTGAAATACCGGGATCTATCAATGAAAATAAACCGTGTTATCATTAATGAAAATAACAATGGAACGTGTTATCAGTCACTAGTGACTGATATAACAATGACCTGACGTCATAAAACAATGCTCCGACGTCACGTCTCGTGAGGTAGAAAAGTTATATATTTTCACTCCTGGCTTCGCCACTCGTGAAAATATACCTTTCTACCTCACTCGATGAGATAAATATGGTATTAGTCAAGAAAAGCCAAATATCCACTACATATCCGACTCGGACTGAGGGACATTACTTAAGGAACTAAAGGACTAAAAATATCACTGCCCAGTGAGACATACAGTAATACGATAAGTTATTAAAGTAGTTTTCTTTTTGAATACCGTCATTTGATATGGGAAATCTTAAACTCAGTGTGTGCTGTTTTATTCCGATCTCTGAACCAGTCGGATGCTAAATCTCGTGAAAATATAAACGTTGTACCTCACTCGATGAGATAAACATGATATTAAAATAACAAGACAGATATCCTCCATTTAGTGGATATGGACTAAATAAAGGATCGCAAGCATTTTGCGGAATGATATCTTGATGCCATAACATTAGATACGTATATAGATAGATTAAATATTAGATAGATATGGCACCAAAACGCAGCATAATCAATAAGATTGGTTCAAGGAAATCGTTTACTTCATATTATTTCATCATTTGTCGGGTCAAATTATAAAGTCTTGAAAGTCAGTATTTCCAAAATGTGATGAATGTAAACCATTCCAGGACATGACTTGGGATAAAATTGACAGGCTGGACACGTTTACAAGTCAACCAGTGTCCCGCCTCGCCTTATATGGACTGTACAAAACAAGTGTTGTCACGATATTTTCATTAAATACTCTCAAATATTTTATACTTATATCTACATACCGATATTGCAACTGTCAAAAGTGTTTTAAAATTGTGACCGTTGTGACTTGATTTCTTAAGAAGCTATACCTGAGAACTAACTCTTATAAGTGTTCCAATTTACAAATAAGCAAGTTATACTAATTTCAATATTCTTATTCAAATCTCCCAAACTTGTTTGAACGAGTTTAATTTTCATATGGACTATACACATGTCTGTCATTAATTCAACAATCAGCCAATATTATATATTAGATATATATGTTATCTCATCTGTGTTCTCTTATTATCATACCAACATGTATCATGTATATAACCTCTGCTTAAGCATCTCTGCCATATGCTTGATAACGGGCTTAAGGATCTATACCGAAACGTCGCTATTGTTAATAAATAAGTTGATCATCCATAAGCCTTCTTTCTTGATCAGAATGTTTATGCTTTTTTAAGACTATACGACGAGTATTATAATGTATAAGTAGAAATGTTTATCCACCGTATGTGTTTCTACAAATAACAAGTATAGCTTGAAAGTTTAATAATGAAGCTTGGTCCTGTCTGTTAGACTATTTCATTTAGAAGTGGGAAAGTGTTTGCGAATAATAACTCCACAGGTTTCTCTTGGACCCATTTATGGGCAATAGAGGGCACCAGTTTCGATTTAATGCAACGTGTTTAAACGTGCATTATTTCATTTATTTTTTTATTTTGATTACGTAGTCTATTACATGCTCACATTGAGAACTATTTATAATGTAGCTTCCATAATATTACTTTTTAATACATAATTGAAACTGTATTCATTATCAGAAAAAGCTTTTAAGGACCTACGTAGTAAGAATAACGTTGTTGTGAAACACATATAATGACATGACTCTGTGTGCATGTGGTAGTACTCCATTGTAGTAGATCGGTCAGCTGCTGATATAAGGATACTCATTTGGAAAGTAACAGACACACAGACACTATATTAGATGTTCCATTGTTTGTACTTGTGATGGTATTGTTTTCGTGCCAAGTAACGAGCAGGATTAGAACCCACATCAAACAGAAACAGTGGGAACTTACTGTGCATTGTTACATTTATGCACTGCCTAAATGATATATTTCTTAGTCATTAGTTGACAGTGATAAGATGACATCGGTACCCTGGTAGATTGGTAATGCCAAGACAATGTACGGTGTATTCAAACAAAGACTTCTGACTCATACTCTCTTTCATACTGCAACTATTACTCCGAGCATTAGTCACAATTACGCTATGTTTTACTGATACTGTTACTTTCAATGAATCACACACTTTTAAAGAATAAACCATAATCGAATAGGGGAGGGATGTTTATGAGCAAGCCTATATTCGAAAATTATTGACACTACGAAAATAATGAAAAGAAGCACTATTTGAAGAAAAAGAAATTAGTTTTACCATAGTTTTGGACAGGACAGGACGCATATATGTTACACAGCGCATACTTAAATATTATAACGAGTTGAGAAGTAATAAACGATAAAAAATTATTTTTTTTATCACTGTAATTTTATAAATTACATGATTTAATAAACGTAAATGGCCGAGGACACGGAAGTTTTGATCAATTCAAGTGTAAGTTTTACGGCCTATGGAGTAATTATTATTGGATACACTATCGATCTGAAAGTACATTGTGGAAGAACAATGCATTCGTGTATATTCATTTGTTTAATTAAACGTTGTTTTTTTCTATAATCGAACCGTTATTTACATATAAAGTATTAATTGTGGTTTGTCTTTGGTAGTGCCCATTCATATACTGTCCTCTCAGTATTTTTCATAAAATCAAAAGAATCATGAATTCATGATTTCCCCAAAATATTAACATCTCCATAATCATACATAACAGAAATTGTTACATTTTTCAAAGTACATCAAACGAAAAATGTAACAAAGTTTTTGGTTGTTACATTTTTCGTACGTGATGTACGAAAAATGTAACAAAAAAATATTTTGTTACAAATTTCGTACGTTACGTACGAAAAATGTAACAATTTTCCAGTTTGTTACAATTTTCGCAGTTGTTACATTTTTCGTTGCAACAGAGCAGGTCATTTTGTTGTCCTCCACCGCCGCCGCCGCGAAGCGTACATCCGTCCTGTTTATTTTTAGCTCGTTATCTTCTGAACCGCTGCACCTAGACTATTAAATTTCAGTTCTGGTTTTTATTTGGGGCATAACAAGACACCAGTCGATTTGAACATGTTGTAAGCGTGATTTCTCCTGATCCGCTTAAACTATAGGCTTCAATATTGCTTAACGCCTAACACGAAAAGAGAGTTTTTAGACTTTTGATTATTTAAGCAGAGGTTGGCTGTACTAGGACATATTTTCAAACCATCTTCCCACAAAACAGATGTGTGCTGTTCAAGTAATAATAATAATAATATAATGATAATAGTGCATATGTATAAAGCGCACATATCCACGCTCGAAAGCATGCTCAAGTAAACACTGATATGTATACAAAATGAAGCTATATTTATCAAATAAAACATTACATGTATATATTTATATGTTTTTTTTTGGTCATTCAAAAAAATAGACATACAATTTCTTTAATGAATTCTAACGGTATCAAAATAAACATATTTATATATGTCAAAACTGGAACGAGAATAATAGTCTCTAGCAAAAACATAATTTTAGGATATCCCGAAAAGAGAAACTATGTTCTAAACTTAATCATATCAGTCGTAAAAAATAACATGTACAAAATGAAACAATGAGATAAAATACCAAACTTGAATCACATTAAAGAAGATATCAAAACAGCATACAATATTGACCGCTATATAACGCATACTGTCAATATGATAATTTCTGAAAATTCGGGTCCATATGTCATAATCTTTTCTGAATATACTGATCACTATTTTTGCCAACTGCCATTTTTCATTAACCTGATTGTTAAAATGCCTGTTTTCAGACTCTGTATTTATATTTATAGTATATGTATTTAACATGTGTATGTATTGAACTGTTTAAAAGAACTGTAATGATGGAGATCAACAAATAAATAAAATTTACATAATATATATATATGGATCATTTATATTTATTTACGACAATTTTATCAATGGTATTTGGTTATATGACGTATAAACTTTAAGTGAAAATGTCTCTACATGACCTTGTTCAATCTCATACGAAACGGCTTCAGTCTTGGCCAGCATGTTGTATTCCCCGAACCCAATTCAAAGTTCTAACAATATTGATATTTATCACCAAATATGTATATATGTTTGTGTATAAGTATATATGTGATTTAAGGATACACAATAGTTTTCTTATATAGGATTTTGATTTTGACAACCAATCATCGTAACTGAAAATTTGATTTTCTTTTAAGGAACGTGGAGTCCAACTATCTCAAGGGAAAAAACAATGTTACGTTAAAGAAGTGATGAATCATGAAAATACGAAATGCAACATCCAGTTTACAGATACAATTTATTCTTATAACCTTACAGCCTTCAAAACATTTCTTTGTAATCTAACGGCAAAGATACAAAGACACATATGAAGCGAAGTAAGTTAACATAACAAACTCCAAAAAAGTTGATAATTATTAATTCGTTGAAACAAAATCAACTTTTATTCTGTAAGGAAAACTCAATGATAATCCCTGTATCCCAAAGTGTGTGATACAACTTCAATTCCTGAAATTTCTTCAAGTTACCTCACTCTAAGAGGGATGGATTAAGCTAGGAAAAACAATTCTTTTAAAAGGTGTCATTCTCAACTGGCTTAACCTGTAATTTGTGAAACAACAATACATTGCTATATATGAAATTACGTATTCCTTATTTGAATTTTAGACTTTACATATGTCCCTCACATGGCGAGAAAATCTGGATAGGAAAGATTAGAAGACATCATCTACACACAAAAAGTATGTATGATTCTCAACTTTTTATTTAGTAATTCATTTTGTTTTTCACATGTGAATGAGACTTTGACTTTAAAACTTCAAAAGAATTGAAAAGGTATATGAATTCATAAAGTAGTTTCATCATTCAATGAAAACTCTCAGCTACGTATTGTTGTGTGTAACAAGCTGCTGCATCCTATAAAAACTGACAAAGATTTATTTTGTATGTTTTGAGCCTCTATCGGAGTATAACAGCAATAAAATCTGTATGAAATCTCTGCGGTACACTACGCAATTTGGTACAAACTGTTACTGTTATACTTTGATAGATTCACATAGATAGATTTTGCTAATATTCTTTATATATTGACATGGGTTAAAGGGTACAATTCAGATAGATACTGCTGAATATGACGGATACAAGAAAGCTCAAATTGATACAGCAGTACACTACAAACTTTCTCGAATGACAAACGAGAGTGGTAAACAGTAAACTGCAACATAATTGATTTTTAAATCTTCTTTAATTTTACCCTCTAAGATAGATGAGGTTACTATATATTGTAATCTCAATTTCTACAGATGCCAGAACATAAGATTGATGCAAGGTTATTCAGTATATATCAATCTGGCAATGTCTGAAGGACCGTTATTCTGGATTGCAGATGTGTTCTTGAAAGTCTTGTTGCTGAATGTTGTATGTCTCAGACTAAATGGAAATATTATGAAAATATCGGAAATAATGAAGACAATATTTATATTTGTATGAGTTCATATGGCTAACACCAAACTGCCTAAACACCAAACTACAAAGAAAGCAAGACAAAGAAAGCAAGACAAAGAAAGTTCATTTCAAACTACTTACATTCTCCAAATGGAACAATGTATGAATGGCTACAATTAAGATGGATGCCGCAAGCAGTACAATATCCCAGTGTTACGAGTTTTTTCACAAAACAAGCAGAACTTGCAATAACTTTGATTTAAAGAAGGTATTACTTTCGGGTAAGCAGTAACATGCAATATCACTAAGTCTTGTATTAAACATTTCTTTAACCTTACCAACTGTGATCAATGAGATAGCTCACACAGAATTAAATTGGTTTTCAATTGAAGCTATATACTTTAATCCCAAATTCTACAGATGTCAGATCATAAGATTGATGCAAGGTTATTCAATGTATTTCAATTTGGCAACGTCTGAAACAAAGTGATTCAGGACAATTCAATTCATTGCAGATATCTGCTTCAAAGTATTGTAACAGTTACTTTATTACTTAAATTTTACAGATAAGTCATATGAATCAACCTCTCACGGTAACACGCAGTAAATGACCATCGTCATCTTTGGGAATAAACGTTGAATGCTACACCTAAAGACACAGTACTATTGGTCCTAAAAGCTCAGCACATGTGATATTGAATATAGTTTGACTGAATACAGCTTTCCGTGTACTTTTCTGGATATTAACTGCAAACATCCTCAGTGATGTTTTGAATAAGCTTGTTCTTTGGATATATGTTTGATTAAATGAGCAAAAAACACTGTTTTAATTCGACTTGTCACAGAACAAAACGTGTAGGAATCTTTCTAAGTGGATCTTGCAATTTAAGGCGGATCAAATAAGCCAGATTCCTCCTGTTTTTGTCCTGTATCTTTTCTGACATGTTTTCCGATGCTTATGCTTTGCAACCCAAGTTGTGAGTTGAATGTGGATGTCAATATGTAGCAATCCATATTATCAACTATACCTCAACGATATGGACTGTTTTATATAATGTTATATAGCATACAGCATTGAAACCTAGGCGTCAATAGGACCGATGGCATGCTTTATGAGACAATAAAACATGCTCGGTATTTAGGACATCAGTTAGAGTATCGGTTAACAAATATTACCAATATTTTTTACGTCACTTTGATTGTTCAATTGCAAGTGAATGTGTTCTACCACGTCCGTCCGTCCGTAATCATTTCGTTTCCGGAGCACAACTCGAAAACCGTTCATGATATCTTTCTGAAACTTTCCATTTGTATAACCCACCAACTGACGTGGTGCCTTTTGATATTTTAAGATTTCTAAAATTTGTGTTTTCCTTTCCAAAGAAACTTGTTTAATTTGGACTTTGTCAGAGACAGGTTCGTTTCCGGAGCACAGCTCCAAAACCGTTCATCATATCTTCCTGAAACTTTGCATGTGTATTACCCACTAACTGAAGTGGTGCCTTTTGATATTTTCAGATTTCTGAAAATTGTATTTTTTTTCGTTTCCACAGAAACTTGTTGAATTTAAACTTTGTTTAGAGACAGGTTCGTTTCCGGAGCACGAAAAAAAAATTTCTGTTTCCATAGAAACATGAGAGGGATGTTGGTTGTTGTTGATTTTGACTGCTTCTGGAGCAGAAGTCTTAAACCCTTAACATACCTGAAACTCAGCATCTGTAATACCCACTAACTGAAGTACGGTAGTAGATACACAAGTATCTGTCAAAGATGTGTTTTACAAATTTTGTGGAACCGGTGGAATATGTCATCTTCTGATGACTCTTGTTGTTATGGGCATCTCATATCAGAAATAGAAGAATCCGTGTTATTCTTTATCGTAGAATAAAACATGACAAGGGGCATAAAACACTCAGGGCTGCGCCCTTCGTGCTTTATGCTCCCTTCTATTTTTTTTATTCTACGATAGACATTAAGGAAACATCATCCGTAGTGTCTCCAGGTCAGCAAATCTATATCAGCCATATCAGTCTGGTCCGCAAATTTATATCAATATCAGTCCGGTTGACTTTGCAATAGCGTTATCTCCCTTTGCTTATGTGCAAAGTTACGTCATAGTGTCATACGTCAGATGACATGTGTATCATTGTCGGACAAAACAGTATTCACATAATTAAATCTGCAATATGTTTCATTTATTGGTAACTTGAATGAGTGGCTTACAAAAGACAGAATAAAATGATTCAACATATATCTTTTTTCAAAAGATTGATTACTTTAATATAAACACTGTACGTATTTTGTCAGTCAGATTACCATGAACAAAGTTTTAATTTTAAAATTTAAGATCCATTCGCACATTTACGACACCAATATATCATGCTTTGGCTAGTTGATCAATTCAGCAGCGTTCTAGCTATCCATTACACCTGGTAGGATTGCTGAAAGCAGCAGTTTTATCAGGTGCAACTAATGCACCATCCTTTTAATGTTATCAATCTAATTCATTAATGTACATTGCCTCTTAAACATTTCGACAACATGATGACAAGTGTATTCCTTTGATGTCTTTGCAGAACTATGACTATTACGAAACACCAGCTGAGTGTAAAGGTATGCGTTTATTATATCTTATAATACTTTGAAATAAGTATGATTATAAGTTGCAAATCATTACAGTATAATTTGTTTGGACTTATTTTTTGATAGCTAATCATTTTGGCAATAATTTTAAACATATATTTGGTTATTTCCATTCGAATTAATTGTAGGAATGTATGCATATACTTTAGTTACGAATAAACTGCTTCTGCCTGAAATGTTTTATTTGATTGTGGATTAAGTTAAAAGATACTTTTCAGTGTGTTATTTGCATTTCAGGAATCGTGCAGATAGGAAATTATAAATGAGACTGTTTAATTTCGGTTGTACACTCTTTTGGAATACTAAAATAAGCACCAATAAACTGAAAGCTATTTTATAAAGATGACGTTACACATATATTCTATCAGTGATGTGACATCATTTAGGTATTTTATTTTAAAGTGAGAACTACTGTAGAAATAGGTTTTATTGCTTAATTTATTAGGTATAATTATGTTCTTCAATTAATAATTAATTGTATATGCTAAAATATTTATATGTGAGATTTATATTAATTTATAACGTGGGAAACGCATACTAAAACTGAATAGTCGTAGCATTATATGTACAATACTTAACTAGTTTCCATATCACTGCATCATTGAACTATCCTAGAAATGGCATGAAGTAGTTAGTAATTCATCGTTATGTGAGCATACAAGTTGACTTTCATTCTAATATTCTAAAATCCTAATATTCTAAAATTCTAATATTCTAAAATTATAATATTTATTTGAAATGATTCAGGCATGATTGCCAATCTACCTATCAGTCAAATTGGTTAAACTTCTGAACCCTATGTTATATGTTGTTAAAGCCTGAGGAGGAACATAGCCAATGGCTGGAAGTTTAAAATATTAAATTTTTTTAAGTTTTAAACTGCTATTCTTCAGGCAATATTTCCAATTGGACTTACACATTATTATATCACATTGATAGACCAGGTGTTTGGTAAAATGCAATTGAATAAATTGCCACAAACATAAATTGTTCAACCACATTTTTTAAATTTTCATTTTGTGGCATTGCTGTGTCTGTGTGAACGTGTTTAGAAAGTGTAAAATATTCACAAATCCTTTCAATAACTACATTCTGAAAAATAATTCACAAACAGGAATTTCATTTTCTCCAACTTTTGTCCTGTGCCACAGGGCATTCTTTGCCAAAATTGTTTTGGAGTCACTATCTATTCACGATGTTTATTTTGCAATGCTTGGGGCCTTAAAACGTAACTTTGTAATATGTAGTTACAAAGCAAGTAAAATGAGGAACAGGTTCACATAGACACGTCTTGGGGCTCATATAATGACACTCTCAAAGTACTGTAGTGAAAACACGTCTACAATTTGTTTTCAATTCATTGATGTGGTTGTGTCAACATATATTCACCGGCAGAGGCTATCCGACAACTCACAGGGAGTCAATTTCTGTTTGTAATCTCAGTTCCAATAACAGTTTAGAAAGAAATTCTAATAGCAGCCGTTACCAAAGCTTAGGTGCTATTTTCCCTCATATACGTTTAGAGTATCAGAACAATAAGCCCTTGATGACAGATGATATTTAGGTCAACTTCAAACACCATACTAAGTAATAGTAAATCAGTTTATTTAGGAAGGTTAAGCATGATGGCAACATTAAGTGAAAGCAAATGCGTTGTCCTAAGGGAAATGGAATTTCGTCACAACACCAGTTGAAAGAGATTTCGTGATAAAGAGAAATTCAAATGAAGCTTGGTACTAAAGCCTTCTTCTGACACAGTAATCTTGATGTATTGTTCCCACAAAGAGTAAACAGTCTAGCTAGTTTGGGCGTGATCTTTCAACAGCTGCTCATTTAAAGTTTGTATCACGATGCTGGTTCTTAATGCTACTGGTTATATAAGTATCAATACATTCATAATTCGTGTAAACAGTGTTGGTAATAAACTTATGATTGCAAAGGTAACATTGAGGTCATGAGCACTGATAAACTGCTTCAAAATCGTTTTTGTATGTATACGACGTAATAAAGAATACTCCCATATATTATATGGAGGCACAATGACATGTTACATGTCTATCAAATCGCTACAAAGTGTATACAGCGCGAATATAATACATTATAATGTTATGCACCTTCTCATTTTGCAAATAAAACATAATATTGAGTCAATCGTTCAACGTGATTGTGTGAAATACTGCCCTGTGGATAGATGGCCCCAGAATTATCAAAATATATGATTTACTAAATAATATAAACCAATGGTATGATTCCGAATTGCAATCAAGTTTGAAAAATGTAAGTTACATTTTTCACATGACAACATACACAGTGTATGATTGGATATTTTAAAGATTAACCTACCATTGTTGAAAATTGTTTTGAAGTGAATCAGAATTGCTGAATTAAGTGTAACAAATCATGTGCTAATTACCCCATGTTACCACAGCTGGCTATGCCACAGTAAGATCTATACTCAATTATTCTTGGATTCTCACCAGAAGGGATCCTATGCAAAATTCTGCTTACACTTCTGCATTAACAGTAGAATATGTTTCCAGCTGTGGCACCTGCTAAAACACATGGATGTCAGAATTACACGTTTAATCATTGCAAATAACCTGTTCTGTTATGAATATTTAAAAATGTTATTTAGAAACACACCTGTTCAACAACCTATGTTTCCATCCTGTTCAAAGTTGTTTTTGTCCATGCTTCAATGAAAATAAAATGAAATAATTTTTATTTAATAAATACAGAGAACAACGTCCTGAGTAATTCCCTTTTTTGAGTTACTTAAGGTATTACATGTAGATATCCTTTTATGGATCAACACGCAACATTACCCACGAAAATGTTTCCAGAATAATAAAAGGTTCATCACAACTTTACATTACTCTGCATTACGCATATTGCATAGGCAAACTACGATTAATACACACAAGATATATTTTGTCCCTGACGTATCCAAAGTTCATTTCATAGAATGAATGGATTCCGATATCATTTTACTTAGTTTTTATCTTTTCTACTTTACTAGATGAAATAAGCATGTTAAATGTAAAGAGTTGACAATTATACAGTTTAAGATACTTTGGTAATAATATCCGAATCAGTGACAATGTGATGTCAGATCTTCATACGTGACGTCAGACCGTTTCGAATTCATGACGTCAAAATCGAAAACTATCTTATCATCAGTGATGACATGTTTGTGACTTTTTTGCAGTGAAAATAGTTTTATCTCTCCTAAGGATGGATAGTGGGTTTATTCCTGATAAAGGGAATTATCAAACTGCAAATATTAATTCTATCATATGTTGTTCTCATTTGTTTGCCTCTGAAAGTATTAAGGTCTTCAATATTTTGGTAAAGTTGAGAGAAATGTCAAGGGTAAGTTCAGGGTCATGAGAATTAAAACAAAAAATATATTTAAAAAAAGTGTACCAACTTTTATCATTTTTCTTCTGACACTATGCCATACATTTATAACAGCTACTTTAGATGGTAAATTGTATATCAATTGGGCATATAGTGGGGGTGTACTCTTGTTGTCAGACTATCAAATTCATTATCGGTGCATAATCTGAATCGGAAATGCTTTGGAAAATATTGGAACCGAAAATTTCAACATATCTGTACTAATCCTAAAATCAATGGGACAATATGATTTTATATTGGTTAAAGGTAATAAGTTCCTGAAGTGGGGATAATTTCAACTTTAGATCATTTTAAAGTACTTTAAAAACAGGATTACCGTGACGACGTGTCCAGTGTTTGCAGTTTGAGTAAATTTGTAAGTAACCAAATCCTCGTTTCTCAAGTTATATATATATATACACACACACATAAAGTTCACAATCTGAAGATTGTCTAACTCTAAGGTAGTAAATATGGAAAAAATAATGGATTTAGAAGTAGAAATCATCCATTTTAATGGCGAGCGCTTTCAGCTACACAGCCTCTTCAGACCATGCATAACGGATAAATATATATATATAGACAAAACTGAGGACACATTGTTGTCTGCATTTGAATATTGACACATCTTTGTCTTTTAGAGTTAGAATTTAACTATTTCATAACGTTATGACTTTTTACACAGAAGTTATTCGTGATGAAATTATATATAATAGAACAATAGCTCGCTTTCCCAAATGGGGTATCTACATTAAAGATGAATGTGACCCTTACTGAGATTGTTTAATCCAATTCTTCATTCTCTAGACAGGTTCATAACAAACTTATCAATTGAATCGAGACCCCAATATTACTTGACATTTCAATTATCATTTCAATATGACAGATATATGAACATAATCTGACACCATTTCAAAAGATGGTTGTAAATTAGAAGTAGAAAACGATGGCTATGTCACCCTTTGTTCAAACCATAGAAAGATTGATTTCTCAATATCACAGATTTGTCTTAAATATGAATACACTGTCCCAAGCTTTTATATAGTAATTAAGGTGACAAAAACAAGAACGAACAATGTGCATTGTACAAGTCAGATCCCCTCTGATAGAACGGACATCGTCATTGGAAATTCATCTAGATTGTTAAATAATGATTGTCAAAACAAATGATCAGAATGCATTCAGAAGACTTGAACAATAATGTCACCAATAGTAAAACACCCTTCTCTCTTCGGAAAATCAAGTTAAAATGAGTGTACATGGTTCGGTGAAGTCATGGGAATCGTTTTATAATTCGAAATAATAAAATGTGTTCACAATAAAATTACCGAGTACTGAGATACTGACTACTAGCGATAAGGACATGATCTCGTTGATATGGATCAGGAGAGAGACAAAATCCAGTAAAAATGATTGTTTATAATTCATAATTCAGAATGTCTCCACATGACATTGACGAATCTCATACGAAACGACATTAATCTTAGAATCATGTTTTTTTTCTCTCAGGATTTCAGCACGCCATGCGTATTTGAACTGACATATAATTATCAGTATCATACTCTGGTGCATCAACCTGTGAGTACTTCTTCATAAAGCATGTGTCAATCGAAAGCATTCAAAATCTACTTTCCCCGGCAGCAGTATTTTGTTTTTTCACACTGTTGAAAAGTTTGTGACGTTTCTTTTGCGGTCGATTGAAAAAGAATAGAGACTTTACAAAATCAAAATACTCATTTCCACTTCATATACATATGTCCATATACAATTCATTTTGTAACGTTTCTGCCTTCACAAATTTAAAAAGTTCTTCAATTCTCAATGTTCATACTGAGCCTCAAATATTTAATACAAGAACAAATATCACCAGGATATAATTTTTTTAAAAACATTGACATTTGAGAGAAAGTGTAAATTGACAGTTTCCTCACGATTGTCTTACACTTACACACCACCTCAATATAGGGCTGAAACGTAGAAGTCAGCAAATGGTGTGTGTGTCATATTTCATTTGTTCTTGTAAAATGAGCTACTTGTCTTGCATGTATAAACTATACAGGAGTAATTGAAAGTTTTCAAATTCCTAATGTCCTATTCTCACTGAATGATTGTGTAAGATAGCCGTATTTGCAGTATTCAAATCAAAGAACTACCAGTCATTTCAAATCTTAATGAATTGTTATCGAAATGTTATCGATATGGTGATTGATACTACTGGTTACAAGCAGTACAATATTACAGAGACACACTATTTGTATTTGTATTTGTAAGAGTTCATATGACTAACATCGAACTGTCTTTACACCAAGCTACAAAGAAAGCAAGACAAACTACTTACATTTTCTAAATGAAGCAATGTACGAAAAGTTTCAATTCAGATGGATACTTCTTGTTACGAGCAGTACACTATTCCAGCGTTACAAACTTTTCACAAAAAAGCAGAACTGGCAATAGGATCCTTTCTGCATTCTGGTTTTGCCAATTTGGGATTAGCGGCTTCTAACACATGTCTCACAAGACAATTATCAGTTGGACTGGGAAGGCCTATAATACTATAAGCATGACGAATGCTGTAAAAAGCAGTTTGTACAGGCGAAAATGAATGACTCAGTTGCATAACAGAAACTAAATAAACAGCACAGTGTAAAGGTTTTTATAGGAGAATAAAGGCATATTATGACTTCTTGCCAACTTTAACCATCTTTGAATGTCATTATCTTATTTCTTATTTGTTGAGTCAGCTCGTGCAAAACGCAAAAGTTCAGGAATGGTACTAACCAAATCTCTGGCCGGGCCTGAAAAGCTACGAATGTCATAAGCGTACACAATCTCAAAGACATCTGCAAAATGAACAAATCAATCAGAATTTCATATTGCTCGTCAGCATGTCAAACGCTTAATCTCTTTTACCAAACATGCCCCTTGGAATCCGACTGGATACATAAACCTCCTTGTCTCTAGGTCAGTACATCAAAATCAAGCACTTCAGGTATAAATGTTCCTTTCATACATAATAATGGCCAATAGCTAGCAGAATACCAGGCAGGTACGACAAGTACCTTTAGCTTTGCAAACCTTCATATGAGCTAACACTCTACAAACAAGATACACAGGTGGCACAATCCAGTTGTTCGCGTTACCCCAAAGTTCTGTGAACATCTATCGCAGCAGACCCTTGATCCCAGAATCTTAAACAAAACGTAGACGGCGTTGTAGTGAGAAGCAAAGTCATATTTCCCCCACATCTCTTCCAGATTTCTATAAATGTGCTGCGAAATCCCCCAATCATCATCTTACTAAGAATGTCAGCTTTTTCTGCATAGACTTCCAATGTGTGTTATGTTGTTTGTTGTATGGAGTTGAATGGGCTAGAAGAATGTATGTTTATTCGCGCTGTATACACTTAGTACCGATTTGATGGGCATGTATCTTGTAAAATAACATTTAATATTGCCTCCATATAATACATTTGTATATTCGTGATTCTGTTGCAGAAATAAAACGACATTGAAGCATGTTATCAGTGTAAATGGCATATTATTACATATCAATCATCAGTGTATTATCAATATTGTGTACAAGAATTTTAAATATGTTCATACTTTTATACAACCAGTAGCATCAAGAACCAGCACCGTGATACAAAGTTTATTCAGTAAATGTTGAAAGACCAAGCCCATACGAGCTAGACTGTTTACTCTTTATGGGAACAATACATCATGATTACTGTGTCAGAGGAAGGCTTTGGTACCAGGCTTCATTTGAATTTCTTTTTATCACACAATCTCTTTCATCTGGTGTTGTGAAGAAATTCCATTTCCCTAAGGACAACTCATTTGGTTTCACTAAACGTTGCCATCATGCTTAACCTTCCTAAATAAACTAATTTACTATTACTTTGTATGGTGTTGGAAGTTGACCTTATCATCTGTCACCAAGGGCTTATGGTACTGATACTCTGAAACTCTATTGCATTTAATATGAGAGAAAATAGCACCTTATGTTTGGTATCCACTGATATTAAAATTCGTTTCTAAACACTTATTAGAACTGAGATTACACACAGAAATTGACTCTCTTGTGAGCTGTCGGATAGCCTCTGCCAATGAAAATCTGTTGGTACAATCAAATCAATGAATTGAAAACAAATTCTAAAAGGGTTTACCCTACAGTAGTTTGGGATTGTCCTTATAAGAGCTCCAGGACGTGTCTATGTGAACCTGTTCCTCATATTACTTGCATTGTGCCTTCAGATTACAAAATTGCTTCAGGTATTTTATCAGCTAAGGCCCCAAGTGTTGCGAAATGAATAGCTAGACATCTTGCAAAGTGAGTCCAACACAAGTTTTACCAATAATACTCTGTGGCAAATTACAAAAGTTGGAGGAAAGGTAATTCCTGCTTGTGGATGATTTTTCGGAATGCATTCATTGAAAGCTTTTGTAAAGAGTTTACACATTCTAAACACATTCCAGACACAGCAATGCCACAAGTTGAAAAAGGAAATCTAGCTGAATATGTGTGCAGCAATGTATTCAACTGATAGTCCGTATTTACCAAACATGTTTATAAGTTAACCAAAATGAGATAATATTATGTTAGTCCGATTGAAAAGCCTGCCTTAAGTATAACAATTCATTTTAAAAGGTTAACCAATGTCACTGCTGTAGGAAGATTGATATTCATGCCTGAAGCATTTCAAATAAATATTAGTGATGCCTTTCAAACACTTAAGGGATTGTTGAACGTATGAGTTGAATTATTTAGGAATGTTTAATTTTAGAAAGCAAACTTTCAAAGTGCAACTTGAGGGGAAATGAAAGTATGCTCACATAACGATGAATTACTAACAATTTCATGCCATTTCTATGATATAAATATTTAAGCATATACACGTATTTATTAATAGAAGCAATAAAACCAATAACTGAAATAGTACTAGCTTTTGAAATAAAATATCTAAATGATGTCACACCAACAGCAGAATATATGCTTAATGTCACCTTTAAAACAAACCTTTCAATGTTTAGTTAGTGCCTATTTTAGGATTCAACATGGTGTTTAATCGAAAATGAATAGTCTCGTTATTTCCTTAAATAACTCTCAAATATATGTTAAAAAAGTATTAGCCAACCAATAATTAGTCCGAACAAATTATCCTGTAATGATTTGGAACTTAAATCATTCCATCAAAGCATTATAAAATATGATAAATTCTTAAAAAAAACACACCTTTACACTCAGCTGGTATTCTATAATAGTAGTATTTCTTCAAAGACATCAAAAGAACACAATAAACACCATGCTGTCAAAACGTTTAAGAGGCAATGCAATGAATGCGATTGATAACATTAAAGAGTGATGGTGCATTACTTATGTACGCAGCTGATAAAGCTATTGCTTTTAGAAATACCAATAGAAAGTTAGAAGTTATGCACATTATCAAACTAGCTCAAGTATGATATATTGCAGTCGAATATGTGAGATATGATCTTTAAAGCCCTCTTTGAAATGAAAACTTGCCAGAAACGTGTTCACCGTTATTAGATGTTCATTAACGACTGACAAAGAACAATGTGTATATTCACATAAAGAAGTATGTAATATTGAATCATACAATTCTGACTTGCAAATGATTGAAATATGAAGCCATTGGTATCCGAGTGCATACAGTGGCGGATCCAGCCAGAGATTCAGGGATATATGAATTGTTGGAGTGACAGGAATATCACTACAAAACAAAATTGATCAATACTTCTGCAATGAAAATAAAGAAAAAAGCCTGTGAGGAATGCAATTTATCACTGTGTCAGGGAACAACAGAGATCAACTTTTGTGTCATGAAAACACTGTAACATTCATAGATGTTCATATCCATAGGTACATAGATTAGTCAGACTGCCTTTTGCACATGTTTCAAAAACAATTAATAACAGTTATGTATAATCGGTCATCAATAATCTCCAGGGTACATGTATGTGTTCCGACAATCTAGTACGCCCTGGAGAGAATCGGTGATAGAGTAGACATATTTCAGAACATTAACAGAACAGAATTATTACATTTATTAAATTAATGAAAAAAATAGTAAATCCGTGAAAAGCTCTTGTAAGCCACTCCTACAATTTATCAATAAATGAAACATATCACAGATTTAATTATGTGAATATTTTTTGTCAAAAAAAGAAAGACAGACAGACAGACAGACAGAATATTTGATTTGAGTCTCACTCGTTGTACATTAAAAATATGTAAAATATACACACCGACCAGTCGCTCGGCGACTTATGAGAGACTATTTACATAGAAATGTCATCAATACAATTAAACAATGTTAAAATATACAGCAAATAACACTAATATATATATAAATCATTCATATAAAATATCACGTCTTTTAACTAAAATGTCATGGCAGGTTTTGGCAATGCTAAAAGTTAATTCGGGGGATGCAAAAACAAAAACTAGCATTTTAAGGTAGGACACTATGACCTAACGTGGCCCGTGTTTGCATAGTTGGCATGCCCGTAAGCAAAGGGAGAAAACTCTATTGATGTAAAACTATGAATTTAAGTATGTTTTTATAGTATAAACACAAATTAAAAGTGAAAACATACGATTAAAAAGAAAATAACATAAGCACATCTTTATTCAAGTAAACGATTATTACAGGATGAAAATGTTTAACATTCTGTAAAAGATTAACATCATCTCGTCGGATTAGCCCATTTGCCTAGCGTTCAAACATGATATTGTGGTTTATTCTGAAATTGTCGACAATTTAACTGGTAAGAAAACACTGCAGGCAGGCAGATGCCGACAGTCTCCACGCACTGCTGGCTGGATAGAATAGGATTAAACTGTTGTTTTAGTCACTTGGGTAGCACAAAATTCGGAAGCGATAGAAGAACGAAATACGTATTCTGTCATTTATTTCGCATTATATATAAACATTTCACTTTTATATAATACATACAAGATATATACACTAGAATAAATATAGCACTAGAATAAATATATCACAGATTTAGAGGTCTGTCCTCCTCTCGTTAACTCTATACATGTATCCCCCCCATACACAAGTATCTGCCACCATGAGAAGTCGGAAGAAAGTAATGCTGAAGCTGTGCGTTTGCCATGATGGAAGTGATGTTGAGATACAAATGTCCCGACATTATATAGTGACAATGATTGGATACACTAAGTAAATTGAGTGAACTCATCATATGTTTGGATTAACTAGGTAAATTGGGTGTAAAGTAAGTGAACTCCACTGACTAATCGGTGAACACATCTCGAATAGTCAACTCCATTAACTAATAGGTGAACATATCTCAATCCTGTTTCGCACTTGAGTTCAACTTTCAGTGACACCCACACTTTAATCCGTTGAAACAACATCACAAAAACAACACGCCACATCAAAGGATTTTTTGGGTCGACCCCAACTGTCGACAATTTCAGAACACACCGATATTGTAACAACACAAACCAACACATTATCTCGGACATTGATCACACCTTGTAATCACAACCAAGTGCATCAAAGATTGCCAGCTGATTATACCTTTTGATCTCTCAAGAGGGTTGTTAGATTGTTTGAAGGCGGTAATTTGAGTTTCAGGTAACACTATTATGTAAGTTTGTTTGTTCCAAAGGTGAAAGATCCCGACGCGCATAAGTGATTGAATTGTTAACGTTTGTAAATACATGATATGACGTGTGAAGATGTAATGGCGCCGTGAATAACTTACCAATCAAAACAAACTCTCAATCAGCACAGTGTGATGACGCCAAACAGCGTCTCTCGTTATATCAAGGCCATAATGAGGGGTCAGTCAGCGCGCCGATTGCCGTCTCTCGTTAAGACAACACACAAAATAGTCCGGTGGCAGGGACCGATAAGTGTGCATTGCAGTATGTATGTTATGTTATATTATGTTAGGACAATGGGAAAACAGATTCAAGGATGCGTTATGAGAACTTTCTATATCAAGTCGGATGAGGTTAAACATGTTTTATTTGCATGTACAGTAATTAATTTACATTTCACTTTTTTGTGACAATATAGCAATTGTTTTAACAAATTAACCATAGTGGCTAAACTGTTATCTCATAAGTGTCTGAACCTGAGTTCTTCAATGTATATTGATTAACATTAGATTGATCTCTGGAAAAAAAGAACTTCAACGTGTGGTTTGTTTCATTCTGCATTAATCTAGATATATTTGGAAAAATCTGTCTTTTTTGAAAAATCAACGAATAAGAGAAGGATGCAATAGTGAAATAATACCCTCTATCTGACTAATGTGGCGATACAGTTTAAGTCACTCTCCTGAGATGTGACAAAGGGTACCATATTATCTTGAATTCATTCCGTGTCTCGAATACTCGGGCCTCGTATACAACCTGAGGTTGATGGGCTGCTTAGGTACATTTGTAAATACAACAGGGGCTTTGGGGAAATAACCCTGAGTCCTAAGGAGTAGGCATTTTCTATATTTCATTCATTGACAACACTGCAGCAGCGAAAACTGTCATCACACGATCGCTTAATTCTATGTTTGGCACTAACCACTAACCAGTGGCTTCAAATTTCATGTATAGTTTTGATGATTAGTTTCCCTTGAGTGATGTTAAATTCATGTTATAAAACGTACGTACATTTAAATTCATATTAAAGGTGTAAGTTCGCAAGAATTCACATCTTTAGAAAGATCCTGGTTAATATGTTAACTAACTATACCCCTGGCGGCGGAACATTGACATTAACATCCTCATTTAATCACTGTTTATGTCATGTTACCAGGGGAACGTCAAAAGAAACATTCCCATGGACAAGAATCTCCAAAACTGCACCCCATTTACCTGCTGATTTACCTCCAAAATAATGATCTGTACTATCAACGAAACATCTGAAATGATGCATGTGTATCAATGCGTATTTTGTTCTTTTTGTCCCATAATCGGAGAGTCCAGGGGTTTATTTTGTCCCCTATCCTTCTGTCTGTTTGTCCGTTTTCCTAAAAAACCTTAACCTTAGCCTTTGATCTTTCACATGTGTATCCATTGTGATGTCAATGCCTCGACTTTGGTACAAGGAGACTTTTGTGATAAGACCTGTTACTCATGACAACCCTGGCCCTGGAACTATTTTTACTTTGTACCATAAAAAGAACTTACTTAGGTTACAACTTATTCACTGAGTAAATGTGACTGAAGTTTGGTGAAGAAAATTGAACCATGTCTCAAGGAATCCCATTACAGTAACACAATTTGAGGCTCCTCCTTGATGTAAAAGACTTTTGAAACAGGTGAAAGAGGATTATAATGCATGATTTTCGTTTTTAACGGGAAGAAATGGATTTTAACAACTATATTTGATGTTATACACAGTAAATAAAGTTAAGCACCCCCAAATTAAAAGTTGTATACCATTTTGGATTTTATGATCATGTTATTCAATTCGATAGACAGGCCAAATATGGTATTCTGGATTGGAACTGGTGTGGTTTCTGTTATGGAACGGTTCTCACGAACGGAGCTATTGGCATGCATATCATGCAACCCATGATTTCAGCAAAATGCAGTTTCACCCTTCGACTTATCATGGCTAAATAAACGCCTTTTTCGGCTTCAATGTCAGTTTAATACACACAATTCATGAACAATGCAGCGAAGGAGATTGTCCGAGGCTACGAGATGGCAAATTATTGGACAGCATTTAGCAGGTTTCTCGTACAAGGAAATTGGGAAAAGAACTGGTTACCACTATTCGGTCATAAGTCGTTTAGTGAGGAAACATGCCCAAACTAACCATGTTCTCGATCGACCACGTTCCGGAAGGCCCCGAGCTACCACATTGCAAGAGGACAGGAAACTATTGTGTTATCAACGACGTCAACCGTTTGCGTCAAGTACCGTCTTGAAACAAGCCTGGCTACCCTATAGACGTATCAGCAATCAGACGGTGAGGAACCGCCTCAAAGCAGCAGGTTTAAGGTCTCGACGTGTCATCAGACGTCCAAACCTTACTTATCGTCATAAACGGGATCGTAGGATGTGGTGTGGTGACCTGCAGCTTTGGAACCTGAGGTCATGGAGACGTATCCACTGGTCAGACGAAAGTCTCTTCCTCCTCCATACCGTTGACGGGCGAATCATGGAGTATGGAGAGTATAGGGAGTATGGAGAGTCAAGTACAGTCGATACACACCAAGGAACATTCTTCCAAGGGTTCCATATGGTGGAGGATCCGTTATGGTGTGGGGTTGTTTTTATTTTGATTGCATGTTGGATTTGGTGACACTACATTGCAGAAGTGTTGGATCAGTTGTGATTGACCATTTTGATGATCACAGACTTTCAACTCGACCCCTGTTCATGGATGATAATGCTCGGCCTCACCGTTCACGATCTGTGACTCATCATCTGGAGAACAATGCTGTTTCTCGTATCCCCTGGTCAGCATTGTCTCCAGATTTGAGTCCCATCAAGCATGTCTGGGACATGATTGGTCGACGTCTACAGAGAAGGAACCCTGCTCCACACAATCTAAGACAACTGGAGGCCGCACTTCACGATGAGTGGCAGCAAATCCCCATGGAAGAATTCAAGAACCTTGTCAGGGGTATGCCCAGAAGACTGGCAGCAGTACTTCAGGCACGCGGTGGCAGCACACGATATTGGCACTAAATCGTTCCTAAGACAATGGCACGGGTTATTCAGTATGATTTCTTCATCATGTTCAGCCGTCAAACTTGAATTGACAATACATGTACGAGTCCATTTTCACCATTTTCCAGTCAATTTTTGTTTCCCGTTTTTAGCTCATCAGGCCTGAAAGGTCCGATGGGCTTATGGCATGGCATGGTGTCCGGCGTCCGTCCGTCCGTCCGTAAACTTTTCGCTTTTTCGACTTCTTCTCCAGAACCCATGACTCCACAGACTGAAATTTTATGTGCAGACTCCTTGACCAATGGGAATTCTAAATTGTAGATTTCGTGACCCCATGACCCCAAATGGGGTCACAGGGGTCACATCCTTAAAAACCTATTTTCATCTTCTTCTCCAGTTCCAAAAGGTCTAGAGAGCTGAAAAGTTGTGTGCAGACTTCATGGGTAATGGGGATTCTAAATTGTAGATTTCATGACCCCCGTGACCCCAAATGGGGTCACAGGGGTCACATCCTTAAAAACCTATTTTCATCTTCTTCTCCAGATCCAAAAGGTCCAGAGAGCTGAAAAGTTGTGTGCATACTCCTTGGCCAATGGGGATTCTAAATTGTAGATTTCGTGACCCCGTGACATATGGGGTCAGAGGGGTCACATCCTTAAAAACCCTATGTTCATCTTCTTCTCCAGTTCCAAAAGGTTAAGAGAGCTGAAAAGTTGTGTGCAGACTTCTTAGCCAATGGGGATTCTAAATTGTAGATTTCATGACCCTGTGACTCCAAATGGGATCACAGGGGTCACATCCTTAAAAACCTATTTTCATCTTCTTCTCCAGACCCCAAAGGTCCAGAGAGCTGACAAGTTGTGTGCATACTCCTTGGCCAATGGGGATTCTAAATTGTAGACTTCGTGACCCCGTGACCCCATATGGGGTCACAGGGGTCACATCCTTAAACAACTATTTTCATCTTCTTCTCCAGTTCCAAAGGGTTAAGAGAGCTGAAAAGTTGTGTGCAGACTTCTTAGCCAATGGGGATTCTAAATTGTAGATTTCATGAACCTGTGACTCCAAATGGGATCACAGGGGTCACATCCTTAAAAACCTATTTTCATCTTCTTCTCCAGACCCCAAAGGTCCAGAGAGCTGAAAAGTTGTGTGCATACTCCTTGGCCAATGGGGATTCTAAATTGTAGAGTTCGTGACCCCGTGACCCCATATTGGGTCACAGGGGTCACATCCTTAAACAACTATTTTCATCTTCTTCTCCAGTTCCAAAAGGTCTAGAGAGCTGAAAAGTTGTGTGCAGTCTCCTTAGCCCATGGGGATTCTAAATTGTAGATTTTGTGACCCCATGTTAACAATGTATTACTTGAGATAACTTAGATATTCAACCTTAGATAATAATTAAATTCTGATAAGCTACAGAGCCCATGGCTCTATTTTTGGTCATTTGAAATCTCTGAAGATTACACAAAAATGTCAACGAATAAAACAATTAATTACACTTGCTCCTGAAATTCGTTTTTCCCCTGTGGGATCTTTAGTTTTGCTATAATGGGTCTCTGAAACATACCTCTATCCAAAAAAAGAAGGGGGTGCTTAACTTTTTTTTACTGTGTTTATATGGACATAGTGACTTGCAGATATTTCAAATCATATTTTGGTCCTTCCCACTGCATTAAAATCTTCAAATAGTGCACTTCGGTTATGATTTGAAGGCAAGCCATTGTATATGGTAGTTTTCATAAGTTTTTTTCACTTTGAAATCATAAATTTTAAAGAGGCAGTAGCACATTTTTCACTCAAATAAGTCGATGAAATGAATTTGAAAAATAATGTCACTTATAGTAAAAGACCCTTCTCTCTTTGGAAAATCAAGTTACAAAATGAGTGTACATAGTTCTGTAAAGCCATGATAATCGTTTTTTTGTAATTTGGAAATAATAAAATGTGTTCACACTAAAATGGCCGCCATGCAATTTTTGCTTTATACACAACACCGTTATTACCACTATACGGATAATTGGTCTGTGTAATAAGATGTTTTACCCTCTAAAGTAAATATAAATGACATAAATTATCATTATAAATGAGAAATTAGAAAAAATAAAATTTGCCACAAAACGTGCTACAGCGCCTTTAATTTGACATTCATATTGATTCAAATCTAAAATGTTTATAAATAATATCTTCATCACAACTTTCATTAGAAAGATGACACTTCACTATGCTAATATGTGCTATTCAGTGGCCGTCCTGTAACTCAGTTAAGTTGAATTATATATTAAGTTGTCAAGTTGTGATGGGACATGATATTATCCTGTTTAGACCTTTGCTGCTCAACAAATCACGAGATAAGGATATTTAATCTGTTTGTTATTCATTACGCGTTGGAAGAGTGATACTGTAAAGCCAAAGATATAAACTGATTTAAGAGGTCCAGTCACTTGTAAGAGATTTATAAAAATTGATATGGAATGGTAACAATCATAGTCACATCAGTGTTTTTCTACAAACCAAGTGTATTTTACCATTTACCAAAATGCAACATCGTATCTTACATTTAACTCAATGTGTAATTTGTCTCGTTCCATCTTGTTGACAATCAACATAATTCTGAAGAGCTGCCCAATAATATATAGAGGATATTTGACATTTCTCGTCAAATACCATGTATATCTCATCGAGTGAAGTAGAAAACATTATTTTCACGAGTGGCGTAGCCACGAGTGTAAATATACTATTTCTACTTCACGAGATGAGATATACTTGGTATTCGACGAGAAATGTCAAATGTTTTATTTATTACATTTAACCAGTTATGACATTATTACAATGAAAGGAGCATCCATGCTCCCCTTGCTTTACCGCGGTCTTCTTATGACGTCATCCTATTGTTATGATGATGTCATGCGATCAAAAGTGTTCTTTCACGCAGTAGAATAACCTGTTATTTCACTCAGTGAAAATACGGCTAAAAATTATTTTAACCGATAAACGCTGTATTTCACTGATGAAAATCTAATAAATAAAATGCGCCACTCGTGAAAATATACATTTCTACTTCACTCGATGAGATATACATGGTATTCCACGTGACATGTTAAATGTTCTATTTATTAGATTTAATAAACAATGCATAAAGTTAGTAAATGACGTTCATTTCAATAACGGAGCCACCGAGATCGCCTTCCTTTCCACGGCCATCCTATGACGTCATCCTATTGTAACGATGACGTCATATGATTGAAAGTGTAATTTCACCGAGTAGAATAAAATGTTATTTCACTCAGTGAAAATACGGATTTTATTTTAACCGATAAATGCCGTATTTCACCACTGAAAATCGAATAATAAATACTTTTCATCTTTGCAAATGCAGTAACGTTTTTCTCAAAATCAGTTGAAGAACGATACTTGCATTGCGTAACCATTTCCATTGTTTAATCGTATTGATAAACCCATAAACAGTTACATTTGTCTCCTGGCGTAAATACAGATTATGGCGTTTCATCTTGCTGTACTTCGTTCATTTTGCAGTGGTAAAGTTTTCCAAACTATAAATGGCTGCATTCTCACGACTAACCGATGTCATGGTTGGTTTTATTTGTTCAAATTGTTTTAACATGAGACGCTCATTTCAGTTTTAGAAAAATGTTGCTTGATATTCCTTTGGCATACCTTCTAAATTTTCGATTTTTGAGTTCTCTTCTTCCGGTCAAATCTTTTTTGAGGTTTCTCAATTAATTCCGGTGATAACATAACCAATTGTAATTCAATGGGTTGTGTTTTTTACTTTGACCTATTTGCAAAAATGTAATTTATGACGTCACAATGGTGGTACCGTGGTCACGAAAATCGTAGTTTCAACACATTGTCGGCAAAATCGCTTTATCAAGTGCATGTAGTTAACATAATACTAACTTCCTTTTTTGATTTCATTTAAACATCCTGTCCTTAACTTCATTGATAACATTAAAGAAAATAGAAGGAGTTCAATACATTTTCTTATCATATAAATGGTTCAATATTCATGGGTTTATGAACATTTTCCCACATAAAATATTTACAGACTAAAATGTTTATAACAAATATAATACATACAAAATATATAATATATAATACATATATAATTAATATGCAGCAATATATTCATGATATGTTTTCAAGTGACAGACTAACAATCAATTTGAGAAAATGTGGAATGAAGATAAAAGTACACAATTGGATATAACCACATATGTACACAGTGAAAATAAACGAATATTATTTTGGTAAAAGAAAAGTACATTGATTACAATCTTACCAAATACCTTTGCCTTGTCAAATATTAAGTAAATAAAATATCTGATAAACTTATCTACTGAATATTTATTAAGATTCCTGTTGGTGATATCCGGTTAAATTTTCATTATCTATTTATCTAGTCACGTGAAAAAGAATCATACCAATTGAAAGATAATCTAGGACGCATGAGGTCTCTTATCAATCTTTTCGCAAAAGAAAATGTATTGTTGTCTGCACTGGAACGTAAAGATAACGATAACTCAACCAACCTTGAAATCACCCGTGGTCAATCCTGAGTTCGTTAGTTTCATCTAATAATCCTTATATTTTCGAGGAACATGTCCAAGATTCTTCTGTTGACCTTGCACCTTTTACAAGGTGCACTTGGTGGAAGCACAGGGGGATTGTTGCAATTAGTGGGTGATGAATGGAATAATAACCAGAGATATTGCAACCTTGCTATCCATGAGGGCTTCAAATTGTGTGTGACTCAGAAGAGGCGTTCCTTTCATGTTCCCTATCTGGGTTTCAAGACCATCTCCTGTCAGTGTGTCGTCACTCCCATTAGCACTGGGATTCGAACCCAGACAAGATGGGTACAGACTTTCAGGCAATGTTTGTTTACTAATGGAGAATTCAAAGGTTAGTTTTCTTTAATTTACAATATTTTTTCTCGATCTTTGATATTACTTTTTAAGAAGAATGAGTAAAGTTGTATGGACACATAACTACTTTACTCTGCAAAGTTGACGTCACTTGTTTTTCAATTCCATTTTAATCTAATTCAAATCGTCATATATTCTGAAGTTTCAGCTTCATATGCTCGTGTACTCTAGAATCTAGCTTGCTGTCACTAATTACTGGATTTAACGTGGTTGATATTTGCTGAGTAGTTATTGGTACGATCATTTGTCAACTATTGATTTATCAAATGTAAATGACAATACATTAGGAGTATTTAATTTAGGAATTTTAAATTAACGAAAACACTTTCCTATTTTCTATTACATTGTATATAGCACAACATTTATTAAATTAATCATTTAATCCCCAGAATTTGTTTTTTAAACTCATTATATCGTAATGTCAACATGATATCAATCAATTGATATTATACATTTAAAAAAAATAAAGCTTGTTTATAAAAAAAATATTTCAACAACATTTTCCATCCAAGTAATGTTTTTCATTTTCATGGAATACCATCAAAACCCTGTTCTATGCTCGATCAAAGCTCTTTATAAGGAATCCATTCTTCTGTTATATGATATCCAGGATCTGCTTGTAATTGTGGCATTTGGTTTACAATAGCACCATCCATCTACATTTTGTTTGCAGAAGCAGCACCGCATATAGGGTTATTTGAGGCCTGTAAAGATGGTAACCTTCCTGTTGTACAGCAGATCCTATCTGCTCACCCGAGGAGAATCAATATCAGAAGTAAAAATAGATTAAATCCAATAAAGGTTGCAGCGAAGTTTGGGAGAACTGATGTGTTTAACTTCCTCGCCTGCCACACCCGTATGTGGAAATCAAGTGATAAGTTGAAAAATAATATCTTACACTTTGCTTGCATTGGAGGATCTCTCGAAATAGTGAGGAGCGTGTTGTCTCTTCGTCTTTTTAAGATAGAGAGCCAAAATCATTACAGGAGAACAGCTCTTCATATGGCTGTTCTCTATGGACACGAGGATGTAGCTGAACTGCTTATTCAACATGGCTCCAACGTTATGGTGACAGATCGTTTTGAAAACAACATGTTACATTTGGCCTGTAAGAGTAAGAACATTGCTGTATTGAAGTATATTATGGCCAAAGACATCTTCAGCCTAGAGAGTCGGACCATTGTTGGTGGGACCCCCTTGCTTGTGGCTGCAGAACGGGTATTTCTGGAGGGTTGTGAGTATCTGATTAAACAAGGTGCAGATGTGACAGCAGTTAACAAACCACACAATACATTGTTACATTGTGTAATTCGCAATGATAAAGTGACTGACGAACTTCGTGTAAGATTGATGAAATATTTGGTGAAGATTCTCATCGTCCGACAACCAACAAAACAGTTTCTAAGAAAGAGAAACGTGGTGGGTTACACACCAAAACAATTAGCTCGGGAAAAGGGCTTTACTGACATTGTTCACATTTTGGATGCAGTATGAAGATTTCCCATGGGTGATATAGTGGAGAGTAACAGAGCATATATAAAACCATGGGTAACCGAGGATGGTAGTATTAGATGTGACAGCGATTGTTGATTAGAAAACAAAATATGTTTGATAATACATACACAATACATGTATATAATATATAACACATAAAACATAAGAATACACCAAGAGACAAACATCTTCTAATAAGTTTATTATCCCCTTCCACAACAAAGTTTGTGGGTGATATAGAAAGGACCCCCTCCGTCCATGTGACGGTCGGTCCATCCGTATGTCCGTCTGGGCTTTCTTTTCCTGACCAGACCTTAAAAACTTCCAGGCCTTACTCAATAAAAATCAGTATGTAGAACAATCACCATGTGTAGATGTGACTTTTGAGGTTTGCAACTCCTTTGACATTTAGTTTTTTGCCGTTTCCAATTATACTTTCGTTTCGGAATAGAACTCAAAAACCGTAATCATCATTGTGCAGATGTGCCTTTTGTGTTTACAATTTCTTTTGACTTTAATGTTGATTTTGAATTTTGCTGGTTTCTCATCAAACATAACTGATAATTTTGTTTCCGGACCAGAACTAAAATAATTTGAATAATACATTGTAGCTCAATGAAACTTGGTACGTAGAACAATAATCATCAATAGATGTGCTTTTTCCAACTTGTGGAATTTACGATTCTTTTCTCGAACGAAACAAAACAAAACAATAAGGCTGAGATCAATACAGGTTTGCAAGTAGAACAATATTCTAGGGTGGCATTTTTTAGATATGATTTGAATAGCTTATTCAATATGTATACATACAAAATGAAGAATTGACAGTTATTAAAAAGTAAAGGTTCATAATCACTGTTCAGTATATTTAATAGTTTCCCATTTAAAGTGATATGACCGGCTTCGTCTGCGTGTTCATTTTAAATCTGCGTTCAAGATTTAAAAACTTATTAATTTATAAAACATGAAGGTGCAAATGTATTTGGTATTTAATGCACACTTACTAGAATACCATTTACAAGTACTTAGTCAACTGTTTTGTTTAAAACTGATTAAACACCTCATATCCGAGGAAGAAATTGTAAGACAGCTTTTTCTTTTTTTCAAAGATATGCCGTATTAAAGTTTTCATAATGGTCATGGGAATTACAGTTTGTCTAAATATAACTTGCGTTTTGCGCTCATTCATGAACTGCTCAACTCTCCTGTTTAATCTAAATCACATAATTGAACAATATCGAGCATACCTGTTTGAAGTCTCTCGTCAGAAAAACATAAAAAATAATGTTTTTATATCTAATTTCTGAAACCGCATTTACAGTCTTAAACTTCGCAAGGCGAAGCAGCATGCAAGAGTCGCCGATTACACTGCCGTGATGTCATTAACCATGACATCATTTGGTGACGTACAATTTAATTACATCCTATCTTGCATTCCAACAGTGCGATAGTTAGTTCACGTTTTCACTAATGTTCTCTCATTCTGCGACATTGTTTACAATATAAACGAGTTGTTTACTATGTCAGTAAACCAACTTGAGAATGAAATTCAACATTTACTTTAGAATCTTTCTGAAAAAAGATTGCAAGTTGCAAACTGTTTAGATATGTACATCTTGAAAGTGTGAAAAAGTTTACGAATTGCAATGACTACAATTTGTACTCTAATCAAACATCGTGAATAGGCGTCTTGTTTTTCGAATTGTACGCATTTAAATGATCTTGGGTAAGAAAGAGAATAACCAACTCAGTGCACGGAATTACAAATTATCTGTCCCTCGAGAATTATAATGTCAAACTCCTCGCCAAAGGTCGGAGTTTATCACAATAATTAACTTGGGACAGATAATCCGTAATTCCTCGCAACTTGTTGATTATTCTTATAATATTTCTTTATTTCTTGCGTTTCTACGACAAATAATTGATTCCATATTGTAGAGCGGGTTATATTGAAATGTTTTGTGATCTTGTTTTTTTCAAATGCACTTACCACTTTTTGGTGAAAATAACATTTGGTCGGCACATATGATGAAATCATATCAAAGAGGTACACACTATTAGTTATATCTCCGCTTCGTCCTTTATGTTGTTATTTTTGCTTTAGTTTAACAAAGATATTTTTTTATAACTATCGTCTCCTCAGTATATTCTTGTAGCCATGATAGTCTCAACGACGAAGTGCAAAAAACATACGATATCATAGTGTCTGTGAATAAAACTTTTCTAACGGATTTGTCGATACAGAAATCACAGTTTCAAGTCTTCACTCAAGCCTTCTGACACATGCATTTGAAAACGTCAGGCCAAAAATAGTGTGCAAATGTGTAAGGACACAATATATAGTAATGATTTTGTCATCCTGAAGTTGTTTAGCTTAGACGCATATTGCTTTCTCTTTGCCACACTATTTTATCTCATCTGAACTGGCGTGTTGAACTTTTCCATTTCCCAATCAGCGGCATTGATTATGCATCCCACTTCCTTCAGATCCAATACATCAGACATTCCATGTATTAGTATACATGTATGTGAAGATCGGAATTACCAGTCTGCAAAAAAATACATGCTAAATATGATTTTCAAGTAAGAAAAAGTTTGAAAGTTTGAAAGAAATGTCATTTAGATACCTGTAAATGTTTGTGGTAAGCTATTAAAAGCTGTCTGTATGGTCAGAGCTATCGATAGTTGCCTTTTCTGAGGATGTGGATTCGATTCCCGATACGAAATAAACATGAATTAATGTTTTAATAACACAAATCAAATCAACCAAACCACACACAAAGCGCCTAACTTAGTCTTTAGTCTTTAGTGTAAATAACAGTAAGCAACTACAAGGACCTACTTGTCCCTGGAAAAAATATTTTTTCCGTTTTCATGATAAAATGACATGAACAGTGATTTTATGAGGATGTCAATTTACTGCCTGATTCACATATTAACCAGGATAACCAAGTTCTGCATTTTAAGTAATTGCATCTATATCTTACATTGTTACATTTGGGATAATCCTACTTTCAATAGAACAAATTATTGCACATTTTCGGTTCGAGTCCCTTGCAGGATTCGAACTAACACCAAACTAAGATCTTTCAATGTTAACCCGTCTGTCATGTCTTCTTTTTATGTAGCATTTATCCAAAGCATTTTAACGTTTTCATTTCATTGTTGGTACGGGTCTCTCTCAGTTTATCTGAAATCTAAAGTGAACAAAATTGTAAACATTGCAAGTAAAATCGTTAGGGTCAAATTTGAATGTTTAACAGAAATATATGAGCGGCAAATCTTAAATCAAGCTGTTAAAATCATATCTGACCCAACACATTATTTACATTCGGAATATCACATCCTCCCTTCAGGCCGCCGCTACAAAGTTCCAGTTTTGAAAACTAAGAGAGCCTGTACGTCATTTGTACCAAACACAATATCTCTTTTAAATACACGTGTAAATACTTAAAGTTATATGTTAATAGAATGATATGATGTATTTGTATCCCTGTTTTTGGGTTTTTTTTTATAGCTCTGTTGATGTAAAGCAAGTTCCTGAGAAGGCAATCAAGTATTATTATTATTATTATTATTATTATTATTATTAGCTAACTATCACCAGCACTGACCATACCAACAGCTTACCACACCGCCTCAACACAAATCGATTTTCAACCAGAAGTAGTTATTTCTTACACCAGTACGCCTCTTATAGATGTAAATTTGAGCTCCCAAGTCTGACTCCATTTGATAATGAACGTATCTAACATTTAGGATAAATCTGCCTTCAATGGAACAAGTTCTTGAACTTCTATTGGGCCGCGTGTGTGGTTTGGTTGATTTGATTTGTGTTATTTGAAAAATTAATTCATGTTTATTTCGTTGACAAGTCAGCGAATGGAGATATTCTATCGAAAGGATGGCACATAATCTTAACTGACTAGGTGTAAAATGTGTTTGATTGGGTACATGTCGAAAACTCCAGAATTTTTTTTAAAAAGGTCTAACAAAGTAGGCTCTGTGTAAATTGGATTGCTATGTTACAATCGACTAAGTACGTCGATCAGAATATACTTTTAAGTCCATAATAGATTCCCTAAGCGTAGCTTTATAACGTTTATTGGAACATGCAAGTCTGTGTGACCTAGGATATTAGTGTGATGACAAAACAATAATAAATAACTGAATGTGCATTCTACCATGACAATGCTGGATACTCGATTGTGATTGGTTCTTCAGCAAAATCAAACGTTATCAATTCTGGATTGAAGCCCCCCTAATTTTAGCGCCGCTTCACTGCGTATTGTCAAATCTACATTGTGACGTCACAATCTATCTGAACAAAAGTGCTCTACTTGTGGAAATCATTTTTTTTCCCTGTAGTGTGTTTTAGACGCAATGTCATTGATGCAATGGTCAGCAGTTTCTGAAAACCGAGCGTAACGTTTTGATGCAAAATAAGAAATACATATGTCATATCATCTGAATACCTACGTCGATAACAAAATGTGCATACATTACCCGAATTACAATTACCATCACCTGTAATGCTTCATTTTGCACAACAACAATATTTTTTGTACGAAATCGCTGCTATTGTCAACAATGGATTGTTCGACCGTAAGTCAGAGCTCGCGCGCTAGCCAATGTACGAACTGTCAGCATCTGACAAAAAGAGTCAAGTGGTAAAACGGTCATTGTAGAATGGAGATAAACCTACTGTGTTTGAAAACCAGAGAATGTTATACTGGATTGATAGCGAGTAAATTTAAAATTTTAAAGTATAACATGTCTCTGATTTTAAAACACAGTAGGTTTATCTCCTTAGTAAACACCTAAATCAGAAGTTGATTGCATTTTAAACATTCGCATCTAACTGTGACCTTCTTTTGCGTGATCACTTCTTCAGGGGTTAATTGGGAAATGGTAGAGCATTTAGACTTCGAAGAATTTTTTTCACGTACATTGTGATGGGACATATATTATTCTGTGTAGGCCGTTGCTGCTCAATTAACCACGAGATAAGGATATCTGTTTGTTGTTCATCGAGCGTGGGAAGACTGATAATATAAAGCCAAACAAAAGACATAAATAGATTTATCAAACTAGATATGGGATGGTAATTATATTCTTAAAGTTCATACTCACAACAGTGTGACTTTCTACAAACTATGTGTAATGTGGAGCACAGTACTAGTGGTGTGGTGGTTAGCTTGCTGACCTCTCACGCCGACGACCAAGGTTCGAATCCAGCCTTTGTAACCTGGGTTTCTCTGTGTTGTGTCAATGGGCAAGTCACTTTATCAACATTGTACTCAGGCCACCCAGTTGTACAATTGGGTACCAGAATTAACGGGTGGTTTCGTGAAGTGACAATGGATGCTCCGAAAGTACAATTCCGTAAGGGTAATGATATAATAAAATATGATAAATTGCTGAATAGTTTGATAAGAGCGCTATACAACACGACATACTGTAACGTACCATTTACTAAAATGCTACGTCGTATGTAGCATTAAACTTCACATATGGTATTTCCTGTAAAATCAATCAACATAATTAGAACATTTTACCCCAAGTGAGTCGGTTGGTGCGTCATAAAGTTAAAAGTTCATGCTTTATGTTTTAGAAAAATTCAAATTCATAATAATGGAAATATGTCTTACGCCTCTCGAAACCTGATAGATGAATTAACATGCGCTGGTAGTGGTGAAGAGTATATTGGGCAAACGGGCGATGCACTCAGAGCAAGAGTACAAGTACACAAACAACAAATTGAAACCCTAACCTATAGATGTACACCCCTCAGCGCACATATTGATGAATGCGCAAAGATTTGCAGTCTACAGTTGTCAAATTTAGAAAATGCGAACAGAGAATGAAGAGCTGAGGAAAATCAAAGAAAGATTTTTTATTGAAGGATATACGCCAACATTTAACTGTACTTAATGTGAAATCATGTTGACGTCGCATTTACTGTATATTTGTTATTGTTGTATGCATATGACGTCGTGAATTACGTTCCTTGTCATTGTTGAGCATACATCATTAGCAACACCATGTATAAAATTTCCCCGATGAACACTATGTTGTGAAACCGATCTGAAATGAACTTATATGTAAATTAATCTTCAGTATGTCATTTTTAAGAATATATATATCTATCCCAAGTTAAATTGTAAAACTTGATGTGTGCGTAAATATGATATATTACATTATACATATTATATATTATATAATGGTTAGGTTATTTGGACATCAACATGTTTGAAAAGCATTATGACTCTCATGGACTTTATAAGTGCATCACATGTAACATGGCGAACAGTGTTCATACATACAAGAGTTACACTGATTAGTAGACGTTTTTCGACTTTAAGGAGGTGTTACCAAAAAGGCAACCCATCGTTTATTTAAAACTTTAAATGACACAATGCAATGCCTTCATCAAAATTATTGTTTTCTTATGTGTCTTTACCATAAGCTCTACAGTTGGACAGTCACTTCAGTTGATAAACAATACTTTCATTGTGTATCCATTCCATTTGTATACTCACACGATAAGCATATCTCTGTCTCCAAGTGTAAATAAAGATTTTAAAAGGCGTTGCTGTACTTCGAAGATTTTTCAATGTTATGTTGTGAGCATAAATTCACATATTGGAGTTTTTACCAAATTAATTTTTCATTCTCCTAACTAAGGGAGGTAATGCTTGTTTTTTGTTCCTTATTTTTTAACATGAGACACCGATGTTGGTTGTAGGTCAAGGCGGCTGTAGGTGAAAGTATGTTGCTGCTTAGATCACACAATGTTACATTGTGACGTCAAAATCACACCGTAGGAAAGTGTACGTCTTGAATTTGTTACTCAACGGAAGTGAACGAATTTCTCTGCGAGAGTCCAGTTTGTTTTTGTGCATTTGGTGTAGGAATTTGTTAGATAAATCGGTTTTCAGGTACTTATGACAACAGATATTTCAGACTCTAAAATAGTAGACATTAGTTAACACAAAGTTGGTTTTAGAAATGAGAAGCTGAGCAGAACTAGCTTAAAAGGGACAGTTTTATGTGAGGCTGCATGCCGAAAAAATATATTTGCACACAAACATGGTCGATATTGTTTTAAAACAAACATACGATCTTTTCAAGTATATGTCCAAAAAGCTGATACATATTTATCAAAACTAGTAAATTTAGTCAAAATCCAAAATAGTTACTGAGATATTTACATTTAATGACTGCTGGTATAATATCGTCGTGAACACGTTCCTAAAGAAAACTTTAATTCGTTTACCACCCCCGTTAGTAACTCGTTCACTTTGTTTTGACACCATGTGTGGTTCAGTGGTTCTAATTTTGTTATTTGTCAATAATAAGTCTCAATATGTGGCATATATGTCCATATATGGATGTTTCACAACATGGTAAAGAAAATATACGAGTATTTTTATGGATTTTCTGAAATAGGTTACACACGTAAGTTCCACATGCGAAATTCGACTCCTAAATTGTGATGTAAAAGTCACCTGAGGGCACATGATGACATTATCTTTCGTCTACGCCTTCACCGCTGACTACCATTTTACAGCCTGAAACATTTATTCTCATAAATATCTCAAAACCATTTTTTCCAACAAAATCCTACACCAATTGCACAAACCTAAACTGACCTCTTGCAGAGAAATTTGTTCACTTCCCTCGAGAAACAATTTCCAGGTGTACACGTTCCTACGGTGTAACAATGGTGGCACAATCGATGTTCCAACACACCGTTGGTAATATCGCTTGATAGATTTGGGCAAGTAATAAACACAACACTAAACTTCCTTCCATATAAATATCATATATTTAAAATCGACCCTATAATCTGTTCTCAATATATCTGAGTCGTCATCTTCAAAAAATAAATTCTACAAAGCCGGATGAGTAGTTCAGTGTTTTAAAATTAACTTCACAGATAATATTCAAGAAAACAGGAGTCCAATAATTTTTATTTTCATATAAATGGTTCAAGATTATATTAATGTGCATGGGAACATTTTCCCAACATAGAATATATGCTGACTAGATGATTTTTATCTCCGCCACGCGTTTAGCTCCAAGCTGGTGATATAATATGTGGCCGTTTCTGTATTTGGAAAGGTAAAGCTTGTCAGCAGGATATCAAAAGAACTGTTCATTGGATTCTCATCAGTATCTTACACCAATGGTTATTTTCGAGAAGATTCAATGTTAAGTCGATTTAGCTGACCTTGCTTTAACTGATTGTTTTTAAAGAATACATAGGTAATATTAGTAAACAATAACATATAATTAATAAGCACTATTATTTACTAATTATCAATGACATTGCACGTGTATACAGTATATACAGCCTAGACCATATGATTCGACAACATAGCCAATATGGGGAAACTGGTCCAATGCAGGAAAAACAGGGCCGATACGAGACAAACTGGGCCAATATGAGTCTGAGCATGTGCAGTCACACATTTCTTGAAAGCCCAAAGCTGTCACTTCAAAACTTTGAACATTGATATCTGTTCACTAATCGTGTTCATAATTATTATTTCAATATAAATGAGAGGTTTAGTGTTGTTCAAATAAAATGAAAAGAGGTTAAGGAGAAATGGGACCTAGAAATCAAACTCTCTTACGGTAACATTTTGCGATAACAATTTATTGTTGTGAATAAGTTACAAAATATATAGATTACCTTGGTTTAGGCATAGACGTATCTGTACACTAACAATAAGCGCTTTACTTTACCAACACGCTTTTATTACGTCATTTTACTATATGCATCATAACGTTACTGGAGAGGTATTTATATAGGCGTTTACCAATCCACCCATGAATAAGGAATAAATATTGTTTAAATCACGTTACTGTCACCTATATTCGTGGTATATATGTACATGCGTATTTCAAGTTAGTGACGAATTTACATAACCTGACATAATCAACTGATAGTTATTATTTAACCGCGAACTCCTTGATTGATAATATGTTCAAAAATGATAACAAGGTAGACCGTCAAGGTTACACTTGAAATCAATCAAAACTTACGTTTATGTAGGTAATTTTCAAAAAGACATCAAAGTGATGAAAAATGTTCGGTGCCCCCCTATTATTATTTCTGAATTCGTTTGTTCAGTTAAAGCGGCGGTCACAACCCGCCGTACTTGCAAGTATGTGCTGTCTACGTGCAAACACGTGGGTAAAATAGTGGTAGCCGTACGTTGTAAGTACCGACACCGTACGGATTTGGGAGCACGCAGACACGCCGTAGCGCTTTTAGTGCATGAAGAACTTTCACTGCGTGCGAGCTGCGTGCGACTGCGTATTTTTCACACGTACGACTTCCGTGCTTGCACTCTAAGGACACTATGCGCACAACGCACGGACTCTGTGCGTGTTTTAAGTTTTTCACAAGGACACATACTCCACGGGCGACACACTTAGCACGTGCCTGCTCCGCACGTTGTAAGTGCGTTATCAGTCCGTCGTTCGTGCTTACTGGGCACTTCCCCAGTTCAACTGACAAATGAGCATGCAACACTCACGTTGCGAGTGCCGAGTAAGCACTTGCTCCGCAAGTACAACGTACGTTGTGCGCACTGATTTCTGCAGTTATTATGCGCTGGCATTTGAAGCTGCTCTTGCAGCATCAGAAGCGGGAGTCTCTGAGTTGAATGGGCGGTATCTTGAGGCAGCAGCACTGAGAGAAAACCTCTGAAGGTCGCCCTTTACCCCTACCCCTTGGGTGCCTGAAATCAGGTTGAAAAACTCAAGTTCATTGCACTTGCACGCACTTACACTGTGCGTGTAAGTAAGGACATCGTGCGTGTGCAGCACATGTAAGTACGGCACCTGTACGATAATGTGGCCACCGTACGTCACACGGAAGGTGTAAGTACGTTGTAAGCACTTACAATGCACTTACCACGTGCGCAACGTACGATGTACGTAGCAGATAACGGCAAGGCATTACGTGCGGGCAACGTACTTACACCTTGCATGCGACGTGCGATGATTTTGCTACCTCTCTGCGTTTCCCACTTCCTCCCCACGTTTTTCAAAAACGTGGCCTCCCCCAAAAACGTACGGACAACAAAACGCACGGTGGGTTGGGACCGAGGCTTAACTGTGCACATCATATCAAAGTTTTAGCAGGATCTAAAATAAGTGTGTTAGTGAAAACTCTTGTTTAACATGCGAAACACGATGATAAAAATGTCTCTTTCCAGTGTCATTAATTGACAAAATATAGACTAGGCTATACATCCCGATTTGTGATTAAATTGTGTCTGAAAGGATTCGGAGTTAATTCGTTGAAAGCGAGCGTTTAATTTAAATACATCAAATCAGTCAAACATGACGCAATTTGCCGACTGGTGTATTATTATTAATATCGATAAATACTCCGGTAACCCCCAAATTACGTGTTTGGATAAAAGACATAATAAACTTTTTTATTCTAAAATATTTGATTTTATCATCCCATCTGTCCTGAATTTATAAACTTGTCATTGATTAAGTATTTCCGCATTGGCCAAGTTTCAGGTCCTCGGTCCGTTGTAGTGGCTCTCGACTTTGTCTCGTACCACCAATGGTTCTCTAGTTCCAGCCGCTGCTCGCAGGTTTCACCGCAGTGCATAGCCACATGGCGGTTCGGGCTTTCTCCATGTCAAAATACTAGCAGCCGCGATATAAGTGAACTACTCTTGAAAGCGGCGTCATACCCCAACTCACTCACTCACTCGACTTTGTCTCATGCCAATAAAACGGACCTCGAACCTGTAACTGGGCCAATATGGAAATACTTAATTAATAAAATTTTAATTTATAAGTGACATTTTATTAAAGGGACAAATTACAAATCAATCCCAGAAAATCAGAAAAAATGTATTTTATTTTTGTTTAAATAAATGCATTGATAACAATATTAACAAATACCTTTCCCTTGTGAAATATTAAGAACACAGAGTATCTTATAATCTTATCTACTAAATATATTTTAATCTACATAAGATTCCTGGTGGTGATATCCGGTTTGATTTTCATTATCTACACGTCTAGGAACCTTAAAGAGAACCATATAATTTGAAAGACAATCTAAGACGTGAGTGGATGCCTCTTAACATTTGTCCTGCAAAAGGATACACAGTGTCTGCTCAGTGCAGTGGAAATCTAGAAAGCAGAGCTAAAGCGATAACTCAACCAATTTGGAAATCACCTGTGGTCCATCCTAACTACTTTAGTTTCAATTTATAATCCTTTGTTTTTGAGGAACATGTCCACGATTCTTCTTCTGATTTTGCACATAATACGAGGTATAGTTTGTGGAAGCACAAGGGAGGTGTTGCATTTATGTGGAGAACAATGGGGTAATAACCAGAAATATTGCAATCTTGCTATCCACGAGGGCTTCAAATTATGTGTGACTCAGAAGAGGCGTTCCCTTCCTGTTCCCTTTCTGGGTTTCAAGTCCATCTCTCGTCAGTGTGTCGTCACTCCCATCAATGGGATTCAAACCCAGACGAGATTGGTACAGACTTTCAGGCAATGTTTGTTTACTGATGAAGAATTCAAAGGTTAGTTTTAATTTACAATATTTTCTTTCTCGATCTTTTATAGTAGTTTTTGAGAAAAATGAGAATAGTTGTATTGACACATAACTACTTAATTCAAAGATGACTATTTTAAACGTTCCAAACGTCATATATTCAGAAGTTTCATTTTAATATGCCAATGGAATTGTGCTGTAGAATCTATTAGCTGTCACTAATAAATGAGAATACATGGTTGTTGTTTGCTTAGTAGTTAAAAACTGGCAAGATCATTTCTCAAATAATGATTTATCAAATGTTAATGACAATACATTACGAGTTTTTAGATTTAATAATTTCAAATTAATAAAAAAAACCTTTCGTCTTTTCTATCACATTGTATATTACGACATTTATTAAATGAATCATTTAATTCCAAGTAAATTTAGAAAATATTTCCTCATTTCCTGCACTTTGCTTGCATTGGAGGATCTCTCGAAATAATTAAGCGGGTGTTGTCTCTTCGTCTGTATAATATAGAGAGCCGAGAATATTACAACAGAACACCTCTGCAAATGACTGTTCGCTATGGACACAAGGATGCAGCAGACATGCTTATTCAACTTGGCTCCAATGTAATGGTCACAGATTATCTTAAGAGCAACATGTTACATTTGGCCTGTAAGAGTAAGAACATTGCAATGTTGAAGTATATTATGGCCAAAGATATCTTCAGTCTAGAGAGTCGGACCATTGACGGTGAGACACCCCTGCATGTGGCTACGGCAAGAGTGTTTCTGGAGGGTTGTAAGTATCTGATTGAACAAGGTGCTGATGTGACAGCAGTTGACAAACGACAAAATACGTTGTTACATCATGTACTTCGCACAGATAGAGTGACTGGGGATCTTCATGTTAAATTGATGAAATACTTTGTGAAGATACTTATTGAACTACAACCAGGAAAACAGTTTCTAAGAAAGATAAACGTGGTGGGTCTCACAGCAAAACAATTAGCTCGGAAAAGGGGCTTTACTGAAATTGTGTACATTTTGGATGCTGCTTGAAGTAAAATAATGCGCACTCGTGTAATATTAGCTGCAACACCGAGGTTGAATTAAATAAAAAAACATATGTTTTATTTTGTTTTAAAACATCTTTGAGAAATTAATAATGGATACTTTTAGTTATCATAATGAGCAAACTACCTTTAATATGCGTTGACAAATGACTGGCATTTCACTTCTTTCCGTAGAGGACAATTGAGTAAAATAGAGCGATTGTCCCTGTAGCCCATAGCTTTCATAAGCTTACGATTTTTGATAAGAAGACGGAAAACAAATATAAAATGTTTGTCGATGTGGCCCGTATTGTAGACCACATGTAAATGTACAATTGTTATTCCCCATATGCTGAGATTTCAGTAAACAGCTATCTAAAGGCAGTGGTTCTTGAAAAGAAGTCGAACGTGGGAAAAATTTACCCACGCAGAACATGCTAATACCATTTCAGGCCTGATGAAAACTACTATGTAAATACATCTGTTCATGACTTAATGCATTATATCTTCTCTAATTTGCGAACATAAAAAAAGTTTTAACAACTCTCATTTCCAGTAAACGAAAAACGACAAACGTTGTTAAAAGAACTAACTTAAGCATCGACATATATTGTCTTTATCTTTGCTTTTGTCTTGAATTATTATCATGCTAAATAAGCACAATAATTTGCAAATCATAAGAGAAGATATTCCGTTAAAGGCGCTGTAGCAAGTATTTTGAATATAATCTGTGTTATCACATTTGCCATGTGTTATTTAAGTTTATACAATATATTGTAACGATGGATTGAATGATATTATACACATATTCAATCCAGTGTAATAGTTAACCGTTTTTCAATTTGTTTTTTAACTTACAAGAGGATGCAGGCAAGAAGACCCATTATCTCCTTAAATTTACATAATTTGTGCCGAAGAACTACGAATAATGTTGTGAAATAATAAGAAAATAAAGGGAATAACGATAGGCAGCATTGAATATCTAATATTGCAATTTGCTGATGACAGATGTATTTGACAGAACTGAAAAATGTCTTCAACATACTCTCAAAACCTAAAATGAATTCGCATAATTTTCTTGATCATAATAAATACAAGCAAGACGCAATTCAGGAGCCTCTAAACACTCACAGAAAATTCCTCTGTAAAAACTATAAAAACTCTAAACTAGACTTGAATCAACGAGACTTCACTATCCTTGGCATAACCTTCACACATAACAAAGGCGAAATGTTGGAAAGGAATTATGAGGACAAATTATAAATGATCAGAATTATAATCAATCAGTGGGGCCTAAATACAAGCAACAAAGTTTCAGTGGTTAACAATGTCAAATAGATGTTATCGAAACCAATTTGGTGCAATGAATATATTACAGTTGGCGAAGAGAAATATGTTATAAACATTACATAGAACATGGAATACTATTGATAAATGATGTTGGATTACCAAGGATATTTTTCAAAATTTCGAAACATTTACTAAATTCTACACATGAAACACTTTTAGAATATGCTGATAATATAGGCTTAAACTGAATTAACTTAAGAAAAAAAACCTCGAATTATCAAATAATCCCAAATCCGATCCTGCCAAAATTCATAGCAGACATCGTAGAACCTACAAAAGGATGCATATTTTTCTATAGAGAGCCGAGGATATTACAACAGAACACCTCTGCAAATGACTGTTCGCTATGGACACAAGGATGCAGCAGACATGCTTATTCAACTTGGCTCCAATGTAATGGTCACAGATTATCTTAAGAGCAACATGTTACACTTGGCCTGTAAGAGTAAGAACATTGAAGTATATAATGGCCAAAGATATCTTCAGTCTAGAGAGTCGGACCAAAAGGATGCATATTTTTCTATGTCATCTTACAAAGCTCTACAAATTGCAATAACTATCAACAGACAGAAATCAGAAAAGGATTTAAAACAAACAAGACGAATGGACCAAAATAAATAACACACCATTCATCACATCTTGACACAAAGCAGATTTGGTTTCAATATTCAATCGTACATAGACTTCTTTCATTGAACGATCCTTTAGTTTTATTAAATTGAAGAACACAAACAAACGCACCTTCTGTAAAGAATCTATGGAAACACATGTCCTATTATTGCCCGATAGTGAATAACATTTGGGATAGACTTAAAACTTGGATAGAGCAAACAACAGACTCTACACTGAACCTCTCAAAACGCAATATATGTCTCGGATATCCTGCAAGACGAAATATGATTCTAAACCTTATTATAACAACTGTAAAGTATAGCATATACATATCAAAATTAAAGGGTTCTTTACCCCAACTCAATATAATAAAACAAGACTTATATCGTCAACACGATTGACAAACTCATCTGTTCCTCCCATTACAATTATTCAAAATTCATGAAATTACGGTCTGTATGCCATGTCTATGTATTTGAACAAGAAATAAAACATTGTGTTACGTTAGAGGGTGACACATCTCATTACACGATTATGATAATTCATATCAAGAGAAGACGGTTATCTATTTTGGAAGAAATAGTATAAAGTGACAATTTTGTGCGAAGCGGTACTATCGGAAATATCAGCATTCTCAATTATACATCTCGTTCCACTAAGAGCTAAGGTGATCGTAAGTATGCTATGGTGACCTTAGTGCAGTGTTAAATAATAGGAGTTAAGGTGTAGTATAGGTTGCCTTTTAAAAACAGGCCCTGGACCCATATTTCATATAAGTTCTCTTCGCACTAAGATAGTCGTAAGTACCATACATAAACAGTGACTGACGACTATCTTAGCACTAAGACAGTTTCGAAAATATGGGCCCTGGTTGAACGAGGGAAGGCAGTTCAGAGGCAGTTATGATTGTTATACTGTCATAATATTACTTTCTCACTCCACACGATGACAAAGTAATGGATATTTGACAATATATTCATTCCCATTGGATAAAACAGATACAGTGACAAAGGTGTGGTAATACAAAATTCCACTCCCTCGTTGTTGATACTTCACTGATTGCATGCATCACCTGTGTCATCATGTAGCTATTATCTAATGAAAACAATATTATGAATTGTAATTTTACTTTATGAATCTTCTCTCCAAAATAACCATTTACAAAAACAAGTTCCTGTTTGCAAACAATCATCTTATTATTTGGTGAATGAATGGAGAGATATATGTCATTTTGTCTTGATATTTGTCTTTGTTTGCTCGATAACTGAGTTAATTACAGCTATTTAACATTTAAGTGCAAAAAGACTAATAGTTTCAGCGAATGAAACTCCTTATATTATGTTTTTGACTTTGAAAAAAGAGCACACTGTGCATTAGCAATCTTTAGAAAATTTCAAAAGAATAATAATCCACAAAGGATATCATTTTACAACTAGCGCGTTCAGCTTCGGATCAGGAGGTCGTGGTTCGAATCCCGCCAGGGGCACGGTAACTTTGTCTGCAGTACTACTGTTCTACACGCAGTAAGGTTTGGGTGCAAGTACCATCCATGGTTCGCTACTTCCAGCCGATGCTCGCAGGTTTCACCGCAGTGCATAGCCACATGGCGTTGCGGGCTTTCTCCCTGCCATAATACTAGCAGCCGCGATAAAAGTGAAATACATGTACTCTTGAACGCGGCGTTAAACCTCAACTCACTCACTCTTTAGCATGATGTTGACATTTTCGTTTTACAATTTGATCTCCATCAGATACATCATAGCACAATCGCCATGCACTAGTATATTCATTTATACTCATATTTACTCATTCATATCAACATTGTCTTGTACCGATATCCAACTTTTGAACTAATCAAGGTGCCTTCTCCCTATCAGTGGATGCCACTCTTAATGACACATCCTATCATATCCAACTCCTTGAGTAGCATTCAACTCGTGCATGCTCGAAGCATATAAGTTAATGTAACTTGTCAACCGTTAAAGATGGGTGAACTGGACACAAAGTAAAAACCTTTTGTCCAATTATAATGCACGTTGCTATAGTCGGAACTACATATGGGTATATGTTCCGTGCAATCTAGGAATCATCACAATCTGCAGATAGTGCGTTCACAATCTACAGATTGTTAAAACAATCTAGGAATTGTGATATACCCTACTTTCGTAACATACACATATCCATGTGGTCATAACGGATTAATTTACGGATTAATTCAATGGATTCATGGGATTTTAAAGTGCACAGGCTTGTGAACTGTACACTAGGGTTTGCGATACTAGTGAAAGAGTCTGTAAACAATGTTGACTGGAAGGTTATGAAACAAATTCAAACGTATGTACAAGTTACAAACACATGCAATTTAGATAGTGATAAAATCTAACATAATAACACTACCTCCAATAGCACAAATTATTGTACTTTTTCTAGCCGAGTCCCCCGCGGGAGTCGCACTCACACCCTTATAGTCAGGTAACTATCGACAGCAATGACCGTACCAAGAGCTTACCATACAAACACGGGGCCTTGACAATCGATATTTAAGCTAGTTAACTTTCAACACTCCTCTGATAGATGTAGTTTGACATTCTGAATACATTAAAAATACATGCCATTTTGATATCTGCCTTCTGATACTCAATAAGCCGGAAAATATGGTCAAAATGATGCATGTAGGTCAATGAGTTTTCTGAGCTTGTGGTCGCTGGCTCTTATTAACACTTCAACATTTAGTTATAATATGAACCTCGTTGCCTCAATTTCGTCTTTTGTGAACCGTAGGAGTGTTAGGAACACGCTATCAATTGATCCATGAAAGGTTAAGTAGTAAATGGAACCAATGAAAAGTCGCTGATTGTAAAAATACTTTATCAACCCAAGACCTATTTGGTTTCGAGATGGAAATACATTTTGCCTTAAATCTCGTTTTGTGTTATTAAAAATAGAATGCAGGTTTATTGCATTTAGATGTTAGCAAGTAGAGAGATTCAATATAAAATAGTGCACATAATTTTAACCAACTAAGTGTTTGATTGGGTACATGTCAAATAACTTTAAACAGCGATCGTTGATTTTCAAAAAGGCAAAAATGTTTAAAGGCGCTGTAGCACGTTCTGCTTACTGAAATAAACTGATCTCCCGAAAAGGTTCTAAAATGAAGGTAAATGAGTCAATTTCCTTCGAGTGGCCATATTAATGCGTCCACGCTCGAAGGTAGTTCATGTTATTTGACTGATGTACCTAAACAATCAGAGTAAAATTCTTTTTATGGCAACATGGTGGAATGGTCATTTATCTCGCTGCCTGAACTCTCATATTCGCATCAAACCTACAAATCTACCTCTAGCACTGAACATTTCCACACCACTCTCACTTTATATGTCGAACAATTTTCTTCCAGAACCTATTGCAGGCCACTGGCAGACCTACATCATCAAAGAAGTCAGATCCCTCCGGAGTTGTATACCAGATAGATTGTGAGTGTGGCGACACCTACGTCGGTGAAACATCCAGACCATTGACCCTCAGAATTAAGGAACACCAAGCATCCGTCAGAAAAAATGACTCCAAGTCAGCCATCTCTGACCACACCAAAACCAACCCAGACCACAACATCAACTGGAGCAACATCAAGGTCCTAGAAAAGAACCAGGCCAACTACAAAGTAAGGAAATACCTCGAAGCCATCCACATTAAGAAAATAGCACCAGCCCTGAACAGAGACGAAGGATACTACATCCCAAACGCCTACCATCACTTGCTACGTTAATCACTCATATTCATATTTACCTCATCTTTAATCACCATATTGATGTGTACATCTCCTAATTACCCTTAATTATCAATAATCATGTTGTTAAATCATCTATATCCTTAAACAAGCTCTGTTCTTAATCTCCTTAACAAGCTGTGTACATCAACCTCATCTGCTGTATAAACACTGTAAATCATTCTCTCTGGCTTCTACTCAATATGTGAACATCAAGCCTATCTACTGTAATAACAACTCAAAATCTTCTCATCCTCCCCTATTGTATAAACACTACTTGTATATAAACCCTGGGAATTTGTTCAACTGTACCACCTGCTTGACAACGACATTAGTATCTATGTCGAAACGTCGCCTATACAGAATAAAGAAGTTGTGTATCCATAAAATTGTTCTTCATTCTTCAGTATATTAATGATTAATACAGTTGTATAGCTTCTTTACCCATATTTGACATTGTGTCGTTTTTGTAATTAACTATGTTAACACGGTGAACATTATAATTTTGATAAAACATGCACAACATTATGAAATATTGTAACGAGAAAGCTAAAATTCGTTCGAATGAAATGAAATGGGCGTCTAAGTATAAAGCCATTACCACAGACGGGCGTTTCAGGCAATTCTATTCTTAATAACACAACAAATCGGACTGGAGCAACTTATATTTTTCAATTCAAATGTAGCATGATGATGAAATAGTTCCAAATTGTTGTTGCTATTATCATGCAACATCAGTGTCAGACAGTTTACTATACACTGAAACCATTTTAGATTTCTAAACCACCATAATTCAGTCTAGGCTCTTACTGTTGTTGATATGTAACGTTACATCATGATAGCTACTTCAATCAGGCATATCAACAGTGTGAACTATTAATCTCAAATGCACATATGTTTAGTATACATATGTTTAAAGTTGTGAACCACGGCAATGTACAGCATTAAACAATTTTAGTTTTAAGAGTTGTCGTTTGTATGAAATTAAAGTGTGTGTAATGCAGTCACCTATAGAGTGATGAAACATTTCGATGATCAATAACCCGAACAAGACAGGATCTGAGACATTGGTATCTTAATGGACAGGAGTAAATTTCTCATTTGCTAGATTGGATATGGGGAGCATGCTTGCCAAGCCTTCACACAGACATTGTTCTCCTGAATTCTGATAATTTGTAAATTAAAAAAAACTGGCTGAAACTTGTGATTTTGAGAAACACATTGATCATAATGTTACCGTTTATGATACATATGCCTCATAAAATGGAAAGCAATCTATGGCTCTGAAGTTCTAGTTGCTGTTTATTGGGAGAATGCTAGCCAATCCTTCACAAATACACTGTTATCTTGAATTCTGAAAAAATCGAAATTGTAAGGAAACTGGCTCAGAATGATCGTGTGAAACTAAGCACAGTTTTAATATATTTGTGACATCATCTTCTATGCCTCGTGATTTTGAAGTTTCTATGATAATTGCTGTTATTTCTATTTTTAAAATGTCAATTTTGCTAGTCCAAATGTGGGGAATGACCAGTTCAACTAACATATATGAAACGTTTGATGTGGAATTTCAAGAAACAGTCATGTTTGTCAAAGTCAATTAAAAATTAAAATAATTAGTTTGTACAATAAACATATACATGTATATTGTTACATGTGCTGTTTGAGATATTTTGACAAATACAGAATCTCAATTAAGCCTGCAGTCTCATTCAAAAGATTTGATTGATAACCCAATGAGCAACATGTAGTGTTCAACTGTTTAGATGTTACAATGAGCAGTTGTATGTGGAATTGTTTTGCCACAAACAAGGCTTTTTAAAAAAATATATAACCTCTCATCTATTATCTTATTTCTTTAGTTTGTGTGATTGATATTCTTGTATCATTGATGTTTCTACGAACTTAATTTCGAATAAAACATTAACACATCGATATTTGTGAAAGAAACTCATGTGCAAAAGCAACGTTGTCAAAGAAAATACATTCGATTGAAACCGAGTTATAATTACAGCAAGTCTTTAGAAGCCAACTTAACTTTTTTTGAAATGTTAAAACATTATCTATTCAGATTTCTATGAAAAACTCATTTTTACAAATCGTCGTTTCGAATCACCTTATGTAGACAAGTTAAGAGAGTCAAACAAGGCATTTGGGACGTCCTACACTAAAGATGTGTCAAAAGGTTTACAGACCATGTAGGTTAGTTATGTCGAGAACATCATTTATTCATTAAAATTATACATTTTATAGATGTTTAAATGTTTAACTTAAATGCCCAAATGGCCAATATTCACTTTGGAAAATTGATTTCAGCACCCCAAGTGTTTTTGTCATCATACTAATAAAAGTATCATAATGTTTTGTATTAAATTGTGGGCACTTATTTACTTAACATGTGTCTATCGAATTGATTTAATATCTACTTTCTCAGCAGTATTTCGTTTTATACTCTCTTACAAATGTGGGACGTTTCTTTTGCACTTCAGTATACTTAAGACAAACTTATATGACTTCATTCAAACATATTGAAATTATATAAAAGAAATTATTACTCACCCGTTGAAGATATCGCAGTTTAATAAATCTACCGTGTTATTACACTTAGTGTAATAACATCGCGTGCTGCCGATTGACGTGACGTCATAATGGCAAAAATATGACGTCACAATGTCAGCGCCGCGGTCGCAATGGAGTGTTATCCATTTATCGACGAGTTTGTGGAATTAAGTGGCATTTAAATCAGTGAGTAATAAATAAAATACTAAACTCATTTCTGTTTAATAACATATTTATGAAACTCGTGAGATTGTATTTGTATTTAACTCGCTTTCGCTCGTTAAATACAAACCACTCACTCGTTTCATAAATATGTTATTAAACGGAACGTCATTTAGTATTCTCTATTTATAACATATTGTACAAGTGAGAAGCGTATGATAAAAGGATATGACTTTCGAGATCCATTTGAGATTTACTTTTTAGTTTGTACTGATTAATTGAAATTGTTGATTCAATTTTGGCATTAATCCTTTGATGAGAGAAGTACATAGAGAATCTCAACCAAGTGTCTTCTGATATCAAATATATCAACACGAGTTGATAACAGTTAAAATATCCGAGGCTTGCCGAGGATATTTTTACTTTTATCAACGATTGTTGATATGTTAAATATCAGAAGGCACGAGAGTGGGATTCTATTTATCATCCAAAATCATTCTTATTACGTTTAAGTGAAAATAGTGTACATCTCTGAGCACATCTCTCCATTTGACTTCCAGTGCGGTGAGGTCAGAGCATGGACGTCATAGTATTGTGATGTCATTACTCGATGATGTAAATGCATTGTGATGTCATGTAGTTGACGGTGACAGGGCATTGTGCAACATCTACTGCCAGAAAGATATCTGCTAGGAGATATCGCTTGATCTCCCACAAGCGATATCTCCTGTGGAACACAGTTTTGGGTGATAAATTTTAGTAAGACATCACAACTTTTCTTCATGATGATCGAGAATTGCCGAGTGATATATCAAGTCTAACATTGATATGATTTCGATTATATGGCAAGAATAGCTGTTACATACTCTGCAACAGATGACTAAAATTTCTGATCCTCGGCCACAGGTGGAAAACAGCATTATTTTTTAAGTTGAATAATTATGTGTTCTCTGAATTATCAAATGGGGTGGAGCAAAAGTTTAAAAAAAAGAAACAAATGATGTAACCAATATATTTTGGCAAAGGTTATGATTTTGTTCTTTTTTTCCGTTAAAACTTAATTTATGCATGTGATATGAGATTGATATCCAGTGTTAAATATTAAAAGTACCAGGCAATCTGTGTAAAATCACATTAATTGTACATGTATATATGTTTTGTGCAAGTTGTGATCTGAAGAATTAAAAAACTAGTTCAATATTGTCTAATTTTCCCAATTCCAGGTCACTCAATGCTGTTTCGGGTTCACACGTAATTCTTAGTCTGGGCGAGTCTTGTTATAAAGCTATTAACCAATAATATGGTGTGATATGAGAGGAGGTATTGGGATTGGATCCGAATGGGCAAATCAAGCATCTTACTGGTTGAAAACTTAAAAGGTTTATCTAAAATATCGAATGCAAGCTATCTTCTTTAAATTGCAAGTCGCCTTTTCACTATTTCATATCCGTGATCATATAATGGTGTTTCTATATTTTGCCAAATATTATGTATCCAACAACATAATTAGAAACAAAGATTTAAAACAGTTGATTGATTCAATTTATTAATACAAGTTCAAAGAATTATAAACTGTTACCTACCAACCTTTTAGCACTTTCTAGCCTGGTACAATAGAAAATTACTTCAAGAACATTTTGCTTATCCATTTTTTGTCACTTGGTGCCAAGGGAAAATCGCATTACGACTAAGTATTCTTGATGTACAGTTTTTGCGGCTCTCGGTAGAAGGCAAAGACTCGTCTGGTGACAAGCTCCTTACCTACCTTCTTGATGTGATGATTTTCTAGGATTGACTACAAAACCACTATAAGTAATTATGTATTGGATAAAACATGCCAAAGGATGTTTATGAGATGTAAAACCCTCAATCGGAGGGATAAACAAGAGGGGCGTCAGTCTCGACTGTTTATCCCGAGGGCAAGGGTTTTAAATCTAATAAACACCCTTTGGCATTTATATCAAGCTTACAAACTGTTCCCATCGTCAAATTTTATGTTTCATCTATTCTAATTGATAGCGAGGAAAAGAAAGGCAGTAGGTGTAAGAAGAACCTCATCAGCCTAGTCCCTGTAGCACAGTGGTATCATGCGTTTGGTGTGCAGGAGTATGGAGGTTTCAGGTTTGAGACGGGCTATTGAAAAAATCATTTGCAGATTGATGTTTGAATTTATAGAGTTAGACATACATGTAACATACACTTACTTTCATGTTAAACTTAAAATCTCGGTATTAAATATAGATATTTGAAGTGGGGCATTATTAGGATAATTGCCCCGAGTAGAGGGAAATAACGTTACAATCCCTGGGATTAAGTGATAACCCCCGGGATAATACATCCACATAGGAATTATTGAGTATAATGTTATAGGCAGTATAGTGGTGTGACATCACTGGAGGTTTGAAAGATATCCTATGTATCAGATTGGTTTATAAGTAATGGAATTTTACTTTCACTTTGTTGTACTTCCGGTAATAACACATGATCAACACCGACATGTTATTAGGAAATGGATCTCATGAAATATATGACTAAACTGACTTGCAAAAGAAAAGTCATCAACAAAAATACATGATATATAATCCACAGGTTATGAATTAATTGTTCAGTTTCAAAACAATCTCTGTTCAGGATTTTGAAAAACATGTCTTTTAAAAAATGTCAATTTGAAAATCTCTTTAACTAGGAGAAATAGGAGAGTGAAAAGGGATATTTTGGCTTGTATTATGGCGTCCTTAAGTGATGATGTGTCAACGGATTAAAGTCCAAAAGAGGTGAATTAGACCGTCAAAATTTTGTATTATCTACATTTCTACATTTCATAACTTTTTTTCATAATCGTAATTGCAAAACAGTCTGGCCAAACACCATGTTGAAAATGCGATTTTAGCCACGTATATTGTGTTTGAACAGATATGACAATTAAATGATATTGTGGGTACTTAATATCGACAGCAGTATTTCAGTTTTTACTCTGTTGAAAATGTGCAAGTCAGCTTATTTCACGACATGATAAATGTTTTTTCACAGATGTTAATAACAATACTTGCCTTAAATATAAATGCATATTAAATAATCAATATAATGTATTTAATTCATTTCGTTTTGTTTGTCATCTGGTGTCATTTTGTTTCAATCATAAATGGCATATGAGTAAAGGGATCATTCATATATTTTTAGATTTCAGTATGTTATTCATGTGATAATAGTCACGTTGAAGATATAATATTCATGAAGCCAACATTCGAGTTTAGCTTTACAAACTTTATGTTATTTTTATCACCATACTGACTTCAAATATATATATTCTCAAGGCAATGAACACCAGATGAAGTGTATGCATTGTGGATATTCATATGCACATTTGAAACGGAATAAATGTTACATAGTAAATATGTTTCCTTTATCTGTAAGTTACAGTTTGAAATGCAATAACTCAAATATTTCTGGAACTGCTAATGATTTGAAAATGTGTAAACCAGATATGAGTATGCAGATTAATAACAAATCACTGAGCCTTATATGGTGCATTGTTGATTTAGGGATAACCATTTCCAACAGCATTACACTTCTGAAATCTATTAAAGTTGCATGTTTTGTATACTTGGCAATATCAAATATCTTTTGCCCATGAACTGTGTCACTTTATACAAGTTTCAACAGAAAATATGTTGTGTATATAACATTATTTTCAAAATGTCAGAATGCGGTAAGAACTTAAATGACTGGGCAGATAATATTTAAAAATGTTCCTTTAAGATCCAATATTTAAAATGACTAGTTTTGTGCAATGTGTCTATACTCCACGAGATTCTAGCATCCTCAGCATTAATATCGTCTCAGGGTTCAGACCAGAATGTATAAATCCAGACAAAAAAAAGCGAAAAATGTGTCCATGACAAATCAAGACAAATCAAACAGTTGTAGTAGGACAATGACCTATTCCTCAGCTTAAAACATTCTTGATGAACATATTTATAGGATCTTTGTGTTGCGAAGGAGTTCACGATAGTTCATTTGAATTTTACAAGTTACTCACCTAGTCACTTTACATCAGTGTTATTCAGAGAAACAACTTGCAATCTAAGAACATACATTTTTCTTTTGAAATAAAATATATACATATGTATACTGTTCTTCTCATAATCATCTCCATTGGAATGATTTAAAAAATTAAACCACTCTACTACTTGGGATATGCACATGCAAAGCTTCAAATGGTTAAAATAGATGTAATTTATTTCAGCTCCTGAAATGAAGCAAAGTTTTGTTCAGTAAGTTAAGCATGAATGTTTCACGTGTATGAATCGTAATGTCTTTATATTTGTTGTTAAATTTAAAGTAAACTTTATCATACTTTAATACAAAGAAATTGTATTTCCCAGATATATATTGTTAAGGAGAAGTTATAAAAGTTAATATCTGGAAGTTAAAGCCTGAATAGGTACAGCACAAAACGCATCACGCTCTTTCATGAAATTCATTGTGTTGTAATACTAATTTGTGTTTCTATTTCAATTATTTATGTCTGTCATTCACTACCTTGAAATAAATGTTTTAGTTGAAAACGTGTCTTTGTCGTGTGAAAGGTCATAACAAATTAACCTTTGATGCTTTAATGTTTTTCCTTTAAACATCAAACAACTGGAATTGCGCTTAGAAAGCTTCATTGAAATCTTCATGAAATATTACAAGATAACGTTTCTAACTTTACACCTAAGGATTGCATTTTGGCAAATAGAAAACTCATTACAATGGCGATTTACGATTTGGGTGCTCTTAAATCAGTATTCATTGACATCAGGAGCGTGACGACTGTAAGGAATCATTGATCATTTATAAATAGATATCTTGGCTGAATCCTAAACGTCAATTACTGTTGCGAAACGAAAAGAGAATCAGGATTTTTATCTTGAAGAATACATGGCTAAACAATTTGCAACATCTCTTGATTACAAACTTGACATGCACATTTGAGCACACATGAATGCTTTCGTGTTCATAACCATTCGTTACCATGCATTTGTAAATTTAATTTCTTGACCTATGGGACATGTTACGTTATTATTAGAGAATAATAACGTTTTACACTTATGCTATTTTACACTCTGCAAATACCGATAGTGGTTAGAGATAACGACAGTTCATATTTGTTTGTCCTTGTAGAATTTGCAGCAACAACTTATGTTTAATTGAACAAGTAGTTGTTACTAAGGTGACATGATCCCCCGCCGCAAATTAATACTTCAAAATTTGTAAATAATCAGCAAAACTGACTGGGCCCTGAACTTTCCCTAAAAGAACCACTGCTTTTAGATACTGATGAGAATTCAATGAACAATTCTTGTGATATCGATTCCCCTGACATGCTTAACATGTCGACAAACTCAGTTCAAGTTCTGATGTGACCTTAACAATAATGTCAAGGTTAAATAATATATAATCAGCCCTTTGTCTTCACTTGGAGGTGCTTTGTGTAAGATTCCAGTGAATGTTCCGGTGAATGGTTCTTGAGATATCCCGCTGACAAGCTTTACATGAACATTAACATGCTGAAAAATTCAAAGGTCACCACAATGTAAGCAGCCTTTTGTCTTCCCTAGGAGGTGCATTGTGTAAGATATGATGAATTTCAGTGAATGGTTTTTGAGATATCTCGCTGACAAGCTTTACATGTACATTAACATGACGAAAACATCAAAGTTCCTCTCTGACCTTGAGAATCTGATCAGCCCTTTGTCTTACCTTGGAAAGCTATGAGTAAGATGTGAAGAGAATCAAATCAATGGTTATTGAGATACGCTTACTAGGGTAAAATGACAACGTCTCGTTGTGACCTTGAAATGAAGGTCAAGGTCACAAACCTCTGTAGGAACATTACTCTCCCTATGATGAACCCATATGCAAATATGAAAAGAATCCAGTGAATAGTATTTCAGTTATTCCATTTCGTACGGACGTACGTATGGATGGACGTACGGGACTGACGTGGTTGAATACTGTACCTCCCGCTACACGTTAAACGCGCGACGGGGGATAAAATGAACGTGTTAGAGTCACACATACATATAAGGAAGATCAAGCCGAGATCCTGCAAATAATTTAATGTCTGGCATGTGAGACGCATTGGTAGTAGAAGGCAAAGTTTGAAGCAATTACCTTGTGTCCCTTAAGGATGTTCGCTCCTCAAATTTATAGTTTTAAACTTTTTTTCTAACTTATTTTTTTTAAAAGATCAAAGTATATGATTGGAAAATCAGCATTAAAAAATAGGGGGTAGTGTGGTTTTTTTTCGAGATATGACGCCATAAAGAAGTACAATTTTAACATGGGAGTCTATGGGAAAATGAGAAAAAAACTGTTAAAAACTTTTAAATACTACATTTCTAGAATTATACTTTTTTTCCTTTTTTGATATGTTACAAAGTTCATTTTACCCCACCGAAATCAATGAAAAAATATTTATGGTAGTGTGTTTTTTTTGTAGCTTTGACACAAAATGTACCTGAAAACCCCCTTTTTTAGTCAAATTTAGGCCAATTATGCTGTTTAAACACTTTTTAGAGGGTCTAAAGTCACATTTTCTTTATTTCATATGTTTTTTAAAAGTATGTAGATGATGTAGAATATCATGAAGTAAATAAAGATGAGAAAAAATCTTTACTTAATCATATTTAATTTTTCAGTTCAACCGGAAGGAGCGGACATCCTTAACACATCAAACTGGCTGAATGATTTATTAAGCTTGATCAACTTTATTCCTACTTTGATGTAACCTGAAAGAAAACAAGTATGTCACAAACTTTTGAGAATTCAGGGAACAACACCAGTTGAAGTCAGCATTTTGGACTTTGCAATGGATGAACAGTAAAACCTCTTTAGAAAAAGAAACAAAAACGTGTTGTAGTCTGATATTGCTCAATATCAATCATTGATAAGATGAGAAAAATAAATTATAGACATTTTTACAATAGATATGCATGTTTTGGTAAATACGTGGCACGTGCATAGCTATGAATACACACACATGGCTTGCCTCTCTAACCTATACAGTAATCTATATAAATATAGTCAAACTATTCGTTCATCCTATTGAGTTGCATCATTCATATATAGTAAGCATGAGTTTCAAAAGAAAACCTTCATATGAGAACTTTTATTCTAAATCTGGTAATTAATGTAACACAGATATGTACAAAAATATAGTCTAAAATTCAGTTTCTCTCAATTGAAACTCTACTACTGAAAATAATGCTTTCATTTGGAAGACGGAACGCATTACATTGGTGTGACAGGACAGTTTCATAAATTGATTTTCACAATGTATCACAATTATAACAATCAACTCAAACGTATCCATCCCAAATTCTGGAGATGCCATAGGCAGAGGCGATTGAAAGTCTGATCTTAAGTGAACTTGTGGAATATCCTTTCAAGTCTGTCTTTTCAATTTGGAATTATTCTATCACGTCCACAAGGTTGATAAAGTACAGATGAAGCAGCTTTTCTAAACACGATACTGTGTGTATGTCATCTTCAAAATGGTGATGTAAGACATCCCCACAACAATATCCTTTTTGAAAACTATTACAGCTTTTCTCATAAATTAATTTTACACTCTAAATTAAATTAAATATTTCTATGTAAACGTCTTTCCCGATTTTGATAAATGTTTATTTTATTATACAATATAGGAAGATATGTCATGTTCAAAATCATATCATGCTTTATTTTTTTATGTTTATATCAATAATTACAATGTGATAGATATATAAAGGATATCTGTCTTTTCTTGACTAATACCATGTTTATCTCATCGAGTGAGGTAGGAAGGTCATATTTTCACGAGTGGCGCAGCCACGAGTAAAATATATAATATATACAATATATAATATATAAATTGAGAGAAAATGAATTTTTACAATATATATATATATATATATATATATATATATATATATATATATATATATATATATACATATATATATATATATATATATATATAAGTAATTACCTGGTGTCCCGTAAGGATGTTCGCTCCTCAAATTTATAGTTTTAAACTTTGTTTCTAACTTATATTTTTGTTAAAAGATCAAAGTATATGATTGGAAAATCAGCATTAATGAATAGGGGGTAGTTTGGTTTTTTTTCGAGATATGACGCCAGTAAGAAGTACAATTTTAACATGGGAGTCTATGGGAAAATGAGAAAAAAACTGCTAAAGACTTTCAAATACTACATTTCAAGAATTACACTTTTTTTCCTTTCTTGATATGTTACAAAGTTCATTTTACCCTACCGAAATCAATGAAAAAATATGTATGGTAGTGTGTTTTTTTTGTAGCTTTGACACAAAATGTACCTGAAAACCCCCTTTTTTAGTCAAATTTAGGCCAATTATGCTGTTTAAACACTTTTTAGAGGGTCTAAAGTCACATTTTCTTTATTTCATATGTTTTTTAAAAGTATGTAGATGATGAAGAATATCATGAAGTAAATAAAGATGAGAAAAAATCTCTACTTAATCATATTTAATTTTTCAGTTCAACCGGAAGGAGCGGACATCCTTAACACATCAAACTGGCTGAATGATTTATTAAGCTTGATCAACTTTATTCCTACTTTGATGTAACCTGAAAGAAAACAAGTATGTCACAAACTTTTGAGAATTCAGGGAACAACACCAGTTGAAGTCAGCATTTTGGACTTTGCAATGAATGAACAGTAAAACCTCTTTAGAAAAAGAAACAAAAACGTGTTGTAGTCTGATATTGCTCAATATCAATCATTTATAAGATGAGAAAAATAAATTATAGACATTTTTACAATAGATATGCATGTTTTGGTAAATACGTGGCACGTGCATAGCTATGCATACACACACATGGCTTGTCTCTCTAACCTATACAGTAATCTATATAAATATAGTCAAACTATTCGTTCATCCTATTGAGTTGCATCATTCATATATAGTAAACATGAGTTTCAAAAGAAAACCTTCATATGAGAACTTTTTATTCTAAATCTGGTAATTAATGTAACACATATGTTAGTATATATAGTCTAAAATTCATTTTCTCTCAATTGAACCTTTACTACTGAAAATAATGCTTTCATTTGGAAGACGGAACGCATTACATTTGTGTGACAGGACAGTTTCATAAATTGATTTTCACAATGTATCAACATTATAACAATCAACTCAAACGTATCCATCCCCGGCGATTGAAAGTCTGATCTTAAGTGAACTTGTGGAATATCCTTTCAAGTCTGTCTTTTCAATTTTGAATTATTCTATCACGTCTAAAAAGGTTGATAAAGTACAGATGAAGCAGCTTTTCTAAACACGATACTGTTTGTATGTCATCTTCAAAATGGTGATGTAAGACATCCCCACAACAATATCCTTTTCGAAAACTATTACAGCTTTTCTCATAAATTAATTTTACACTCTAAATTTAAATAAATATTTCTATGTAAACGTCTTTCCCGATTTTGATAAATGTTTACTTCATTATACAATATAGGAAGATATGTCATGTTCAAAATCATATCATGCTTTATTTTTTTCTGTTTATATCAATAATTACAATATGATAGATATATAAAGGATATCTGTCTTTTCTTGACTAATACCATGTTTATCTCATCGATTGAGGTAGACAGGTCATATTTTCACGAGTGGCGCAGAGATGAGATAAACATGGTATTTGTCAAGAATTGACGGATATTGTATTTATTATATCATGTTATCGTTGTAATTTCGTCCGAAAAGGATCGTTTTCACGCCGAGCGGTCGCTAGGAACAGCCCGTCACCACAGCAACACTGTGACGTCATTAGCCAATTCGCCAATTCGCCAATCCGCGTGAGACCAGTGCGTTAAATGGAGCCTCTGAGATGTGTTCATTTTCTGCTTTAAACTGAAGTAGTCTTCCCTAGGCTCTTAAAAGATTGAGATGTCTGGATGACAGACTATTACACAATTACAAAAACAATTATGCATGAATAGTTCTTAGGTGGAGATGAAAATAACACAAGCTAAGTTTCTGATAACAGTTTTTTGTTGTGAAGACATAGACATGTCTGTTCTTGACTTATACCATGTTTATCTCATCGAGTGAGGTAGAAAGGTTATATTTTCACGTGTGGCGCAACTTCTCTACCCCACGAGATGAGATAAACATGGTATTCGTCAAGGATTGAAGGATATTATATTTATTATATGATGTTATCCTTGAAATCATGTCCGAAAAGGGTCGTTTTCACGCCGAGCGGCCGCAAGGAACAGCCCGTCACCAAAGTAACACTGTTAAGCCAATTCGCCGGGTGAGACCATTATTTTATGACGTCAACTCATATTAGTCACCGTTCGCAGTGAAAACATAAGTTATTTTCACTATAGCTTGATAGACAGTTCATTTCACTGATAAATTCCAGTATTTCACTGCTCGTCATATAATAAAGCAGAGCTATTTCACTGCTCGTCATATAATAAAGCAGAGCTATCTGATGTCTTTAGAATTAGAAGTGGAATACATTGAACTCAATATTTTGGGGTAGCCACTATTTCATTTTGAAAATAGGCAAATATTCAGTGTATATGTATGAGTAAGTATATACTCTGCACCATTGTTTACGGTCACAAGAAAGAAATTGCTTTTGTTTTTCAAGGACATGAAAAAGAACTGTTTATAAATTGTTCTGCTTTCTTTTAAAAGGTTGAATGATCCTCTATGTCTATTGAACAATGGATTCATTAGTTCCTTAAACAGGTAATACTGATTGATGATATCCATCCAGACATTTTCACTATGTCACTGTCTTTCCAAAACCGTTTGTAACACGTTAATAATGAGCAATGGCTATAGGGATAGAATGGAAGTGTAATAGTATTACAACAAAATGATGGATGTATGTAATTTGTAAAATAACATTTGGAGCAGCGATATATTTGCAGTGCATCTACATGTCCTTAATTCGGGTAAATATTTTATTTCGATTGGCAAATTTTAATGAAATGGCTATATATTTATATAAATCTAGGTACATATATATATATATATATATATCGTCTACAAGTTGTGATTTTGTAATCAAACACTTTATAACCGGTAAGGTTTTTATTGTACATGTTAAAGCATGTACAGTGCAGTTGGCCTTTCTGGTATAACTTGCACAACATACAACAAAGTTTCAATTCAACTGAATTTGCTGAACATGACAGTGATTCACAACGTAAGCTAAACACTAAGTTTTTATTATACAGGTTATAGCTTGTACAGTCGGCCTTTTTCGTAAAACTTGCACAACATAAACATTAGAACAATATTTGTTTCTTTACTTGTTGAAACATAACACTTATTCAAGGCCGTTCTCCATCTTGACGCCACTTACACAGAGCTGTCTTAGACTTAGTCTTACATTTCAAATTCTAATTTCCTTGTCAACAAGTCTGGGACAAAATTCGTCTCAAATAGTTCGTACTCGTATGCCTTTACTGTTAAATGAAATCATAAATTGTAATGTTTCACAATCGTCTATTTCAATCGTGTAACCGTTCATGGTGTTGGGTGTGAGTACAATTGTAAATAATGTAAACCACTGAAATTGATCATCTGACCACTCTATGTTACAACCAGTTTGAAATAGCTACCGGTAATATATCTTACGAATTATGCGATTATGCAATGTCCACGTGGCTTAAAACGGATTTACTTTACTTTACTCTTCTTTGTGTTCTCAGATACAAGTTTTGTATCACTATTTAAATTTCATATAATTTAAGTGGGTTTTTTTCACTATGCATTGACATACAGTTTCAAGATTGTAATAATATGTAATGTTGCGTTCTCTCTAGGGAATAAAACATGCAAACAGAAAATACATTTTGACTCCTTGCTTGGAACCACAATACCGTCATTTCTAAATTTCTGATCAAAATGCAAATTATTAAAGACAGCCGTATTGAAATGTATTATTTGGTTTGAATATTGTCACACCTATGACTTTTAATTGATAACTCATTGTCTATAATTACTTAAAAATACTTCAAGAGATGAATGATGCTGGAGGTTACTGTCAGAAGAGAAATGTTCAGGAAATGTTGAGAGAGGATCCAAAAAACATTTCGATTTCAAAAAAATTGTTTTGCACCAGTATTATTTCTGTCAAGGATCTACTTTAAAACTGCAGAGAAAATTTAAATTCACAGTAATTGTTGATCCGTGATGGAGTCAGTTACATAAAGTGTGCAAAGCATTAAAGCGACGCGAAATGCAAAAAAAAAAACTACCAATATGAAGCTTTTCCAAATAAAAATATTATCATCAGATTGAATTGAATTGTAAATTATTGGTATCCTATCTTTGCATCAACTGATCAGTACCGGATATATATAAGTAATATAATCTGTTAGACTGAGTGTTGACAGTACAGGGCACAAAGCAGGGACTCAATGGTACCTTATCGTTTGTGCAACACAGTAGTTGTGAACACCATCATGACTTCATGCCCTTTTCGCCTTTGTACTGATATTGTAGTGTATCGGAAGTCAAGGAATCTAACTATGTATTAAGTGATACCATCTAACAAACACAACATTCCCAAAATGAAATTAGTACAAACGATCATAGTGCTTCTCTCCAAAATCCTTAAGATAAATCATATGAATCTCGAATTATATTTTACTTTTTCTATTGTACCTTGAGAAAACAGAATGACACACATGTCATGTAAGAAATAAAACCTTAACTGAATAGACAGCTAACTAAATTGACGCCTATATAATTTTTGCAGGACAATATTTAGCAAGGTACAAACAAGTGAAGGGCATGAAATCCATTTTAACACGGATGACAGAGGATTTGATCTGCTGGATTTGATCTGAAATCACGTTCACAATAAGTTTCAAGTAGTTACCTCTTTTGCGTTGTTCGTCTATCATGCTCAGTATATTATTTTTTTACCAGGGAGCGGTGTTCAGATAAGTAATTAACTTGTTTATCAATCTAGTCCTGTCATTGCATTAAATATGTTCAAATTCTATATTCGAAAACATTCAGAAATGGAAGGTTTATTATCAAAGGTTTGAAAAATAGGGGGGAAAGTAAACAAGTCTGGCATTTGTTTAGGAAATAGTTCACCTTAAAATGAATGTAATGCATTTTTACACAGAATGCATGATACATGACAGCACTAATCAATGTATATCGATCTGGTATCTGATGTACAATTTCATACATACAAATAAACCTTTCCCATTTCAAGGTTTACGAGAACACATACATTTTATCAGATAGGTTTGTTGATAGGGTTGTTTATTCACCTTTGCAACTTGTATTTCACAACAATATCTAGGTTGTATGATACAGTGGTCAAGTGAATGTTGCAGTTGAGCAATACTTTATTTCGATCCATGGGCCATTGAACTATACTATAGAGGCCGGAGTATTCAGGCATTTGAAAGATCTCATTTTATATGGTTCTCTACGCTGAAATGCTAAAACATAAATGCATATCAATCCTCAGAAAATTACCTTAAAACTATCATATCAATAGAAGAAATGTTAAGTAAATATTTAGTGAGAATATATCAATTGAAAGGTTGAGATAAAATGTACTTAATGTAGATTACACAGATTGCCTGCTTTATTTTGATATTGATCAATGTACATTGGTATGGTATCTGATGGATGAGTTCATACAATCAAGTAAAACTTTTAATGTAAAATATAAAAAAGTTCACGAGAACACATAAACTGGTTTAATCATGTTTTATTCACTTTAGCCCATTTATTTCACACCTTTATATTGAGTTATTGAGTTGAGTTTATAATAAAGAGTTCAGCTGAATATTGCTTTTGCGAAATATTTATCTTTCTGAAATATTGTATCGAAATGTTTTAAAACAGTTAATTGCATATGCATGTGATAAGAATTTATCATTGCCTAATGTAATAAATCATGATCATTTTTTAAAAAAGTATTTCTATTCTTCTATTCTATATCCCGATTCATAAAACTAAAAATGATTGGACATGTCAATGTTTCATATCAAATGTGTTTGAAAAAACATCAAAGAATCCTTCTTTCTTTGAAATGTAGTGAAATAATGCTTTAAATTTAAAACAGGCATTCATTACTGTAAAACCGTTACATAAACAGCTGCTCATTGTCAGAACTCATTATGTGACAAATCTGTTAACAAAACGTTCATCATCGTTGTAGTTTTATCATAATATTGGATTATCAATCAGAAGATGTTTCAGTTTTCTTCTGAATAACACTGCAAACTTAATTCATGAAATTGTATCTGTCATTGTGGAAATGAAGTGATTTGTTTTTAAGCCACTTACTTCGAAATAAACATCTGTTATATTTGTGATTAAAAACTGTCTGGGGAAAGTTGGTAATCAGTTGAAAACATCATTATAATCTCTTCTCCAACTGATGGTGGTCATGTATATATTACATTATGTTATTTCATGTTTTCAAAATTACAAGGAAAAGTCTTTGGCATGTTCTATTAATTTGTTTGTAGGTATTAAGGTTTTTGTAGACACTTGAAAAAAACCAATGTCTTCTAATCCGTACAGTTTACCCTATTGGATTTATATTCCGAAGTAGGAGACATAACTGAACATATACACCTTTCTTTTTGTTTGCAACTGATGTCTTTTAGTTGTGATTTTATTTATTATTCCTACTATATATTAGTTTTGCGATATATTTTGACAGACGAGTTAAATATTGTTTTAACAACACGTTTATCAAACATTTTGAAGACATTAATGATACAATGTAGAACTCTATAAAGGAGCATGCAGCTTTTGAATTAAGATATATAATTCGATCTATACCAAATATTGCAAGAAGGCACTCACAACAACTGATTCAATTAATTGAACTGAGCAAATTTTAAATGATAGAATAAAATGATACAACACCTAAAGTATTGCAATGCTCATTGAAGACGAGCTTGATATGTCGATATTAATATGAGCGAAAATGATTGTGTTGTCTTGAATCAAAATATTTATGCTGCTTATGTCCTTATTTTCTTTTGTAAATGTCCTCAAAATATGGTATATTAGAAATGGATTGTGCATTCTTTTTATCCGCTAGCCACAGTGCAGCGCCAAAGTGTTAAAAAAGTGTTTAACTGTTTTATGTTTCTGTCATTTTTGTGTCAATGGTACAGTGATGAGCAGATATTCAACACAACACATGTTTTTGCATGTTTTCCTTCTTCACTGGGTGGTAGAAACAACACAAGTCCAAAAAGTAGTGGTTTCCAAGAAAACAACACAAAAATGTAAATGTCAGGCGGCAGGACGGACGGGCCACTATATACCCAGCTTACTTCTTAGCTTGGTTATAATGATATTGATCAGCAAAGATATAGAGCAAGGTTACTGTGGACAAACAATTAAGTGCATTTTATTTATACTTTATTAGCAAGTTCAGCTATATTCATTGAAGAACCAGCAAACAAACACCTTTTCTACTTGACATATGACATATTGACTAATGGTATGATAGAACAGCACTTTAAACAGACAAATATTGGTTGATCACCTGCATCGTTTGAACAACTCATTCAGTAGTTGCTAGTACGGGGAATCCTGATTGATTATTTTCAAGGAGACTATCTGTCTTTATAAAACTTTATTTACATGTAAATACTGAGCTATGGGTAAAAAACGAGGAAGATACATGTCGTCTCACAATACTAAATGTGGATTCCAAAATAGATGATCCAGTCATATTCTAGTAACAATATGCAAAATCAGACAGACATTAAATTACATACTATTATTACATGGTCGATACAATTCTTTAAAAAAAGAGTTGTTTCAGGTTGCTGACTTGAATGTAAAAGTTTAGTCGACATGTAGTTAACATTTTATGAAACTTCAACAGTCTATGTATTTAAGATGTATATGGCTATGTATTTAGGTAAAATGTTGCATATGGTGACCCTATTTGTTACATGTGACAAGAGATTGTTTTTACTTTTATACATACCAGTGTCACATTGAATTATGCTATACATGTATCATTGTTTTGTGAACAATACTTTAAAAACCCATGTTGTTATAAATTTATTTCTACGCATTTTCAGAATTCAAATGATGTTCATATTGCATAAACGTAAGATTAGAAAGATGTAATTCATTGAAAGGTATTGGCCTGTAGTGATTATGAGATTATATGGTACTAAATTCCGACACAATAGAGATAAGGGACATAACTAACTCATGTTTCTTCAAGTATATGAACTTGCAATGTGTATAGTGAACGGAATCACGTTGACAAAATGAATTTAGTATTCCATGTAAATATAAGATTACGACAAACTGCATAAAAAGCTTACCGAGCAGTGTTGTCCAACAGAAAAGAGTTTTATGTGGCAGTAAATTAGTGATTAATATAGCTTCTTTACCCATCTTTGACAATGTGCCGCTTGAACTGTTTTGTAATTAACCCGTTTAACACGGTGTTCATTAGATTATGTTGCTTTTTTCATACCCGTACTACCTGAAATGGTATGTCTACCTTTTTGATAAAACATGCGGAAAATGATGTCGGATTATAACTGAAAACTATAAAATTCTTTCGAATGAAATAGGTATCTGTATTAAGTATTAAGTGTTTCAGGTAATGTTATTCTTAATAACACAGCAAATCGGACTGGAGCAAATTACATTTTTCAATTCAAATGTTGCATGATGATTAAAGATTTCAAAATTGTTTCTGTTATAATAATGCAACATCAGTGTCAAACACTTTATTATACACTGAAACCATATCAGATTTCAAGACAAGATTTCAAAGCGCGTGTCTAAACAACCATAATGTAAGTGTACATCATGCTAGCTAATGCAATCAGGCTTATAAACCTAGGTCGGATTCTGTCTGTTGTTTTGTAGGTATCTTCTTTTCTTGGAATAACCTCTAATGAGGTCTTACTTCCGAGAATAACCCGGTATGAGGTTTTACTTTTGAAAGTAAGACCTGAACCTAAGGTTTTTTTGAAAGTAAGACCTGGAAATGCACTTAGATTAATCCATGGTGATGACGTCACTCTATTGTGTTAACAGTGGATTATTTATAAGAATCTACTGGTCATTGACTAATCCAGTCAGGAGGGGTGTCAGGTTTTGACATTTTCGTAATGGCTCACAATGTAATTTTATCAAGATTGATGTATTTTGTCTTAGTATATCTGATTAGAATCTTAAAATATCTGATTATTTTTGTAATGTCTGACCCGGGAATCGAACATGTAACCCTTCGACTGTTACGCAGAGCCTTAACCTATTCGGCTACCAGGCCTGCTGGTAATCATTTGATTGTTTGTCAGTAAGATCCCTGTATTCTAAACAAGACTAGTAAAGCGTGAAACGCGTGGGGATCGTGCTGAAACACATGAAATGAAGGAGTTTGGCTGTCAGTCAAATCGCTTTGCGTGGAAGCTTTCCGCCATGCACGTGCGTGGAAGAATCCATTTCATAAGGGCCGAAGCTACGTGTACCATATCCGATGAATGGGCACCGAAATTTGTAAATAATATTTTTTTAAGGTTCCATAATTGAAATGAATTGTCGATAATGCTAGATAATCACATATGTATGTTTCGTGACGTCATACATGGATTAAGATGGAGAATGCATTCGGAGCCGTGGATTCGTTAAAAATAATCAACTCGCCCCTTCGGGGCTCGTTGATTATTTTAACGAATCCACGGCTCCTCATGCATTCTCCATTACATAATTTTTCAGACTTGCAACGCAAAAGCCAACAAGCAGCAATTATTATCGAAAATTATACAAAGTTAAAAATTTCCAAGTTGAAATAGCCGGATTCGAACCTGGCACCATTCGCTCTCTAAACTGGCGCCTTAGACCGCTCGGCTATGCAGACCGAGATGATGAGTGGAGTTGAATTACTCCATTTATAGTCATACCTTCTTTGACTCGATTTAACGCAACCGAGGGCGACATACCCTTTATAAAAACACGATTTGGGAATCAAAAATTATAAAATGTAAATTTTTACATTTGACGTTTATAAATAGGAAGAAAACATTCCTCCTTCGTCTTCTGCTTTTAAAATGGTCTAAGCGGAGGAATTAGGCCCTTTGAGCGTCCGAAATTATAACTCGTAAATTTTGATAGTTGACGGTTTATAAGCTGGAGAAAACACTCCTCCTCGGTCTTCTGCTCTGAGAATAACCTCAAGGTCGGGATAGCCCCTCGGGCTAACGCCCTCGGGGCTTTATCCCTCCCTTCAGGTTATTCTCAGAGCAGAAGACCTCGGAGTCATGTTTTCTCCTTAACATATCAACAGTGTGCATTATCAACCTCAAATGCACATATGTTCAGCAGAGTTGTGAACCATGCCAAGGTACATCAATAAACGATTTTAGTTTTATTGATTGTATAACATTTTACCTATAAAGTGATGTAACATGTCGATGATCAATTACCCGAACAACACAGGGTCTGGAACATTGGCATCTTAATTGACAGAGGTAAATTTTCCAATTGCTAGATTGGACATGGGTAGCATTCTCGCCAAGCCTTCACAAACACATCGTATCCTGAAATCTGGAAATTTCGAAATTGTAAGGACTCTCTCTCGGAATTATGATCGGGAAAAACTAAGCACATTTTTCATAATGTTATGATATCATCATATATGCCCCATTGTTCTGCAGTTTGTACGATAATAACTGTTATTTTTATTTAGAATTCGAAAATGTCAACTTTGCTAATCCGTATGTAGCGAGGGACCAGTTCAATTTTACTTATATGCAACATTTCATAAGGAACTCTGCAAAGTAATGTGAGATTGCAGGTGATTTAAATGGCTCTGTCAGGACATTTGAATTTCAATAAACAATCTGTCAAAGGAAACTTAAAAATGTAAATAATTACTTTCTATAATGTTCAAATACATGTCTGTTCTTCCTTATGCTGTTTCGAAGTGAGATCTTTTGACAAATACTAAATCCCAATTAAGCCTACAGTCTCATTCAAAAGAAAGAGATAACGCCATTTGATTGATAACCAAATGAGCAGCATCTGCAAACTGTAATGTTTAAATGTTTCAATGTTACAATCAACAGATGTATATTGCATTGTTTTGCCACAAAATATGACCTTTTTTTTTATAGAAACCCTCTCATCCATTAACGAATTCTTTAGTTTATGTGACATCATGATTGATATCCTTGTATCTCTGATCTTGTAATAAACTCAATAAACTCAAGTGCCAAAAAAATCCCCCATACAAAATAAAATATATTTCAATTCACGAGCGATACCTATCATTGGAACTGAGTTACAGCTTGTCTTTAGAAGGCAACTTGACTATATTTGAAATGACAAAATATCATCTGTTCATATTTCTGAGAAACACAGAGTTTCAGTATTAAGAGTTATTAGTATTAAGCATGTTAGTATCGAAAACATTTAAAATCTACTTTCTCAGACAGCAGTATTTCATTCTCTCTTACACAAGTGGGAACGTTTCTTTTGTATGAAATTATATTATTTCATTAAACCATGTTGGAATTAAATACAATAAATAATCATATATCTATCAAAGACATGGTATGTTTTGCATGGTGTGATAGAGGTTAGGAAACCGCATTCATATTGCTGCCCTGACCGCAAATCAATATCAGGCCGGTCCGTAAATCCATATCAATATCAGCCCAGGTGATGTTAGGTCAGAGTGATCTCCCTTTGCATATATGCACGCTAACACAGAGCAACGTCACAAGCGAAGCAGTGTCAGAATAACTAGTTCATTTCCAAACAAGTTTGTTGTTGACGCTTTTAACTTATTTATAACTTATGATATATGATAAACAGGTTACAACATGTAATTGTTCATACCATGCCCCATATCAGCCCTCGACCCATATCAGCAACTCTGGCCTGAGGCCCTCGGGCTGATATGGAAAGTCTCGGGCTAATATGGGGTATGGTACGAAAAATGACATGTTATAACATCTAATTATAACATAATGTACAAGTGATAAGCGTATGATATAGGATATTTCTTTGAGGTCCATTCGAGATTTAGTTTTTATTTGTGCTAATTTATTGAAATTGCTGATTCAATTTTATATGAGTGATAGAATACACTTCACATCATTATGAACTATTATTGCCAAATGACATATCAACTCTAACGTCGATATGATGTCGATCCTGTGGCCAGAATAGCAGTAACATACTCTGCAACAGATTCTGATCCTCGATACAGTCGTCCTCGTATTATTAGTATATAAACGTATATAAGTTGAATATTTGATTGTCCTCATCAAATTGTTTAAGGCAAAAAAATCAAATGATTCGACCAATTTAATTGGGTCAAGGTTATGTGTTCTTTGGAACTTGATTTATTTTTCGTTAAAACGTTTATACTTTTGTATCAATTTATGCATATGTTTATCCAGTATTATACATTAAATGTAGAAAGTAATCTGTGTAAAATCACACTAGGTGTTCATGTATATGATGTGGAAAAGTTATGATCTGAAATATGAATAACTAGTTCAATAGTGTTTACTTTTCCTGATTCCAGGTCATCCAATGGTGAGTGTTCTGAATCTGTTGCACACATAACCTTAGAGAAAACTCGCAGTCGTGGCGAGCCTTGAATAAAGTTATTTATCAATAAAATGGTGTGATATGAGAAGAGGTATTGAGATTGGATCCGTGTGTGTAAACTAGACATCTTCCTGTCTGAAAACCCGAGAGTTTAAGCTCAAATATCGAATTCAAGCACACTTCGTTAAATTGTAAATAGCCTTTTCATTGTTTCCAATCTGTGAAACAGACTAACTGACTATTATGATGAAAAGTCCCAGAGATTATGTGTGTACGGTATTCCTAACGAGATATTCCAATTTGATTTCCCGTATGCTGATTAAAGCTTTAGAATAACACTAAAAACAATGTGTGCTTGTTTGTCGATATGAATGCCTTACCATACCATAATGCCAGCAGTTTTAAAGCGGACCATAAAAATTGACATTACAATATTTGTTTGGAATTTGAAGATATCAAGGCCTTGAGACGACCTTGATTTTCTCTTGTAAAGCATTAAATGGTTCAAAACTGTAATCATTACACTTTTATTCCATTTTTTAAATGATATTTCATCATATTGCCAATTATTATGTAATCAACAACATGATAAAATAAAAGATTTAGACAAGTTGACAGATTCAATTGATCAATGTAGGTTCAAAGAATTATAAATGTTACCTACACAACTTTTAGCACTTTCTTGCCTGATAAAATAGAAAGTGAGGTGCAGCGGACTTCAGGAAAATTACTTTCGTTAATCCGTTTTCGTCACTTGGTATCAAGAGAAAATCTCATTACAACTAAGTATTCTTGATCTTTATTCTTTGTGGCTCTCGGTAGAAGGCAAAAATTCGTCTACTGACAATCTTCTTACCTACCATTTTGATGTGATGATTTTCTAGGATAGACTTCAAGACCACTATAAGTAATTATGACATCTCTTGTATCAGATTGGTTTATAAGTAGTTGCAACACATTACTTTAATTTCATTGTACTTCTGGTAATAATGCCTGATTGACATTGACATATGGCGTAGAAAGGGATCACATGAAATATGTGACCATTTCATGACATAAATGTTTTGCACAGATGTTAATAAAAAAAATACTTGCCTAAGTGATAAATGAATAATAAAGAATGAAATACGATGTTAATGGACGTCTTTACCAAAATAAAACATTACTTAATTCGTTTTGTTTTGGTTGTCACCTGAGATCATTTTGTTGCATGTAGTGCATTAATGACAAAACATATTTCCTATTAAAATATGTGGCAATATTATTTGTTTTCATTTCCTTTATGAATATCAATTGAAAGACGTGATCATTTACTTCTTTCAAATTTAAGGAAGTTATTGATGCGGCCACGTTGGAATAAATATATTCATGAAGCCAATATTTGAGTTAAGCGGTGCAACATTTATGTTACGGTCACCATATGGACTTCAAATATATGTTTTGAAGGTAATGAATACTAGATTACGTGTATGCTTTGTGGATATTTTTATGTCAACATTGCACCCATTTAGCAATAAATATATCTTAAATCTTTTACACTGTGTTCTGACTTCAACTTTCCAATTCCTTTTATAACACAAGTCTGAAAGGCTTAATTTAGTTTGAAATTCAATAATCTAAATATTGCTGGAACTGGCCGTAATGACTTCAAAATTTTAAAACCGTATATTGAGATTCAGATTAATTCAAAATCAATGAGCCTATAGGTTGTAATATTGATTTAAGGATAACCATTTACGATCCTATATTTAGATGACTAGTTTTGTGCCAACTTTCTCTAAAATGTATTTGAACGTGACCCCATGTGGTACTAGCAGTCCTAGTATTGATATGTCCTCTGCATTCAGACAAGGGTGTTGAAATTCAGATAAAAAATAGCGAAAAGAAGTTTTTGTCTGATTATCATTCTTTAATACAGAGAAACATCTTTTCTTAGATGTACATTGCTAAGGAAAAATCATACAAGCGAAAATCTCGAAGCTAAAGACTGAATATTTACAATGCAGAGTGTGCATCGGTTGTTCAAATTGTAAAATGACTTTCAAGATATTTATTGTTTTGCAATAATAATGTGTTTTTCTATTTCAATTATTTATGTATATCATTCATTACCTTGAAATTAACGTTTTAGTTGAAAACGTTTATTTTGGTCATGTGAAAGGTCACAACATTAACTTAAAGTCTTTGGATGTTTTTCCTTTATACATTTAACAACTGCAACTGCGCTTTGAAAGCTTTATAGCAATCTTCATGAAACATTACAAAATAATGTTTCTACCTTTACGCCTAAGGGTTGCATTTTAGCAAATAGAACTCATCACACTGTCGGTTACTTTGGGTGCTATTAAAGACGCATTCATTGAATCGGAAGCGTGTCGACTTCAAGGAATCATTGATCATTTACCAAAAGATATCTTTCCTGAATCCTAAACGTCAATTACTGACTAGAAATGAAAAGAGAATCAGGTTTTTTGCGTAAGATAATAGCCGAGTAAATACTTTACAAAAGTTTTAGATTACAAACTGTACTTGTACATTAGTAACATGAAACAAAGTAAACCTGGAAAGAGTTTAGGGTCCAACTGAATTAGTTCGTCCACATAAGCATTCGTCACCTTCATTTCCAAATTTAATTTGTTGATGTATGGGACGTGACACGTAGTATTTGAGAATAATAAAGTTTTACACAATTGCTAGTTTTCACTCTGCAGATAAACTACAGACAGTGAACAAAGATAATGACAGTTTAACTTCCGTTGTACTTTGTCGTCTTTCGAAGTTTCAGTAAATACTCCTTGTTAAATCTAAAAAGAATGTGTTAGAGTGACATTTGAATTAAAAGGAAGATCCCGTTGCTTTTTTGCAAAATGAGAATTTAATGTCTGACATGTTGGAAGTATTGGTAATGCAAAGCAACGTTTGATGTAATTACCTGGTGTTCCTTTAAACTTCAAATTGGCTGATTTATTGAGCTTAACCAACTTTATTCATACTTTAATAAAGTTTGATATAACCCAAAAAGAAACATGTATGTAACAAATTATTAAGAATTTAGGTAGCATCAGTTGAAAGTAGGCATTTTGGACTTTGAGTGAATAAACTATGAAAAACCTTTAGAAAAAGCATTAAAATCAAAAATCAATTTCAGTCGTTGATAATATAAGTGAAATATGTTTTTAAATAATGAAATCACAAAACTATGTATCTCTGTGATTGGAAATCTCAACCAAAGTATTTCGTTGATATTAAATTATACTTAATTTCCAATTCAGACTTCTTCATAATTGATACATTATGCATTGATTCTCTTTATTTATTTTATTTATTTTTTAAACTGTTAGATTAAATGACAAATACTCGAACCAGTGTTTAAAAGGGCAGTTTAATACCCATGGTGCGTTTGACTACACGTACAATAAAACGTATCATATCATGATGAATGAAATTATGTATACTTATTTAGAAGCAAATAAGTCGCTAATTACATACACTCAAAATTTACTTCTTCAGACAACATTGTCTTTTTGCGTTTCCTTTCCCCTGCGGTGTATGTGTGTTCTGCTTGAAATGAATTCAAGATAGTGTACATACACACTGTACAGCTGATCGATCTTATGTTGTAAATCTACATAAATGGTAAATATGTATGACTAGTTTGATATAATACTGATTTTGTAGTATCACTCGCATATCAATAATAATAAATATCTTTCTAAAAGAAAATCTGAATTTAAGAATTGTATATAAAACAACAAAACTGTTATTATTTCTCTCTAATCATGATCACTATTACTAGTTGTGTTAGCCATTCTGATAAAATAGTTTTACATTTGCAGATCGATTTTGTTTGAGATTATACACTTTATATGGTATGTTATATTCTGAATCTGGTATAGATATACACACATATATATCGTCTAAAAATTCAGTTTTTCAGAATTTAAACTCAACTACTGAATGTAATGCTTTCATTTGGAAGACGGAACACATTTAACTAGTTTGACAGGACAACTTCATAAATTGATTTTCACAATGAATTTAAAGTATTACAAACGAAACCAACCCAAATGCTGGAGACGCTACAGGCAGAGTCGATTGGAAGTCTGATCTGAAGTCAACTCGAGGCGTATCCTTTCAAGTTTGACTTTTAAATTTGGAATTATTCTATCCCATCCACAAGTTTGATAAAGTGCAGAGCAAATAGCTTGTTATACACTAAAATACTTGTATGCCATCTTTCAAATGGTGTTGAAGACATTCCTACAACAATATTCTTTCTAAAAACTATTACAGTTTTTTTTTTTTTTTTTTTTTTTTTTTTTTTTTTTTTTTTATTAATCCATTTCCAATTCATTCTTACATTTCATATGACAAACAAAGGCATTGAATAAACATTCTTTTTGATATAAATCATATATGAATAAAAAATGCAAAGTCTTTGAGGCAAGAGATAGAAGTATCATTTGCACACTGGGTGGGGTATTGACATTTTATGGGCGCTTCAATCTATACCAAATATGACAGGTAAATGTTTCCATTTCACAATGAAGGAACCTGTCCTGTTGTTTTTTCTAGCTATAAATTTTTCAATTTTACATGTTTCTTTTAAGATTTTAAAAAATGTCTCAGAAGAAAGAGCATGTTGTTTGATACTTGAAACATAAATGAATCTTTTGGCAAGTAGAATAATATGGTTTACTATCTTATTGTGTGAGCACAATCCGAACATGATAATGAATTTTGAAAGGGTAATACTACATTGGAGATGAGTATTTATGAAATTTTCTACATTATGCCAGAAGATTTTAACTAAGTCACAGTCAAAAAACACATGTGACATATCTTCTGAGGTATTTTTACAAAAAGAGCATGTATCATCATCAACTAACTTCATCCTCAAAAGTTCTTTCTTTGTATATATTGTTCTGTAGATAAACTTATATTGAAAATCTAAAAGCTTGCAATCATCTGTACATTTCCTATAATAACCAAAAACATCATTCCAAATTATGTCCTGTTGAAATGTAGTATTCCAATATTCTAGCACTTTTGGAGTGTTAGTGTTTTTTATCAGTTTGTCATAAAATATCCTTGATCCTTTGCTATTGGAGATCATATCTTTGTGAACATGATTAATGATAACATGGTTCAAGCCATAAGTTCTGTTTTCTAATTGCTGTCTCCAGGTCTTTGGAATGTTACTTAACAAATGTTGATAATCCAAAAAAGTTCCTCTTATTTTATATTTCTTTTTTAAAACTTCAAAGCTGAAAAAACCATTTCCATCATAAATGTCTCTGATACATTGGATACCATGATCTAACCAATTCCGAACAATGTATGAAGATTCAAAGAAATGGTTTAACCAAAGTGGCTGAGCTAAGATTTGTTCTAAGTCCTCATTGTCAAAGGTGTGTTTCTTATAAAATATTCTCCAGGCAAATAAAACATCCCTCCAGTAAGGACTATCATTGTCCGATAAGCAATCTACAGCGTTCGAACCAAGAGAGTATATATGACTTAAAGGAAAGGTGTTATTAAAACTGGATTTCTTTTTTAGTTGGCACTTCAATGAAGATAATTTCAGAGCATTGATGAAACATTCTATGTCAGTCATTCTGAGGCCTCCATCATCATAAGTCCTACTGATATTTGATCTTTTAATTTTATCCTTTTTGTTGCTCCAAATAAAATTATAAATTATTTTTTTGAGTTCATCAATGAATGTTTTAGGCGGGTTAGGCAGTGCAGAGAAGATGTGTACTAAAGTTGAGATTGCTAGAGTTTTGATAACAGTGATTTTCCCAATAAGAGTCAAGTTTCTTCTTCGCCAGCTGGCAAGTAATCTGTTTATATGTTCTAAGCGCTTTTTTGTGTTAATTACCCATAAGTCTTTAAGAGAAGCATTAAGAGTTATCCCCAAAATTTCAAAATCCCCACTGTGCCAGTCAAAATATAGGTCATTGGCTAAGTTGATGTTACTACCTGTCATTGAGCCTATCCATATAGCTTTTGTTTTGTTTATGTTCATTTTCAGACCTGACATTTGATAGAAGGTATTGAGTGTTTCATTTGCTGCTGTGAGACTTTTTTCAGACCCATCTAGATACAATTGTGCATCATCAGCATATTGACCCAGTTTTTGTTCTATGTCATTAAGCATTATTCCCTTTATATCAGCATTTGATCTAATCATAATACCTAATATTTCTACAGCAAGGATAAATAAATAAGGAGAGACTGGATCACCCTGTCTACAGCCCCTTTCTTGCTGAAAAAATGGTGAAATATGGCCATTTTGTATAACAGCTGCTGTGTTGTTACCAGTTATGATTTCAATCCATTTAATAATATTAGGTCCAAATCCAAATGCTCTCATTGTTTGTATTATAAATGGTTTGGAGATAGTATCAAAGGCTTTTTCAAAGTCAATCAGTAGTAGAAGGCCAGGTTTATTCAATTTTCTAGTTTCAAAGATGATATCATAAAGAAGTCTGATATTTTCACTCATACATCTTCCAGGTATGAAGCCAGTTTGGTTTTCATGGATAAGAGTATCTAATGTTAACTTAAGTCTATTTGCTATGCATGTACTTATAATTTTGTAGAGGGAGTTAAGCAATGAAATAGGGCGCCAATTTTTCAAAAGTGTACGCTCTCTATTTTGCTTAGGCAAACAAGTGATTATACCTCTGTTCATTGTTATGCTTATTTCATTATTTGCGAAAGTTTCTTGTATAAACCTATAAACCCATGGGCTTAGATCTCTCCAAAAGAATTTAAAGAATTCAATAGGGTAGCCATCAATTCCGGGGCTTTTATCATTCTTCATAGAAAAAACTGCCTTACCAATTTCTTCTAGGCTTATTTCTTTTTCAAGATTGTCAAACTCTTCCTTGTTAATTTTTGGAATTTCAATATTTAAATTTAAATCAATATCTTTCTCTTCTTCATGATGGTGTATATCTTTACTGTATAGTTTACTGTAAAATTGTTTCAGTTCATCTAAGATAGTAATGCCATCTGTAATCAAATCACCATTATCTTTTATGATACTATTGATAAGCTTACTAGTATAATTCCTATTTTCTAGGTGGCAAAAATAATGTGTAGGTTTTTCACCTTCTTCGTACCATTTAATTCTTTTTAGGAATTGAGATCTTTTTATGTCTTCTTCATTAAGTTCTTCCAAAAGCTTTTTCTTTGTTGTTAATTCTAGTAAAGAATCTTCACTTAAATTATTAAAATCAATTTTATATTTTCCTCGAGTGATTGTATTGAATCTTCAAGATCTTTTCTTTTTTTATTCCTATCTTTTTTAATGAATGTAGAAAAAGACAGTTTTTTTAATAAATTTATATTTTCACTTCAAATGTGAATAAATATTTAAATGTAAACTTCTCACTCCATTTTGATAACGTGTATTTCATTATTGTACACTATAGGAGGATATGTCATGTTCAAAATCACGTTGTGCATGTTTTCTGTTTATATAGATAATAACGATAGTATAGATATAGAAGATGTCTTTACATGACATATGTAGAAGTGGAATAAATTGAATTCAATATTTTTGTCTAGCCACTACTTTATAGTAAACATATCCAAATATGTATATGAATAGGTATTGGTTTTTGAGCCTTAAAGGGCCCAAACATTTAAAGTAGTAGAGTTATGGTAGAAGCAGGATAAAAATAACTTAACCAAAGTGGAAATTTATTCAGAACACGACCACGGAGGCTGTAGGCGATCGTTTGAGAAATACACTGCTGTAAAATATAGGCCATGTACATGTTATTGGTTCTAATGATGTTAGCAACTGTCAGTGACGCCAGACTATCGTGAACATTGCGTGCATTTCAAGTTTTCACTTAATATTGATAGCATTGTCGGAATATAACTGCAAACATTGTGTATCGTGTTAAATAAACATGAAAAAGACATAAACAACGTTAAACGCCATGATTTGCTGTAGAAAACATTAATTTGGCAGGTTTAGTACACTAGTTCCCCCTAAAACCCATGCTAAATCATGAATATATTATATAAATAATATTCCCAACATTATATTAGATAGGTATAGGTCAATCTAGTTGATCTTTCACATGTATAAATTGTGATTTTGTTCAACTCTGTACTTTCAACGATGAACAAGATTTCCATATACAATTGGTATTTGTCTTTACTTGTTGGAACATAACAATTATTCACGGCTATAGAGTTAGACAGTTCGCAAGCTTGACGTCACTTAAAGGAGCTGTCTCACACTTAGTCTTACATTTACAATTCAAATGTCCTTTTCCAGCAGTCTTGAACACAATTGCCACAGCTCGTCTAATTGACACTTCGTCTTTTGGTTTTATGTATCTTTTTAAAGACATAGTCACCTCGATCGTGACACATTACCGATATTTCGTACTTATTTGCATTGATACTGTTAATTGAAATGATAAATTCTCATTTTTTAAAACGTAATATCAGTTATTATGTCGGGTGTGAGATGTACATACATGTAAGTGGCAGTAAAAGTACCTGCAAAATAATTATTTTTTTCTGATTTTTCCCAACTTTGTTTCTTCTTTTTGTCCACAGAAAAAGATGACATTTTTAAATTACATTTCAAATCATCATATACTAATAAACTATTTTTTTTATTATTACGCATTGAAATACATTTTCAAGATTTTAATAATTTGTCATTTTTCGTTCTGTCTAGGGAACAAAACAACGAACAGAAAAATACATTTTGATTCATTGCTTGGAACCACAATGCCATCATTTCTGAAAGTCTGATTAAAATGCAAATTATTTAAGACAGCGGTGTTGCAACTTATTATTTTGGTTAAATTTTGTCACACCTATGAATTTGAAATGAAAACTCGTTGTCTATAATTACGAAAAAGGACGCATAACAGACGAATGGACTTGCTGTCGGAAGTAAAACGATTTTTACAAAACTGTATTATTCTGTCTCAAATGTGAACAGAGAAAAAACAACCCATGTCGATTGCAATCATAATTGTTTTCTGCTCCAATATCATTTCTGTTTAGCTTTTACTTTAACTCACAGTTACATTCGCAAATATTGTTGATTGTTGATGAAGTCAATTTCATAATGCTTGCAAAGCATTGTAGAGACAGTTTAAATTCTGTCTACGAACTTATCCATTAGTAAGCCCAAACTATTTTCTTTACTTTTCGTTGTTATGAAACATAAGCAATTTTGTTTTAAATCATAACTTTAATTGCTAATCCATAAATGCGAAATACTCATTACATAACAGACATAAAACATTATTACCGTCAGAGGGAAACATTTGCTAAAGGTTTACTTTATGAAGCAGCATTTAACCAAGTCATTGCGGTACATCTTCACAACGTCACGGGCGTAACGAGAAGATTTTCAAATCATCTCCCTCCGCCCTTGACCTCACGGCCCGCATTTTCTGCGCTAAGATTTTAGCGTACTGCAGGCTAATCCGATAGGCCAATCAGAAGAAAGCTTGCAAAATGAACTTCTATATTTAGACTGGGAAACACCTTTTCTAATTCGTCCAATTTCTCCGCTTATTTTGGGTCGCAAACTGTAGCACACTTTTTGACAGTATTTTGATCAGTCCCGGACTTGTATAAACTTTCAATTGATGCAATAAAATAATTACAATTCGCTTTCATAAACCTGTAATAGATAATCAAAACGTCGAAGCGGACAGCTTCAAAAGCCATAAAGTTGGCACATGGAGTGGACCCACTGTTACGATGTTACTGTTTGATAACTGCCAAACTGGATATATTCATAAATTTCGCGTATGATTTTGCGCATGTAATCAGGTATCGTTTGTTAATTTCACAACATTGCAGCTGGAAGTACGTTGAGTGATTCAATTTAGTTGGTTGTCATAGTTTTTAAAAAGTCATATAAGCTAAAAAAAATAACTAGCACATGTTATTCACTCCGAAATCGAACAAATCAAGTGTTGAGTTTGAATGAAACTAATCCTTAATGATTTCACACTATCTTTTTTTACAAAATACAAAATAACGCGTGTGGCATCATGGTATTTCGATTTAACAATCTCAATTATTTAATACTGAACTACATACCGAAATTACAGGTTGTATAACGTTTTTAAAAACTGTAATTTGATTTCTTGCTTGATAAACTGTGCCTATAACTCTTAATAACTCTTATTTATAAATGTTACAATTAGCACGCTATACTATTTGAAATATTCTTATACAACGCGACGATTTGTATTCAAATCTTTTAACTTTGTTTGAATGTGGGTATTTCTCATTTGCATATGAACTACATATGTCTCCGTTATAAAGTTAACAATCAACTCATAACACTTCCTGGCTCGCATTTGGTCTTCTTATTTAATAAGCATGTTTATGATGATATATGTTCATGTATTTAAGTACTATACGACGAGTATTGCAATGTACAAGAAGAAACGTTTACCCAACGTATGTTTCTAAAAATAACAATTTTAGAATTATCGCTTCTGCAGTACCGAATGTAAACGGTGATTTCATTGGCTGTATGTAAGCAGCTGGTAAGGGGCATAACTCGTGATCACAATAGATGTCGCTGCTTCGTTACACTGTTATCTGGGCTGTTGAGGGCAAGGTAAAAAATGCATAGAATTTATTTCTATACGTTTTCACCTTGCCGTGGGAAGATGTTGCGGTATAGAAGGCTTAAACCCATTGTTGAATACAGCTGAATAGCGGATGGGTCCATTGATCGCAGTGTTAAAGAACCATTTTACGCACAAGTTGCCTACCTGAATACTGAGTATCAGTTTTTCTTCACTGAAATTAACTTCGTTGTTGAGGAAAGTCTGTCTTTGGAAATAGTTTGAATTATTTTACTACGTTTAGATTCCATATTATAAGCACATTATTGTCGCTTACCCAAACACTTTTAATGAGACGAATTTCACATGCGTATTAAAGGAGCAGTAGCACGTTTTTTGGAAAATTTAATTGTTTCACATTTCACATTTATAATGATAGTTTATGTCATTTATATTTACTTTAGAGGGTATATATCTTATTACACAAACCAATTATCCGTAGTGGTAATAACGGTTTTGCGTATAAAGCAAAACTTGCATGGCGGCCATTTTATTGTGGACACATTTTATTATTTCGAATGACACAATACGATTTCCATGCCATGTACAATCATTTTGTAGCTTGATTTTCCGAAGAGAGAAAGTTGTATTACTAATGGTGACATTATTTTTCAAATACATTTCATCGACCTATTTAAGCCAAAAAACGTGCTACTGCCCGTTTAAACGGAATGCATTCAATACATACTTCATTCAATAGCGTGTCCAATGTAGGAAGTCACAGGACATTATTTGATAAATATCACAACCATTCTTCTATTAAAATATCATTATGTGGTCACTACACACAGTAACGTGAACATGTATTTGAATAACGTCTGATTTCCAATGAGTTCACACTTACTTTTCAAGTATTTTTCAATTTAACCTACCACTATTTTAACCCAATGTACTGCAAATAGTTTGTAATTCTACAATTTACCTCGTAGTTTCATTCTGATATGTTTATAAACTCACGTGCAAAAGAAACGTCCCCATACCAAATACAAGATATTTCAATCGACCACCTGAAACAGCGTTACATCATGTCTTCAGAACCCAACACTACTAAATATGAATTTTCAAAACATTACCTATTCATAACTCTGAGAAACACAAGTTTTAAGAAATTGTCGTTTTGGAATCTCCTTAACTAGACGAGATAGAAGCCTCAAAAAGCCAGTTTTGGCTTGTTTTGTGACGTCCTACAGTAATAACACGTCAACAAATTTAAATCAAAGAAGGTTATTTATGTCGAGGATATCTTTAATTAATTAAATTTCTACTTTTTCAATGTTTTTAACTTAAATACCAAATATTATGGGCAAAAAACATCTTTAAAAAACGATTTTAGCACCCCATGTGTATTTAAACAGATGTAAAAATAAAAGAAGCATACTCTGATGTATGAAATTGTGAAACTTCTATAAAAAAAACATGTGGCTACAAAATACATTCAAAATATACTTTCTCCGACATCAATATTTCATTTTATACTGTTTTTAAAAATGCGGGGACGTTTCTTTTGCACGTGAGTTTACATTTAATGACCCTCCTTGTAGAGGGGCGGGGTAGCGACAAAAACCAATTAGCGTATGTGCTTATTTCAGGACTGTTTGAAAATACACATACATCATAAATGCTGATGTGCTTTATCTACCCAATGGGAAAACGGGTAATCTTGTGAAAATCTTGACATCGACCAGTTACAATTAGACTAGATTAAACTCCCGATCTCCAAACTTACAACATGACATTAATGTGACAATAACGAATTACCTATGGCAACCATTACCATATAAAGTATATTATGAATATGAAGTTATTTAAAGAAATGTGTTACGAACAATCATATTGTTGTCATAATTTGGCAAACAAGCAGCTGAAGCTTTTAGCGCCAGTTCAGAAAATGCACTTCCAGGACTTACCAGTCATCACTTATTTTCGGATGTTCTGTTAAAATATTTGGCCAACCTCCTCTTTGTGTCGTTTTTTTGTAAATAAACCAATAGAGAAAGTTGTTAATATGTTTCGGTAAGTTACAGATCTCCCAATGTTGCAATACTAGGCCAATGTGGACACACGCCTCTTATTGGTAATGTGTATTAATAAAATCTTGGTTAAAATTATTATAATTCCAGAAATTTCTTTTCAGTAAACCATTGTCATTATGCTTAAACTTTCGAAAGAAAAGGTTATACTAACTAGGCAACATGTATCAGTCTTTTCATATGGTTTGGGGGATTGGCAAGTTCAGGCCTTTGGGGGATGTAACGCAACATAATAACGTATCAATAATCTTTGCTTGGAACCTAGGGCTAGTTCCTAATTGTGTATTGTTAATGATCGGGTCAAACATGGTAACTAAATGTGCGTTTTACACCTGAGACCTTATTAAAAAACGGATGAATGATTAATTAATTTTAATTATTGTGGCTCATTTGTTAAATGTCATACCTATTTATGTTAACACAAATAGTAATTTTTAAAAATTAACGTCAGTGATTGTTTCATCCATTTCGAAAAAGAAAACAATAACATGTATCAAGTTGAAATGAGACAATGATATTTATTTAAGATGGACTGCAGTTTCCCATGCGATTTTTCGTTCTGTCGTTCACAATTAAAGTATGAGTATAATTGAGAGAGACAATGCTACAATACGATTTCGCTGATTGGATCTTATTAAACATGAAAGGTGATCACTGAAAGATACAACCTCTAGGGAGTTTGAATAATTCCTTCACACGTTTGTCACAGTGACATTGTTTTGGAATACGAGAATCCCGGCAATATTTAACATCTGGTCGTAATAGGGTCAATGCTGATGGTTTAAATAGCAAAATGGGAATAATCTAAAATAGCATTGGTTCTACACTATACGAATCATAATTCAATACGCTATATAGGCTTGCTCAGTATATACTGGTATGGTTGAAACTAATTAAAGCTTTGATAGAAATAATACAATAAAATTTAACTCAATTTCCATCACATTAATATTAGCATCTAACGAGTAAAGGTGGTGAGGTGAGGTGAGTTGGGGTTTAACGCCGCTTTCACTTATTATTAATTCGATGTATATTGGTTATGAACATGATATGTTACGATTCATTAAAGGGTTTTGATTTGAAAGTTCTTTCACACTGTACATGTATTAATATGAAAAAAAGTCAATGCAAATTCAAAAATTAATGCATCTCAGTATAAGTATACAGTGAGAGAAGAACAGCACAGCATTTTATACCCCCGCTACGAAGTAAGCGGGGGTATATAGGGGTCATTCCGTCCGTCCGTCCGTGCTTCCGTCCGGTCAATTTTCTCACAAACCGTCAAAGGTACATCAACCAAACTTTGTACAGTTGTACCATGTTCTTCCGATCGCGCACAGACAATTTTAAATTTTCTGAGATTAAAATTGTTTGTCGTTTCCATGGAAACGTCGCTTTTTGGACTTAGTTTTATTGTGTTTAATCGGGACAAGTTCTCGGAAACTTTTCAAACTAGGTGAATTAAATTTTGGTTGTGAGTACTCATGACCATACTCTTTATCGAGTTCGAAAACCACTTCCGAAATATTATTTTTTACAGAATCCGAAATTGAACTTAGTACCAAAAGAACTGTGATGCTGCAATTGGGACAAGTTTTCTCGGAAACTGTTACATCTTGGTAAATGACATTTAACATGATGATAGTCCAGATGATACTCTTCATCGAGTTAAAATCCATTTCCGAAATATTATTTTTTACGGAGTTATTGCCCTTGAATCCGAAATTGAACTTTGTACCAAAAGAGCTGTGATGCTGCAATGGGGACAAGTTTTACAACTATTACATCTAAGTGAATGAAATTTAACATGTAGGTAGTCCAGATGATACTCTTCATCGAGATCACAGTCCAGTTCCGCAATGTTATGTTTACGGAGTTATGAAGCCCTTGAATCTGTAATTGAACTTGGTATAAATTACCGGTGTGACGCTTTAATGGAAAACATTAAGTTACCTGAAAAATATTACATCTGGGTGAATGAAATTTTGTAATAACAAAGCCAGTTCCCAAAATTATTTTGGACAATATTATGATGCTTGAAGCTGTTTTTTAAACATAGTACCCTTCACATCTATAATTCTCAATGGACGGATAACAGATGGCAGGGGTATGTGAGCCATGCTCATTTTTTTCTTGTTTAAATTTTTATAACATAATCAAAGGCCTAAATGTACGGTAGTTACTGTAAATAAGACCCCTGTTTTGCATACGTACTTTATAACATGATATTTACAGGTTTTTCAGCAACTGAACATATTAGACATTTGCTGTTACAGTTGCTGTAGCCTTTTTCAGCACCACACTCTTGATCACTGACTGACGCCAAACGAATTAATGAAAGGTAATTTGACACTGTTGAAAATTATCCTGTCCTTTTATTCCACAGGCGCATGTGTATAGAATGAAACTAAGAGGATAAAAGCATCCCATTGTCAGGACCTGTTTTAAGGATAGGAACCCTAACAGTGTTGGCGGATCGTTTACCTACATGTAACCTTTCTCGTCTTGCATCATTCCGCATGTGACATGTAGGATAGGACGTCAAAATAGATATATTGTTCAGATGAAAGAAACCCATGGATTTTTTTTAAAGAATTGAAACCACACCATCTTGATGGATCCCTTGACCACATGTAGTTGAGCACTGTGTCGATTACAAGCCCCTCAACACGAGTTCTTTGATGTCAGAAGAAAATGACGTATTTGACATTCAGCATGCGTGGTGCTGGTAAACATGTTCAACATCAAACGTTTGACCAGGTCCTCAGAGACAACCACATGAATAGATAGTAACATCCGTGTTTGTCTTTATTCGAGAGGTGACATTTGCAGTGTAATTCTAGGCGTGTGTTTATTCATAATAGGATAATGAAGTTTACGCCATGCTATACATCAGATGAAAGAAATACTAATACTTTTTCAAAGATTTTGAAAATCAAGTGGCAGGTATATATAAAACTGCTATGAAAAACTGTATACCACGTGTATTTGATAAATTTGAAGATATCCTATCAAATTACGATATGAATATTTTCACTATTCTGATTTCCCCCACAATTATAGAAAATTTAAGTTGTTTCTCGGATAATGTTAATCAATATCTACAGGTCTGTGTTTAGATTTCTTCATTTTATACTGTTTGCAGATTGCAAGTGAAGTCAACACATTACAAACTAAACCAGATGTGATGATTCTTTCTTGACAGAAACAGATTTATGCTGAGTATTCAAGACAAGTGTGTACACGTTTTGATTTGAAAATATAACACATAATTGCATCATGCAATATACTATATATGTAACCATATATTCAGGTTAAAATACAAGCATTTTCCAAAACGCAATGAAGTCTAAAGAATTGATTTTTAAAGTAACCGATTTTGTAAACATATATCGAATTATAGAATTTCAGAAGAAATTGGTTACAACAATTTTTGAAGATAGATAACACTTATTGAAATATAATAAATAACAATTTTAGAGAAATCACAAAGCAATAGTACATCAATGACTTGTGTGATCGCCCAACACCATATGACTTACACTGGTTTTGCATATTTGACTTCATAAGAACAACTGACCCAAGAGAGCTGAAGTATTGTCACATTGAGCCATTGTAAGCATATTTCATATATTTGGTGACCATGTGATGCATGATACCAACCACAGGGGTCAGACACTTAAATCATTAGTTTTACCTTTAATTGTTTTGTGATAAATTTCCGGAGCAGAACTCAAAAACTGCCATGGATGTAGTTTTAGCTCATCTGGCCTGAAAGGCTCGATGGGCTTATGGCATGGCACGGTGTCCGGCGTCCAACCGTCCATCCATTCGTCCGTCCGTCTGTAAACTTTTCGCATATTGTCTTCTTCTCCAGAACCACTTGGGGCTGAAATTTTGTGTCGAAACTCCTTGGCTTTGCTCACAACCTAAACAACCTATTTCCATCTTGATCATCAGCAAACGATAACCATCAGTTGCAATGAACCTTATATTGGGTAGGCTAAGGTTGTTTTGATATGTTACAAACCTTACAGGGAGTGGCATCCCTGCCCTGCTGAGCCAACAAATCATCATCCATCCTGCTACATCAGGCTATAATGAGAAGGTTCATAGTCACTGTTATTCAACAAGGCGGGGGATATGGCCGACTCTGTCTGCTTGTTGTTTTGTGATCACTCCGTAAAAAAATTAATTTATTTCAAAATTCTTCTTCTTCTTCTTCTATACAGGTTATTTTGAATATTTATAAAAAAAAAATGTATTCAATTATAATGAACCTATATAAATATTGGGCATTTATTATCATAGATGAAAAAATGTCAGAAGGAAGAATCGATATAATGTGTGTCTGTCAACAGGTTTTATTTACTGAAGCAGTATCCTTATAATCATAAAGCTGAACTATCCATGTGGAACGATTGTATCTAAACTGGAACACAAAAAATTAACTCACATTCACTGAACTCATTAACTTAAACACAATTTTGTTTATATATAAGTATGCTTATAACTAGTGCTTGATCAACATGAGGTTAAACATTTCATAAAATACAATTTAACAGTGTAACTCAGAATAAATATGGAAATTCCTTTTAGTCATTGACTCGGGGGATTTCTTTTAAAAAATATATCAATGCATATTTTATTAATGTTAAAAGTTGTCACACATTATTTGACATTAAATAAATCTCCTTTTGACAATATACTTGTGAGATAGAAACTTTGCATTAAAATTACATTTGGAAAACAGAATTATTGAATTAACATGAGAGAAAATCACTTTGTATGGCTGGATCTTTTTGATGTTTCAATAAAAAGTATTTTTGAAAAATTATGTTTTCAGAACACTATATTCACAATATTATACAAATAGATCTAACTACTTGTTCTGGTATGTAGTAGAAATTGAAGACGTCTTACTTTAGTTCTACCATGTACGCCGTCTCTTGCATCTATCTATATAACAACAGCTAAGAAAAAACACCAATTTTAGAATGCTATCCGTTGCCAAAATGTAGCTTTGTTGCTGTAGTTAAGACAAGGACTGAAGAACATCAATTAAAGGTGATTTTAAAAAACTTTGTTTTACCCATCCAATTGTGGTAGTGTTTTCGTTTGTCAAATTCAAACAATACAGATCACCCTAGTGGCGTACAAAGCATATCATGATTGTGGCTTAATTAGCACTTGATGAAGCTGAAATAGCTTATTAGAAACCACATTGCCAACAGCTTAATCTGTTTTCTAGTAAGAAATCGACCGTTTTGGCTAGGACAAAATCAATGTTACAAACGTGAAATGCAATATAGAAATATGTGCGGCATCAAAGCATACTGTATTATTGTAAATTGTAAAATGTTTTCCAAATACTTAGAACTGTATATATTATAGAACGCTTATATATTATTATTTAAAATTCTATTATCATATTTTAAAAAATCGTTTTGACAATGGATCATCAACCTTATGACATCAGAATGCTTTAACCTCATCAAGTAATGACTCACAATGTTTCCAAAATCAGATGACATCACAATTCCATGACGTCATAGACAAGATGACGTCACTATGCTATTGCATCCACGTACTCAAGTGTAACGACAATGCTCTGTTCAGAGACATAACATTTTCATTGAAAGTAATGAGGAACGATATTCTGTGCTCTGTGTTATCACAAAACCAGAAGCTATTGAGTTTTGATAAAGGCAAAGCATTCCGAAAAGATCATCAGCGCATAATATGAAGCAACACAAGAAACATTCCATATCCAATGTCATCAACTATCAAAAAGAACATTTGATATTTATGATCGAAATACAAACGTCACTTTATAAAGCGTATCGTTTCATATATCGAATACAAAGAACATATCTTATTAAAACTTATTTTTTTAAAAATTACTGAAAATATTGTCATTTTGTCACAGGAGCATCATATTCTATTTTATTCGAAAACTGTATTTGGTATCATGATATTTCAACATATAAACACCGACATGCACTTTATTGTTGAACTAAAATACTATTTCAATCTGTTGACATTTTCCCCCTACCTTAAGACGATAAGAATATATTATTCTAAAACCATGTTTATCAAAGGTCATAACTAAACCATTTAGTGATTCCATTATATGGTTATCGTGATTCTGAGCCTAGGAAAATTAGTGTATAGGAATGAATTAATCAACCAGGCTAACTTGCTCTCACCAGTAAAGGAGGCGTAATCTCATTTTAAACCACGAAATACTGCTGTCTAAGAAAATCGATTTTGAATGTCTTTAATAGACGTTTTATGTCGAAAGACGTACTCTCAAATCCATACATCAGAGTAGGATGATTTTTTTGTTCAAATACACTAATGGTATTGAAGTTGCATTTTAAACACAGTTTTTTGGGGGCCAGAAACCTTGGAATTTGGAATGATAAATTGAAGAAATGAACTTAGTAACAGATACTACCAAAATAAATAGCTTTCTTTGACGGCATTAAACAGAGCTATAGGTCATTTTTGACTCTCCTATCTCATTATTCCAAAAGAATGATTTCTTAAACCGCACGTAATTAAGAAATTTGAAAACCCACACTGTTTTAAACATTCTAATTTAGTTTAGATGTATTCTGAAGAAATATTGTAACTATGTTTTAAGTCGTATGTTTCAGTTGTGAATTGAGATATCTTGTATGATAACGTTTCTTTTGCTGTTGACTGTAGTACATGTCATCCGTGATACTGATGTGATGTACTGGTTAAATTCGTTGATATTCAAAGGTCGGATATTGTAGAATACGCTTGCCGGATCCTTCCGGATCCTTCTGTATCCACCCAAAATTGGGCGAATCCAGCAAGGCAAAGTCCACCCCTTTTTGTCCTGTGACTGTTTCCGATTTTGTTTAAATTTTAATTTGTTAAAATTGTTTATCAAATAAATAGGAAACCCTTGAATTAAACAAGTGTTGACATTGTCTGAATGAATAAGCAACGATCTGTACAAGCTATGTCAAATAAAAACAAAGACTTCAGTTCCATTTGCAAAATTCGTTATGTCACTGGGGGTTAGGCTGTAATTGGTTCATAACTGAGCGAGACAATGCTTCAATTTGACTTCGGTTATTTGTCATTAAAATGAACCACTGAAAGACATGGTTTACAATGTACTAAACAAACTCACCTTGAGCCTTTAAACATTTGTCAAAGGACATTACACAAAGCAAATTACAAAAAAGAAACTGGTTTTGTGTATTTTGGCCTTGTTAGAAATTGGCAGAGTGCTCAACATTTACAAAAATAGAGCTAATTATACTGTAGAAAATGAAGTCAGATTTTTCTACAAAATCATTATTTGTCACTACAACATTGTTTCATGCCGGAAGGCAAGTATATTTTTGTTGTTCTAAACATCACGTCTCTATATAGCCGCATGTCAAAGCTACGTAAACTCTGATAAGTATGTTTGAAAGGTATTGTTAATCAGACACTTACATCACAAACTATACAAAACATGTTTACATAAAGTTTGAAACACATCCAATACTCTGAAACTCAACTGCCATCGTAAAGGCATACACTTTTATTCTCTTAAAACGTGTGTTATTCGATTTCCCATGTGGTCTAAAACGTTTACCCCTCCTTTTCATAGTAATTAGTAATAATCCATATGTCACCTTAAAGGGGCATAGCACGTTTTTTTAAAAAAAATTCCCATTTATAATGATAGTTTATGTCATTTATATTTACTTTTGAGGGTAAAACATCTTATTACACAAACAAATTATCCGTAGTGGTAACAACAGTGCTGCGTATAAAGCACAAATTGCACGGCGACCGTTTTATTGTGATCACATTTTATTATTTCGAATAACAAAAACGGAGCTTTACGGAACCATGTACACTCATTTTTCAACTTGATTTTCCGAAGAGAGAAGGGTGTTTTACTATTGATGAAATTATTTTTCAAATACATTTCATCGACTTATTTGAGTGAAAGAACTTGCTACTGCCCCTTTAAGATGACTACCGTTTATGATAATAATTGACTCACCTGAACTCATTAACTAAAGCAAAAATGTTTGTTACATATAGGTATGCTCATAACTTTAAGTGAATTTTCGTTCACTGTTTGATCAACATAAGGTTAAACATTTCATAAAAAGACAATTTAATTTTTGTATCTAACAGTGTAACTATTTTAGGCATTGACTCGAGGAATGTTCTTTTAAAAATATATCAATGCATATTTTATTAATGTTAAAAGTTGTCACACATTATTTGACATTAAATAAAAATCCTTTTGACAATCTACTTGTGAGATAGAAACTATGCATTAAAATTACATTTGGAAACCAGAATACAGAATTATTGAATTAACATGAGAGGAAATCACTTTGCATGGCTGGATCTTGTTGATGTTTCAATAAGAAATATTTTTGAACAAATCTTTTTTTCAGAACAATATATTCACAATATCATACATATAGATCTAACTACTTGTACTGGTATGTAGTAGAAATGGAAGACGTCAAAAGTTTTGAAGAAACTTACTTTAATTCAACCATGTACGCAAAACATCAAAGCCATTAATCCAACATGATTTGCCGTCTCTTGCATGTATCTAAATAACAAAAGCAAAGCAATAACACCATTTCTCGAACGCTATCCGTTGCCAAAATGTAGCTTAGTTGCTGCAATTAAGATGGGAGCTTTGCTACCATCAAAATCCGGAATAACGTCAAACGAATGAAAGGAAATTTTCCACTTCCTGACATGTTGTACCCGCCTATCATCCCTCGTGCACCACATGTATGTTGGATTAAACTATGTATGGGATCAAAGCAACCCATTGTAAGGATGTAATTTCCGCTTTGAAATCCAATCTTTTTGATTGATGCGTTGCAAACACGTAGTTGACCATGTAGATTATATGCCCCTTGACACATGTTCTTTGATGTCTTCGGAAAATGACATATTTGACATCCAGCATGCGTGGTGCTGTTAAGCTTGTTCAACATCAGACAAATAACCAGTTGCTTGGAGACTAAAGAATGAATAGAAAAGTAACTTCGTGTTTTTGTCTTTATTTGAGAGTTAACATTTGCTATCTACGTGTAGGCATTTTTTTTGTATATAATAGGATCAGTGGATAATAATTGGGATTGATGGACATCTGCCCTATGCTATACTTTAGACAATTCTCAACATTTTAGACGCTTTTGAAAATCAAGCATCTATATCAAAACCCAATAAATAAACACTATATATATATTGCATTCAAATCAACTGATTGCTTGAATATAACTGGAAAACTATTGGTTTCTTAATTTTTAAAACAAATAGAAAACTTAATATATGACAATTAAACTGATGATGCATTTTAGATTGTAATGCAATTTTAGAATTTATTGAAATCAAATGTAACTTATTTCGAAATCGTCTGGGAAAGAGTCAGAAGTCAGAAGGAGAACCAAAAAAACTTAAATGAAACAATTAATGTTCCTTGCAAGAAGGGATCATTATGTCTTTTGTTATAAAGCTTAACAATACATCTGATTCTAGAATCATATTGAAATTGAAATGCGAATTCGACAGAAAAAAACGAAAAGAACCTTGGTATTAAGATATTTATTTTGGTTTTATCTCAACCAAATGTAATTGTGCTTTCTCTGTGTCATTTTCAAACAGTATAGATAAAAAATAACACTAATTGCGTGAAAACATGTCATGCTTGTGGCTTAATAACCACTTGATACAGTTTGAACATCTAAATTAGCAACCAATTTGCCAGCAGCTATTTGTGTTTTTCACAGTAAGACACCACACCATTCTTGTATACGAGGGCAGGTTCAATGCTGCAAACTTAAATGCAGTGTGGACATTTTTATAGCCTCAAAGCATGCTGGCTTTTTGTAATTTGTAAAAGATTTTGCAAATAACAAGAATTCTATGTGCAATGAGTGTATCTCCTAAAGCGTTTTATGATAGTTTAGCCGATTCATGTTTACTAATTGGTTTCAATTGAGTACATTAGCTTATTTTTAAATGATTTTGCTCATTTTTCTGACGGTTACAAATAATTTTTCAATCTTATTTGGATTGAACATGAAATCAGTTTTTGCTTTCAGAACGACATGTAGATAGCCAATATTCCACTTGGTACCATAACCTCTTATTGAGGTTACGAGGAGCAATGGACATTTTCTCTGTTCCTTTTCTTAGCAAAACAAGAGGCTATCGATTTATGATAAAGACAATACAATTTTGAATTAACTCTTGATATGAATCAAACAAATAAATATTTCCTTATTCAATTTCACAATTTAAAACAATCATTAAGCCGTTTACAGTTATCATTACTATACAAAATCATGTTTAAGAAGGGTATCGTTTCAGCTACAGGCACTTTAGATATGATTTTATTATAAAAAAATTTTTTTTTAAATAGTTGCACTTGTATGAGTGATTTTTTAAATGTCATGTTTTCTGTACTCTAATGCATTGTCCTGACATACACAAACTAACATATATATTTGTTTTCCGTTTATTGAATAAACGTGGTGTCATCAAACGGAAAGAGATAGTCATTTCCATTCTATTTCCATTAGGATTAGTAAAAAGTATCTCAAGCACAACTGGTAATGCCATATGCAGCTGATTAGCAGATGTTCTTACTGAAAGTTTTCAAATGTGTTTTGCAGTACATGTTCTATCGGTGTATTTCATAAAGACAATGAGTCCCTTTCAACTTTATTTTCCACTCGTTTATTGATATATGAAGTGATACGTGCTCAATTCTTTTAATAGAAAGTTTATCTATATTGTTACACTTTGCTAACTCAATAGCATGGATACACGCATCGAGTATTTAGACAATAACTAACGAGTGACGGGGAATGACAGATTATCTTTCCCGAGTTATATCATTTCAGTAATTCTCAAGCCTTGGCGAGAGAATTACACACAATTGATATAACGAGGGAAAGATAATCTGCCATTCCCCGTCACGAGTTGGTTATTGTTTATATTACCCATATGACAATTTAAAGTAAAAACGCGAATATTAAAAGCCAATAGCTTCTCTAAAAGGACCCGAGAAGGAGATGAATCTCCATATCCATACGCGTGTGACGTGGATTCACTTCTTACGTACCTATCATTGTTTACTCCGCACGATTAAAATGTCCCCTGCGAAAATGTCTTTCACAATAAAAGAAAGATGTGGCTTTAGTTGAAAGTTTTGTATTCCTGCCAATTACTATCAATCCATGATTATACATATAAGTTATTGCAACATCCATATCAAGAGGTGTGCGAAGCTCAAAAACAAGTCGGCTCAAACCGAAAAGCCCTGTGACGTTACAATCGACACTGTGACGTCATAACCGCTCGCGCCTATGACGTCATTACATTCGAACGATCGCCGTCGCTCTTGAAGCTTTCCGTGGTTATACAGTCAAGCAGTAATCGCTAGTTTCTTTAAATTTCGGACAATTTAACTGCTTCCTCCGACATTTGATGCGTCGGCACATGTACGAAAACGCTAATTTCAACTGCGGGAAACAAATAAATCATGTTAAAATGCAGAAGACAGTTTCTAAGTTACTAGTCGGGAAAAGTAAGAAAGATGAATGAAGTAGTTCCGGCAACCAATGAAATTCTTATTTTTCTGTAACAGCCAATCAAAAGCCAGAAAAAGGTGTAACTCCCGTGTGACTTACAGAAAATATATTACCCTGTGTCCGTCTTCCCATATGGGTAATATCTGTTAATAAACACCGATACTGGTTAAACAAATGGAAGCAATGTATAATACTTTGTGAAGCAAACAGACTTACACTGAGGATTATTGTTCAATGTCTTAAGTTTAAATAAATCAATGAATAATCAATTCAATTATGATATCGCCCGTTTCTTAAATTCAGTTGTCTCTCATTTCCGAAAGGTGATTAGAAGATTAGGTGGAATATCGATATTAAGGATAACTGTGATCCTTACTGAGCTTGTTAAGTGCAATTCTTCACATTCATACCAATCTTATTGATGTAATCGAGAACACAATATCACTTGACATGTCTATGTTAATTTACTATGACAGTTATATGAACATAATATGACACCATTGCAATATATGGCTGTAAAATAGACGGCTTTGTCATCCTATGTCCAGATCATGGAACGATTGATTTTTCAAGATCTCCGAATTGTCTTTAATATGTTTTAAATCATATTTATTCATGAAAAGATGAATGGATTGGATTGGCATTACGCCCATATAAATACCTGTCCAATACAAACTTATACCAAAACACAACATTCATTCATCAATACTGTGAAAAACACAACATACTATAAACATCGTTGTGAAAGTAAAACCGTATTTAATAACTTCTGACTAAGCAAGGAAATAAGAATTAGAAACGTTTTATCTGGGTGAAATAGTAATGCAGTGAAGAGACGATACTGTGATTAATTTCATGAGAAAATGACGATTTTCCATGTAAAATGAATTGTAAGTCAATTATTGTTCTAGAAAAAACATCGAATTTCAACAAAATGTGGACATTTTAAAAATATAATGAATGGCATCCTCATAGCAATATAAACAAGGACTTTTTTGAAGAAAAGAATACAATTCATGGGCATTTATGTCACTAAAACAGAGTCTGATATTACAATGGATAATTTGATTGCGTCTTGTACCTGTGTTTTTAAATAACATAATGCAAGGTAAAGTTCGATCAACATGTTTACAAACATTAGTATGTACGATACTTATATCGTGTAAGAGGGTGGATATCTCCACAACAAAGCAATAACAGTAGTGCTATCTCAATACCCCTAACCCCAAATATACAGTCTAATATCACCAAGTAATAACTAGGCAAATCCATTTTAGCCTTTGATCTATTCTATGATTTAAAATTATATACGCCAACTCGTTGTCGATACTCTACAATATCATCCAGATCTTATAATCACGAGAATACAAACAATTGTGAAAAAAAGGAAAGAAGAAGTTTTAGTATTTGAGTGAAATGTGTTTCAGTATATAATTTGTCATTATAGATATTGTTCAGTATGTGTGCTATTTTCAGTAATGATAGAGTGCATGGTGCAGGAATTAATAAGCTTTTTCACATTATTTAGCAAGATAAAACATAAAACAGGATATTGATCAGTAACCCCAAAACAGACATTTCAGTCAAGAACATTTAGCAACACTGCTTCCAGCAAAAGGTCCAAATTCTGAGTTCCTTTCCCAATTTCGAGTCTCGCTTCCAGGTGCGAGCATAGTAACTAAATAACATGACAGATGGCGAACGCTACTAAACAGGAGTGGGCGGACCTCATAGAAGACACCCTAGAGCTGACCGCTATGGTTATGTGAAAACGACAGAGACTTCAAATCTCTATACTAGATGTACATGTATTCAACATAAACCGTATTGTATCAGAAATATAAAGTATAAGGCAAGAAACAGTGGGGAACATCACTGACAGTTACTCAGATAAGTGCACACAACATCAGTAATAGTAATATAATTACAAATGATACGTAAATAAGAAATATAAATAAATATGCTAAAACAGCGCTATGTAGCATAGGGTGATATAATGCCAAATGATGTTTTGATACTCGCCTATCACAATGCATTCACAAGTCAATATTTCAAGGCGTTGACATCTCAGGAAATCAATGTCAAGAATATATAAACACTAAAATGGTCATATTGAACCTTATTGTTTGATACTGATTGTCAACCCAAATAATGTTTTGATTTAACAATTATCAGAATGCATTCAGACCATTTATCGCAGGGTGTTGTTACCTCAGGAAATTAATGTCATGAATATGGTAGATAACATATATTGTTCACTGCATTGTTTTAATCGTTTTCTTGTGCAATGTGTTATTATCCGAATCAACTAATCTAACAGTGCAATGACATAGTCACAATAAAAATGTGATTTAACAGGCAAACTGTCAAAATTTTGTTGATTGACAGGATATTTTTAAACATGTTAATATAACGATCGTCATATTCAGCAATGTGTGACAACATTAGCGATGGATGATAAAAACTTGCAAAAAAAACGTGGTTTTGGCTATCATCATTTCAAGATTAAGGTTCAAGTGCCAATATGCACACTAATGAAGAATGTGTATTTCTCAAGATTCCTGGAATTAGCCAACGGCTATTGCCAATATGCATCACACAATATAACATCGGGAAATCAATATGGCGTTCATTTCCTTTCGCATGTAGGACAACATAGTTTTTCTCTAATTAAAATAAAAACTTTTAGAATAATTGCAATTTGTAAAAATACATTCATCTTCAAAAACGACACCTTAATACGACTTTGCCTCTTCTTCATGATATTGGTAAAATCAAATGTGATGTTTCCACAATGTATGTGAATTACACTGTATATATTGCAAAACGACTCAAATATGAACCAGTTAAATAAGTTCACGTTTCCTTAATTCGGTTACAAGTGTGAAGGTAAAATGAAGGGAATGAAAACTATGATCACTCAGACACACTTTAACTTCAGAAACGGAACTTTTATAAAAATCTATCATGACAAAATCCATTTATTTGAAATTGTGACTTTTGTTTGTGGTAATTAATTTGTGTAAATATTGAAACTAGGTACACAAACAGTAATTTATATCTTTAAAATTACAAATACATTAAAAGAAACAAATCATTGGTAATTGCGGTCATTAAGCAACGTTGTTTTAGTATGATCATGAATATCATTATCGGGTGCTATAAATTTACTCATCATCATAAAACATAAGGAAATGTCAATATTACAGTGCTTTAGCACCTGTTTAGGTCTTCAAGTCGTATGTCTCGAAGACCTATTATTCTTATCCTGTTTTGTTTTATTATTATTTGGACATGTGTTGTCTGGCGCGTTCTGAAGTAACCGCTGAACATTTTTCCACGAACTTGTCAGGGATGATGGCCTGTGACCTGAGCTCATTCACTATGTTGGCCAATCTTTTTTATTTTCGACTTTTTTCTTGAGTTATCTCCTCTTGAAGTTGAAACTTTATAGCTCAGAATTAATTCAAGATAATTTCAAAAAAATTTCACGTCCATGTGGGCAACAACATTCCCGATATCGATTAGGTCTCTAGCAGTTTTAGATGATGTTCGAAAAAACTGAAAATGTTGTGAACTTTCGCAATTTTGAGGGTGTGCTCTTAAAAAGTCTTCTCCTAAATAACGGCAATAAATACAGCATCATGTCGTAGCTCATTTAAAACATAAAGGAATACTGCAAACAGTAGCTTGGGACGGGTCATGGAAGATTTTACGTTTTCGAAAATTTCCATGTTCAGGAAATTCGGAGGATGATAACTGTTTAACTATTTATGGTATTGAAATTGTATTTACACCTTTGGATGCACACTTTCAAGAAGAACAACTTTTCTGTGGCACTCTGATAGTTACTTAATAGTAAATCCTCCAACATTGAAAACGATGTTTGCGGATCCAAATTTAAGCATTTTTTTAGTATTTCTTTGAATATTCAGAAGAACGAAACACAATAATTATGTATGCAATCTAAATTATGATTACATCTACTTCTGGGGACATGGGACAAAGAAATCAGTCACATTTTGTGACAACGATTTATTGTTGTGAATAAGTTTGAAATGTTTGTATAACATTGGTTAAGCTTACTTTTATCAATAAACTAACAGAAAGTGCTTACATTTACCACATCGCCTTTTTAACGATCATTTTACGACATGCAGCACGACGTTATTGTCACCTTTTTTCGTGGAAAATATGTTGTGATATGTCAATTACATACATATCTAAAGTAAATGATGAATATACATGTAACTCACCTTGTATGATCAACTGATAGTTATCCTGCCATCAAGCACTAGATTGATAGTGTATTCAATAATAATTACATGATAGGCAGTAAAAGTTGAATTGATCAAAACTGCCCTTACGGCGTGTTTTACGTTTATGTATGTCATTTAAAAAATGATGTTAAGATGATCAAAATCGTTCGGTGACCCCCTATTATTATTTCTTAATTCGTTTGTATATTTAACTGCTCACATCATATTACAACATTAGCAATATCTAAAACATGTGTGTCAGTGCAAAATGCTGTTGAATGTGCGAAAAACACTTATAAAATTGACCTTTTTACTTAAAAAGGGCTTGATTTAATTTTGTTTCCTTAAACAGTGTCCTTAATTTTCGAAATATAGACTTGCTATGTATTCTCGAATGTGATTAAATTGTATTTGAAAAGATTCTGTGTTTAATCATTGAAAACACGCGCTTCATTTTAGTAAGTGAAATTAGTAAAAATATAGTGCAATTTGCTGACATGGGTATTACTATTAATGCCAATAACTTTTTAAAATATTCGGTGACCCCCAAATTGTTTTTCATTTCTGGATCAAAGACATAATAAACTTAAAAACAAGCGAATTATAAAATGTTATATTTCATCGTCCCATCTCTCATTAAGTGGAAATTAAAGCACAATATTTTCTATGTTCCATTTTAGTATGAAAATATTAACCGTTTTGTCTTAATCATGAGAAACAAAATATAGGGGTCCATTAATATGTGATTTTTTTTATTTTAAGAGGGGTGTTTTCTTTTAAAAATTTTGGTACAAAAACTACTAAAGATAGAGGCATGTTCGATAGCTCATTTTTAAGCGGAGAAGTTGAGTAATTGACATAGTCATAGTCACGCAGAAGTCTTGAAGACCTAAGTACCGACGCCGCAGTCCTAGTTTAACTATGTAATTACAATACTTCCCCAAAGCACTTTGAAGAACTAGTAACAATAAACTTAAGATATTTGCAAACTAAAGTCAGAGGTGAATAGAAACCTTGCTGGATTGATGTCTACATCATTTTGGGAAAACATCCCTCATGGCAGGAGATGAGCAAACCAACGAAATCAATGTTCGGACTTTGAAATATATTGAATGGCGAAATACTGAATCAGTTCAATTGTAAATATTCATCATCTTCTTATTATTCTTTAAACAAGTTCCAGACACCCCAATGCCGAGGGGCTCACAGATATACATATAAATTTGATAATGTGAACAACCCTTCCCTGTTTGCGTCTTGGCCAAGCTGATAACAGTTGTTGACTGTCCGTTTAGAAACTTGACCGGAACAAGGTAAAACACTTAATCAACAAGAATGTAAATACATTGGATTGAATGTGGATTTTAGAAGAGATGTTTGTCACAGTGAACATTATGTTTGATATTCTGGAGGTTCTATTTAACAGCAAGTTGTTCACCTGATTAGTAATAAAGGACACCATATAAGAGCAGGTCATTTTGTTGTCCTCCACCGCCGCCGCCGCCGCCGCCGCCGCCGCGAAGCGTACATCCGTCCTGTTTATTTTTAGCGCGTTATCTCCTGAACCGCTGCACCTAGAGTATTGAATTTTAGTACCGGTTTTTATTTGGGGCATAACAAGACACCAGTCGATTTGAAAATGTTGTAAACGTGATTTCTCATGATCCGCTTAACCTATAGGCTTCACGCCTAACACGAACAGAGAGTTTTTAGACTTTTGATTATGTAAGCAGAGGTTGGCTGTACTAGAACATATTTTCAAACCATCTTCCCACAAAACAGATGTGTATCAAAAAAGATACATTTCAGTTACATACGGGAATGAATAGCAAGTCTATATTTTGAAAATTAATGACACTGGAAAGAGAAACAATATTAAATTAAGTACTTTTTAATTAACAACGGCATTTTTCTCATCGTTTTTCGCATATTCAACAGGATTTCTCACTGGCACACATATTTTATAATGTGCACACTTGAATAACCAAACGAATTCAGAAATAAAAATAGGGGGTCACCGGAGGTTTTTCATCACTTTAACGTCATTTTCTAAAGTACCTTAATAAATGTAAAAACCGAACGTCGCGGCAATTTTGATGGTTTAAAGTGTAACTTTGACGGCCTACCGTGTAATCATTATCGAACATACTATCAATCTAAGAATGCATGCTGAAAGAATAACTATCAGTTGATTATACCAGGCGAATTAATTCGTCAGTAACAAAAGATACGTATAAAATTCGAATAATACACACGGTAACATATTTACCGCGAATATAGGTGACGATGACGTTATGCGGCATGTCGTAAACAGACCGTTAAAAAGGCGTTACAGCAATTTTAAGCGCTTCCTGTTAGTGTATGGATAAGCGTATGCCCCAAACAACATTACCCATATATGTTGAGACTTATTCACTACAATAAGTTGTTGTCACAAAATGTTACCGTAAGCGAGTTCGATTTCTGGGTCCCATCTCTCCTTAATTCGACTTGTCACAGGACAAAACGTGTAGGAATCTTTCTAGCCGGATCTTCGAATTTAAGGCGGATCAAATAAGCCGGATTCCAACTGTTTTTGTCCTGTATCTTTTCTGACATGTTTTCTGATGCTTATGCTTTGCAAACAAGTTGTGAGTTGAATTTGGTTGTCAATATGTAGTAATCCATATTATCATATATACCTGTCAATGATATGGACTGTTTTATATAATGTTATATAAGATACCCAGAGCATTGAAACCTAGGCGTCAATAGGACCGACAGCATGCTTTATGAGACAATAAAACATGCTCGGTATTTAGGACGTCAGTTAGAGCATCGCTTAAACAAATATTAGCAATATTTTACGTCACTTTGATTGTTCAATTGCAAGTGAATGTGTTCTACCACGGGAGGCATAACTGTTTTCAAAATAGCTTATGCAAATAACATAATATCTGAACGGTTTTTATGTAACAGCGAATTTTTTGTATGGGCATCTCATATCAGAAATAGAAGACTGCATGTTATTCTTCATCGTAGAATAAAACATGACAGGGTGCATAAAACACTCAGGGCTGCGCCCTTCGTGCTTTATGCTCCCTTCTATTTTTTTTATTCTACGATAGACATTAAGGAAACATCATCCGTAGTGTTCAAGTAATAATAATAACAATATAATGATAATAGTGCATATGTATAAAGCGCATATACCCACGCTCGAAAGCATGCTCAAGTAAACACTGATATCTATACAAAATGAACCTATATTTATCTAATAAAACATTACATGTATATATTTATATGTTGTTTTTGGTAGACATACAACTTCTTTAATGAATTCTAACGGTATCAAAATAAACATCTTTATATATGTAAAAACTGGAACGACAATAATAGTCTCTAGCAAAAACATAATTTTAGGATATCCCGAAAAGAGAAACTATGTTCTTAACTTAATCATATCAGTCGTAAAAAATAACATATACAAAATGAAACAATGAGATAAAATACCAAACTTGAATCACATTAAAGAAGATATCAAAACAGCATACAATATTGACCGCTATGCATACTCAGAGTGTCAATATGATAATTTCTGAAAATTCTGGTCCATATGTCATTATCTTTTCTGAATATACTGATCACTATTTTTGCCAACTGCCATTTTTCATTAACCTGATTGTTAAAATGCCTGTTTTCAGACTCTGTATTTACCTTTATAGTATATGTATTTAACATGTTTATGTATTGTACTGTTTAAATGAACTGTAATGATGGAGATTAACATATAAATAAAATTTAAAATAATATATATACATGGATCATTTATATTTATTTACTACAATCTAATCAATGGTATTTGGTTATATGACGTATAAACTTCAAGTGAAAATGTCTCTACATGACCTTGTTCAATCTCATACGAAACGGCTTCAATCTTGGCCAGCATGTTGTATTCCCCGAACCCAATTCAAAGTTCTGACAATATTGATATTTATCACCACATATGTATATATGTTTGTGTATAAGTATATATGTGATTTAAGGATACACAATAGTTGTCTTATATAGGATTTTGATTTTGACAACCAATCATCGTACCTTGGATTTTCTTTTAAGGAACGTGGAGTCAAACTATCTCAAGGGAAAAACAATGTTATGTTAAAGAAGTGAGACTACTGCATCATGAAAATGCAACTTTGAGTTTACAGATACAATTTATTCTTATAACCTTACAGCCTTCAAAACCTATCTAACGGCAAAGATACAAAGACACATACAAAGTGAAGTAAGTTAACATAACAAAAAAGTTGATAATTATTAAATCGTTTAATTAATTCCTCAAGTTACCTCACTCTACGAGTGATGGATTACGCTAGGAAAAACAATTCTTTAAAAAATGTGTTATTCTCAACTGGCTTAACCTGTAATTTGTGAAACAACAATATATTGAAATATATGTACTTAAATGATTAAATTTCGTATTCCTAATTTGAATTTTAGACGTTACATATGTCCCTCACAAGACGAGACAATCTGGATAGAAAAAATTAGAAGACATCATCTCAAACAAAAAGTATAAATGATTCTTTAGTACTTCATTTTGCTTTTCCATATGTGAATAAGACTTTTTAGTTTAAAACTACACAAGAATTGAAAAGGTATATATATGAAGTCATAGAGTAGTTTTACATTCAATGAAAACTCTCAGCTACGTACTGTTGTGTGTAACAAGCTGTTGCCTCCCATAATAACTAACACATATTTGTGTAATTGTAATTGTAAAGAAACATTTTGGAATAAAGTTGATTCTGGTTATTTTGTAATTATAAGGATTATTTTGCATGTGTTGTGCTTCTATCAGAGTATAACATCAATCAATTCTGTATGAAATCTCTGTGGTACACTACGCAATTTTGTACAAACTGTTACTGTTATACTATGATAGATTCACAAAGATATATATTTGCTAATATTCTTTATATATTGACATGGGTTAAAGGGTACAATTCAAATAGATACTCTGAATATGACGAATACAAGAAAGCTCAAATTGATACAGCAGTACACTACACATGCTCTCAAATAGCAAACGAGAGAGGTAAACAGTAAAGTGCTACATAATTGATTTTTAAAACTTATTTAATCTTACCCTTTAAGATAGATGAGGTTACTATATATTGTAATCCAAATTTCTACAGATGCCAGAACATACGATTGATGCAAGGTTATTCAGTATACATGTATATCAATCTGGCAATGTCTGAAGGACCGTTATTCTGGATTGCAGATGGGTTTTTGAAAGTCTTGTTGCTGAATGTTGTATATCTCTGACTAAATGGAAACATTATGAAAATATCGGAAATAATGAAGACAATATTTATATTTGTATGAGTTCATATGGCTAACACCAAACTGCCTAAACATCAAACTACAAAAAAAGCAAGACAAAGAAAGTTCATTTCAAACAACTTACATTCTCCAAATGGAACAATGTATGAAAGGCTACAATTAAGATGGATGCCGCTGGTAACAAGCAGTACAATATCCCAGTGTTACGGGGTTTTTCACAAAACAAGCAGAACTTGCAATAACTTTGATTTAAAGAAGCTATTGCTTTCGGGTAAGCAGTAAAATGCAATATCACTAAGTCTTGTATTAAACATTTCTTTAACCTTACCAACTGTGATCAATGAGATAGCTCAGACAGAATTAAATTGGTTTTCAATTGAAACTATATACTTTAATTCCAAATTCTACAGATGTCAGATCACAAGATTGATGCAAGGTTATTCAATGTATTTCAATTAGGCAACGTCTGAACCAAAGTGATTCAGGACAATTCAAATCATTACAGATATCTGCTTCAAAGTCTTGTAACAGTCACTTAAGGATGTCCGCTCCTTCCTGTTGAGCTTCAAAAATGAAATATGATTAAGTACAGATTTTTCTCATCTTTATTTACTTCATGATATTCTACATAATCTACATACTTTTAAAAAAACAAATGAAATAAAGAAAATGTGACTTTAGAACCTCTAAAAAGTGCTTAAACAGCATAATTGGCCTAAATTTGGCTAAAAAGGGGGTTTCCAGGTACATTTTGTGTCAAAGCTTAAAAAACCCCACACTACCATGTATATTTCTTCATCGATTTCGGTAGGGTAACATGAACTTTGTGACATATCAAAAACGGAAAAAAAAGTTTAACACTAGAAATGTAGTATTTTAAAGTTTTTAGCAGTTTTTTTTCTCATTTTCCCCATAGACTCCCATGTTAAAATTGTACTTCACCCCACTATCTTACAGGCGTCATATCTCGAAAAAACCCACACTACCCCCTATTTTTCAATGCTGATTTTCCAATCATATACTTTGATCTTTTAAAAGATATAAGTTAGAAAAAAAGTTTAATACTATTAATTTGAGGAGCGAACATCCTTAATTACTTAAATTTTACAGATCAGTCATATGAATCAACCTCTCACTGTAACACGCAGTACATGACCATCATCAACTTTTGGGAATGTACATTGTAGTGAGCGAACATTGAATGCTACGTCCAAAGACACAATACTATTGGTCCTAAAAGCTTACATGTGCAGCACATGTGATATTGAATATCGTTTGACTGAATAAAGCTTTCCGTGTACTTTTCTGGATATTAACTGCAAACATTCTCAGTGATATTTTGAATAAGCTTGTTCTTTGGATATATGTTTGATTAAATAAGCAAAAAACACTGTTTTAAGGAGAGATGGGACGATCAAACAACAAAATATTTTAGAATTCGTTTATTTTTTTCAAAATAGCAGGTTTATTATGTCTTTTATCCAAAAATGTAAGACAATGTGGGGGTCACCGAACGATTTAAAGAGTTTTTGGCATTAATAATAATACTCCTGTTGGCAAATTACGCCATTTTTGACTGATTTGTATAAAGCGCTCGCTTTCAACGAATAAGCTCAGAATTTTTTCAAATACATTTCAGTTACATACGGGAATGAATAGCAAGTCTATATTTTGAAAATTAATGACACTGGAAAGAGAAACAATATTAAATTAAGTACTTTTTAATTAACAACGGCATTTTTCTCATCGTTTTTCGCATATTCAACAGGATTTCTCACTGGCACACATATTTTATAATGTGCACACTTGAATAACCAAACGAATTCATAAATAAAAATAGGGGGTCACCGGAGGTTTTTCATCACTTTAACGTCATTTTCTAAAGTACCTTAATAAATGTAAAAACCGAACGTCGCGGCAATTTTGATGGTTTAAAGTGTAACTTTGACGGCCTACCGTGTAATCATTATCGAACATACTATCAATCTAAGAATGCATGCTGAAAGAATAACTATCAGTTGATTATACCAGGCGAATTAATTCGTCAGTAACAAAAGATACGTATAAAATTCGAATAATACACACGGTAACATATTTACCGCGAATATAGGTGACGATGACGTTATGCGGCATGTCGTAAACAGACCGTTAAAAAGGCGTTACAGCAATTTTAAGCGCTTCCTGTTAGTGTATGGATAAGCGTATGCCCCAAACAACATTACCCATATATGTTGAGACTTATTCACTACAATAAGTTGTTGTCACAAAATGTTACCGTTAGCGAGTTCGATTTCTGGGTCCCATCTCTCCTTAATTCGACTTGTCACAGGACAAAACGTGTAGGAATCTTTCTAGCCGGATCTTCGAATTTAAGGCGGATCAAATAAGCCGGATTCCAACTGTTTTTGTCCTGTATCTTTTCTGACATGTTTTCTGATGCTTATGCTTTGCAAACAAGTTGTGAGTTGAATTTGGTTGTCAATATGTAGTAATCCATATTATCATATATACCTGTCAATGATATGGACTGTTTTATATAATGTTATATAAGATACCCAGAGCATTGAAACCTAGGCGTCAATAGGACCGACAGCATGCTTTATGAGACAATAAAACATGCTCGGTATTTAGGACGTCAGTTAGAGCATCGCTTAAACAAATATTAGCAATATTTTACGTCACTTTGATTGTTCAATTGCAAGTGAATGTGTTCTACCACGGGAGGCATAACTGTTTTCAAAATATAGTTTATGCAAATAACATAATATCTGAACGGTTTTTATGTAACAGCGAATTTTGTGTATGGGCATCTCATATCAGAAATAGAAGACTGCATGTTATTCTTCATCGTAGAATAAAACATGACAGGGTGCATAAAACACTCAGGGCTGCGCCCTTCGTGCTTTATGCTCCCTTCTATTTTTTTTATTCTACGATAGACATTAAGGAAACATCATCCGTAGTGTCTCCAGGTCAGCAAATCCATATCAGCCATGTCAGCCACATCAGCCTGGTCCGCAAATTTGTATCAATATCAGCCCGGTGGACTTTGGAATAGCGTTATCTCCCTTTGCTTATGGGCAAAGTTACGTCATAGAGTCATACGTCAAGATGACATGTGTATCGTTGTCGGACAAACCAGTATTCACATAATTAAATCTGCAATATGTTTCATTTATTGGTAACTTGAATGAGTGGCTTACAAGAGACAGAATTAAATAATTCAACATATATTCTTTCTTCAAAAGATTGATTACGTTAATATAAACATTGTTCGTATTTTGTCAGTCAGATTACCATGAACAAAGTTTTAATTTTAAAATTCTTTTTTAAGATCAATTCGCACATTTACGACATCAATATATCATGCTTTAGCTAGTTGATAAAGTCATCAGCGTTCTAGCTATCCACTGCACCTGGTAGTATTGCTGAAAGCAGCAGTTTTATCAGCTGCAACTAATGCACCATCTTTTTAATGCTATCAATCTAATTCATTAATGTACATTGCCTCTTAAACGTTTCGACAACATGATGAAAAGTGTATTCCTTTTGATGTCTTTGCAGAACTATGACTATTACGAAACACCAGCTGAGTGTAAAAGAATTATAATTAAAGTTGCAAATCATTACAGTATAATTTGTTTGGACTTATTATTTGATAGCTAATCATTTTGGTAATAATTTAAAACATATATTTGGTTATTTCCATTCAAATTAATTGAAGGAATGTATGCATATACTTTAGTTACGAATAAACTACTTCTGCCTGAAATGTTTTATTTGATTGTGGATTAAGTTAAAAGATACTTTTCAATGTGTTATTGGCATTACAGGAATTGAGCAGATAGGAAAATATAAATGAGACTGTTTAATTTCGGTTGTACACTCTGTTGGAATACTAAAATAAGCACCAATAAACATTGACAGCTATTTTATAAAGATGACGTTACACATATATTCTATCAGTGATGTGACATCATTTAGGTATTTTATTTTAAAGTGAGAACTACTGTAGATATAGGTTTTATTTCTTAATTCATTAGGTACAATTATGTGCTTCAATTAATAATTATTTGTATATGCTAAAATATTTAAATGTGAGATTTATATTAATTTATAACGTGGGAAACGCATACTAAAACTGAATAGTCGTAGCAATGCTTAACTAATTTCCATATCGCTGCATCATTGAAATATCCTAGAAATGGCATGAAGTAGTTAGTAATTCATCGTTATGTGAGCATACAAGTTGACTTTCATTCTAATATTCTAAAATTATAATATTTATTTGAAATGATTCAGGCATGATTGCCAATCTACCTACCAGTCAAATTGGTTAACCTTCTGAACCTTATGTTATATGTTTTTAGAGCCTGAGGAGGAACATAGCCAATGGCTGGAAGTATTCTTCAGGCAATATTTCCAATTGGACCTACAAAATATTATATCACATTGATAGACCAGGTGTTTGGTAAAATGCAATTGAATAAATTGCTACAAACATACATTGTTCAGCCACATTTTTTTATTTCATTTTGTGGCATTGCTGTGTCTGTGTGAACGTGTTTAGAAAGTCTAAAATTTTCACAAATGATTTCAATGACTGCATTCTGGAAAATAATTCACAAACAGGAATTTCATTTTCGTCCTCTGCCACAGGGCATTCTTGGCCACAATTTTGTTGGAGTCACTTCGGTAAGATGTCTATCTATTCACGATGTTTATTTCGCAACACTTGGGGCCTAAGCTGATTAAAAACGCAATGTTGTAATCTGTAGGTACAATGCAAGTAAAATGAGTAACAGGTTCACGTAGACACGTCTTGGGGCTCATATAATGACAATCTCAAACTACTGTAGTGGAAACCGTCTACAATTTGTTTTCAATTCATTGATGTGGTTGTACCAACAGATATTCATCGACAGAGTCTATCCGACAACTCACAGAGCGTAAATGTCTGTTTGTAATCTAAGTTCCAATAACAGTTTAGAAAAGAATTCTAATAGCAGCCGTTACCAAAACTAAGGTGCTATTTTCCCTCAAATAAAATGCAATAGAGTTTAGAGTATCAGAACAATAAGCCCTTGGTGACAGATGATATTTAGGTCAACTTCAAACACCTTACAAAGTAATAGTAATAGGAAGGTTAAGCGTGATGTCAACATTAAGTGAAAGCAAATGCGTTGTCCTAAGGGAAATGGAATTTCTTCACAACACCAGATGAAAGAGATTTTGTGATAAAGAGAAATTCAAATGAAGCTGGGTACTAAAGCCTTCTTCTGACACAGTAATCTTGATGTGTTGTTCCCACAAAGAGTAAACAGTCTAGCTAGTTTGGGCGTGATCTTTCAACAGCTGCTCATTTAAAGTTTGTATCACGATACTGGTTCTTAATGCTACTGGTTATATAAGTGTCAATACATTCATAATTCGTGTAAACAGTGTTGGTAATAAACTTATGATTAAAAGGTAACATTGAGGTCATGAGCACTGATAAACTGTTTCAAAATAGTTTTTTATATGTATGTATACGACGTAATAAACAATACTCCCATATATCATATGGAGGCACAATGAAATGTTACATGTCTAGTAAATCGCTACAAAGTGTATAGAGCGAATTTAATACATTCTAATGTTATGCAACTTCTCATTTTGCAAAGAAAACATAATATTGAGTCAATCGTTCAACGTGATTGTGAAATACTGCCCTGTGGATAGATGGCCCCGGAACTATCAAAATATATGATCTGCTAAATAATATAAACCAATGATATGATTTCCGAATTGCAAGCAAGTTTGAAAAATGTAAGTTACATTTTTCACATGACAACATACACAGAGTATGAATGGATGTTTTAAAGATTTACCTACCAATGATGAAAATTGTTTTGAAGAGAATCAGAATTGCTGAATTAAGTGTAACAAATCATGTGCAAATTACAACTCGTAAACACAGCTGGCTATACCATAGTAAGATGTATACTCAATTATTCCTGGATTCTCACCAGAAGCGATCCTTTGCAATGAAAAATTTTGCTTACACTTGCTGCATTAACAGTAGAATATGTTTCAAGCTGTGGCACCTGCTAAAACACATGAATGTCAGAATTATAAGTATATCTTAATATTTGTTTGACAGGTACACATTACGCTACACATTTAATTAATGCAAATAACGTCTTCTGTTATGTATAATTAAAAATGTTATTTAGAAACACACCTGTTCATGAACCTATGTTTTCATCATGTTCAAAGATGCTTTTGTCCATGCTTCAATGAAAATAAAATTAAATAATTTTAGTTTATAAATACAGAGAAACAACGTCCTGAGTAATTCCCTTTTTTGAGTTACCTAAAGTATTACATGTAGATGTCCTTTTATTGATTAACACGCAACATTAACCACGTAAATGTTTCCAGAATAATATTAGTTTTTTCATAAAGGTTCCTCACAACTTTACATTACTCTGCATTACGCATATTGCATAGGCAAACTACGATTAATGCACACAGGGTATATTTTGTCCCTGACGTATCCAAAGTTCATTTCATAGAATGAACGGATTCTGATATCATTTCACTTAGTTTTTATCTTTTCTACTTTACTAGATGAAATAAGCATGTTAAATGTAAAGAGTTGACAATTATACAGTTTAAGATACATTGGTAATACTATCCGAATCAGTGACAATGTGATATCATATCTTCATACGTGACGTCAGACCGTTTTGAATTCATGACGTCAAAAGCGAAAACTATGTTATCATCAGTGATGACATGTTTGTGACTTTTTTGCAGTGAAAATAGTTTTATCTCTCCTAAGGATGGATAGTGGGTTTATTCCTCTGTCAGGATGATAAAGGGAATTATCAAACTGCAAATATCAATTCTATCGTATGTTGTTCTCATTTGTTTGCCTCTGAAAGTATTAAGGTCTTCAATATTTTGGTCAAGCTGAGAGAAATGTCAAGGGTAAGTGCAGGGTCATGAGAATTAAAACAAAAAATATATTTAAAAAAATTGTACCAACTTTTATCATTTTTCTTCTGACACTATGCCATACATTTATAACAGCTACTTTAGATGGTAAATTGTATATCAATTGGGCATATAGTGGGGGTGTACTCTTGTTGTCAGACTATCAAATTCATTATCGGTGCATAATCTGAATCGGAAATACTTTGGAAAATATTGGAAGCGAAAATTTCAACATATCTGTACTAATCCTAAAATCAATGGGACGATATGATTTTATATTGATTAAAGGCAATTGGTTCCTGAAGTGGGGATAATGACACCTTAAGATCATTTTAACCATTTAAAAACAGGATTACCGTGAGGATTAGTGTCCAATGTTTGCAGTTTCAGTACATTTGTAAGTAACCAAATCGTGATGGTATCCCCTGTTTCTTAAGTTAACCAATAAATGTTTCAGATGAAATTGATGATGGAGTACATACGCTGCTATAGAACAACATATGTATAATAGGGGGAAATGAAGGCTGATATTGGGGATAAATACTTTAAAACAAGAGCAGAACATATATCTTATTCTCCTCAGTAAAATGTATATCAACCAATAACGGGTATATAAATATATATATATATATATATATATATATATATATATATATACCCGTTATTGGTATATATATATACACACACAACTGAGGACACATTGTTGTCTGCATTTGAATGTTGACACATCTTTGTCTTTTAGAGTTATAATTTAACTATTTCATAACTTTATAACTTTTTACACAAAAGTTATTCGTGATGAAATTATATATAATAGAAAAATAGATCGCTTTCCGAAATGGGGTATCTACATTAAAGATAAATGTGACCCTTACTGAGATTGTTTAATCCAATTCTTCATTCTCTAGACAGGTTCATAACAAACTTATCCAATGAATCGAGACCCCAATATAACTTGACATTTCAATTATTATTTCAGTATGACAGATGAACATAATCTGACACCATTTCAATAGATGGTTGTAAATTAGAAGTAGAAAACGATGGCTTTGTCACCCTTTGTTCAAACCATAGAAAGATTGATTTCTCAATATCACGAGTTATATACACTGTCCCAAGCTTTTACATATTAATTAAGGTGACAAAAACAAGTACGAACAATGTGCATTGTACAAGTCAGATCCCTTCTGATAAAACGGACATCATCATTGGAAATTCATCTAGATTGTTTAATAATGCATGGTTGTCAAAACAAATCATGTTTTGGTAATCACCCATCAGAATGCATTCAGAAGATTGGTTTTTTTTATTTCAAGGTATTAACGTCTCAGGAAATAAATGTCAAGAATATAAAAACACGATCATGATCATGTTGAACCTCATCTAGATTGTTTGATACTCATTGTTGAGCCAAATAATGTTTTGATAAATAATTATCAGAATGTTTTTAAATTTACATTATGAGAATCACCTAATCCGACAGTGCACTGGCATAGTCACAATAAAACATATCATTTAAAACATAAAATGTCAATATTTTGTTTATGGGCAGAACATTTTGAAACATGTTAATATACAATCGTCATATTGGTAATGTGCGAAAAGTGTATCTGCAGAACTAAGATTATTGTGAAGAGTCACATTACTTGAGCTGATATGGCGAATGTGAAATCCTGCATTCCTCGAAATCCCTTAACAGCACAGTATAAAGGTTTTATATAGGAGAATAAAGGCATATTATGACTTCTTGCCAACTTTAACCATCTTTGAATGCCATTATCTTATTTCTTATTTGTTGAGTCAGCTCGTGCAAAACGCAAAAGTTCAGGAATGGTACTAACCAAATCTCTGGCCGGGCCTGAAAAGCTACAAATGTCATCAGCGTACACAATCTCAAAGACATCTGCAAAATGAACAAATCAATCAGAATTTCATATTGATCGTCAGCATGTCAAACGCTTAATCTCTTTTACCAAACATGCCCCTTGGAATCCGACTGGATACATAAACCTCCTTGTCTCTAGGTCAGTACATCAAAATCAAAGACTTCAGGTATAAATGTTCCTTTCATACATTATAATGGCCAATAGCTAGCAGAATACCAGGCAGGTACGACAAGTACCTTTAGCTTTGCAAACCTTCATATGAGCTAACACTCTACAATCAAGATACACAGGTGGCACAATCCAGTTGTTCGCGTTACTCCAATGTTCTGTGAACATCTATCGCAGCAGACCCTTGATCCCAGCATCTTGAACAAAACGTAGACGGCCTTGTAGTGAGAAGCAAAGTCATATTTCCCCCACATCTCTTCCAGATGTCTATAAATGTGCTGCGAAATCCCCCAATCATCATCTTACTAAGAAAGTCAGCTGTTTCTACATAGCCTTCCAATGTGTGTTATGTTGTTTGTTGTATTGACTTGTATGGGCTAGGAGAATGTAGGTTTATTCGCGCTGTATACACTTAGTACCGATTTGATGGGCATGTATCTTGTAAAATAACATTTAATATTGCCTCCATATAATACATTTGTATATTCGTGATTCTGTTGCAGAAATAAAACAACGACATTGAAGCATGTTATCAGTGTAAATGGCATATTATTACATATCAATTATCAGTGTATTATCAATATTGTGTACAAGAATTATAAATATGTTCATACTTTTATACAACCAGTAGCATCAAGAACCAGCACCGTGATACAAAGTTTATTCAGTAAATGTTGAAAGACCAAGCCTATACGAGCTAGACTGTTTACTCTTTATGGGAACAATACATCATGATTACTGTGTCAGAGGAAGGCTTTGGTACCAGGCTTCATTTGAATTTCTCTTTATCACACAATCTCTTTCATCTGGTGTTGTGAAGAAATTCCATTTCCCTAAGGACAACTCATTTGGTTTCACTAAACGTTGCCATCATGCTTAACCTTCCTAAATAAACACATTTACTATTACTTTGTATGGTGTTGGAAGTTGACCTTATCATCTGTCACCAAGGGATTATGGTACTGATACTCTGAAACTCTATTGCATTTAATATGAGAGAAAATAGCACCTTATGTTTGGTATCCACTGATATTAAAATTCGTTTCTAAACACTTATTAGAACTGAGATTACACACAGAAATTGACTCTCTTGTGAGCTGTCGGATAGCCTCTGCCAATGAAAATATGTTGGTACAATCAAATCAATGAATTGAAAACAAATTCTAAAAGGGTTTACCCTACAGTAGTTTGGGATTGACCTTATAAGAGCTCCAGGACGTGTCTATGTGAACCTGTTCCTCATATTACTTACATTGTGCCTTCAGATTACAAAATTGCTTCAGGTATTTTATCAGCTAAGGCCCCAAGTGTTGCGAAATGAATTGATAGACATCTTGCAAAGTGAGGCCCACACAATTTGTACCAAGAATACTCTGTGGCAAATTACAAAAGTTGGAGGAAAGGTAATTCCTGTTTGTGGATGTTTTTTCGGAATGCATTCATTGAAAGCATTTGTAAAGATTTTACACATTCTAAACACATTCCAGACACAGCAATGCCACAAGTTCAAAAAGGAAATCTAGCTGAATATGTGTGCAGCAATGTATTCAACTGATAGTCCGTATTTACCATACATGTGTATAAGTTAACCAAATGATTTAATATTATGTTAGTCCGATTGAAAATCCTGCCTTAAGTATAACACTTCATTTTAAAAGGTTAACAAATGTCACTGCTGTAGGTAGATTGATGATCATGCCTGAAGCATTTCAAATACATATTAGTGATGCCTTTCAAACGCTTAAGGGATTGTTGAACGTATGAGTTGAATTATTTAGGAATATTTCATTTTAGAAAGCAAACTTTCAAAGTGCAACTTGAGGGGAAATGAAAGTATGCTCACATAACGATGAATTACTAACAATTTCATGCCATTTCTATGATATAAATATTTCAGCATATACACGTATTTATTAATCGAAGCAATAAAACCAATAACTGAAATAGTACTAGCTTTTGAAATAAAATATCTAAATGATGTCACACCAACAGCAGAATATATGCTTAATGTCACCTTTAAAACAAACCTTTCAATGTTTATTTAGTGCCTATTTTAGGATTCAAAATGGTGTTTAATCGAAAATGAATAGTCTCGTTATTTCCTTAAATAACTCTCAAATATATGTTAAAAAAGTATTAGCCAACCAAAAATTAGTCCGAACAAATTATCCTGTAATGACTTGGAACTTAAATCATTCTATCAAAGTATTATAAAATTTGATAAATTCCTAAAAAAAAACACACCTTTTCACTCAGCTGCTATTCTATAATAGTAGTATTTCTTCAAAGACATCAAAGGAACACAATATACACCATGCTGTCAAAACGTTTAAGAGGCAATGCAATGAATGCGATTGATAACATTAAAGAGTGATGGCACATTACTTATGTACACAGCTGATAAAGCTACTGCTTTTAGAAATACCAATAGAAAGTTAGAAGTTATGCAAATTATCAAACTAGCTCAAGTATGATATATTGCAGTCGAATATGTGAGATATGATCTTTAAAGCCCTCTTTGAAATGAAAACTTGCCAAAAATGTGTTCACCGTTATGAGATGTTCATTAACGACTGACAAAGAACAATGTGTATATTCACATAAAGAAGTATGTAATATTGAATCATTTAATTCTGACTTGCAAATGATTGAAATATGAAGCCACTGTTATCTGAGTACATGCAGTGGCGGATCCAGCCAGAGATTCAGGGATGTATGAATTGTTGGAGTGACAGGAATATCACTACAAAACCAAATTGATCAATACTTCTGCAATGTAAATAAAGAAAAAAGCTTGTGAGGAATGCAATTTATCACTGTGTCAGGGAACAACAGAGATCAACTTTTGTGTTATGAAAACACTATGACATTCATAGATGTCCATATCCATAGGTACATAGATTAGTCAAACTGCCTTTTGCACATGTTTCAAAAAGAATTGATAACAATTATGTATAATCGATCATCAATAATCTCCAGGGTACATGTATGTGTTCCGACAATCTAGTACCCCCTGGAGAGAATCGGTGATAGAGTAGACATCTTATAGAACATTAACCTTGGAGTTTAATTAATACATTTATTAAATTAATGAACAAAAAATGAAATCCGTGAAAAGCTCTTGTAAGCCACTCCTACAATTTATCAATAAATGAAACATATCACAGATTTAATTATGTAAACTTTTTTTTTTCAAAAAAAGAAAGACATGTCATCTTGAGGTATGATGCTATGACGTAACGCTGCCCCGTGTTTGCATAGTTGGCATGCCCGAAAGCAAAGGGAGAAAACCCTATTGATGTACAATTATGAATATAAGTATGTTTTTATAGTATAAACACAAATTAAAAGTGAAAACATATTATAAAAAAGAACATAACATAAGCAAACCTTTATTCAAGTTAAACGAGTATTACAGGATGAAAATGTTTAACATATTAACATCATCTCGTCGGATTAACCCATAGTTCTGCTCCGGAAACGAAATTCTAAGTTACATTTCCATGGAAACGGTAAAAAAAATAACTCGAAGTTGAAAACCCAAAAAGGCACATCTACACAAGATGATTGTTCCACACACCAAGTTTCGTTGAGATATGTCTTATAGTTTTGATTCGAGTTCTGATCCGGAAACGAAATTCTAAGTTACATTTCCATGGAAACGGTAAAAAAAAACAAGAAAAGACATAGTCATCAACATCCCCCGCCAGACACAAGAAATGAGAACAAGGGCAATAATTCAAGAAGAAATAATTGTGCGCTGCTCATTTTCTTTTCATTAAGGTAACGATATCCTCAAGCCACACAACTGATTTGATGTTAAATAATGTCTGAGAAAAGCTATATCCTTGGCTACTTGAAACAGAGTCGAAAAAGCGGAACAAGGGGAATAACTCCGGAAAAAATAATCACATGCTTCTTTTTTTCAAATTCCGTCAAGGTATCGATGGCCTAAAAGTACACACCAAATTTGGTTATCCTATCTTAAATAGTTTCTGAGAAAAGCTGTCCCCTTTGGTGATACCTTGAACAAGGTCCAAATGTACATTACAAGGGCAATAACTCTGCAAAGATTAATTGTGTGCTTCTCTTTTTCGAACTCCATCAAGGTACTTGTGCCCTCAAGCCATCCACCAAATTGGGTAATCCTATCTTAAATAGTCTCTGAGAAAAGCTGTCCCCTTTAGAGATAGCATGAACCGAGTCAAAACATACGGAACAAGGGCAATAACTCCGGAAAAAATAGAGATCAACTTTTGTGTCATGAAAACACTATAACATTCATAGATTTTCATATTCATAGGAACATAGATTAGTCAGACTGCCTTTTGCACATGTTTCAAAAAGAATTGATAACAATTATGTATAATCGATCATCAATAATCTCCAGGGTACATGTATGTGTTCCGACAATCTAGTACACCCTGGAGAGAATCGGTGATAGAGTAGACATCTTATAGAACATTAACCTTGGAGTTTAATTAATACATTTATTAAATTAATGAACAAAAAATGAAATCCGTGAAAAGCTCTTGTAAGCCACTCCAACAATTTATCAATAAATGAAACATATCACAGATTTAATTATGTAAACTTTTTTTTTCAAAAAAAGAAAGACATGTCATCTTGAGGTATGATGCTATGACGTAACGCTGCCCCGTGTTTGCATAGTTGGCATGCCCGAAAGCAAAGGGAGAAAACCCTATTGATGTACAATTATGAATATAAGTATGTTTTTATAGTATAAACACAAATTAAAAGTGAAAACATATTATAAAAAAGAACATAACATAAGCAAACCTTTATTCAAGTTAAACGAGTATTACAGGATGAAAATGTTTAACATATTAACATCATCTCGTCGGATTAACCCATAGTTCTGCTCCGGAAACGAAATTCTAAGTTACATTTCCATGGAAACGGTAAAAAAAATAACTCGAAGTTGAAAACCCAAAAAGGCACATCTACACAAGATGATTGTTCCACACACCAAGTTTCGTTGAGATATGTCTTATAGTTTTGATTCGAGTTCTGATCCGGAAACGAAATTCTAAGTTACATTTCCATGGAAACGGTAAAAAAAAAACAAGAAAAGACATAGTCATCAACATCCCCCGCCAGACACAAGAAATGAGAACAAGGGCAATAATTCAAGAAGAAATAATTGTGCGCTGCTCATTTTCTTTTCATTAAGGTAACGATATCCTCAAGCCACACAACTGATTTGATGTTAAATAATGTCTGAGAAAAGCTATATCCTTGGCTACTTGAAACAGAGTCGAAAAAGCGGAACAAGGGGAATAACTCCGGAAAAAATAATCACATGCTTCTTTTTTTCAAATTCCGTCAAGGTATCGATGGCCTAAAAGTACACACCAAATTTGGTTATCCTATCTTAAATAGTTTCTGAGAAAAGCTGTCCCCTTTGGTGATACCTTGAACAAGGTCCAAATGTACATTACAAGGGCAATAACTCTGCAAAGATTAATTGTGTGCTTCTCTTTTTCGAACTCCATCAAGGTACTTGTGCCCTCAAGCCATCCACCAAATTGGGTAATCCTATCTTAAATAGTCTCTGAGAAAAGCTGTCCCCTTTAGAGATAGCATGAACCGAGTCAAAACATACGGAACAAGGGCAATAACTCCGGAAAAAATAGAGATCAACTTTTGTGTCATGAAAACACTATAACATTCATAGATTTTCATATTCATAGGAACATAGATTAGTCAGACTGCCTTTTGCACATGTTTCAAAAAGAATTGATAACAATTATGTATAATCGGTCATCAATAATCTCCAGGGTACATGTATGTGTTCCGACAATCTAGTACACCCTGGAGAGAATCGGTGATAGAGTAGACATCTTATAGAACATTAACCTTGGAGTTTAATTAATACATTTATTAAATTAATGAACAAAAAATGAAATCCGTGAAAAGCTCTTGTAAGCCACTCCTACAATTTATCAATAAATGAAACATATCACAGATTTAATTATGTAAACTTTTTTTTTCAAAAAAAGAAAGACATGTCATCTTGAGGTATGATGCTATGACGTAACGCTGCCCCGTGTTTGCATAGTTGGCATGCCCGAAAGCAAAGGGAGAAAACCCTATTGATGTACAATTATGAATATAAGTATGTTTTTATAGTATAAACACAAATTAAAAGTGAAAACATATTATAAAAAAGAACATAACATAAGCAAACCTTTATTCAAGTTAAACGAGTATTACAGGATGAAAATGTTTAACATATTAACATCATCTCGTCGGATTAACCCATAGTTCTGCTCCGGAAACGAAATTCTAAGTTACATTTCCATGGAAACGGTAAAAAAAATAACTCGAAGTTGAAAACCCAAAAAGGCACATCTACACAAGATGATTGTTCCACACACCAAGTTTCGTTGAAATATGTCTTATAGTTTTGATTCGAGTTCTGATCCGGAAACGAAATTCTAAGTTACATTTCCATGGAAACGGTAAAAAAAAACAAGAAAAGACATAGTCATCAACATCCCCCGCCAGACACAAGAAATGAGAACAAGGGCAATAATTCAAGAAGAAATAATTGTGCGCTGCTCATTTTCTTTTCATTAAGGTAACGATATCCTCAAGCCACACAACTGATTTGATGTTAAATAATGTCTGAGAAAAGCTATATCCTTGGCTACTTGAAACAGAGTCGAAAAAGCGGAACAAGGGGAATAACTCCGGAAAAAATAATCACATGCTTCTTTTTTTCAAATTCCGTCAAGGTATCGATGGCCTAAAAGTACACACCAAATTTGGTTATCCTATCTTAAATAGTTTCTGAGAAAAGCTGTCCCCTTTGGTGATACCTTGAACAAGGTCCAAATGTACATAACAAGGGCAATAACTCTGCAAAGATTAATTGTGTGCTTCTCTTTTTCGAACTCCATCAAGGTACTTGTGCCCTCAAGCCATCCACCAAATTGGGTAATCCTATCTTAAATAGTCTCTGAGAAAAGCTGTCCCCTTTAGAGATAGCATGAACCGAGTCAAAACATACGGAACAATGGCAATAACTCCGGAAAAAATAATCACACGGTTCTTATATTCGAACTCCATCAAGGTATTTATGTCCACAAGCCACACACCAAATTTGAAAACTCTATCCTAAACAGTTTCTGAGAAAAGCTGTCCCCTTTGGAGATACCATGAACAGAGTCCAAAAATACGGAACAAGGGCAATAACTCCGGAAAAAATAATCACACGGTTCTTATTTTCGAACTCCATCGAGGTATTTATGTCCACAAGCCACACACCAAATTTGCAAATCCTATCTTAAACAGTTTCTGAGAAAAGCTGTCCCCTTTGGAGATACCATGTACAGAGTCGAAAAATACGGAACAAGGGCAATAACTCCGGAAAAAATAATCACATCGTTCTTATTTTCAAACTCCATCGAGGTATTTATGTCCACAAGCCATACACCAAATTTGGCTGTCCTATCTTAAATAGTTTCTGAGAAAAAGTGTCCCCATTATAACGGACGGACGGACGGACGCACGGACGGACGCACGGACGGACGTACCCACGAGGACCACTTGTGGGGATATTTGTTTGTGGGGTGCAAAACAGTACAGGAGCAACTTGTGTTGTGTCCGAAACAAGTTTGTGAGCTGCAGGTAACCAGTATGAATATCATTTATGAGTTGAATATCCGTTTATGAATTGTGAGGTTTACATTCGGAAAGTCTTTAAAGGTGTTACCATAAATAGATAGGTGACCATTATTTGTGGGACTTTTTTCCGTAAGTTGTGCAACAATGCAAAACATCACGTTATGAAAGGTCATGCTAACATATCCGCGATGTAAAGTTATTCCCAGGTCCAATGACCAAATTATAAGAGTTTGCAAAAGTGAAGATCCTCATTGTATCAAGATAAATTCACGTTCAAGTTCACTATCATTTGAGCATTTTATTTACTCAGGAAACGACCCCTACTGTTCAAAATGACTAAGTTCAAACTGTTGCATGGAAACCACACACACAATTAAGTTTAAACCCTTTAAACGCAGGCACATCTACCTCATATGGAGAGGATGTATGCCAAATTTGGTTATTTTACTTGGTATGTGAGTATTTAAATATTACAGAATAAATATAAATATATATATACAAAACACAAACAACTTGAAATATTCATGTGTAATAGTTTTATTTCTTTCTTACATACTGTCCAATGGGTTCTTACAAAGTTTATTCACATAACCAACGCCAGCATTGTTTGAAGTGGTAGCATTGGGTTGATCCCTGAATAGTGTCCTAGGTGTTGAGACTTGATGATGCTGGTGTGGATGAAGTTTGTGGAGACTGCATATCAATATAGGAATCACGCTTGCTGCTAACCGAAGTATTTGGTGTCGGGTGGGGTGCCAACGGTATCCTCGGTGATAGTTGAAGTTTGCGTGGTGGAAGTGCTGGGGGGCGTGACCTAAGTCTCTTCACTTCAGTTTCTAGTTTTGATAACCTTTCTTCAAAACAACAATGTTTTGGACATTCCACATAGCAATACAGTTTGTCAATGTCCCTGGAAATGATCTGCATCCTGCAGTCAATTCTGTCAATGTTCTCATTGACATGCAATTCTGACTTCTTACTGTGGCACTGTCCCATCCTGAGTGTATCACTGGTAGCCATTAATATTACCCACAATTCCTTGAACCCACACATGTAGAACAAAGTCTCAACAGTATATATGGGTTGCAACACACAACTGTGTTTATCATAACAAAACTATAATAATTGGCTCTGCAGCTCAGATGGTCTATGATTAATACATAATCCAAGATATCCTCTCTATGAGGCAGTCTAAGTTAATCTAACATGATACTCCATACGCTCGAAAAGTAGAGTCTAGCCGGGTGTAGTTAGAGATTGCGTTCCTGCAATCACATGTAGCGTATTAGCGGGGATATAATTAGATAATGTTGAAACATTCTCATTTGGAATGAAATGAATTTGCAAATGTCATTCTGTGAAGGATCATATTCTCAAAAGGGGTGCTCTTTGGAAAGAATCCTTATGTTGATGTTTAACAAATCTTAGTCTATGTCCATCAAGAATCATATTTACAAGGGTTGTCTAGCATTTAAGGGAGTATCAAGAGGGTGCAGAAACAAGTTAAAAAAATTCAAGAGTTCACAGATGCTGAATCATGCCATAAGCCCATCTGGCGCTACAGTCCTGATTAGCTAAAAATGTTTACAAATGAATTTTATGAAACACAAATCAACATGTTTTAAACACATCAAACGTTCTGGTCTGCTCAGCTAAAAGTGATAAAGATCATCAAAAACCATACCTAAAATACCTGTCATATTGCCTTGCATACTTAACTTTGGTTAAAGTCACAATAGCATATTATAAACCCAAAAGGGGTTACAACATACAAAAGAAGAGTTCTCCATATCTGATGCACAATTCCTAATCTTGCCAAACACATATTGTGAAAAACTTCAGAAAATAGTTACATGAACTTCAGATGAAATGTTCTCAATCAAATTTTGATAGAATGTTTGTAAAATGAATTATTATGGTTAACCCTTTAACCTCAAAATTAAAAGAAATATTAGATTTATATCCGACATTAATGTGTATGAGAAAATCTGTATATGATTTGATGTAAATCTAAATCTGATACAAAAATATGAAAAAAGAATGTCACAATGGTCAAACATGGAAGCAGTGTCAATACAAGTGAATTATTACATTTTGCTTATACACTTTTACACTCATATAGGCAATGACTGCACTCAAGATTGGTGACTAAAAGGAATATTGATTGATTTTTCAATCTTGCCAGTGTACTTATACAGTGTTAATGCCATATATGTAAATCTACATACATTATTTCCATTGTTTTGATAACCTTTTTCTTTTCTGACACATGCAACTATGAAACATTAGAAAATGTGACATGAATATTGGTATATTGTTCAGAAGAAAGTGTTGATATAGTCTTGCAAAAAAACAACAAATTATCAACCATCTAATAGAACATGACTGTAAACCATACAACTCATTAAGTTTTCAAAACTGACAAGATACTATATTAAAATTTAAAATGGTACATTATCTTAAAGAGTTAAGGCACTGCATCATTTCAACAACATGAATACACAAATATGCTTTTGCTTTGCATGTAAAGTCAGTCATAATTTTTGTTGCTTAATCTATCATTCTGAAAATCTTTTTTTTAAGAGTTAATTTTGAACGCAGGTAAAGATCTGTTCCTTTTCTTTTACTTTTCCTGATGCATTTCTCAACTTCTTTGACACTTGGGCGTCCTAACCTTTCAAAACATTATTTAAAATTTAAGATGTGATGATGATCTTCGTGTCAAATGTGCCCTGGCTTTCTTTGTCTCATAATCCATCCTCTGAATGTTCAGACTCAAACTTCTCTGACTGGGCCAGAACTTCAGATAAATCCTCCTCTTGATCCTGGATCCTGACTAGGGTATCCTGGTGAACAAGGTCGTTCATCTAAATGTCATCCAGTGTTCTGTTTGCGAATTCTTTTATCCTGGAATGGCCTTGTATCAAGAGCATCTTTGCAACTTGGGTCCGCTCAATTACATCACTCATAGCTCTGTAATGGATCTTGTGAATGTCCAAGGTATGACCAAGTCCAGGACCTGAAACATTTTAAATGATTATAGCTATTTTTAAGTGCCATTTGATGAGCCCTACTATAACATATGCCCAAAATGTTATAACACGACACGACTTAACAAAGAATGTGAAAAAAAAGGAGCAGATGCTTAGATACCAAGATAGCAAGGATAAAGTCGAACACAACAACCCATTAACAAAATGAAATTTGTTCAATGGACACTTTCAGATTTCCATTAAATCTTATAGTTTCAATATCCAGAATATTATATTAACAATATATTGTTTTACCACTATTAAAGGTGGCAATGTCCCCCACCCCTACTGATGAAAGACCTTGGCAGCTTTGTGTAAAAACCTTTTTTCAGTTTGAGGGCCTAATTCCAAAATTATGATAAGTGCCAAAATTTATAGACATGTTCATGTAAAGCGCATAAATTACTGCAACTGCTCTGAAATTCCAAGCCCCAGGTTTGCGCAATGATACTTTAGATAGTGTGCTAATATTGGTTAGTAAAAAAATGTGTGTATGTACGAGCCTGCGAATTGCATTACATATATACCAACAAGCAGTGACAAACACTGACCAACAATGTTTTAATCAAGGAACATACTCACAGATATTTTTCAGAAATTTACCTGAGTGATAGTTGCTATGTATATCCTCATTTGAGTACTTGTTATTATTCATAAAAACATATGTCCCTCCTCACCCTTCCCAATCTAGAAACATCAATACATTAATTTGTATATTTCATGTTTGTTAGGTCATAGTTTATATTTGTCATCAGCTTCAAATAGCTGTATTTACTATGTCTGAAATGTGAACTGGCTCATAAAACCAAAATTAACAATTAGATACTATGGAGTTTCTTATACTAAATTTGTTGAAGATTAGTCATGTTTCAGAGTAATTAACCCAACCAGTAAAAACGACCAAGTCAAATTGTTTCCATGAAAACAAAAACAATATTTCAGACCCCAAAAAGAGAGGATTTGTATTAAATGTGGGGAAAATTTATCAAATAGCTTCAAAATAAGGCTTTAGAAACTGTGAATCCTATCTTGCATCTCTGCACCAGCAAATGAAAGAAAACTCACTACATTAATCAAATTTATCTTTTAGTACCTTTAAAATCAATTAGTAATTTCAAATTATGTTGTGAGTTGCGAACAAAATCTGGGTTGCATCTAAATTGTGAGTTGCAACATAAAACTATATCAAATTTCATTTAGGTAAAATTATTTGGTGATTAGAATTTGTAAGTTGATATTCTAAAAATAGTTGTGGGTTGCACATACCTTTGTCAGGGGGCAAAATTCGGGGGTGTGACTAAATTGCAAGTTCTGGGTTGAGTATTAATTGTGAGTTGCAACATAAAATTATATCATATTTCATTTAGGTAAAATTATTTGGAGATTAGAATTTGTGAGTTGATATTCTAAAAATAGTTGTGGGTTGCGTCTAAATTGTGAGTTGCAACATAAAACTATATCATATTTCATTTAGGTAAAATTATTTGGAGATTAGAATTTGTGAGTTGATATTCTAAAAATAGTTGTGGGTTGCACATACCTTTGTCAGGGGGCAAAATTCTGGGGTGTGACTGAATTGCAAGTTCTGGGTTGCGTCTAAATTGTGAGTTGCAACATAAAATTGTATCATATTTGGAGATTAGAATTTGTGAGTTGATATTCTAAAAATAGTTGTGGGTTGCACATACCTTTGTCAGGGGGCAAAATTCTGGGGTGTGTCTAAATTGTGAGTTCTGGGTTGCGTATAAATTGTGAGTTGCAACATATAACTATATCTTATTTCGTTTAGGTATACTTATTTGGAGATTAGAATTTGTGAGTTGATATTCTAAAAATAGTTGTGGGTTGCACATACCTTTGTCAGGGGGCAAAATTCTTGGGTGTGTATAAATTGCAAGTTCTGGGTTGCATCTAAATTGTGTGTTGCAACAAATAACTATATCTTATTTCGTTTAGGTAAAATTATTTGGAGATTAGAATTTGTGAGTTGATATTCTAAAAAAAGTTGTGGGTTTTAAGCAAGTCATGCATACCTTTGTCAGGGGGCAAAGCTTTCTTTAACACACTAGTGTCGAATTGTTCATCTGGCAGAAATTCGGTACCGTAGCATCTGGCAGCAAATCGGTAGCATTTGTCATTTCTGCACCAGCTACTGAAAGAAAACTCCCTACATTAATCAAATCTTTCTTTAACTACCTTTAAAATCAATTGGTAACTTCAAATTATATTGTGAGTTGCGACAAAATTCTGGGTTGCGTCTAAATTGTGACTTGCAACATAAAACTATATCATATTTCATTTAGGTAAACTTATTACACCTCAAATCACATGAAAATTAAAATAACCCTGTCAATACATAAGGAATGTCCTCATATCTTTACAAAGAATTAGATAATGTAAGACAATGTTACCTGCACCTCACAACAATGTCCGTCGAGACAGCAAGGCCTCCAAACGTCCAGCGAATTTGGTTAATTTAACAAATATTTTGATATGTACCTATGTTGTGATTAATATTTACATAAACATACAGAATAGATTAAGAGAAGAAAATCATTTCAATGCAGAATGTCACTGTCAGTCAAACCCGCGTTTGCACCTCAGAATTTGCATAGTCACATAGTCACCCCGGAATTTTAAGAAATGTACAGGCAATAAACTTGATATTTATCAGATTAAAAAGTGCAATGAAAGTAGTAAGTGATTTGTATGATAAACTTTTGTTGAAACTTGCCTTTTTCTTTTACGCTTTCCCCCCATTTCTGTCAAATTATGACTTGACTCACGCTCGGCACGTCCGTCAAAGTTTACGTTTCCCTCGCTTCTCCGGGTTGCAACTCCATTGGGTATAGTGCGCATGCGCAGTAATCGCTGCAAAGTCGAGAGGTGCCGGAAATCGCCGATGTATTCCGAATATTAAAATAAAGTTGTGGTGTCACTAGTGTGGGAGTTGACGGATATTTTTAGACGGATTTTGTCCGATTATATTTCTGGGGTGTGCACAGAAGTTATTTTCATACGACTTTGGAGACGAATTGGGGAAAACTTTGTGGGTTGCAACCCATAAATCGAAAATCAACCCACAATTGTTATAGGTACTGACAGTGCAACCCAGGACATACCTCTCGTTAGAGCGGACGGACGCACGGACGGACGGGGCCCAAACCTATATCCCCCTTCCACTTCGTGGCGGGGCATAATAACTCAAAGAAGTTGAAAATCCCAAAAGATACATCTACACATGATGATTGTTCAACACACCAAGTTTCGTTGAGATATGTCTCATATAGTTTTCGAGTTCTGATCCGGAAACGAAATTCTAACTTACATTTCCATGGAAACGGTAAAACAAAATAACTCAAAGAAGTTGAAAACACCAAAAGGCAGATCTACATATGATGATTGTTCCACACACCAAGTTTCGTTGAGATATACTGATAGTTTTGAAGTTGGAGGCCGGAATGGAAAAACCCGGATGCACAGACGGACGGACGGAGCTCATTTCTATATCCCCCGCCAACTTCGTTGTGGCGGGGGATAACAAAGATTGCCAGGTGATTATATCCTTTGATCTCTCAAGTGGGTTGTTAGATTGTTTGCAGGTGGTAATTTGAGTTTCAAATAACACTATTATGTAAGTTTGTTTGTTCCAGAGGTGAAAGATCCCGACGCGCATAAGTGAATGAATTGTTAACGTTTGTAAATACATGATATGACGTGTGAAGATGTAATTGCGCCGTGAATAACTTACCAATCAAAACGCCGATTGACGTCTCTCTTTAAGACAACACACAAAAAGACCGCGCCAAACGGCCCCACTGGTCCTGACAGATCATGCGTAAAGTCGCCAAATGGCATCATTAGCAGCAAATGGATTGGACTAGTCCTGCCACTATGGTACTGTTCACGGCAGGCTGAAGTTAGCAAATTATTAGTTATTAGTTCTTGGTTAATCTAATAACGAAAAACCTACTCAAACCACATACACTTTTAATGTTTTCATTTAAAAACATGCGACCTTGACCTTTGACCATGAGTGTGTACATGTCCAAAACATTCCCCTGGGGTATTAGTATGGAGTTATGTACATGTGCTTTTAAAATCTCTTTTTTGAATATGTTGAGCTAAAACAAAACATGTTGGCGATGTGGGAAACAGAAACTGATAGTTGCAATGGAGTCAGGCTGCTAATGAACGTACGTCCAAGAAAGACAGAGAACAAAGAAATGTTTTATACTCTCATTTAATCACCATGATATTCAAAGTTACATCAATTCATAGTACTATTTCCCCTTACTCACTGGTACAACTCCCGCACCTGTTTTTGAGTGGGACCATTCTTTATTGTTATCTTATTATTCTCCCTCACTATTTCTGCGTCAACACAGGACAAAAAGTGGTTGAATCCGCCTTGGCGGATCCTGCCAGATTCGCCCAATTTAGGGTGTATCTGTAAGAATCGGGAAGGACCCGTCAAGTGTATTCCACCACTTTTCATCCTGTGCAAGTGTTCAGAATTGCGCAATTAGACACAATTATGAGAAATGGTTTACATATTTTCGCTATTTTGTTTGTCACACACACCACTAATACATGAAAGCACAACACAGGTCACTCTGTTAATGTTGAACAGTTCAGTATTAGCAATAAGCATGACACCCATTTGTTTCGAGCAAATCCTTCATGTGTCTACTATGGAAGAGCTGTCATCAGTGTTCCTGTCTGTTTGCGAGGTGTGTGATCACCAGAAAAACTAAAGACATCAAACAGCATGAGTCGTGAAATATCAGAGACATTTAATCCGTACATTGAACACATGATAAAGGTTTGCCATCGATGAGAATTGAAATTCCCAGCCATAGGTCAACCCATTCAACCAGTGTTCAATAACGAAATGACTGTCTATACAGTGTATTAAATGGATCCGATTAGCCAGTAAATGATGTGATATAACATCACAACCGGCTATTCCATAATCACCATCATGCACTTCATACAGTTCATTATCAAACGACATCGGTCACAATTTCAGCAATTTATAAGGTGAAATTACCACTGTAGTTGTTATATCCACCAACCTAATTTCTGACTGATAATTGACCTCCTGAATAATGGGCACCTATGACATATCGAATAGTATCCTTTGCATCAGACTTCTCTTCAGCGTCATCGCATGTGTAAGGACATATCTTGTTATAACTTGACAGTCATCAAACCAGTGACCAACAACAATTAGTATGTTTATATCAAAACACGTGCTTTAATACAATACCCACAGGTACACTACAGTAAATGCAAACACTGGGAAGTAATATATTGTGTGCCCCTTCTTACAAATATGCTATTCATCCTGTCAAGTTAATCATCGTTTCGGTAAACACTCTATGCACACTTGAAAAATCAATATTCAATCAATAAACATGTTTACTCGTTTCTATTTCGGGCGGGATAGCGCAGTGGTTAGCGCGTTCGGCTTCGGATCAAGAGGTCCGGGGTTCGAATCCCACCAGGGGCACGGCAACTTTGTCTGCAGTAGAGAACAGTTCTACACGCAGTAAGGTTTGGGTGCAATGCTACACTGAATTTCAGTGCAGTACCACCCATGGTTCGCTAGTTCCAGCCGATGCTCGCAGGTTTCACCGCAATGCATAGCCACATGGCATTGCGGGCTTTCTCCCTGCCATAATACTAGCAGCCGCGATATAAGTGAAATACTCTTGAAAGCGGCGTTAAACCCCAACTCACCTCACCTCACCTGACCTCGTTTCTATTTCCTTTCCTATACAACATATACAGATAACTATTCCTACTATAGCTACAGGGTACATGCAATGTAATGAATGAAGCATTTATTGACTGTCAGACCAAAAAAACTGAGTATTTAACTGTAAGGAAAGATACATTTCAACTTCATACTTTGGTAACATGTGTGGTCAAACTTGTACCTGTATATCTTTGAAGCAGCGTTACCCTGCCTTCCGACTCATGTGAAACGCTGTAATTATACGATCCGGTTTCAGATCAAGGGGTTATGACTTTAGGTTTCCCGATATAACATATACCGTAATGGTGTTGCTTGTTGTCCTATGAAATAATACAAACTAATATTTAAGTGGAAAACGGTGTCACTTATTCGACCATAAAACCCAAGCAGGTAGTTAAGAACTAGTAATATACTCAGAAATCAACAGCCAACATAAAAGAAAGGTGTATACGGACATGGTACAATCTATGTTACTGGTTAAGGTCATTTGATATAAATGACCACAAATGGAAGTAAATATTTTAAGGAAATGGTTATGGAACTGGAACATATTGAAAGAGAAAGAGCGATGAAGAAGTGATAATACACAAGATCATAATGCTTTTAACATTTTAGTTCCTTTTTGAATGCAAAAATCAGTTATTAAATTATCAGTGTAAATAATTTAAAAAACATTGCAACTAATATAACCTTTTCTCAACGTAATCAAAAATATTTCGCTCTTTGTCTATCCAATTTAATAAACAACATCAATCATTAATGCATCGAGCCATCAGACGTGAACGGGTGCTGATAACTGACGAGTGCAGAATCAACATTAGTGTATTACCAACCGTCTCCAATGCATTTTCTTGCTACTAAAATAAACAATGGCACATTAGAAATAGCAAAAATACATTTTGATGAAAAAGTAACATGAAAATAGTTAAAAGTTCCCAAAGGTTAGTTTATACCAAAGAGAGAACAACCCAATACCTCAAATTATGTTTTAATCTACTTAAATATTGTTCATCTTCATATTTGCTTAAGAAAGGCACAGGGATATATTTTACAAATCATGTGTACAATATGTGTGAAATATCTGGATAAATGGCGATATATCCTCATAGGGAAACATAATATGATCACAAAGTTCTGTTGATACTGTATCCTTCTAATAAATCATTACATGCTTTATCTTAGTTAAGAAAACTGTGAATAGTGCATTCTGTACTGTCATTTACAACTCTGAACACAACTTTACCATGATATAAAACACACTTACCATGTTTACAGTAAATGTCACTACCAGGTTCATCCGCAAGGAGAGTCTCATTGATGACCCTGAAGCATGTGCATAGTCCGGTAATTCTGTTGTACTGACCATATAGCGTGCTCTCATCCGAGTCACAGAGAATCATACAGTGCAGACGTGAAGCTGACATGTAGTTACCAAATGTAGCATCAGATACGGACGTGTCTTTGTGGATTCTGATGACAGATGTTGCCGTTGCACGTGCTGAAGTATGGGAAAGACACATAGATAAAGGTTGAATAAACTAATAAATGTAGGATCGATAAATGTCAGCGTTAGATGGAAACGGTATAAGAAGCTATATATCAGATAACCTCACTGCTTTTAAAATTGAAATAAAAAATATCTAGTCATTGTCACAGGGGCTTGTATTGTCGAAAGACTAGCAATTACAAAGAACATCCAGTGAATAGTATTCCATTTGTTTGTTCGGGTATACGGACGGATGATGCAGAATACTTTATTGCTTATAGATAGTATGTCAGTTTTGGAAAAAAACTAAGCTGTTTTCAATTCAATATACGTCTGACCAAGATTGCAAGAGCATGATGTGAACAGCGTGTTATTTTTTTTAACAATGTCATAGTAAATGTTCAGTAATATAGAGTTGAAATTCCTTCAACCTCAATATTTACCATGTATCCGTTCTGATAAAGCTGTGACCACACTCTTGGTCCATCTGTAGCATGACCTGATACAACTTCCCTTTGCACCGCACAGTCTGCATTACTGGTTGACTTTAATCATTGCAGTATTTCCTTAAGGATTCCGTGCAAGTAAATCAGAGCCCACTATGTTTTTCCGATGCAGTGATCCATTATCTTGGCACGGAAAAAATGAGGGAAAAACTGCAATGCTTAAATCAGCCATTAATGGAGACTGGCAAGAGTTATGCCTTACGAAGGGAGGTTGGACCTGATAATAGGTAATATAATGCTCTTTAAAATTGTACGTTATATTAATGATTCTAAAGAAACTGTCATTGCAGTAACACTTATAATCTTCAACATGATTTCGAGAGAATGTCATGCTGCCTATTCAAGGATGCACATACCTGATTTGACTCCCTCGGCTGAAACCTCGCAAAGTGCAAACAAGCCAGGATTCCAAATTTTAACAAAACTGACTGGTCCAGCCTCAGAACATTTGAAAACCATTCTTATTTCTGTTCCATTAGCAGGCCACACTCCACAAACAAATATGTCCTGTCCATTTGCTGACACTCCAATCTTAGCACCATAGAGACTTTTAGCTATTTAAGTTTTGAAAAAGGATAAATAAAAGTATAAACATGTTGTCAGGAATTCTTATTTGTATGAATATTTGGCTTTAAGGTTAATTCTGTTTATGTACTATTATCAGCATATTTCGGTGATTTGACATGAATATGCCTTACTGTTGACATAAACATAACTTATCACTGACCCGTTGAAGATATCGCAGTTTAATAAATCTACAGTGTTATTACACTTAGTGTAATAACATTGCGTGCTGCCGCTTGACGTGACGTCATAATGGCCAAAATATGACGTCACAATGTCAGCGCCGGGGTCGCAATGGAGTGTGTCCCATTTATCGACGAGTTTGTGGAATTAAGTGGCATTTAAATCAATGAGTAATAAATAAAATACTAAACTCGTTTCCGTTTAATAACATATTTATGAAACTCGTGAGATGGTATTTTTATTTAACTCGCTTTAGCTCGTTAAATACAAACAACTCACTTGTTTCATAAATATGTTATTAAACGGAACGTAGTTTAGTATTCTCTATTTTCCTAACATGTTATTTCACTAGTTACATACCCCATTGACCACTGCCTCGTTTTACCGTTACTTGTGCCACCTCAAAGACACCAAGTAGATCAGCTTCCCAAAATGAGTTGTTAGTCCTATCTAGGTAACAGCATGATCCAGAAAGACCATCATTTACTCTACTGCCTTGATAACCGTAAACACGTTTTGATGTTTTAGTTGGCTTCCCCAGTAAGAGGTTGTCATTTCCTGAAACAAAATCTCACAAATTCACTCACCTGAGATTCCTAAATATATACCCAAGGGCTATGTAGCTCATTGCCTTTTAAAAAGTACTATATTCAGGGTTCAAAGGTTCTGTATTGGTCTAAGGGCTAACAGTTATAGTGTATTTACATATTGGAAATAATCAAATAAATATGTTTTTAAGTTGTGACCCCTAAGACCCATATTTGAGGCAACAGGGTCACCAAATCTACAATTTATAATAATCCATTGGCCAAGGAGTCGGACACAGTGTTTCAACTTCCTTGGGCCTCAATTTCGAGATGGAGGAAAAGATAGATTTGTAAACCTTGGTCTATGGCAGTGGCGTGAATATTACGCGCAAAGCAATACTTTTGTAACGTATGAGATGTGTATTAGGTTGTAGATTAATGCTCGTGGATAATTCATACGCTTTACTAACGCCTGACACATGCACATTGTCATTGGACTTTAAAACTGCAATAATCACTAACCTGAACAAATCTCATTTAATCTCCTGCCTGTTAAATAGAATCTTTCTAATGAGATTAGATATAAACATTCAGGGGTGTGATAATAAAACAGTTGATACTTGAGCCAGTTTTCAGCAACAACAAATTGTTCAAATTATGTAAAGGAAGCATTGTTATTGTTGTCGGAAAGCTCTGCATCTGAACGCTATAGTTGGAGCTGCTACACAAACCAAGAAACAATACCAAATGCAGCATGACTTTTACGTAGATGCTTGTGGAGAATGATCAGTCTTTTTCAACTATGCATGATCCACTCAAACTAGTGGAAAGTCATTTTCTCACAACTATGTCTTGTCAGGAGACGCCATTTCACCACAAATATGACTATATGTCTGGAGGAGGAGGCTGAACAAATTTGTCTGCTGTAGAGAACAATTATAAATGCATTAAGGTATTAGTGCAATGCTACTCTGAATTTTATTGCAGTGCCACCCATGGTTCGATCGTTCCAGCCGAGCTTTGCAGGTTTCACTGCAATACATACACACTGTTGCTAGCGGCTTTCTTTCTACATTACCACTAGCAGCCGTGATATAAATAGTCTAGACAGTTGCGTTCACCTCACCCCCATTCGTATAAACACAAAGTAAATGTATTTCTGGTGTGTTCTGATATATAACATACAACGTATTCTTGTCTTCATCAATCAAAATATATAATGACAAATATGTAGATATATTTACCATTAACATGTATAGCAAACTGCCAAGTCATCAACACCATGGAAGCCAACATCTTTGAAAGTGAGATCCTTCAAGTTTCAATCGTTCTGATACGTTCAACAAAAATAAGTTCATTAAACATTCAAAGCTTTTGTCTTGTTTTGGAGAGTGAATATGACATCTACAGACGTTATGGCAAGACATTATACCGGAAAAGATAATAACTGATCTCAGTTATTGTAGCGAATACTGTTAGTGGATTATTTACTGTCAAATTCTTGTTTATATACTCAACTCCTAAAGCAACGCGACAATAAAAACTACTAGATACTGAAATGGAATTGCATTATCATATTGATGATATATATCATGCAAACGACATTAAATAACCTAACAAAAAATAAAACATGATTGTTGTATTGAATTTTGAAAAACACGAAAACCTTCATTCTGTTTTGAAAGTACATGAACAGTTTTGCATGATATTTTATCAATAAGCTCCTGGTTTAGGTTATATATTCTAACTAGACTTTCTTAGTCACCAACAAATGAATATATATCTATATATGTTTCAATGAAAACAAGGGACGGTCTCATGTATGTGTAGTAGCCGACAACTATGGCTCTATCTCACGCATGTTCTCGTTATAAGACCTATTAAACACTATAGAAAGTCCGATCTACTTTATTAAAGTTTCGAAAATTACGTTTGACTTAATGGCTGCAGCAAGCCAGGGCACATTGTCCGGTTTTCGATCACTTTGTGAATGGATGTATTTTCGTTATACAGAACTGATTTACCTTAAACTATTGGCTATTTTTAGTTAAAGTTGTAATTCTCAATTAAATAAGACTTGGTCATATATATGGCCTAACCAACATGATTGTGTCCCTTTAAAGAGTGTCGTGAATGTGCATGAACAGGGTTGATACCGGCGGTGGCCGCCATTGCTGTTCACAACAGAGAGCCATCGTATTATTTACATGAACAGACGACTTATAAATATGACGGGTGTCATTGTCTAACACGACCAGTCGCAGTTGTTGATTATGTCGTGGCAGTACGTTGTGCAGCGAAAACATCTCTCAATATCATCCCGGACATGTTCCACTGGATTCAGGTCCTGACTGGCCTATTCACTGTGTGGATGTTGTTCACAGCCAGAAATTGTTGGTGAGTCGTTAGTAAGTACGAGCGTAATACAACATGCAGCCTTATCAAAGGTCAGGTGGCCATAATGTTAACAGTCTAGTAAACACGCATAAGAGTCATCAGAAGATGACATATCCCACCGGTTCCACAAAATTTGTAAAACACATCTTTGACAGATACTTGTTGATCTACTACCGTACTTCAGTTAGTGGGTATTACAGATGCTGAGTTTCAGGTATGTTAAGGGTTTTAGACTTCTGCTCAAGAAGCAGTCAAAATCAACAACAACCAACATCCCTATCATGTTTCTATCGAAACAGAAAAATATATTTTCAGAAAAAATCTGAAAATATCAAGGCACCACTTCAGTTAGTGGGTTATACACATGCAAAGTTTCAGGAAGATATGATGAACGGTTTTGGAGCTGTGCTCCGGAAACGAACCTGTCTCTGAACAAAGTCCAAATTCAACAAGTTTCTGTGGAAACGAAAAATAATAAAATTTTCAGACACCTGAAAATATCAAAAGGCACCACTTCAGTTAGTGGGTCATACACATGCAAAGTTTCAGGAAGATATGATGAACGGTGTGGAGCTGTGCTCCGGAAACGAACCTGTCTCTGTCAAAGTCCAAAATCAACAAGTTTCTATGGAAAGGAAAAAAAATAAATTTTAAAAAATCTAAAAATACCAAATATCACCACTGCAGTAAATGCGTAATACATATCTGAAGTTTTAGAAAGATATGATAAATGGTTTTCGAGTTCTGCTCAGGAAACGAAATGATTATGGACGGACGGACGGACGGACAGACGGACGGGGCGTTGACTATATCCCACGGTATAGTCATACCGGTGGGATAAAAAGGGATAACCTTCATATTGACATGGTCTGGGAATATTGTTTCAGTGTTTTATTATTTTTAAAAAATATTGGATTAGAGAGCGTAATTTAATTTCATGTAATTCCAAGAAACCAATATGTTGGATGCTGCCGAAATAGAGGTGATAACAACTTTCCTTTAAAGCTTAACTGGGTTGACCAATGTGAAAAAAAAGCTATTCTTCAGATATGAAATCATCGGTCGTGCTGGATGAGCAACCATCGGTGTTTCAATGCGCGGTACCTCGTCCAAGTTAATTTAAGCAACTACTTTTTAAAAACGAATGTCTAAAAAGTGGTATTTAAAGGGGCAGACGCACGTTTTTTCGCTCAAATAAGTTGATGAAATGTATTTGAAAAATAATTTCACAAATAGTAAAACATCCTTATCTCTTCGGAAAATAAAGTTTGAAATGAGTGTACATGTTTCGGTAAAGCCATGGGAATCGTTTTTGTAACAGAAAATAATAAATTGTGTTCACAATAAAATGGCCGCCATGCAATTTTTGCTTTATACGCAACATAGTTTTTACCACTACAGATAATTGGTTTGTGTAATAAGATGCTTTACCCTCTAAAGTTAGTTTAAATGACATAAACTATCATTATAAATGGGAAATTTGAAAAAATAAATTTTGCAAAAAACCTGCTACTGCCCCTTTAATATATATAGAACATCATTCTTGTGCATTTGGATCGTTCGTATTGAAGTTAAAGCGGTCATGGTTCTAGTCTAGTTCAAGTCTAGAATATATGAAGTACTTACACACATAGTAAACTATCCCAACTGTTCTTAATATATAAACATCTTGGAAAGTGATCTCCCTTTCAGCCATATCATTATTGTTATTTGAACAAACTCAAGTATTTAGTAAAGTTGTAAAGCAAACCAAACAGCGAAACATGATGAATCAATAATTCATTAATATTTTCTGAAATGGCAGCGAATTATTGGCGTTTCTTCGTGGAATTATAGACACAAACCCTCTTGTGCTGTTTAATCAAATGTCAAGAATGTCTGTGTTTCCTTAGTGTAATTTGAACAATAGTGCAAGTATATAAATATAGCAAGCCAATATGACTGTGACATTTGTTTCAAGGCATTGAGCCTCAAAATCTACAGAAGCAAAAGGTTATTGTCATCGTTAGAACTCTAGGAATTTTGGTTAGAATCAAAACTATGGATGTTAAAACGAGCCAAGTACACAATACAAGATTTGCTGGTTACCCGAAACGAAAAATTTCCAATGAACAATCATCACAATCTCGACAGTTGCGTTCATCTCACCTCCATCCGTATAAATGCAATGTAAATGTATTTCTTTTTCAACTACACACTGTGAATAAAGTATTGCGAAATCTGTAAAAAAATAAAAAAAATCTCATTATTCACTAATTCTTCAGCTGTACAAATAGGCAAGTGGCGGCTAAACCACGTGACGTACACATTCTTCATGATTTAATTGTTTGGTTGCATGGTCATTGCCCATCTTTTGAAGAAAGTTGCAAGTCTCTAACATTTCTGTGGGATTATCGAAACAAAAATTATGTATGTCAAATGGCATAAGTTTTATGAAAATCAAACCTCGTTACCAACGAACCCGACATGATTTACTCTATTGCTCACATAGTTATTGCACATCTTTTTTCAAAAGTCTATCTGCATTTTGAAAATGTTTCCCATGTTAAAAATGGACATTTAGATGCGAACTGGACATTGAATGACTGGGCCCAAAGGTTCAACACCGGGACCTCATAGTGAAGGCTCTCAGTACCTATATGTTCTGAATGTTAACTTGCCCACATTAAAACCTCAAGATATTTAAATACTGAAACAATTTATACAGATTCAGGGGCAATACTTATGTTAACACATACTTTTGAACTGGTTTTCGAACTCAATCAGGCGTATATAGGGTCATCTGCACCGACATTTCATTTTCAATGAGATTCCTTTTTTTACTTATCAATAAATATTCTTTACATGTTGTTTTAATTCTAACATAAAACTTTACTATTTCCAACTGCTTGACAAATAATATAACCCTAAGCCATGGGGAAATTAAAACACATGTCTGCTGTTGATGATCAATAGCTGTAAACACCATCATCACATTGTTTCAGAAATGTAAAGCAACAAAGTGAGCGTGGCCCACTAAAACCTTCAACCCTTGATAAGCTATCCTTTCCTTCTGCCTAGCAGATATCTGGAGAAATAAGTTGTACATGATCCATATAGCTTCATTAACGTAATACATTTGCATATGGTATCATGTTATTATCAGTGTCCAATCCTAATCCGTCAAACAGAAAGAAAGGGAAGATTTCAGAAAATAAAGGAAATATAAGTATGTCACCAAGACTTGAAATATAAAGTTTGTAGATATTTTAACTAACTACATCCATAGCAGACTTTCGACTTCGAGTTTTACTTCAAACTCATTATAATTATTTGATAAAGCATAGTTATTAACAAAATAAGTCCATTTGAGGCAGCTATTTTGAAACTTAATAAATATTTCTTAATTACACAGCGACCACTTTACATGTTTTATTTTCTGATTGATTGTTCATAGTTATAGAGACAACAATGTCGTATATTGCCATCAAATGTCAAATGTGAAGCTGAACAATAGTACAAGCAAGTCTTTAGAAAAGTAACAATACTTCCAAAATATAAGGTTTCAATGCTCCTATGCTTTCGCTCTCTTAGATGAACAGGAACAACTTATCCTTTCTACTAAAATGAATTATTTAAATTAAAAAATTGATCTTTTCCTACCTCATGTAAGAATGTCGATTCCTGATTGGTCCATGTGACCGTTAATAAATATCAAGAAATACCATCATACGGGTTGATAAATCTTCGCGATGGTGAATGTTTTATATCCCGCAACATGAATAAAGCATGCATCCACGTCAATCATTCCATGTCACGTGACACAAGTTAAAAGTCATAGTTTGTCGATCGATCACCTTTTTTCTGTCAAAAATTTTCTTTGTTTTTTTAATGATAATTTGAGACAAGCTGTAATATAAATACGTTATAACATTCAGTTTGTTCGGGTGACATCGTAATTTATCAGATCATTGTTAGTGTTTATCCTTTTGCACGTTGGATAAAAACAAACGCGGGTCTAGTAAATTACAATGTAACCTATCACTGAATGTTATTACTTATAATGTGATAATAATTCGAGCCAAATAGTTGAGGTAATGTTGCAATTACTGGTGTTAGTGAATACTTCATAAAATAGACAAATATACAGTTTAGCATCCCAAAACAAACAGCTACATTCGCGCATTAGTGAAAAATGACAATGACAATGACACTAGTTGTCTTTTTCTGTGGTCCACATTCTTATGAAAAGCCACCATCACAACAAAACAAATAAGCAAAGGTAGCTGAATAACGATTGATGTTCACAAATGCAATAGCATCATGAAGTCAAGTTAATGATTCAATGGTCTAGAGGGCAAACACGGCACACTATATTGCCGTAAGCGGATTTATCAGAAGTGAAGGACAATCCATGTTGGAAACGCTCTATCGTGGCTTCACATCGTAATACGGGGAACATACACAACTGATGAGACGCCAGCATTTTGCATCCAACAAAATCATGAAGAATCAATCACTCCCAAATTGATGTTTGTTCAACACTTCTGTACAGATCGGGCTAAAAGCTCATTCAATTACATCGCACAGGGTCATTGAGCGTCTTAAATTGACAAATTACAACAAAAGGTGTCTACTGATAAGGGGTCCCGAACACCCCGGGGTGAGGATTTTTGGTGTCAATAGAACATTCTTATCTTAAGAGTAGTCCAGGTAAACGGAACATCAAATAAGGGGTTTTCGATGGTCCAAATCTGACCTGAGTTTGTCATTTAGACGGCATTGAGCTGGATGAGAGACCTGTCCTTACAACAAAAGAAATATATATTGAATCTCAACAGAGTCCATAGTATAGAATCTAATAGTTCAAATTGGTTAAAGTATTGATATTGATTTAATAAAAAGACAGGTTATCAATATTCTTCATATTACGTATAACCATTATTGCATCAGGTAAGTTAAAATCATATATATTGTTACTATAGCACAATGAACCACTCGTTTTGGCGATTGTTGAAGAACCTGTTGATACTGTTATTTTAGAGATGCAGATGGTAAATTGTCTTCACTTACTCTAGATTCAATCATTTCCGAAAATTCGTACAATGTCCAAAAGGAAACGTGACCAATGTGAGGGTCCCAGAAAGGTTCCTTCGTCCTTCTTCACACGCTATTCATTTCAGACCATAGGCCGTTCACTGCCCTTAGCTCTATCTGAGGAAAAAGCAATGAGAGACTTCAAAGGCTCCAAGATATTTGCAACCAACTAACTAACTAATAACTACATGACTCTCCTGAACAGGGTATTACAAATACATAGTGCCATATCCTAGTACCTATCTGTACTTCAAAGAGAGTACACTGAATGCCAAAATAAAGTGAAAAACATGGCAAAACATATATTGGAGAGATGACAAATCTATACTACAATATATAAGATCAAATGTTCTAATATTAAAACCCCCATACCTGATTTTCACAGAAACCAGAGCCATACCTGACCAACGTCCAAGTATTTCCTAGGTTATGGGAATAGAGTTACCTCCCCATTACCCTTATTAAAATCCGGAAAAAACAACATTTGAGCCGGACAGAAACCAGAAACAATCACTTTTTATAAAAGGACTGGTGTAGAATTACATTCAAATTGAAGTTGATATGAGTTTAATTTTTTTTATTGAACTCTACAAGCGATGCATCACATTCTCTGCTCTAGAAATAAGGCAAAGTATATGTTAGAAATGTACGTGCTCTATCATAAAGGGGTTATTTCTTTCTGTGCTATCATTTATGGCTAATTTAAGCAAATTTATTTGTTTACAACTTTTTACAAACAAGGCTAGATTGTCCACACTTTGCAAATGAAATTATTGTTTACGTGATACCATCTTTATTAATTATAATGAATTTTGGGTGAGTGAGTATCAGCATATCTTCAGCCTACATGGCTGTACTAAGGTAAATTATTCAGCGAGAATGTAAAATCAAAACATATTACAATTTATGCATTTCTATTATGACCATCTGTGATTGGAATGCAGTAAAATAAATCATCGTAGCATGTGATGTGCTGTCCTTATTTCACCTTAAACAAAATCAAATACCACGAAAACAAGTGACACCTGCATATTGTACAAATTAGCAACTTTGAATACTGTAACTAAAATAGACAAAATAATAAAATAAATGATCGTGTCGCATCATATATTGGGAATATGTGTAATCTATCACGTTATCGTGCTAATGATGTTTGTCAATAAGACTAAATTCCTCAGTATTTTATATACCAATACTAATCATACCAGAAAACGATGGTACATTACCTCAAAATAGCGATAAAGAAATATATTTACACACTGAAAACAAACTCTGCGACCTTTCACACTTTAGTTCTGACTTAGAGTTTATTGTGAGAGTGTAAAACACCATGGGTGAATTAAATTGTACCTTACCTTTCATCATCGTTGATACAAATCATGGCAGCCGTCAAGATCATGCTTTGATGTGGTTTTGTTCTGCAGTCCCGGCAGTTATTGAAACGATATGAGGCGCCAAGACTGCACTTCCGGTATTGATACTATGCACATGCCCAGGCAGACGGAACGTCATATGCAAATTAGGTACCGTCCATATGCACAGTTAGATGCGCGGTACGAGGGCCTATGTGTGCTACTTTTGCACTACACACACCAAACACACAGACACGTATTTGGTCGCTTTACCGATGTATTTGAGATATTTCGAGTGTATGAAACACTCGTTGAATGCACGTAGAAAGTGAGGTAAAACTTCTGAGGTAATGATGAAATGTACCTCAGTAGTTTGGTGTACCTCATTATGATTGTGTATAAACATATAATGTACCTCAAAAGTAGAGGTTTACAAACGCACAAACACACACCCACACACACACACACATGATATCAACTGTGAAACACAGTTTTGGATGATAAATACTGTAACTCTAAAATAACGTTGGACAGATATATATGTTATGGTCCTTTGTTTATTCCATTTCAACATTTCCATGGACTATTATATTTACTGGAAAATCTTGTAACTGTTTGTAGATCTATTTTTGAAAATTAAATGCAACGTCTCATGTGTACTAATAACTGATAATCAATAGAATGTGATCAAATGTGATCTGCAGATGCTATTTGACAGCCTGCAGGTAGAGAGTCCATTAGTACATACATGTACATGTATTCCACAGAAAAACTACCTTAACTTACAATTGTCGTCCTGGTAAACGTGACAAATGCGATTTAACGTAAATCGAACAATTCTTCAGGGAACACCATCGCTGTAATCTGATTATGGCCTCCGTCTGGTGAAAACGACTTTTTATGCTAGGACAATGGGAAAACAGATTCAAGAATGCTGGAAGAGTTATTGGAAATTTCTAAATCTAGTCGGATGAGCTTGAACGTGTTTTATTTGCATGTACAGTAATTAATTTACATTTTTAAAACAATTGACAAAATAGGAATTGTTAACAAATTGTACCACGTTGGCTATACTGTTTTCTCTAAGTGACTGATCCTGAACTCTTCAATGTATATTGATTATCATTAGATTGATCTCTGGAAAAAAAACTTTATTGTGTAGATTGTTTCATTTTGCATTAATCTAGATATTTTGGGGAAATCTGTCTTTTTGAAAAATCAACGAATGAGAGTAGGTTGAAATAGTAAAATACTGCCCTCTATCCAACTAATGTGGAGCTCTCCTGAGCTGTGACAAAGGGTACCATATTATCTCGAATTCATTCCGGGTCTCGAATACATCTCCGGCCTCAAATACAACCAGAGGGTGATGGGCTGCTGAGTTACATGTGTCAATACAACCCGGGCTTATAATAGGCCCTATTATCTGTTCTCGATATCTGATTCATTATCTTTTGATCATAACTTCTACAATGTCGGATGAGGGGTACAGTGTTTTAAAATTAACTTCACTGATAACATTCAAGAAAATGTAAGGAATTCAATACATTTTCTTATCATATAAATGGTTCAATATTCATTGGTTTAGGAAACAATTTCCCACATAAAATATTAATACATACAAAATATATAATATATAATACATATATAATTAATTTGCAGCAATATATTTTATGATTTTTTTTCAGGTGACAGATTAACAATCAATTTGACAAAATGTGGAATGAAGATAAAATTACAAAAATTGATAATCACCACATATGTACACAGTGAAAATAAATGAATATTATTGTGGTAAAAGAAAAATACATTGATTACAATCTTACCAAATATCTTTCCCTTGTCAAATATTAAGTCCATAGATTATCTGATAAACTCATCTACTAAATATATATTAAGATTCCTGATGGTGATATCCGGTTAAATTTTCATTATCTATATATCTAGTCACGTGAAAAAGAATCATATCATTTGAAAGATAATCTTAGACGCATGAGGTCTCTTATTAATCATTTTGCAAAAGAAATGTATTGTTGTCTGCACAGTGGACTGAAACGCAAAGATAACGATAACTCAACCAACCTTGAAATCACTCGTGGTCGATCCTGAGTTCGTTAGTGTCAACTTATAATCCTTATATTTTCGAGGAACATGTCCAAGATTCTTCTGTTGACCTTGCACCTTATACAAGGTATGCTTGGTGGAAGCACAAGAGGACTGTTGCATTTATGTGGAGAAGAATGGGGTAATAACCAGAGATATTGCAATCTTGCTATCCACGAGGGCTTCAAATTGTGTGTGACTCAGAAGAGGCGTTCCTTTCCTGTTCCCTTTCTAGGTTTCAAGTCCATCTCTTGTCAGTGCGTCGTCACTCCCATCAATGGAATTCAAACCCAGACGAGATGGGTACAGACTTTCAGGCAATGTTTGTTTACTGATGAAGAATTCAAAGGTTAGTTTTCTTTAATTTACAATATTTGTTCTCAACCTTTGATATTACTTTTTAAGAAGAATGAGAATAGTTGTATGGACACATAACTACTTTATTCTGCAAAGGTGACGTCACTTGTTTTTCAATTCCATTTTAATCTAATTCAGAACGTCATATATTCAGAAGTTTCAGCTTCATATGCTCGTGTACTTTAGAATCTAGTCTGATGTCACTAATTATTGGAAATAACGTGGTTGATATTTGCTGAGTAGTAACTGGTACGATCATATGTCAAATATTGATTTATCAAATGTTAATGACAATACATTAAGAGTATTTAAATTTAGGAATTTTAAATTAACAAAACTAACTTTCCTGTTTTCTAATACATTGTATAGCACAGCATTTATTAAATTAATCATTTAATCCCCAGAATTTGTTTTGTAAACTCATTATATCGAAAGGTCAATATGATATCGATCAACTGATTTTATATATTTAAAAAAAATAAAGCTTGTTTATAAAAAACTATTGCAACAACAGTTTCCATCCAAGTAATGTTTTTCATTTTCATGGAATACCATCAAAACCCTGTTCTATACTCAATCAAAGTTCTTTATATAGAATCAATTTTTCTGTTATTTGATATCCAGGATCTGCTTGTAATTGTGGCATTTGATTTACAATAGTACCATGCATCTACATTTTGTTTACAGAAGCAGCACCACATATATGTTTATTGGATGCCTGTAAAGATGGTAACCTTCCTGTTGTACAACAGATCCTTTCTAATCACCCGAGGAAAATCAATATCATAAGTAAAAATAGATTAAACCCAATAAAGGTTTGCAGCGAAGTTTGGGAGAACTGATGTGTTTTACTTCCTCGCCTGCCACACACGTAAGTGGAAATCACGTGATAAGTTGAAAAATAATATTTTACACTTTGCTTGCATTGGAGGATCTCTCGAAATAGTGAGGTGCGTGTTGTCTCTTCGTCTTTTTAAGATAGAGAGCCAAAATCATTACAGGAGAACAGCTCTACATATGGCTGTTCGCTGTGGACACGAGGATGTAGCTGAACTCCTTATTCAACATGGCTCCAACGTTATGGTGACAGATCGTTTTGAAAACAACATGTTACATTTGGCCTGTAAGAGTAAGAACATTGCTGTATTGAAGTATATTATGGCCAAAGACATCTTCAGCCTAGAGAGTCGGACCATTATTGGTGGGACACCCTTGCTTGTGGCAGCAGGAAGGGTATTTCTGGAGGGTTGTGAGTATCTGATTAAACAAGGTGCTAATGTGACAGCAGTTAACAAACGAAAAAATACATTGTTACATTGTGTAATTCTCAATGATAGAGTGACTGACGAACTTCGTGTAAGATTGATGAAATTATTGGTGAAACTTCTCCTGGAACGACAACCAGCAAAACAGTTTCTAAGAAAGAGAAACGTGGTGGGTTACACACCAAAACAATTAGCTCGGGAAAGGGGCTTTACTGACATTGTTCACATTTTAGATGCAGTATGAATGAAAATATTTTGTGTACGCCTGTAGTATTAGCATTCTCAGTTACCCATGGTTTTATATATGCTCCGTTACTCTCCACTATATCACCCATTGGAAAGCTTATTAGGGGAATTTGTTCTCAAATTACCCACCCTTGGCCAGCGTGACGATGTCAGTAGCCAAAGCAAAATGCTCAATGGGATAAGACAGAAATGGTCAAGGGAGATAACCGGTGACGGATGGCTAACACAATGACCTCGCTTGCTTTGAAACGAAGTGATATGAATTGTCATTGGCTCGCAGGTCCAAGCTGCGTAGCAGTTTGATTGGCTCACGCCGGCCAAGGGCGGGTAATTTGAGTACAGATTCTCCTGATAAGGTTTCCATTGGGTGATATAGTGGAGAGTAACAGAGCATATATAAAACCATGGGTAACCGAGGATGATAGTAATAGATGTGACAGCGATTGTTGATTAAAAAACAAAATCATTTTGATAATACATACACAATACATGTATATAATATATGACATATAACAAATAAGAATACACAAAGAGACAAACATATTTTACAGATATCAAGACTGCGAAACGGAAAGGTTTTTTTTCTAATAAGTTATTATCCCCTTCCACAACAAAGTTTGTGGGTGATATAGAAAGGACCCCCTCCGTCCATCCGTATGTCCGTCTGGGCTTTTTTTCCGGACCAGACCTTAAACACTTTCAGGCCTTACTCATTAAAAAAAGCGGTATGTAGAACAATCACCATGTGTAGATGTGTCTTTTGAGGTTTGCAACTTCTTTGACATTTAGCTTTTTGCCGTTTCGGAATAGAACTCAAAAACTGTAATCATCATTTTGCAGATGTGCCTTTTGAGTTTACAATTTACTTTGACTTTAATGTTGATTTTGAATTGTGCTGGTTTCTCATGAAACATAACTGAGAATTTTGTTTCCGGACCAGAACTAAAAGAATGTGAATAATACTCTGTAGCTCAATGAAACGTAGAACAATAATCATCAATAGATGTGCTTTTTCCAACTTGTGCAATCTACAATTTCTTTTCTCGAACGAAACAAAACAAAACAAAACAATAAGGCTGAGATCAATACAGGTTTGCAAGTATAACAATATTCTAGCGTGGCATTTTTTAGAATTATGATTTGAAAAGCTTATTCAATATGTAAACATACAAAATGAAGAATTAACAGTTATTAAAAAGTAAAGGTTCATAATCACTGTTCAGTATATTTAATAGTTTCCCATTTAAAGTGATATGACCGGCTTCGTCTGCGTGTTCATTTTAAGTCTGTGTTCAAGATTTAAAAACTTATAAATTTATAAAACATGAAGGTGCAAATGTATTTGGTATTTAATGCACACTTACTAGAATACCATTTACAAGTACTTAGTCAACTGTTTTGTTTAAAACTGATTAAACACCTCATATCCGAGGAAGAAATTGTAAGAAAGCTTTTTCTTTTTTTCAAAGATATGCCGGGTATTAAAGTTTTCATAATGGTCATGGGAATTACAGTTTGTCTAAATATAACTTGCGTTTTGCGCTCATTCATGAACTGCTTAGCTCTCCTGTTTAATCTAAATCACATAATTGAACAATATCGAGCATACCTGTTTGAAGTCACTCGTCAGAAAAACATAAAAAAATAATGTTTTTATATCTAATTTCCGAAACCGCATTTACAGTCTTAAACTTCGCAAGTCGAAGCAGCATGCAAGAGTCGCCGATTACACTGCCGTGATGTCATTAACAATGATATCATTTGGTGACGTACAATTTAATTACATCCTATCTTGCATTCCAACAGTGCGATTGTTAGTTCACGTTTTCACTAATTTCTCTCATTCTGCGACATTGTTTACAATATAAACGAGTTGTTTACTATGTCAGTAAACCAACTTGAGAATGAAATTCAACATTTACTTTAGAATCTTTCTGAAAAAAGATTGCAAGTTGCAAACTGTTTAGATATGTACATCTTGAAAGTGTGAAAGAGTTTACGAATTGCTATGCCTACAATTTGTACTCTAATCAAACATCGTGAATAGGCGTCTTTTTTTTCGAATTGTACGCATTTAAATGATCTTGGGTAAGAAAGAGAATAACCAACTCAGTGCACGGAATTACAAATTATCTGTCCCTCGAGAATTATAATGTCAAACTCCTCGCCAAAGGTCGGAGTTTATCGCAATAAATAACTTGGGACAGATAATCCGTAATTCCTCGCAACTTGTTGATTATTCTTATAATATTTCTTTATTTCTTGCGTTTCTACGACAAATAATTGATTCCATATTGTAGAGCGGATTATATTGAAATGTTTTGTGATCTTGTTTTTTTCAAAGGCACTTACCACTTTTTGGTGAAAATATCATTTGGTCGGCACATATGATGAAATCATATCAAAGAGGTACACAATATTAGTTATATCTCCGCTTCGTCCTTTTTGTTGTTATTTTTGCTTTAGTTTAACAAAGATATTTTTTTATAGCTATCGTCTCCTCAGTATATTCTTGTAGCCATGATAGTCTCAACGACGAAGTGCAAAAAACATACATTTGTACGATATCATAGTGTCAGTGAATAAAACTTTTCTAAAGGATTTGTCGATACAGAAATCACAGTTTCAAGTCTTCACTCAAGCCTTCTGACACATGCATTTGAAAACGTCAGGCCAAAAATAGTGTGCAAATGTGTAAGGACACAATATATAGTAATGATTTTGTCATCCTGAAGTTGTGTAGCTTAGACGCATATTGCTTTCTCTTTGTCACACTATTTTATCTCATCTGAACTGGCGTGTTGAACTTTTCCATTTCCCAATCAGCGGCATTGATTATGCATCCCACTTCCTTCAGATCCAATACATCAGACACTCCATGTATTAGTATACATGTATGTGAAGATCGGAATTACCAGTCTGCAAAAATATACATGCTAAATATGATTTTCAAGTAAGAAAAAGTTTGAAAGTTTGAAAGAAATGTCATTTAGATACCTGTAAATGTTTGTGGAAAGCTATTAAAAGCTGTCTGTATGGTCAGAGCTATCGATAGTTGCCTTTTCTGAGGATGTGGATTCGATTACCGATACGAAATAAACATGAATTAATTTTTTAATAACACAAATCAAATCAACAAAACCACACACAAAGCGCCTTACTTAGTCTTTAGTCTTTAGTGTAAATAACAGTAAGCAACTACAAGGACCTACTTGTCCCTGGAAAAATTATTTTTTTCCGTTTTGATGATAAAATGACATGAACAGTGATTTTATGAGGATGTCAATTTACTGCCTGATTCACATATTAACCAGGATAACCAACTTCTGCATTTTAAGTAATTGCATCTATATCTTACATTGTTACATTTGGGATAATCCTACTTTCAATAGAACTAATTATTGCACATTTTCGGTTCGAGTCCCTTGCAGGATTCGAACCAACACCAAACTCAGATCTTTCAATGTTAACCCGTCTGTCGTGTCTTCTTTTTATGTAGCATTTATCCAAAGCATTTTAACGTTTTCATTTCATTGATGGTGCGGGTCTCTCTCAGTTCATCTGAAATCTAAAGTGAACAAAATTGTAAACATTGCAAGTAAAATCGTAAGGGTCAAATTTGAATGTTTAACAGAAATATATGAGCGGCAAATCTTAAATCAAGCTGTTAAAATCATATCTGACCCAACACATTATTTACATTCGGAATATCACATCCTCCCTTCAGGCCGCCGCTACAAAGTTCCAGTTTTGAAAACTAAGAGAGCCTGTACGTCATTTGTACCAAACACAATATCTCTTTTAAATACATGTGTAAATACTTAAAGTTATATGTTAATATAATGATATGATGTATTTGTATCCCTGTTTGTTTTGTTTTTTTTAGCTCTGTTGATGTAATGCAACTTCCTGAGAAGGCAATAAAGTATTATTATTATTATTATTATTATTATTATTATTATTATTATTATTATTATTATTAGCTAACTATCACCAGCACTGACCATACCAACAGCTTAGCACACCGCCTCAACACAAATCGATTTTCAACCAGAAGTAGTTATTTCTTACACCAGTACGCCTCTTATAGATGTAAATTTGAGCTTCCAAGTCTGACTCCATTTCATAATGAACGTATCTAACACTTAGGATAAATCCGCCTTCAATGGAACAAGTTCTTGGACTTCTATTGGGCCGCGTGTGTGGTTTGGTTGATTTGATTTGTGTTATTTGAAAAATTAATTCATGTTTATTTCGTTGACAAGTCAACGAATGGAGATATTCTATCGAAAGGATGGCACATAATCTTAACTGACTAGGCGTAAAATGCGTTTGATTGGGTGCATGTCGAAAACTCCAGAAAATTTAAAAAAAGGTCGAACAAAGTAGGCTCTGTGTAAATTTGATTGCTATGTGACAATTGACTAAGTTTGTCGATCAGAATATACTTTTACGTCCATAATAGATTCCTTAAGCGTAGCTTTATAACGTTTATTGAAACATGCAGGCCTGTGTGACCTAGGATATTAGTGTGATGACAGAAAACATAATAAATAACTGAATGTACATTCTACCATGACAATGCTGGATACTCGATTGTGATTGGTTCTCCAGCAAAATCAAACGTGATCAATTCTGGATTGAAGCCCCTTTAATTTTAGCGCCGCTTCACTGCGTGTTGTCAAATCTACATTGTGACGTCACAATCTATCTGAACAAAAGTGCTCTACTTGTGGAAATCAATTTTTTTCCTGTAGTGTGTTTTAGACGCAATGTCATTGATGCAATGGTCAGCAGTTTCTGAAAACCGAGCGTAACGTTTTGATGCAAAATAAGAACTACATATGTCATATCATCTGAACACCTACGTCGATAACAAAATGTGCATTCCTTACCCGAATTACAATTACCATCACCTGTAATGCTTCATTTTGCACAACAACAATATTTTTTGTACGAAATCGCTGCTGTTGTCAACAATGGATTTTTCGAACGTAAGTCAGAGCTCGCGCGCTAGCCATTGTACGAACTGTCAGCATCTGACAAAAAGAGTCATGTGGTAAAACGGTCGTTGTAGAATGGAGATAAACCTACTGTGTTTGAAAACCAGAGAATGTTATACTGGATTGATAGCGAGTAAATTTAAAATTTTAAAGTATAACATGTCTCTGATTTTAAAACACAGTTGGTTTATCTCCTTAGTAACACCTAAATCAGAAGTTGATTGCATTTTAAACATTCGCATCTAACTGTGACCTTCTTTTGCGTGATCACTACTTCAGGGGTTAATTGGGAAATGGTAGAGCATTTAGACTTCGAAGACTTTTTTTCAAGTATATTGTGATGGGACATATATTATTCTGTGTAGGCCGTTGCTGCTCAATTAACCACGAGATAAGGATATCTGTTTGTTGTTCATTGAGCGTGGGAAGGCTGATAATATAAAGCCAAACAAAAGAGATAAATAGATTTATCAAACTAGATATGGAATGGTAATTATATTCTTAAAGTTCATACTCACAACAGTGTGACTTTCTACAAACTATGTGTAATGTGGAGCACAGTACTAGTGGTGTGGTGGTTAGCTTGCTGACCTCTCACGCCAACGACCAAGGTTCGAATCCAGGTTTTGTAACCTGGGTTATCTGTGTTGTGTCAATGGGCAAGTCACTTTATCAACATTGTACTCAGGCCACCCAGTTGTACAATTGGGTACCTGAATTAACGGGTGGTTTCGTGAAGTGACAATGGATGCTCCGAAAGTACAATTCCGTAAGGGTAATGATATAATAAAATATGATAAATTGCTGAATAGTTTGAAAAGAGCGCTATACAACACGACATACTGTAACGTACAATTTACTAAAATGCTACGTCGTATGTAGCATTAAACTTCACATATGGTATTTCCTGTAAAATCAATCAACATAATTAGAACATTTTACCCCAAGTGAGTCGGTTGGTGCGTCATAAAGTTAAAAGTTCATGGTTTATGTTTTAGAAAAATTTAAATTCATAATAATGGAAACTATGTCTTACGCCTCTCGAAAGCTAATAGATGAATTAACATGCGCTGGTAGTGGTGAAGGGTATATTGGGCAAACGGGGGATGTACTCAGAGCAAGACTACAAGTACACAAACAACAGATTGAAACCCTAACCTATAGATGTACACCCCTCAGCGAACATATTGATGAATGCGCAAAGATTTGCAGTCTACAGTTGTCAAATTTAGAAAATGCGAACAGAGAATGAAGAGCTGAGGAAAATCAAAGAAAGATTCTTTATTGAAGGATATACGCCCAAATTTAACTGTACTTAATGTGCAACCCATCGTTTATTTAAAACTTTAAATGACACAACGCAATGCCTTCATCAAAATTATTGTTTTCTTATGTGTCTTTACCATAAGCTCTACAGTTGGACAGTCACTTCAGTTGATAAACAATACTTTCATTGTGTATCCATTCCATTTGTATACTCACACGATAAGCATATTAGACAGTTTATCTCTGTCTCCAAGTGTAAATAAAGATGTTAAAAGGCGTTGCTGTACTTCAAAGATTTTTCAATGTTATGTTGTGAGCATAAATTCACATATTGGAGTTTTTACCAAATTAATTTTTCATTCTCCTAACTAAGGGAGGTAATGCTTGTTTTTTGTTCCTTATTTTTTAACATGAGACACCGATTTTGGTTGTAGGTCAAGGCGGATGTAGGTGACAGTATGTTGCTGCTTAGATCACACAATGTTACATTGTGACGTCAAAATCACACCGTAGGAAAGTGTACGCCTTGAATTTGTTACTCAACGGAAATGAACGAATTTCTCTGCGAGAGTCCAGTTTGTTTTTGTGCATTTGGTGTAGGAATTTGTTAGATAAATCGGTTTTCAGGTACTTATGACAACAGATATTTCAGACTCTAAAATAGTAGACATTAGTAAACACAAAGTTGGTTTTAGAAATGAGAAGCTGAGCAGAACTAGCTTAAAAGGGACAGTTTTATGTGAGGCTGCATGCCGAAAAAATATATTTGCACACAAACATGGTCGATATAGTTTTAAAACAAACATACGATCTTTTCAAGTATATGTCCAAAAAGCTGATACATATTTATCAAAACTAGAAAATTTAGTCAAAATCTAAAATAGTTACTGAGATATTTACATTTAATGACTGCTGGTATAATATCGTCGTGAACACGTTCCTAAAGAAAACTTTAATTCGTTTACCACCCCCGTTAGTAACTCGTTCACTTTGTTTTGACACAATGTGTGGTTCAGGGGTTCTAATTTTGTTATTTGTCAATAATAAGTCTCAATATGTGGCATATATGTCCATATATGGATGTTTCACAACATGGTAAAGAAAATATACGAGTATTTTTTATGGATTTTCTGAAATAGGTTACACATGTAAGTTCCACATGCGAAATTCGACTCCTAAATTGGGATGTAAAAGTCACCTGAGGGCACATGATGACATTATCTTTCGTCTACGCCTTCACCGCTGACTACCATTTTTCAGCCTGAAACATTTATTCTCATAAATATCTCAAAACCATTTTTTCCAACAAAATCCTACACCAATTGCACAAACCTAAACTGACCTCTTGCAGAGAAATTTGTTCACTTCCCTCGAGAAACAATTTCCAGGTGTACACGTTCCTACGGTGTAACAATGGTGGCACAATCGATGTTCCAACACACCGTTGGTAATATTGCTTTATAGATTTGGGCAAGTAATAAACACAACACTAAATATAAATATATATATATCCATATAAATATCATATCTTTAAAATCGACCCTATAATCTGTTCTTAATATATCTGAGTTGTCACCTTCAAATAATAAATTCTACAAAGCCGGATGAGTAGTTCAGTGTTTTAAAATCAACTTCACAGATAATATTCAAGAAAACAGGAGTCCAATAATTTGTATTATCATATAAATGGTTCAAGATTATATTAATGTGCATGGGAACATTTTTCCAACATAGAAGATATGCTGACTAGATGATTTTTATCTCCGCCACGCGTTTAGCTCGAAGCTGGTGATATAATATGTGGCCGTTTCTGTATTTGGAAAGGTAAAGCTTGTCAGCAGGATATCAAAAGAAATGTTCATTGGATTCTCATCAGTATCTTACACCAATGGTTATTTTAGAGAACATTCACTGTTAAGTCGATTTTGCTGACCTACCTTTAACTGATTGTTTTTAAAGAATACATAGGTAATATTAGTAAACAATAACATATAATTCATAAGCACTATTATTTACTAATTATCAATGACATTGCACGTGTATACAGTATATACTGCCTAGACCATATGATTCGACAACATAGCCAATATGGGGAAACTGGTCCAATGCAGGAAAAACTGGGCCGATACGAGACAAACTGGGCCAATATGAGTCTGAGCATGTGCAGTCACACATTTCTTGAAAGCCCGAAGCTGTCACTTCAAAACTTTGAACATTGATATCTGTTCACTAATCGTGTTCATAATTATTATTTCAATATAAATGAGAGGTTTAGTGTTGTTCAAATAAAATGAAAAGAGGTTAAGGAGAATTGGGACCTAGAAATCAAACTCTCTTACGGTAGCATTTTGCGATAACAATTAATTGTTGTGAATAAGTTACAAAATATATGGATTACCTTGGTTTAGGCATAGACGTATCTGTACACTAACAATAAGCGCTTTACTTTACCAACACGCTTTTATTATGGTCATTTATTAATGCATCATAACATTACTGGAGAGGTATTTATATAGGCGTTTACCAATCCACTCATGAATAATCAATAAATATCGTTTAAATCACGTTACTGTCACCTATATTCGTGGTATATATGTACATGCGTATTTCAAGTTAGTGACGAATTTACATAACCTGACATAATCAACTGATAGTTATTATTTAACCGCGCATTCCTTGATTGATAATATGTTCAAAAATGATTACAAGGTAGACCGTCAAGGTTACACTTGAAATCAATCAAAACTTACGTTTATGTACGTTTATGTAGGTAATTTTCAAAAAGACATCAAAGTGATGAAAAATGTTCGGTGCCCCCTATTATTATTTCTGAATTCGTTTGTTCAGTTAAAGCGGCGGTCACAACCCGCCGTACTTGCAAGTATGTGCTGTCTACGTGCAAACACGTGGGTAAAATAGTGGTAGCCGTACGTTGTAAGTACCGACACCGTACGGATTTGGGAGCACGCAGACACGCCGTAGCGCTTTTAGTGCATGAAGAACTTTCGCTGCGTGCGAGCTGCGTGCGACTGCATATTTTTCACACGTACGACTTCCTTGCTTGCACTCTACGGACACTATGCGCACAACGCACGGACTCTGTGCGTGTTTTAAGTTTTTCACAAGGACACATACTCCACGGACGACACACTAAGCACGTGCCTGCTCCGCACGTTGTAAGTGCGTTATCAGTCCGTCGTTCGTGCTTACTCGGCACTTCCCCAGTTCAACTGACAAATGAGCATGCAACACTCATCTTGCGAGTGCCGAGTAAGCACTTGCTCCGCAAGTACAACGTACGTTGTGCGCACTGATTTCTGCAGTTATTATGCGCTGGCATTTGAAGCTGCTCTTGCAGCATCAGAAGCGGGAGTCTCTGAGTTGAATGGGCGGTATCTTGAGGCAGCAGCACTGAGAGAGAACCTCTGAAGGTCGCCCTTTACCCCTACCTCTTGGGTGCCTGAAATCAGGTTGAAAAACTCAAGTTCATTGCACTTGCACGCACTTACACTGTGCGTGTAAGTAAGGACATCGTGCGTGTGCAGCACATGTAAGTACGGCACCTGTACGATAACGTGGCCATCGTACGTCACACGCAAGGTGTAAGTACGTTGTAAGCACTTACAATGCACTTACACGTGCGCAACGTACGATAGCAGATAACGGCAAGGCATTTCGTGCGGGCAACGTACTTACACCTTGCATGCGACGTGCGTTGATTTTGCTACCTCTCTGCGTTTCCCACTTCCTCCCCACGTTTTTCAGAAACGTGGCTTCCCCAAAAAAACGTACGGACAACAAAACGCACGGTGGGTTGGGACCAAGGCTTAACTGTGCACATCATATCAAAGTTTTAGCAGGATCTAAAATAAGTGTGTTAGTGAAAACTCTTGTTTAACATGCGAAACACGATGATAAAAATGTAATTTTTAATTAAAAAAAGGTCAATTTAATTGAGTTTCTCTTTCCAGTGTCATTAATTGACAAAATATAGACTAGGCTATACATCCCGATTTGTGATTGAATCGTGTCTGAAAGGATTCGGAGTTAATTCGTTGAAAGCGAGCGTTTAATTTAAATACATCAAATCAGTCAAACATGACGCAATTTGCCGACTGGTGTATTATTATTAATATCGATAAATACTCCGGTGACCCCCAAATTACGTTTTTGGATAAAAGACAAAATAAACTTGCTATTTTGAAGAGAAAAAAAAATTATTCTAAAATATTTGATTTCATCGTCCCATCTGTCCTGAATTTATAAACTTGTCATTGATTAAGTATTTCCGCATTGGCCAAATTACAGGTCCTCGGTCCGTTGTAGTTGCTCTCGACTTTGTCTCGTACCACCAATGGTTCGCTAGTTCCAGCCGCTGCTCGCAGGTTTCACCGCAGTGCATAGCCACATGGCGGTTCGGGCTTTCTCCATGTCAAAATACTAGCAGCCGCGATATAAGTGAACTACTCTTGAAAGCGGCGTCAAACCCCAACTCACTCACTCACTCGACTTTGTCTCATGCCAATAAAACAGACCTCGAACCTGTAACTGGGCCAATATGGAAATACTTAATTAATAGAATTTTAATTTATTAGTGACATTTTATTAAAGGGACACATTACAAATCAATCCCAGAAAATCGGAAAAATGTATTTTATTTTTGTTTAAATAAATGCATTGATAACAATATTAACAAATACCTTTCCCTTGTGAAATATTAAGAACACAGAGTATCTTATAATCTTATCTACTAAATATATTTTAATCTACATAAGATTCCTGGTGGTGATATCCGGTTTGATTTTCATTATCTACACGTCTAGGAACCTTAAAGAGAACCATATAATTTGAAAGACAATCTAAGACGTGAATGGATTCCTCTTAACATTTGTCCTGCAAAAGGATACACAGTGTCTGCTCAGTGCAGTGGAAATCTAGAAAGCAGAGCTAAAGCGATAACTCAACCAATTTGGAAATCACCTGTGGTCCATCCTAACTACTTTAGTTTAAATTTATAATCCTTTGTTTTTGAGGAACATGTCCACGATTCTTCTTCTGATTTTGCACATAATACGAGGTATAGTTTGTGGAAGCACAAGGGAGGTGTTGCATTTATGTGGAGAACAATGGGGTAATAACCAGAAATATTGCAATCTTGCTATCCACGAGGGCTTCAAATTATGTGTGACTCAGAAGAGGCGTTCCCTTCCTGTTCCCTTTCTGGGTTTCAAGTCCATCTCTCGTCAGTGTGTCGTCACTCCCATCAATGGGATTCAAACCCAGACGAGATTGGTACAGACTTTCAGGCAATGTGTGTTTACTGATGAAGAATTCAAAGGTTAGTTTTCTTTAATTTACAATATTTTCTTTCTCGATCTTTGATAGTAGTTTTTGAGAAAAATGAGAATAGTTGTATTGACACATAACTACTTAATTCAAAGATGACTATTTTAAACGTTCCAAACGTCATATATTCAGAAGTTTCATTTTAAAATGCCAATGGAATCGTGCTGTAGAATCTATTAGCTGTCACTAATAAATGAGAATACATGGTTGTTGTTTGCTTAGTAGTTAAAAACTGGCAAGATCATTTCTCAAATAATGATTTATCAAATGTAAATGACAATACATTACGAGTTTTTAGATTTAATAATTTCAAATTAACAAAATCCCTTTCGTCTTTTCTATCACATTGTATATTACGGCATTTATTAAATGAATCATTTAATCCCAAGTAAATTAAGAAAATATTTCCTCTAAAATAATTGTTTCGAAAAGCCAACATTTGCGTATAGATAAAAAACAGATTTGATATTTTTTTTAGATAAATAGTTTTGCTCATCAAAGTAATGTTTTTTTTCCGGGGAATATCACCAAAAGACATTTTGCTATTATTTTCAATCCTGTCATTTGATTTACAATATCAATATGCACACTTTGTTTACAGAAGAAGTACCTACTAAGTCAGACCCCAGGTTATTTGAGGCCTGTGAAGATGGTAGCCTTCCCGCTGTAAAACGAATCATATCTGCCTATCCAGAGAAGATACATGCCATGAGCAAAACTAAATTATCTCCAATAAAGGTTGCAGCGAAGTTTGGGAGAACTGATGTGTTCAACTTCCTTGCCTGCCACACCAACAAGTGGAATAGACGTCAGAAGTTCAAAAATAGTATATTGCACTTTGCTTGCATTGGAGGATCTCTCGAAATAATCAAGCGGGTGTTGTCTCTTCGTCTTTATAATATAGAGAGCCGAGGATATTACAACAGAACACCTCTGCAAATGACTGTTCGCTATGGACACAAGGATGCAGCAGAAATGCTTATTCAACTTGGCTCCAATGTAATGGTCACAGATTATCTTAAGAGCAACATGTTACATTTGGCCTGTAAGAGTAAGAACATTGCAATGTTGAAGTATATTATGGCCAAAGATATCTTCAGTCTAGAGAGTCGGACCATTGACGGTGAGACGCCCCTGCATGTGGCTACGGCAAGAGTGTTTCTGGAGGGTTGTGAGTATCTGATTGAACAAGGTGCTGATGTGACAGCAGTTGACAAACGACAAAATACGTTGTTACATCATGTACTTCGCACAGATAGAGTGACTGGGGATCTTCATGTTAAATTGATGAAATACTTTGTGAAGATACTTATTGAACTACAACCAGGAAAACAGTTTCTAAGAAAGATAAACGTGGTGGGTCTCACAGCAAAACAATTAGCTCGGAAAAGGGGCTTTACTGAAATTGTGTACATTTTGGATGCTGCTTGAAGTAAAATAATGCGCACTCGTGTAATATTAGCTGTAACAGCGAGGTTGAATTAAATAAAAAAACATATGTTTTATTTTGTTTTAAAACATCTTTGAGAAATTAATAATGGATACTTTTAGTTATCATAATGAGCAAACTACCTTTAATATGCGTTGACAAATGACTGTCATTTCACTTCTTTCCGTAGAGGACAATTGAGTAAAATAGAGCGATTGTCCCTGTATCCCATAGCTTTCATAAGCTTACGATTCTTGATAAGAAGACGGAAAAAAATATAAAATGTTTGTCGATGTGGCCCGTATTGTAGACCACATGTAAATGTACAATTGTTATTCCCCATATGCTGAGATTTCAGTTAACAGCTATCTAAAGGCAGTGGTTCTTGAAAAGAAGTCGAACGTGTGAAAAAATTACCCACGCAGAACATGCTAATGCCATTTCAGGCCTGATGAAAACTACTATGTAAATACATTTGTTCATGACTTAATGCATTATATCTTCTCTAATTTGCGAACATAAACAAAGTATTAACAACTCTCATTTCCAGTAAACGAAAAACGACAAACGTTGTTAAAAGAACTAACTTAAGCATCGACATATATTGTCTTTATCTTTGCCTTTGTCTTAAATTATTATCATGCTAAATAAGCACAATAATTTGCAAATCATAAGAGAAGATATTCCGTTAAAGGCGCTGTAGCAAGTATTTTGAATATAATTTTTGTTATCACATTTGCCATGTGTTATTTAAGTTTATACAATATATTGTAACGATGGATTGAATGATATTATACACATATTCAATCCAGTGTAATAGTAAACCGTTTTTCAATTTGTTTTTTAACTTACAAGAGGATGCAGGCAAGAAGACCCATTATCTCCTTAAATTTACATAATTTGTGCCGAAGAACTACGAATAATGTTGTGAAATAATAAGAAAATAAAGGGAATAACGATAGGCAGCATTGAATATCTAATATTGCAATTTGCTGATGACAGATGTATTTGACAGAACTGAAAAATGTCTTCAACATATTCTCAAAACCTAAAATGAATTCGCATAATTTTCTTGACCATAATAAATACAAGCAAGACGCAAGTCAGGAGCCTCTAAAGCCTCAGAAAATTCCTCTGTAAAAACTATAAAAACTCTAAACTAGACTTGAATCAACGAGACTTCACTATCCTTGGCATACCCTTCACACATAACAAAGGCGAAATGTTGGAAAGGAATTATGAGGACAAATTATAAATGATCAGAATTATAATCAATCAGTGGGGCCTAAATACAAGCAACAAAGTTTCAATGGTTAACAATGTCAAATAGATGTTATCGAAACCAATGGTGCAATGAATATATTACAGTTGGCGAAGAGAAATATGTTATAAACATTACATAGAACATGGAATACTATTGATAAATGATGTTGGATTACCAAGGATATTTTTCAAAATTTCGAAACATTTACTAAATTCTACACATGAAACACTTTTAGAATATGCCGATAAGTTAATTCAGTTTAAGCCTATATTAAGAAAAAACCTCGAATTATCAAATAATCCCAAATCCGATCCTGCCAAACTTCATAGCAGACATCGTAGAACCTACAAAAGGATGCATATTTTTCTATAGAGAGCCGAGGATATTACAACAGAACACCTCTGCAAATGACTGTTCGCTATGGACACAAGGATGCAGCAGAAATGCTTATTCAACTTGGCTCCAATGTAATGGTCACAGATTATCTTAAGAGCAACATGTTACACTTGGCCTGTAAGAGTAAGAACATTGTAATGTTGAAGTATATTATGGCCAAAGATATCTTTAGTCTAGAGAGTCGGACCAAAAGGATGCATATTTTTCTATGACATCTTACAAAGCTCTACAAATTGCAATAACTATCAATAGACAGAAATCAGAAAAGGATTTAAAACAAACAAGACGAATGGACCAAAATAAATAACACACCATTCATCACATCTTGACACATAGCAGATTTGATTTCAATATTCAATCATACATAGACTTCTTTCATTGAACGATCCTTTAGTTTTATTAAATTGAAGAACACAAACAAATGCACCTTCTGTAAAGAATCTATGGAAACACATGTCCTATTATTGCCCGATAGTTAATAACATTTGGGATAGACTTAAAACTTGGAAAGAGCAAACAACAGACTCTACACTGAACCTCTCAAAACGCAATATATGTCTCAGATATCCTGCAAGACGAAATATCATTCTAAACCTTATTATAACAACTGTAAAGTATAGCATATACATATCAAAATTAAAGGGTTCTTTACCCCAACTCAATATAATAAAACAAGACTTATATCGTATACACGATTGACAAACTCATCTGTTCCTCCCATTACAATTATTCAAAATTCATGAAATTCCGGTCTGTATGCCATGTCTATGTATTTGAACAAGAAATAAAACATTGTGTTACGTTAGAGGGTGACACATCTCATTACACGATTCTGATAACTCATATCCAGAGAAGACGGTTATCTATTTTGGAAGAAATGGTATAAAGTGACAATTTTGTGCGAAGCGGTACTATTGGAAATATCAGCATTCTCAATTATACATCTCGTTCCACTAAGAGCTAAGGTGATCGTAAGTATGCTAAGGTGACCTTAGTGCAGTGTTAAATAATAGGAGTTAAGGTGTAGTATAGGTTGCCTTTTGAAAACAGGCCCTGGACCCATATTTCATATAAGTTCTCTTCGCATTAAGATAGTCGTAAGTACCATACATAAACAGTGACTTACGACTATCTTAGCACTAAGACAGTTTCGAAAATATGGGCCCTGGTTGAACGAGGGAAGGCATTGTTATACTGTCATAATATTACTTTCTCACTCCACACGATGACAAAGTAATGGATATTTGACAATATATTCATTCCAATTGGATAAAACAGATACAGTGACAAAGGTGTGGTAATACAAAATATCATTTTGTTATCACACAACTCGGGAGGTCCGCTCCGGAGTTCCACTCCCTCGTTGTTGATACTTCACTGATTGCATGCAACACATGTGTCATCATGTAGCTATTATCTAATGAAAACAATATTATGAATTGTAATTTTACTTTATGAATCTTAACCGTTTATAAAAACAAGTGCCTGTTTGTAAATAATCATCTTATTATTTGATGAATGAATGGAAAGACATATGTCCGATTTATTTGTCTTTGTTTGCTCGATAACTTGAGTTAATTACAGCTATTTAACATTTAAATGCAAAAAGACTCATAGTTTCCGCGAATGAAACTCCTTTTATTATGTTTTTGAATTGAAAGAAAGCGCACACTGTGCATATATCAATCTTAAATTCTTATTTTCAAAAGAATACTAATCAACAAAGGATATCATTTTACAATTTGTCGACATTGCAGTCTCCAGTCTTCACTGGTTGTTAACACGACTGATAACACTTGCATTTGAAAACTTCAGGCCAGAATTGTTTTGCAAATGTTTGTTTAATATTGCAAATATTGTATTTAATTTATCATTCTAAGGTTGCGTATTTTAGACACACATGGCTCTCTCTTTAGTAGGATGTTGACATTTTCGTTTTACAATTTGACCTCCATCAGATACATCACATAACAATCGCCATGCACTGGTATATTCATTTATACTCATATTTACTCATTCATATCAATATTGTCTTGTACCGATATCCAACTCTTGAACTGATCAAGGTGCTTTGCTTCTCCCTATCAGTGGATGCCGCTCTTAATGACACATCCATGTCTATCTCATTGAGCAGCATTCAACTCGTGCATGCACGAAGCATATACGTTAATGTAACTTGTCAACCGTTACAGCTTGGTAAACTGGACACAAAGTCAAAACTTTGTGTCCAAATATACTGCACGTTGCTATAGCCGGAACTACATGTGGGTGTACATCTTCCGTGCAATCTAGGAATCATAACAATCTGCAGATAGTGAGCTCACAATCTACAGATTGTTCAAACAATCTAGGAATTGTGATATACCCTAGATGTTTCGTAACATACACATATTCATGTGGTCATAACGGATTAATTTATGGATTAATTCATTTGGATTCATGGGATGTTAAGTGCACATGCTTGTGTACTGTACACTAGGGTTTGCGATAATAGTGAAAGAGTCTGTAAACAATGTTGACTGGAAGGTTATGAAATAAATTCATACGTATGTGCAAGTTAGAAATACATGCCATTTAGATAGTGATCAAATCTAACATTGTTACTTTTGGGATTAAACTACCTTCAATAGCACACATAATTGTACTTTTTCGAGCCGAGTCCTCCGCGGGAGTCGCACTCACACCCTTATAGTCAGGTAACTATCGACAGCACTGACCGTACCAAGAGCTTACCATACGAACACGGGGCCTTGACAAAATCGAGGTCGAACAATCGATATTTAAGCTAGTTAACATTTAACACTCCTCTGATAGATGTAGAATGACATACTGAATACATTAAAAATACATGCCATTTTGATATCTGCCTTCTGATACTAAATAAGCCGGAAAATATGGTCAAAATGATGTACTTAGGTCAATGAGTTTTCTGTGCTTGTAGTCGCTGGCTCTTATTAACACTTTAACATTTAGTTATACTGTGAATCTCGTTGCCTCAATTTCGTCTTTTGTGAACCATAGGAGTGTCAGGAACACACTATCAATTGATCCATGAAAGATTTGGTAGAAAATGGAACAAATGAAAAATCGCTGATTGTAAATATACTTTATCAACCCAAGACCTATTTGGTTTCGAGATGGAAATACTTTTTGCCTTAAATCTCGTTTTGTGTTATTAAAAAAAGAATGCAGGTTTATTGCATTTATATGTTAGCAAGTAGAGAGATTCAATATAAAATATTGCACATAATTATAACCAACTAAGTGTTTGATTGGGTACATGACAAATAACTTTAAACAGCGGCCGTTGATTTTCAGGCAAAAATGTTTAAAGGTGCTGTAGCACGTTCTGCTTACTGAAATAAACTGATCTCCCGAAAAGGTTCTAAAATGAAGGTAAATGAGTCCATTTCCCTTCGAGTGGCCATTTTAATACGTCCACGTCAAATTAGTTGACTGATGTACCTAAACAATCAGAGTAAAATTCTTATTATGTCACCATGGTGGAATGGTCATTTATCTTGCTGCCTGAACTCTCAAATTTGCATCAGACCTACAAATCTACATCTCACACTGAAAATTTCCACACCACTGTCACTTTATATGTCACACAATTTTCTTCCAGTACGGATAACCGTTTCGTATGGATACGGGGTCATGTAATGAAATGTTTTACCTTGTAACATTACAATATATTGTACAAACTTTAATAATAAATTGAAAAATGAGAAAAGTAAATTTTCAAAAAACGTGCTGCAGTGCCTTTAAAATAAGTCGAATAAAGTAGACTCTATGTAAATCGGACTGTTATGTGCTGATTAACGCAGTTTATAACTACCGGGCAAAAGTAAGTTTTCACCTAAGTTTATTTCGATTAATTCAATATTTAAAAGAAATCAGATGTATTTGACTATGACACGATATAATAATACTTATCTGCAGTAGTAGAATGACTTTGTTGGTGACTGAGGTTAAATTTTAGTTCAAATATCTTTTTGTAATGAAGACAGGGTTAAGAATGAAATTTTCACCAACATGACCCCTGCCCTGTTTAAAATGTTTTAAATCTGTGCAGATTCAGATTTATTTATTTTCACATAGGATATGTCTTATATGTCGATGAACAGTTGTGTATCATCAACAATAATTTAAAAACAAAATTAAACTTAAAATTTCATTTTTTTTAAAATATTAAAAAACATGTAGAAGTATTTATTGAACTGCTGACTAAACACCTGTAATCAGTTTTGGATTATGACATCGAAAACTTGAGATATTTGCAATTGAAAATCATATGCTAAAATCAAAGTTGCACAAAACCGTCGATTTATGATATTTGGAAGATTCGGGCCTGGTTGACCTAGGATATGTAGGTAATGATAGAAACAAAATTATAAAGGGGCAGTAAAATTCTAAATGAGAAGTAAAGCATTTGCATTTTAAGCATTTACACCTACATGTTACCGCCTCTCACTTGATCACTACTTCAGTGCGTTATTGGGAAATGTTAGAGCATTCAGAAAAAACAACATTGGCTGCTCACTTTGCACCATAACGAGAACTTACTTAAGTTACAACTTATTGACTAAGTAAATTTGACTGGTGTTTGGTGAAGAGAATCGAACCGTATTTCAGGGAATTCCATTACAGTAACACAATTTGAGGCCGCTATTTGAAGTAAAAGACTTCTATTTTAGGGCACATGTGAACGGGAATTGAGGAAGATAATTGTCGTTTATTTTTATGAGGGACAACTGCATTTATGTCTCCAAATAATGTATTACAGTTATAAATTGTTTGCTAAGCATATTTACTGTGGTAGTTTTCATAAGTTATTTAAAAGGTTACCATCAGTCTGAAACCGTAAACCATATTTTGACATTGATATTGATTCATATCTGAAATGTATATAGATAATATATAGATCATATATCTTTCATTAGACAGATGACAGTACAACATGTTTATGCTAATACACGTATGTTCACTGCCCGGTAAGATTTAGTTAAAATTTAATTACCGTGTTCTCAATTGTAGCTCAGATTAATAATCGGTATGCTATGTTTTCAAATGATTTAAGATCATTTAACAAGACGTATAACCTAAATAACCTTGTTTCATGTTTGCTGATGGTTTGGTAAGGCCACTTTCATATTTACTCAATGTTGTGCTTGTGTTAGATGGTGAAAGCTGCGATGGATAAAGAAAGGAAAATACAAAGAAAATTGAATGAATTCATTGCTATATGTCGTAAAAAAACGAGCTGTTTGTAAGTTCAGATGTTTTTCATAACTGCCTGTGTATGTCTTTTATGATTGATAGTTGATACAAATGATCATATTTTTCATGATTTAGGTATGTAATTTCTATCGTTTGAGTTTGGCGAATTAGAGAGAAATTGCTTTCTCTTTGGTAATAAACCAGATAAAATGGGAGGTTATGCCTGTGAAGAGAGCGCTGTGGAAGATGTCTATAAATGTGACGTATCATGTGTGTGTCAATGTATGGTGTGTTGTATAAAGGCAAATATCGTGGATTATAAAGATGTGACGTGTGTGCATTGTGGTGGTTATGTTTGGGCTACATTTAATTTTGGGCTGAGAAGTAATGCCTCAAGGATAGGAAGTGATGGTGGTGGCAGTTGAAGTGATGATTCACGACTAATGAAGGGATGGATGAATCGAGGTTTAGGTGATGGCTAAGGTTTCACGAAGTGGTACATGTAGTTGATTGCTTATACATAGGGTATGACGCCTAATGGTTATTGTCAATAAACTAATGGTTCATGGCGAATTTTATTGAAGTGTTCTTTGATGAAGTGGTGATTTATGATGGGATGGTTCTTGGTTGATAAGGTGATTGTTCATGGATATGAGATGACTGTTCATTGTTATGAAGCGGTGATCATGGGTCATGAATTGAATATTCATGGTTAAGAAGTGTTCACCGTTCACGTAGTGACGGTTCATGATTTGTGGCGTGATAGTTCTTGATTATGAAGTGAAAGTCTATGAATATAGGGGACGGGGTTCACGAAGTGATTGTTCAGTTATGAAGTGATAATTTATGATTCGTGAAGTAATGATGCATGGTTCATGTTGTATAGGTTCATGAATTGAGGATACATGGCTCATGAAGTGATGGTTCATGGCATGAATTGATGTTAATGAGTGAGGGCTTGGATATGTTGACGTGTGAGTATTTGAGTAGTAATTTTGACACTGCTGCAGTGCCGAGTACGGTGTACCTACCTTATGTAGGTAATTCAAGCTTACATTAACACCTGGGATGTGCAGTGCTTGGTGCCTACCTTGTAAGCGGGTTAGATGTTACAGTAACATCTGTAATATGCAGAGCTTGGTGCCTACCTCGTATAGGTAATTCAAGCTTACATTAACACCTGGGATGTGCAGTGCTTGGTGCCTACCTTGTAAGCGGGTTAGATGTTACAGTAATATCTGGAATATGCAGAGCTTGGTGCCTACCTCGTATAGGTAATTCAAGGTTACATTAACATCTGGGATGTGCAGTGCTTGGTGCCTACCTTGTAAGCGGGTAAGATGTCACAGTAATATCTGGAATATGCAGAGCTTGGTGCCTACCTTGTATAGATTGTTAGATAATAATAATAAATGGCAAATTTGAGAAACAAAATTACATGCCAAAAAACGTGTTACAGCGTCTTTACATCTTCTTCGTCTTCAAAATTTAAAAATATATTTAACATATGCATATTCAAATATTGTTTTTCAGTGAAACAAAGTTTATATATAAAATATGGAAAAGTGCAATTGAATCAAAAATGTATGTATAGATCATAATGAGTTTTCAACGACATACACAAAGAAAAACAGTGATATGTTAGATTAACTCTCGCTTACCATCACGTTTGCATTTGATATTTAGCAACAATTTATATTATCAGTATATTACAAGGTTCTTATCCTAAAGATGAGTGGTTATGTAGTACATTGATATAACATGCTCTTTTTGTAACCAGTGCTCGACAGTGATCTGTATGTGAATATTTTACGAATGCTTCATTCTGTTGTTACTCGAGCGCAATCGATCAGATAAAATAGTCATTGTGAATTTATATGTGACCATAATTTCTCCTTTGATCTCACTCAAAACGTAAGCATAACCTGAAGCCAATAGCTGTACAATATATGTCATTTACCTTCAAATATGAATGAGGAAACGTTAATGGTATGAATACTACATTATATATGTAATACATAACGCAGTAAGTCTATAATATAAGTTGTATGCTTCTCACGAGGGTAATACGGTCTCATGTACCATCTTTGTACCAGTGTCGCCCGAGTCTTCAAACGAGGGTGACACTGATACAAAGATGGTACATGAGACCGTATTACCCGAGGGAGAAGTATACAATGTATTTATCTTTCCGTCATGTTAGATATTGCGTTTTGACTGCGAGTGACTGATCAGCTGATATCACTTGAATGACCTTGACCCTAAACGTAAACAAAATGGCGTCGACTGATTTGTCGTATAACTTATTACTACAAACTTTTAAATGCCTTAAAACGAGTTATTCTTTATTTAATTGAGTGTGCAAACAATGCAAAATAAGATTTGTTTCCCAACAAAGCAGCAACTATTGGGAAAATAAGTCTGTAATTAATAGACCCGTAACATCTGATCGAACTGTTCAAAACTCCGTACACCGCGTGCGTCATTTTATAACGTCATTTCACCATAATGCGACACCTACTCTCAGCTAGGAGCTGTTACTATGGCAGCGGGGTGAATGAAATTTGTACACCGTGAGACTGACGGGGTAGATGAATAAAATGTAACGACCGTTAACCAATCGGAAACGAGTATTTTACTGTAAGGAAAGATAATATACTTTGAACCTTCTATCTCTAATGTGGACGTATTTGCTTAGTTCGTTCATAATAATGAATAATGAAATACTACAACTTAAACGCTCGTTATTTTTGTGTATTTTGATAATTAATTGTGTATAAGTAATTGCTTTGCGTGGACCTGATTCGCTGAACACTGTCAAAGAGATTCAGTTCACACCTGCATGAACTTAATTTCGTGACGTCATATCCAATTTAGCCACGCCCCCCATGACGTGAGGTTCATGGCTGGTTGCGTTGTGGATGTTCATTGGCTGAGGAACGCGTTGTAGGCGGGGCTAATAATCCATAGACGTTTTGATTTGACATCTTGTGCCTTCATACGCGTAAATAGTACAGCTCTATGTGTTGTTAATTTGTATATTTGGAGCAATGAAATATTCTCAAAACATCAGCTACAAGTTTATTCATTTATAAGAATCACTTCAAAATTTATAAAGTTCATGGAGGTATAAACTTAAAAAACGTTGTGCAAACTCGGTGTATACGCATCAAAAATTAAATCAACGAGTGAAAGATACGCACAAGCTCTCCGAATACGATTCCGATTTTATTTACATTTACAAATAGTTGTTATGTTAGCAAGGTCAAAACAAAGGACCGATACATTTCATAGTTCATCTGTCAACTGAAATTGCCTTTCACTTAACTTATTTATTTACGTATCAAACACTATATTTAAATGTAATTGCCAAAGCTGCCGATACACAATAACATCAAATTTATCGGAAACGCTAACCAAAACGAAAGGCAGGCTACTCTTGTCTTCCTCTAAACTAGGCGCCGTCTGATGAATGTTCATCATATAGCGCAAACGTGCACTTAAATTATCTGTAACAAGTTATCGGCATTTGTTTAGACCCGGTTTTCTCGTGGTCTGTGTTTACTGTTTTGGCATCTGTTTAAGCTTATTTTAGTGTTTGTATAACCTTGGAAATAATTATTAAACCATATAAATATGGGAATTACCAGTGATTATTTTGACAAAAATGATTGAGCGACATGTGATACAGACCATCCGAGCAAACAAAATAACGTTGTGACTTGCGACAACGTTGTAATTTGGTTATGGCAACGTTGTAAAATAACGTTGTGACAACGTAGAAGTGTATGGTCGTGTTGACGATGAGACAACGTTGTAAAATAACGTTGTGAAAAAACCTACAAACAACCTGGGTGCAACGTTGTGAAAAAACCTACACACAACCTTGACACAACGTTGTGAACATACCTGCGCACAACCAGGACGCAACATTCATTATTTATTAGCACCTGTTTGTACTACCATAGGTAAAATAATGTGTAAACCTGGAGGCTGGTACATCTCAATGGTCCTCTGTCAGTCCTCTCCTAACTAGTTTCAACTTGTTTAAAGTATGTTCCAAGATGAATCCCTTATAACCTCTTTATCTGCAGGCATCATTTTCATAACTATATCTACTGACACACTTTGAAAGAGAAACAACAAACATAAGCAAGCTACAACTTCAAATATTTAACAAACAAAACCGGTTCAATACTGATGTTTTACATACTGGTATATTGCTGGTAACCTCAGGTTGCTTTTCTGAAAAGGAAGAACTTTTGTTTAGCTTTCGTTGTGTGTCAGTATACAAGCTTTGTTATTCAAAGTTAAATCAATAGATAATGGAACAAAGACAAGTTGATGAGTTGCAACATGTTATTTCATATACAATAACATTTCTCTTAAGATTATACCGCATTCAACCTTATAAATGTCCAACTTCTTATGAATGCTCCAAATGACAAAATTTCTGTCATTTGGAGCTTGAAACTTCAATGTGATTTAAAAACCAACCATCCCTTTCCCCTTAACTTAATTGTTTATTGTGATTTATAAGGTCTCACCCTCATGTCTTTTGATATCAAATATATCAACATGATAAAAGTTTAATATTTTACTACTATCAAAGTGAGTTGATATATTTGATATCAGAAACCATAAAGGGGAGATTCATTTTATTATCCAGATTCCTTTTTCAATACATTAAACAAAATCAAACTTTTAACAGCACTGTGGTAATGTCATGGCAATATGACAAGACAGTTATGATGTCGTGACATTGTGATGTCATATAGTTTACGATGGCAGGACCTGACCCTATTTGGTGTCGCTGGCACTTTCTTCCCTTGGCTGTCCCGCAGGTTTCTCCTGTAAACAAGACTTTTTTAAATGATATTTAAAATATAGTTTTTCCTTATTAGAACTCTACAAAACATAAGGAATATTTTATTACATTAGATATTTTAATTGCGTAGGATAAATCAATTAAACAAAGATATTAGGAATGTTACGAATGTATTTATGGTAAAATGGTAAACTTGTGTGAAAACATTTTAAACTGTAAAAAAGCATGTGATACTTACTTTGCAATTCTTTCCTTTACTATCCTTGAAAGGGCAATGCTTAATTACTTCTCTAATCGCCTTCTTCAAACCTCTGCAGTCTGATTGTGGGTTGGAAAGTCTCATCTGTAAATATAATATTTCGATGAAATAGGGACAGTTTAATTATCAATTACCATCTGCAGGGGTACATACATTAAATTCACTTCTAAAACAGTTGCGGCTAACTGTGACCATTGTGAACAATTTCACTTATGTCTTCTATTTATAATCATTTAAAATAAGTAAGCAATGACGCCCTAGAAATAGAATACAATTACTGCTGTTATTTGAAGTGATACCTGAGTAAGTCATACATGAATACTAACCGATGATAGTTTTGCAGATGTTCGTATCCTTTTTTTCATTTCTTTCCTTTTCACGGAGTACTTGGACCAGATTTCATGCTTGTTCACTTAAAAAAGGATCTTTGGAATTGTCTTTATCATAGTTTCCTGCCAGAGCATCGCAAAATATTTCACCTATAAAAGAAGAGTATTATGTTGTTTATGTTGTCACAATGACAGTACATATCTGCACTAAACCGTTCTAGCTGTGAAAGCATGGTGAGGAACACTAATGTCAACTTTGCAAGTTTTTAAATCTTGTGTAAAGGTCCCTAATCCGTTTACAGTATAATCTCTGCATGTAACTCGGAGTTTGCTAATTTACCAAAAAAAAGGAGTTTGCTAATTTACACCAAAAAAACCCAGCTCAGATGAACGGTTTATTTACTTGTGATTATTTTGTTTGTATGAGCGGAACATGGGGATACTCGGGATACTCGTAAAATAACATACAACCCGTCTACCCTTCAACATTAAAGGTTTGTGACTGTAATACCAGATGTCTACATCTCAGGAGGGCTCAGCTCAGCTCAGATAGGAAGCTTACTTAAGGATTCAGCCATTTGCCTGAATCCTTATTGTTATTGGCGTGTTTATTATTTCAAGATTTTTGTGTAGGCGACTTCTACAAGAAGGAATGCAGCTATTGCACCCAAACTTTGTAGGCTTACCATGTAGTTTTGCAGCGAAGCTTTTGGGCCCAATCAATCAAGCCATTAAAGGTTCAGTTCGATTTTAAAGTTAGATTTTTAACATGGGAAACATTTTCAAAATGCACTTAGAGACATGCAACTTGTGTTGAAAGATGCGCAATGACAATGCACGCAGAAAAGTTAACACGACGAATACGAAAGTCACGTGGTTTAGATGCCATTTTGATTTTTCGCACTTTTGAAAATGTCCCGACCCCATGCACCTTTGACAATCTTCTCCTCTGAAGATACTTGCACCTCGAAGCTGTAACTTACACATTCATACAGCTCACGCATTGAAGAATACATGGTGATGTTGTTCATTGCTGAACTCCAAATACTTGTTGCACAGTGACCTCTCGAAGTTAGATGATTTTCTAAAAAAATCAAACTTCAAGGGGACATAACTCAAATACCTACCCATCGAATTTTATGTTTTTTCAGGAGAGTAAGATTTGACTATGGTCTTTATGAATCAATAATAAAATCGCTCGCGAACAGTCATTTCCGGTCATAATAGAGAACAACTTTAACATGGGGAACATTTTCAAAATCAACTTAGAGACTTGAAACCTTTTGCAAAAGATGCGCTAAAAATTGTATATAATAAATCTTGACAAAGTTGTAGCTCTCGTGGTTTAGCCGCCATGTTGGTTTTCTTTGACATGTACATATTGGGTATACATATTTCTAGGGACATGTTAGAAACCTGTAACTTGTTTTAAAAGATGCGCAATAACATTGTTAACATGTCTCAATTCATTATATTTCAAATAATTGAAGCATATATGCGCTGAATCTTTTTATCGTCGCTTGCGACTATATTTGTTGTTTCTTTTTCTGTATATTCATTGATCACTTTTAGATTTAACAACATTGTCCATCATTATTGTGATAATGCTTGTTAAGCGGCTCTGCATTGGAGGACTTCGTCTCAATAAGTGTCACTACAATTACAAGAACATCCAGTTCTCTAAAGTGTTTATTACTGAATCAACTTAACAGGTATTTGAAAATACCAAAGAGTTTGTTTCATTTCAATGTGCTTCATGGGCAGATTTACATTCATTTCACACGTGAATTACATTGAATGCACTATGAGTTAGAGAGCCTAGTTCACTAAAATTGTCTTGCGAGAAGTATAATTATTCGAGATACATGGTATTTCAAGTAATACAGGTTCAAATTTCATAGTAAACATGTGATGTTAATTATATAGTGAGTTTGCCTGGACAATTATGTAATTGAAAATATCACTTTACTTGATAGATTGAAAGGCTCAAATATTATAATGTTGTTTCATAGGCACTCACACAAAATCGAAATCGTTGATAACTAATTCTCAATTGTGATGAATTTAAATAACCTTTTTCTTTCTTTAACAGAAGAAAATTACTATCTTATATGTCAGCTTGGGTGAGATTTTAACCTTCAAGATACTGTTTAACCTCCTGATAGTCTGTGCATGTACTATGAACTTTCTTTTTTTTTTCAAATTGCAAAATACTATAGAAATTGATATTATTGTTATTATATTCATGCTTACTCTGATTATAATTTCTACATGAGATGAAATCAGAAAATACAAACACAATAATACAAGTAATCAGGGGTTGTTTTCATTTTGTTAATAAGATAAATAAAGTTTCATTTACTTATTTGATATAATCTATCATATAATATTATAATATATAATATGTTATAATAATATATCAGATTCATTAAAAGAAACACGCCGATGTAATGCGTTTTTTTCAAAGGGTGCATATTGAAATTTGTTATCTATGGTCACACAAGCCAGTGCCAAGTATCAAAGGTAAAAGGGGAGCTAACTGATGAGGTTTAAACCAAGAACAAAGAAACAAGCTGCATGCTTGTTTCATTGTCATTGAGAATCAATGACATACAGACAATATGATAAAAAGATATCATTTAAATGTGATGACCATAACACAAAGTCTAACACCAACTAGCTATAGGAACATATATGAATGGTCTTACCTTAATAATGTATTTGCAGCATTCCAGATTCCACAAAACTTCTAAGACAAAATGATGAAAAGTCCGCTACTATAAAATGGCGTCGGGGAGAATGATGGAGCTACTCCCTGACCCAGTTTCTTAGAACTTAGAATGTTACATCAGTGAAAATCTGTCAATATTATGGACTGGAAAATCCTAAACACATATTTATATATTACATGTGGTATTATAATGTCCTTTCCTATAAGTTTATTTTGAATACGTGAACAACTTAGATGAATGTTGAAAAGCAACGTTGTCACAACGTTGTGTGAAGGTTACGTTGGGAAAAAAACACCACACAACTTCCACACAACGTTGTGCCAACGTTGTGTGTTTGCTGGGATGTGTTTATTCAGTTATTGAAGACAGAAATCTGTACAAAGTGTTTCTATTTCAGTTCCTCAGAACAACAAATTAAGGGCAGGAAATTATCAAAATAATCACAATTAAAATCAATAAAAAGCTTTCATGCTTAGAACAAATTCAAACATTAAATTTACTTTTAAAAATTAAAAAAAAAACTATTCAAGAATGAAGTTGTCAGTCTAATAATGTTTAATTAATTATTCATTGATTAAATTCATAATTGTAAGGGGTTTTCTGTATTACATTTTGTAGTGACTGAAACAGAAAGTTGATTCATTCAATTTTAGAAGTATATTCAACATATTGTACAATTAAAGCAAATGTGATTTTAGACGGTAGTATAAATAAATATATTGAAGAAACGGTATATTTTGGTACATGTACTGGCCAAATAACCAATGACTAATTGAACATCTACGAGATGAAGACACTGAATGTTAATAAACTTTGAAAGGATGCTCTTAGCTTTTTTCATTAATAATTTTACTCCTCACTTCTTTATTTTGACGAGTGAAATATTCATGTGTGAAAATAATTATCTGGAGCCCTGATATACAATATTAAGTAATACTTAATATTGTATGTCTGTTCAAACACAAATGGGACGCTGAAATAGCTATATTTCAAAGGGTATTATGAGAAATAAGTTTTAGTATTCAAGTTAAAAGTTTATGAAATATGGAAACTCGCTATGGTGGCAGTTTGAAGTCAAACGTATGTAAACTTGAACAATTCGGTTGCATCTTTTCCATCTAACCGAAAGGTTTAAAATACATCTTCTCTTTATCCGGTCATGAGACTCAGCGAAGCCCAAAGCCTTTGGTTAGAACTTGAATCTCATAGGTATGTGTATGGGTTTTTGTGTGCACGGTCATTCCCCTTCATGTACATGTACATGCGGTGCTTACTTTAAGCTATCTGCTATCACCTATTGCTAAATATTCCAATACATACAAATACACGTGCACCCCTGGGAAATTTTCATAAATAATATTCTTTCTGCTAAGATGATGAATAAAACTTTCCTTGGACTGGTTTTCAATCTGCATGATTTCCAAATTCAAGCTCATGCTTGGAATTTACGGCAGATCAGATGGACCAGTTTATAGGATCACGAGACAATCATCAAGTTTCCATTATCTGATACCTTTTCATTTGTTTATGCTTTCATATACAAAAATATTAGCCTATCCCCATTTCTTACGAGTATCACTGAGTCTCTGGGGTGAGAATTCAGTCCTTGGAAATCGTGGATGACTTTTAAGTTGACCTATAATGCCAAACACGAGCACTGTAGACCTTGACATTCGAAAAAGAAGTATGCAAGACGGAGTAGGTCTATTTGACAATCAATATTTATCCCAAATCGGTTAGTCCCGTACAGCATTCACTGCAATATTCATAAACAGACTCATTATCTATTGACTGAGGGCATCATCTTTTTTTCATAATATTCCTCTCTCAGCTTAGCTACCTTTTGGCGCTAAATAAGTTATATCCAAACCACTGAACTAAAAACTGTTGAACTGAAAACTTTACACCATTTGAGTTTCAAGGAGGATCAGACACCAATATGTTGATATTCATTATTTGTATAATTGGACAGGCTGCTAACGGTGTGAATGGTAAATATGTATCAACAGTTTTCATATTTTATGTTTTGATGATTGAAACAAGAAAATGATACTTTATTTGTTCATGTCATTCTATTTTAATTCAGAGCCATTTTAACGTGGTATGAAAGAAGCTATCGCAATCGTTTGTTTGTGTGGTAAGTAACATGACAACGCCATTATTAATGTGGTATGTTAGAAGACACCTCCATTGTCTCTTTGTATGGTATGCAGGAATATATCTCTATTGCTTTTTTGTATTGTATGTTAGAAGAAACCACCGTTGTATATTTATATGGTATGCAAAAAAAACACGGCCATTGTTTATGTGGTATGCAAGAAGATACCGCTATTGCTTCTTTTAATGGTATGTTAGTTAGTAGTTTATGTGATTTGAAAAAAGGTGAATATAGTTGGTTGCTCCGACTGTCTGGTAGTATGTCTGTCTTTTCGCTGTCCGTGATCACATCTCTTCCGGGAGCAGTACTCAAAAACCGTTAGGCCTTGTTAAGGAGGAGGGGACCCAGAAATCGAACTCGCTTACGGCAACATTTTGCGACAACAATTTATTGTTGTGAATAAGTCACAAAATATATGGATTACGTTGTTTGAGGCATATGCTTATCTGTACACTAACGGGGAGCGCCTAAATTTACCGTAACGCCTTCATAACGGTCATTTTACGACATGCCGCATAACTTTACCGTCACCTATATTCGCGGTAAATATGTTACCACATGCATTATTCGAATTACATGCGTATCTCAAGTTAGTGACGAATTTAGATAGCCTGGTATACACACCGTAGGAGCGGTGTACGCCTGGAAATAGTTAATAACAGGAAGTGAGCGAGTTGCCACGCGAGAGGTGAGCACGTTTTATATTTTAGGTGTAGGCAAATTGTCAATATCTTTATTTTACGATCTCACATTGTCCCCCAAATTCATGCTGTAAAATAGAAGGCTTTTATGCGTATTGTCACCAAGTTTCGCTAAATATTGTTCAGTTACTAACCGTCCAGCCTGTAAAAAAATACCGAGCTGCGGCAAAAGGTCCGCCAAGATACGTCTTCTAATCCACATTCCAACTTTAATTGATAAATAAACGAAAAACAAAATACACCAACATTTACAGTAATTATCAAGCAATCTTTATGCCAAATTTGAATGCATAGACTTGTGCCGTCATCCTTGAAACACCAACACCCTCAAACTATCAGTGAACGAGTTGATAATTCCATAGTGAACGATTTCATGTCAAACCGTCATTCTCTCATTGTACGCTTTAATGTGGCCAGTCAATACATTTTGCAGTGAGAAGGTGTGTTGTAGTTAGTGTATTTAGATCATCTGCATTACTATTTTGCATATTCTTGCTCAACATGTGCCAGTTTAACATTTCTGTTTATCAAATAGTGCTTAATACCTTATGTACGACTTCAGACGGCCATTTATTTCTTAATGACAGTGAATCTTATTGGCAACCATTGATCATTATAATAGCTATAACATTCGCAGTGCAAATTACAGATGGAGACGCTAGAAGTCAGTGGGATTTCATTGGATGGGTCTCTAAATGAGTCTAGAGCCCCCCTTCAGACTTCCACGCCTGTCAAAAGCAAGACCCAGCGAGTGATGTACCTTTGCGGTATTTGTAGCCAGCAATACTTATCTCAAAATGGGCTGAGGAGCCACTCTCGGCTTGTGCATGAGAAGAATGCAACATACAAGTGCAAAATTTGCAGCAAGATGTTCATGTCCAATCAGCATTTCATAGGTCACATGAACATTCATTCAAAATTGAAGCCCTACAAATGTTTGAAATGTAAGGTCCAATTTGCCTACACCGCGGGACTAAGTGATCACAAGAAAGTATGTGAAAATGGGGATCCATCAACAACACAGGTCCGCTGTGATCAATGTAACCTAGAGTTCAAAACGGCCAAGTACCTGAAGGATCACAACAAGAGTGTTCACTCTTCAACACTGCCATACTTGTGCGAATGTGGGAGAAGATTCAAGTGGCGTTCCTCACTGAAAAAACACAGGGACACCACTTGTTTGGCCGCCAAATAATTTAATTTCTTAATTGATTGAACTCTTTTATATGCTAGTTATGCACGTTTTATATTATGTGATGTATGCCTGTTATGGTTAGTTTGTGGAACGAAATTGTGACACTTGTTATCAGTTTAATATTGCCTTTGACTAGGAATATTCTTGCCTGTCTTTTCTCTAATTTCGGGAACAGATACAAGTATATCAATAAAGTTTTCCTATTGCCATCTACAGCTAGCCAGGCTATATGTCTTTGGATCAGTTTATCCGTCCCATTTGTAATTATATTTTCTGAGCCTCTGAATGCGGGAAAGTATCTCTGTATCATTCCAACAGAGGGTTTATATCCTTTTGTTCGAGTCAACTTTTTTACTTCTGAAATGTTATTACAAGACATATCTCACTGATGGTGTTGAGGTGTGATAACTCGTATTTGGCATCTTGATTTCTTTACATTTATATTACCTTTATTTCTCCAAAGTTGAGATTGATTCTCATGCCTTGGTTGTTTGTAGCAATTTGAAGTCAGTTTCATACTGGTTCTATGGTTCTGAATTGCCGATCAAAGAGCACATGATTTTTTTCACATTTTTATCATGTGAAACAATCACATAAACATAAACAAAATCATTTCACTTTTATCATGTTTACTGTTCTTCATTCGTTGAGCTCTACATTTCATCTAGTTGTGCTTTCACACTGGCAGGTAAATGAACACAGTGAGACTGCCTCGATATCATGTACAGTTCTATTCGATTTCTATCCCAAGTCTGACATGCGGCAGAATTTTAGTCTCATTTCTCCGATGATGTTCTCTCACACCTTTGGCGCCTCTGCTATACTGTCCAGGTCTGGACACTGGACTGGACACCGCTTTTCCGTTTCCGTTTCCTTCTGGGACCATCTTGGGAGTCAAACGAGTGATTTCTGTATTACAATTAAAACAACTCTTAAGGTTTCGATCTAGCCATCAATGTAAAATCCTATATATTCTCTATGCTATATCATGAACTTTGAATTAATGATTTGACAGTCATAATATATAGACAGGTGACATTGAGCGAAGTCACAAAAGCAAGAATTGAAAAGTTCAGATAATAAACACACACATTAGAAGGTTGGAAAAAAACATGTTGGGAATCAGCGTTATGAGTTTTTTCATTAATAATAATAATGATAATTTTAATAATGATAATTACTCCTGTAGTTGCACATACTACTCGCCTGACGTGTATGATGCTCAGGTCATTGATGTCTGTAGAGAAATTCTCATCTGTTTCACGATTTCCCAAGACACCTCGATGAAGTTCATGGACAGGGTACACTGGAGCTCTGGAAGTTGCCATTTGGAAAGTTCTGAAATGACATATTTACGCAAATAATACACATTGATATATGCCCGCATATAGATGATTAATCAAAAACGTCTATTGATTTATTATCAAAAACATCCTTTTCAACATTAACAAACATCTGAGAAATATTCACATAACGTGTTTTTGATTTGTCATCTTATTCTGAACGTTACACGGTTTCACACTGATAACAGATAAAAGAGGCATTTTGTAAGTTTTTTTTAAAGATGAAGGAAATCCATGTTCTATTGATAGGGAACTTCTTTATTGTAATGAATGATGTTCTCTGTCCAAAGAATTAGCTTTCCTGATTACAGATATTTTAACATGTAATACCCTCACAAGATATATATTCTAACCTTCCTGGATTGAAGCGCATAGCCATGAGTTGACATGCATTTCTGAGACATTTCTCCACCAGCTCAGGTTTCAAGGGTCCTCCACCAGTCGGATGAATGTCCTCGAACAACGAGAAGAAGTTCTCCGCATCAAGTGTCGACACTGCTCTTGTGTTGTAACACCCGCCACGCACAAACGAGTACAATTGGATCTTTCTCTCAATGCTGGTTACAAGTGCTTCGTATGTTACGATCGGGATGCCCTTGACATACATCCCTGGTGGTGGGAAGATTGAGGAATCATATTTTTTCAGAAGCCAGCTCCTGAGACGAAGCCTGAGCTGTAAACGGTCCATGCTGCTGATTTGAGGTGTATCTTCGGCTTCATACCATTCTCTTATGAGCTGACAAAAGTGGGCTTCTTTCAAGTCTCCATTGTCTTCCATGCACTTTTGAACTTCATTGCTAAATGTTTTTTGAGCGAATGCGTTACTCTGTTTGTCAATGAGGTCGTCAACATGGGCAAGTGTAAGTCCACTGCAGTTGTTTTTGTTGTCTTGTGCTACACGCAACCATGCATTCCGCGAGATGCCACATTGTAGTATACCACTTGAACAACATTTGCTTCTCAAGTTGGTAAGTATGTGGTGACTGTCTACCACACCAAACATTGGCCTTATAGTTGAATTGTGGTTAATTACCCACGGATAAGAATACCATGTCAGTGTGATATCTTCAGAGTCATTGATCCTACAACATGACGAGTATGGAAATGATTCCTGCCAAGTCTTCTTCTCATGTGCCCAGTTCATCTCAGCATAGACAATCATTAGCAAATGTTTTGGAAGTTTTCGGACACATCTTAAAGACAAGTTTCGTAAAGATTGAACCGTGTGTTTCTTTACTTTGGCTGTTTTTGAGACCGTTGTGCCGTGACCAAGTTTCATTGAGCACAGATTGACCAGTACCTGTTTTGATGAAGACAACAGAACAGATTTCATAGTTGTTGGATAGAGCTGTTTCAGAACTCTCAATGTCGTCTTCAGTTCCACCAAAGAAAATAAATAATGGCAGTGGTACGGTGGCATTTCCATCTTTGAACCAACACATCTGAGGAATAAAATACGAAAAAAAAGAAGAGTTAATTCAGAAAAACAAATTATCTGACGAGTATCGACTGACAATAAATCGTTCACTACCAGAAAATTAATTCGTTCAACTGGACAAACTGTCGGTGTTATCAACTCGTTCACTGAGAGTTTGAGGGTGTTGGTGTTTCAAGGATGACGGCTCGAAAACGGCACAAGTCTATGCATTCAAATTTGGCATAAAGATTGCTTGATAATTACTGTAAATGTTGGTGTATTTTGTTTTTCGTTTATTTATCAATTAAAGTTGGAATGTGGATTAGAAGACGTATCTTGACGGACCTTTTGCCGCAGCTCGGTATTGTTTTACAGGCTGGTCGGTTAGTAACTGAACAATATTTAGCGAAACTTGGTGACAATACGCATAAAGGCCTTCTATTTTACAGCATGAATTTGGGGGACAATGTGAGATCGTAAAATAAAGATATTGACAATTTGCCTACACCTAAAATATAAAACGTGCTCACCTCTCGCGTGGCAACTCGTTCACTTCCTGTTATTAACTATTTCCAGGCGTACACCGCTCCAACGGTGTGGGTATAATTAACTGATAATTATTCGTTCATAGTGCACTCTTAGATTGATAATGTGTTAAAAAATTATTACACGGTAGGCCGTCAAAGTTACACTTGAAATCATCAAAACTGCCGTGACGTCAGGTTGTAGGTAAATGACGTTTTAAGTGATGAAAAACGTTAAGTGACCCCCTGTATTTGAAAGGATTCGGAGTTTATTCATTGAAAGCGAGCGCTTAATTTAAATACACCAAATCAGTCCAAAAAGACGTAATTTGCCGACGGGTACCCAGCTAACACGCGACGTTCTCACAACGTTATTTTTACGTCCTGGTTTGGTAACGTCAGGAAATAACGTAACTAGGACGTTATTAAAACGTTCTTACATAACGTCATTCCACTACCAAGACACAACGTCACACGTTACGTTATTAGGACGTCCTGGCAACGTAGTTTTCAAACCCAAACTCAACGTTTACATAACGTTGTAAGGACGTTTTATCTAAAATATTCATTATTTTACAGTTTGTTCTATGTTTCTGTGTGTTTATACTTTTTTAAATACGTGGTCGAAGTCTGAAAGTATATTACCTAAATTCATGTCATGGTTGTGTTTTATTATTGAAATTAAATGAATTGTAGGCCTTAAAAGTTCTCAGAACGTTATTTTGCAACATTTTGACAATGTTACATATGACGTCTTGCGGACGTCCCCACAACGTCCAACAAGTTAGATGCATAACGTCCTCACAACGTTGTAAGGACGTTTGACTACATCCTACATTGATTACATCATGTTATATTTTTTAATCAATCTTTATACTTGATTTAGTATATAAATACCCTAATGATTATAAGTGAAATAAATTCTGAACACGCTTTGGCCTCAACTCGTAGCCTATGATGTTAATGTCAAAATACAATCATATATTTTAAGCAATATTTATTCAGCCACGATTTTGTATAAGCAATATAACTGAATTAAAACAAAAATTAATACAAATGTTTTTCAATTTTATTGTGGTACCAAATATTACTAAAATGTTTTGCATTCAAAAAGCTGCGTACGTTTTCGCGCCAACGAAAATGTCTATGACGTCATATGCCAAGATGACGTCACTATCGCGTACTTTCGCCGCCATGTTTGACGTCGACGGGAATATTTTTATGACGTGTTATCTTCACTGGCGCGCCTCTTCATTACTACAAGTAAGTAAAGTTATCTACCTACATATTAACACTATTCAATATTAACATTAAACACAGACGACCAAATACTTTGTGATATTTGTCACAAACACCTAGACAGCTGATCAACCCAAACGTCTGCAAGACAGTCCTCGCACATTGCATAGCGTGTGCTGAATAATATTATATATTTATATGCATCACGGCTATACTGTATTTACGATAAATATGATGAAATTTGCATCTACTCTGTTAGTAGAATATAACTGCTTAATGTGATTACATTGATTGAACAATAGACGAATATTTTAGGCATGCCACTGGCCCAGTTTTACTGTCACGCCCGGTTTCAGAAACACAGCCGAACTCTTTACAGGGTTACGGCATAGCATAACATGCTTGATGCCGTGTCTTCCGTCACAAGTGTTGCACGGAGTTCCAAATTGTTCGATCAGCTGTTTGTGAGTTCACTGGGTGCAAGCTTTGTTCAGTTCCGTTGTTTATTTTGATTGTTGCAATGCGTCAAAGTAACTGGAATAATGATCCTTGATTTCATATGCTGATAGCTTCACTGTAATTCAACAGTGCCGTGCCATAAGTTAACGGACATTGACGTTTTTCCATAGACTTACATGTTAAAGGGGCTGTAGCACGTTTTTTGCAAATTTTATTTTTTCAAATTTCTCATTTATAATGATAGTTTATGTCATTTATATTTACTTTAGAGGGTAAAACATCTTATTACACAAACCAATTATATGTAGTGGTAATAACAGTGTTGCGCGTAAAGCAACAATTGCATGGCGGCCATTTTATTGTGAACACAATTTATTATTTTGAATGACAAAAAACGATTCCCATAGCTTTACGGAATCATGTACACTCATTTTTAACTTGATTTTCCGAAGAGAGAAGGGTGTTTTACAATTGGTGACATTATTTTTCAAATACATTTCATCGACTTATTTCAGCGAAAAAACGTGCTACTGCCCCTTTAAGTTAGTCAAGGATAATAATTTTCATAAAATAAGTTCTCGTTGTATCAATCTCACGTTTCACAGCTTTATTTGAAATCATTTCAGCTTGAAGAACATAATATAAATTACATTTTCTGACTTCAATTTCACATAGTTTCATCCGATTCACCTGCATATGTACATTAAATTAAAACGTTTCCCATAGATCGCCATGTTAATTTCTCACAATTTTGTATATGTGTTGTTGAAATTACTGTTATTCCCTGGATAGAAAACGGAAAATTAAACATAAATTACGAGGTTGTAGCCAAGATGATTCATCACAACCTCGATAAATGTGAATTTAATCGGACAAAAATTGCATCTATGAAAATTATTTATCCTGGACTAAATAAACATGCAAGTCTATGGAAATCACGTCAACGTCCGTTAACTTATGGCATGTATATTTTATTAAAATTCCAAAATGTGTTCATGAACAACGCCAAATATCGGGTGAAAATAGTGTACTGTAGCCTAATTCAGTAGAGTGAGACCAACATAGAATTAAGCAGAATTAACTTGTGCGTACAGGAATTAGCCTGTGTCTTTAATTCCTTGTCAATGGTATATATTTGAAAATTAAATTGCTTTCAAGAAATATTTGTAACTGCATATGGATTTTTGCATTTGATCAACAGTGCCGTGTCGGATATATTCGCAACTGAATTTGAAATAGACAAGTTGATTAAAATTAAATTTCCTGGAGTCTATTTAACTTAATTTACCTACAATTATACATAGAATTATTTCTTATTATAGACCTCCATGTAGACAGTTTTACACAACCATGTGCTATCAATTTGCTATCATTGCGTTGATTAAAAAAATTAAAAAATGTTTAACAGAAATAGTGAGACGGTATCCAAGATAATTCCTGAAAAAAACAAATGTTAACCGGATCAGACGAAAATATATATTTTAAACACTTGTATTTATGCTACACTAAATATATTAACTCTGATAATGGCAAGGTACGAACATAACTGGCATGTCACTACTGTATAGACTTTTGGCAATAACAATATTTAGTTTCATACACCAGTCTACAGTACCTGGTCAAAAGAGAGTCATCAAAGCTGAAATCCCATAGACTTAACCATTGGAAGGATAATTTACATTGAGAAGAAATCCTTTTTATTTTTACTTATTGTACACAGCAAGGAGATCATATCTGCTATACAAACTATTACCCCGTTAATTAGTCTTTGAAGGACAACTGATAAAGCGACACATGTACAGCTTGTCATACCGCTGCTTCATAGACCGCCATGTTCTGACGTTTTTGTTTAAATAGTGGCATTTTTTTTAATTGTCATCCGAGTATATAATAGAAATTATGGTTATGCAGCAGAGATGATTTCTCAACTTGTAGATACCTTTTGTAAGCAATTCAGCCAATAATTAACCAATGTAAATGCAACGGTTAATTGACATGAAAGTATATGGGAATTTCAGTTTTGATGACTCACTTTTTGCCAGGTACTGTACATTCTTGACACGATACACTTATCTATATAAGCGGGTGGCCATATTATTACCATCCTAGGTTACCCAGGGTTTTATATATGCCCCGTTACTATAGTGGAGAGTAACGGAGCATATATAAAACCCTTGGTAACCGAGGATAGTGGAGAGTAACGGAGCATATATAAAACCCTTGGTAACCGAGGATGTATTATTCCGTACATGTAACGTAATTCCCATAGATATAGACGTATCAATTAGCTGTTACAAAAATAATGTTCATGAATCTATTGTTTGTCGATTAATTATGAAATCTTTACCAAAGAATCATCTCATAATTTACATAATTACATAATTTATCATTACATAATGTCTATAATAATTTCTGACAATTATTAAGAAACCTACCTCTTATCAAACAACACATATACAACATACCGATTAGATTTAACATGGCCGACAATGGGACATTGGAATCACAGGTTGTACATCTGATTTAAAGAAGTGCCATTCAAAAACTAATCAACTGATTAATGAAAGTTAATTATGTACCTGTAGCTGAGATTTGTACCAATCTGTCCACAAAATATGACAGCAAAGGGAATGTTGTTTAATTCATGAAAATTATTCTTGCAACAGCTAATTAACACGTAATTAATACGTCACTTGTACTTAATAATACGAACACCTGTATACATATGCCTACACTAAGAACTGTCAGCAGTATAACTCGTATCGGTCGAGATTACCTTCAATTCTAAAGATCATGTACAACAGTTCTAATATATGTTTTTCACTTATTTGATACATTCTCGCTTGCAAATGTTTATGCTATGTTACCAATGTAACTGTATGATAACTATTTCAAAGAAATAAATGTTATTGGTTACAATTAGTATTATAGATATTATATACAAACGATATAAAATTTGAAATTTAACATACATATAATACATTCTCTTTCAACAGTCGACTGCTAGAGACAGATGAAAGAGCCGGACTGGAGTTAGGAGAGGCAGGGTGTTCTAGAATGCTCCGTCAACACAGAGGGGGCCAATACTGTTCTCAGGTATTTACAAACTAATGATATGCAATTATACTTTATATCTGATCTGTCCTTTCCGACATAACAAAATTCCAACAATTAAAAAACAATTCCATTACAAATCTCATTAAAATCATATTTTTAATTCGTTCCCAAGGTTAACTCAAGCTTCAAAATTTTGGCTTGTCACTCATCCAAGATACGGAATCCAGTTGTGCCTCGTGTTCGCTATCAGAAATCTAAAAGCATGCATTTCCAACGGGAAAGTAACAACTTCCGGCGAACACGGAGCTCTACGGGATTCCGTCAGCTCTTGGATGTGTGACAACCCAAATACAGTCTGTAGGTTTAGCCTTAGAAACGAATCAGAGATTGATTTTAATGAGATTGTTACATTACATAAATTACATAACCATCCTTTGTATATAATAATTCAATAGTAATGCATTTCATACGGAGTTTATAATATAGACAATATTGTTTTAATGTTTTTTCTCTTTAAAATTTATTTCTATTTTTCTTTTACAGAATGCTGCTTCGCTGATGAAATGAAGAAACATGTGCTTTGAAGACATGAAGAATCTCGTTTTTGCTTGTATTTTCTTTTTACAGGTGAATAAAATTTTATGGAAACTGTCACTGTCTATTTGTGTATTGTTCAATTTTGGTTGATAACTATCCCGTAATTGGTACAGCTGGCCAGAAATATAATATACCATATTTGCTGTAATAGATACTCTGCCTTTTTATCAATCGCACCTTTACTCCGAAGCCTAGCTCTGTTACAAAATTCAATTGTTTTATAAGGGATTACGTTATTTCACTATCATGAAACACCCGGCATTCTTTAGAGAGCGGCGTGTATTACAGTAAATAAGGTATATATATATATGCAGTCAAACACAATTGTGCTTTATATGTGTAATTTGGTCAAATATCGAAACCTTCAATAAGATAACGTTGTAGGGGCTGTTTAATACCGGGACGTTGTGGGAACGTTATTTTTTGGTCTAGTGAAAGTCAAAAATAACGTTGTGGGGACGTTATTTCGACTCCACACGGGAGACGTTCCGGGGACGTTATGTGATAACGTTATGGAAACGTTTTACTTGGACGTTGTGGGGACGTTATTTTTTGGTCCTGTGAAAGTCCAAAATAACGTTGTGGGGACGTTATTTCGACTCCACACGGGGGACGTTCCGGGGACGTTATATGCTTACGTTTTCGGGACGTAAACGTAACGTTGTGACAACGTCCTCACAACGTTAATTTGTTAGCTGGGTATATGCTCATAGCTCTTTAAATCGTTTGGTTACCCCCAAAATTTCTTACATAATAAACTTGCTATTTTGAAAAAAATTAACGAATTCTAAAATATTTGATTTCATCGTCCCATCTCTCCTTAACGAAACTTAATATGTTGACTAACCATCACATGCAGTTGTGCCTTTTTGGTTTTTCAATGTTCTGGATTCATTTTATTTTGGTGGTTTCTGCGAACATGTAACTTTGAAATGTGTTTCTGGAGCAGAAATCGAAAACCGTTAAACTGTTTGTTTACTAATCACTAGGAAGAAACCTACATTGCTGGTTTATATGGTGTGCTAAAAGACACTGCAACTATTTATGTAATATGTATTTGTATGTATTTGTTTGTTTATATGATACGAGTATATGGGAAGAGACCTCCTTTGCTGGTTTTATGGTGTGCTAAAAGACACCGCCAAAATTTAATGTGGTATACGTAATAGACACATGATGACACAAGTGGTGTATACAAAATATCATCGAGCTATCGTCTCACGAGGGGATAGCGAGATGATATTTTGTATACACCCACTTGTGTCAATCATGTATCTGTTTTATCCAATGGGCAACGTTCGACGATATGCCCCTGTCACGTGACATGATTTTCGCGCTTCATAATCAGTGTAGAGAAATCCGCTATTTGAGATAGTTGACCCGTTTCACTTCAGGAAGTCGGTTGGGCTTTGGAAGCAGTCCCGCAGGTCCCTTTTTCGGACGGTGTTTCCGAGCCAGTGTGACAAAGAAAAAAAGTCATGTGAAATTTCTTCTTACATCAACATACAGAATTGTCAAGTGAATAATCATCATCCCCAAATGACTGTTCAATTTTCCCCGCTGGATTGATTATCTTCTCGTTTATTTATGACAATTTAAAAACAATGGTGTTGTTTTAGAATTTTGTTTATAGTTTCTAATCAGCTGATCATTTTATCAGTAAAGGAGTACTGAGTGACATTTGTTTTGTTTTTCTACTGAGCGACACACAGCCCTTTGATGTCATCTGGATTTGCAACAATGTTGTAATTACTCAAGGTCGTCAGCCAGGTGTCTGTAGCTCCGCCCTTGGACCGTCCTGCTGCTCCACTGTGGTCCTATCAGAGAGTTAAAAATAACTGTGGCTGATAAATAAGTGACGTCATAGATATTACCACACTTTTCTTGATACATGATATATCGTTTCAAAAACATCAAAGGGAATTTAACCGCCCATTGGATGAAAGAAGATACCTCCATTGCTGGTGTATATGATATGTCAGAAGACATCACCATAGTATATGTATATGGCATGCGAGAAGGCATCGCTATCATTTAAATTTGTGGTATGCAAGAGGACCCCGTCATTATTTGTTATGTATTAAGAGAGCAGACATCGCCGTTGGTTGTTTATGTGGTATGTGAGGAGACACCTCAATTTCCAGATACCAAATACCAGATCAAGTTGTGATAAACAATTTTCTAAATTAATAAAGAGACAGTAACATCGTCCGCCTCAGGAGATGTTCACATGTTTCACATAGTTACATATCTATAACATTTTCAATCGACGATTGTGAACCAGAAACAGTTTTTGGAAATATGGAAAACATTCCTCAAAGCACTTTAATTTAATAACAGGTTTCTAAGTGCACGCTGAAAGTGATCTTGTTTCCTACTACATTCATTTGCAAATACTCTGGAAGTACTATCTTCTGTGTAACTCCGCATATTTCTTACACAATTTAGAAGTGACATCAAAGCCCTGAGTGCACATGCCCATGGATGATACAAAGATTATGATTTCCCATTTAGTTAGCTAATTGCTCCCTCCAACAACCGTGAGTGAACGCTGGAGCATACACGCAATAGTGACAGGGCGGGGTATGTTATTTTCTGAATTTTTAGGTTACAGCATCATTTGTGAGTTCTTATTTTCAGGAAATAATAACGTGTTACTTGGGAAACCAACTAAAACGTCCAAAACTCTTCAGGGCTTTGATGGTAATAAAGCAAATGATGGTCGCATGGATATATGCTCCTTAATTACACATGGAAAAAGAACTTTTTGGGAAGCTGATTTACTAGGTGTATATAAGGTCTCAAATATTACCATTACACGAGGCGATGAAACTTGGGGTAAGTAAAGAGTAAAGAAAAATAATGTGTATGGAATCTCATACCTAAAGAGAAATACCTCGTCAGTCACATCAACGAACTAGTCCTATCGAGTCCTAATGAAAATTACATATCTTACCCGATTTTTGCTGATATCTATCAACATGAGTTGTTTTAAGTAACAGATAGTCGAGAAGTGCCGAATGAATTCTTACCGCAATCATTTAGTGTATATGTGGTATCAGAAGATACATGGATGAGCTTGTATTTATCGCACAAACCTTTGTCAAAATTATAAGTAAAGGATGAATAGCTGTACACAAAACTGCATACGGTTTATTGATAATTGAACAATGTTACGGTATACCAGTGTGATTATTATGATCCCATACCATTGTTATTTTGTCAACGCTGTGGCGTCAAGGCACTATCGTGTTGTAATGAATGCATTCTCTTGCAGTGGTATCTATAATGTAGACGCTTTTTAATCTCACATAAGCAACATCTACTGTTAGAGCCATTTTTTGGCGATAAATTATATTTATTATGCATAAATTCATGATGGTACTTTGATGAGAATACAAACAAGATATCGTTTCTAGCTACCACGCTCAATACTGCAAAGATTGGAGTGTCAGAAAATGGACAGGATATGTTTGTTTGTGGAGTGTGGCCTGATCTTCCTCGTACAAACAAAACAATGGTCTTTAAATGTTCTCAGCCTCGATCGGTCAGATTTGTCAAAATATGGAAGACTAGTTACATAGGACTTTGCGAGGTTTCAGCAGAGGGAGTCAAATCAGGTATGTGCAGACAAACGTTACCTTCAAAAATAAGTATAAAGTTACGAGTTATGAGCCATTTCCCAAATTTCAATTGAATCTTTTCCAGGTTCCATACAGTTGTTATTGGTTTCTTTTATTGGTTGGAGGCGCCGACGTCTCCAATTTGTATATTCAGTTGGGATTTAATACTATATTACAGTTTGAATTTTCAAAATAAACTTTCAACAAATCATGCTTGATCTCTTCATATTTTGCAAAGATTACATGACCAAACCTGTAGAAAATTGTTAACCATGATTTTTTTCCGAAATAAGTATCCCCTTTTACTGACTTAAGATTTCAAATTGAAACGCCCTTGTGTTATTTTGAATATCAACGTTAGTAAACATATATACGATTTTTCAATTCAAAACCATTTGGACCAGACATGAGCAGACATTTACCAATTCAGTGCATAATTTCGCACTACAGTTTCAGAAAATCCAAGACACTTTAAACGCAAATGTAATCCGCTCGACACAATCATCTACTAAACGACAATGTTAGCGGTCAATCAACAAGCCAAACTTCCTCTCAGTTAATAATTGTACTCAGTTTACTAATAATCTATTCATAAATGATATACATGTATAAACAAATATTGAATAGAACCATATTTATGTCCAAACTGAAAGCACAAGGCATGGGATACCGGTTCATTAGCCTTGGACTGAAAATCTATTCATATGCCTTTCTTCTATAGATAATGTCATATGCTTCACAATCAATCGAATTGGCAAGTTTTAAATGTTTTCAGGAAAAACAGGCCTACATTTTCTTATTGCTGGAATCTAGCAATGACAAAACTCCCAAGAACGTTTTGATTAAATTCATAATATATATGCCTCCTTCAAAATATTTTAAAATAAATCGGAGAAGTTGAATATTAACTTTTATTTTCTAATGATAGATTATATATAATAGCATTATTTTATGAAGAAATATTGTTTGTAAATTATTAATATAATATATACCATTTATGTCACACAACTTAAACGATCGAGGTACAATTCTGTTATTTGAGACAGTTAACAGTTAACAGTTTGATGAGTAATCAAAGCTTTTATTCCCAAAATGGCCACTATGCAGTCTCCATATTGCTATATTTACATATGAACAGAGACCATCAAATTCATTCTATGGTCTCTGATATGACATACATATCCTTTTTATATGCATCAAGCCATGCCTTTTTAAAGGCTTTTCTGGTTCAGTTTGGATCCGATTAACACTAACATTTTGATCCTTTTGTTTGTGACATCAGCCAGTGCACCGGGACACTCCTTCATCAAACACCACAAAGACAGATCTGTGTCTGATCCTGCACTTGCTACCTACACGTCAACTTCAAGTCTGCACTGTGTGATTCTCTGTGACGTAGATGAGAGGACCCTGTACGGTCAGTACAACAGAGTTACCGGACTTTGCACATGCTTCAGGGTCATCAATGAGACTCTCCTCACGGATGAACCTGGTAGTGACATTTACTGTAAACATGGTAAGAGTGTTGTGTATCATGAATTATATTGTTATATAAGTGTAGAGCGGTAAACTACCCGAAAGAGACGCTTTTGAATGCGGTATTCACAGTTTGTAAACTAATATAAAGAATGTCATCATTTATTAGAAGGATACATTCTCATTACAAATTGTGTGATTTAGTATCATTACGTTATTTGCAAAAAGTGTCAGATCGCACTTGATCCAGACTTTTTTTTATAATGTATAACATAATAACAAAATAATTACCGTAGGAAAGCATCAATTATTTTCATGTTACATCAAATTTATTTTTCCTATGTCTGACAATATGCCATTGTTTCTTTTAGTATCAACCAAATGCATTGGAGAAGGTTGGCAGTAAGCGACGTGACTAAGTGAATGATGAAGATACGGTCCTCATGTATTACCACCCTTTCGTCTGAGAAGACTCATTGTGTAAATGATTGATGTCGTTTGTCAATTTGGAAAGAGGGGTATATACATATATGATTTACATATGCACTCCTTTAAACTTTTAAAATGAGCAGTCTAATACGCGTTAACGATATTGTCTGTTCTTATAGTTATCCCCTTCCACTTTAAAAAATCATTCACATCCTCTGTCCATTTGTCCATGTATTTTCATTGAGGTTTTAAGAGACGAATATATGATTTACATATGCATCATTTATACTTTTAAAATTAGTAGTTTTATAAGCTCTATCCATTTGTCCACGTCTATTACACGTCAGATTAAAGTCTTTGTCAAGGTCATTAATACATGTCACCTTCTGATAACACTTGTACATGTATAACAGTTGTATGTACATGCATATCATCTGACTGTACCTTCGTCATCTGTAACGTACATATAAACATTGTAAAACAGTCTCTTTAAAAATAACATTGCATTTGTTGATTGTTGTAATTGTGGATTATTGGGTGTATTACCTGTGTGGAATATGATCGGAGGTGTGAATTCATATTGTTTTTTAATTTCTTCTACTGAAATCGTGACGATCCGCATTATATAATATTAAGAGACGTTTTCCCGCAAATGTTATTTTGTTTAGCAACAACTATCACATTGCTCATTCAATTTACCAATTTACAAGATTAACTCGCTTTGAACCATTTTAAAGGGGCTTTAGCACGTTTTGGCACAACTTTTTTTCAAATTTCCCATTTACAATGAAAGTTTATGTTATTTATATTTACTTTAGAGGGTATAACACCATATTACACAAACCAATTATCCGTAGTGGTAATTACGGTGTTGCGGATAAAGCAAAAATTGCATTGCGGCCATTTCGAATTAGAAAAACGATTATCATGGTTAAAGCGCACATTGTACATTCATTTTTAACTTGATTTTCCGAAGAGGGAAGGCTGACATTAATATTGGTTACATTATTTTCCAAATACAGTTCATCGACTTATGTCAGCGAAATACTGCCCTTTTAATGCGTGTGACATGAAACAAGTTCGAAAATTCTCCTATTGCTTGCAAGCATGATGTGTTCAGTAAGCTCCCGCTGTGACTAAAATTGAACCAAACATACCAAAACAAGACCTGGAACGGCAAAAGTTAGCAATTCAGTTGAGAGGAGTTATCGTACAACAATAAACGTTGCATTTTAGGAAACTTTCGTTTTGAACGTTTGGGGGCGGGATAGCGCAGTAGTTAGCACGTTCGGCTGTGGATTTGGGGATATAAACATCATAGGGATTTGGAATGGTTTCAGTTAAAGGCGCGTAAGAGATATTCGCGATTAGCAGTTACAACGCCTCACTTATGTTCACTAATAGTCATGTCTATGCTAAGTGGGTGGTAATACAATAACTTGCTGTCCACTGATACTGTAGTCCACTGAATACACAACTGATAAACTATCATAATGGCAAACACCGTGTCGTGCTGGTCCAACAACGAGATACTCTAAAATAAATGAACTGTATGATAATGACAGCCATGCGATACGTTGATCCAGGACCAGCCAATAGTTTGTCACCAAATCGTCTTGGAGATGTGAAAAACAAAATGTTTACGACCAGAACAATACCAAGATGGAGAACCTGGAGTTCATTAGGTTGTGACTGGTTCTTTAAGTTTTGTGTATATAAGACTCAAGCATTCAGTGGACTGACAGACATTATGTACCTGCGATTGCATTGTATGCTTGTATATGTATATGTATATATGTATTGCTTGACTTGATGATGTATTAAATATTGAAAACTCATCAGATGTTCTGTCCTGAGTCAATGACTGAAGGTAGCTCTGTTACAAGAAGGGGTCTCTTGCACTAGGTGATTATGGCCGCTTTCCACTGTTTGTCAATTTCATAGTAAGAGTCGTTAAATAATGGCTTAATTAGGATTAAAAAAAATGACTGACCATAGATATGTAAAAAAAATCTTACGAAATGCCACTTCTTTTTATGCAAATGGCTAAGTAAACTGAGTTACTACGTAAGAAACATGTTATACTCTTATGGAGTTGTGTACACACGTGTGTGTGAGCTAACAAGGGATACACAACATACATTTATTTATCAGTGAATTCAAACAAAGAAATACAGATGTTACATATCAGATTTGTTTTCTTCAATACATAATATATTTGTATTATCAAATCATAAACATTTTTAAGGCAGCTTTGAAACTCAAGTTTACATAAATTAAATTCATTAAAACAATTTAAAGGGCAATTTGGCAAATACCCATTGTGGTATACTCCAACTGGAAAGTGGTCTACTTTTGAATATTTTACGAATGCTTCTCACTGTTTTTATCCAAATCATCGATTGGATTTTGACATACTCATGGTGGTAAAACTTGAAGAGTTTATCTTCTTTGCTATCAAAATATAACTATAACCCGATGTTTATGGATGTGGAATATATCTCAATTACTTGATATGAAAAGCAAAGACATATATATTTGTTTAGCATTAATTTTTGGCGTAAATATGAAAGTCGAGTAAGAAGATTAAAGGGGCAGTAGCACGTTTTTTCGCTCAAATAAGTCGATGAAATGAATTTGAAAGATAATGTCACCAAAAGTAAAACACCCTTCCCTCTTCGGAAAATCAAGTTAAAAATGAGTGTACATGGTTTCGTAAAGTCATGGGAATCGTTTTTTTTCATTCGAAATAATAAAATGTGTTCACAATAAAATGGCCGCCGTGCAATTTGTGCTTTTTACGCAGCACCGTTATTAACACTATGAATACTTGGTTTGTGTAGTAAGATGTTTAACCCTCTTAAGTGTTAATAAATGACATAAACAATCATTATCAATGGGAAATTTGAAAAAATAAAATTTGCAAAAACGTGCTACTGCCCCTTTTAAGCGTATTGATCCTTATTGTAGAAATACTACTTACTGAATATACATGTATGTTTAACCTTTATTTATTTAGATGTTATCTTACAATAAGCCGTGTTGGCTTAAAGGTGCATCCAGTGTGTTGTTGGGAGTCATGTGTGCCAAACATTATAGATTGTGTTAATTATGAAGAACTACTGACTGTTGTCATAGAGCCGATATAAAGGTAAAAGTAATGATTTCTGATCGAAAACAGGATATTGCATCACAATTTACGCACGTCAATTAGTCAAACGTAAATTTGGAAACTAACTTATAACTTTGGGTTATTAATGTTTTTAAAGGTCACAATTATCAACAACTGTGCATGCATATGTGTAATTCCGGTTTCTGCACATGTATAATGAAGTTGCTCGATTTAAAACTCGCAAATATGATATATTTGGCGATTGGGATGAATATGTTAGTTGAATTGAATTAGTTGAACTAAAATCAGCACAAAGTGTATGTATGGCGCATGTTTAAGCCAAATACAAGTTTTGCTGATCTGTCTCTTACGAATAATGCGGAACATTAATGTGTTTGTACTGGAGTCTAAACTCACGTGCAAAAGAAACGTCCCCATACAAAATAAGGTATTTCAATCGACGGGCGATAAATGCGACTGAACAGCGTTACATCTTGTCTTCAGAACCCAACAATACTAAATATGAATTTTCAAAACATTATCTATTCATAACTCTGAGAAACACAAGTTTTAAGAAATGGTCGTTTTGGAATCTCCTTAACTAGACGAGATACAAGCCTCAAAAAGCCAGTTTTGGCTTGTTTTGTGACGTCCTACAGTAATGACGCGTCAACAAATTTAAATCAAAGAAGGTTATTTATGTCGAGGTAATCTATAATTAATTAAATTTCTACTTTTTCAATGATTTAAACTTAAATACCAAATATTGTGGGCCAAAAACATCTTTAAAAAACGATATTAGCACCCCATGTCTATTTGAACAGATGTAAAAATAAAAATTGCATACTCTGATTTATGAAATTGTGAATACTTCTTTACAAAATATGTGGCTACCAAATACATTCAAAATCTACTTTCTCCGACATCAATATTTTATTTTATACTGTTTTCAAAATGTTGGGACGTTTCTTTTGCACGTGAGTTTATTACCTTTCGAAACTGGCCGATGGAGTAAAAATGACAAAAATATGTAATATTAAGATAAAGTAAATTATGTAATGTCTCCATCGGTGACGAATTCCATTTCCTTATGGTATGCCCATTTCAAAGTCAACTAAGAAATAGATACACACATATGCTAACGAATTATAAGTTACCGTCAGTCTTAAATCGGAAAGTCAATGGCCATAACTCTGAAAATATTAATACGGTCGGTCCCAAAAAAGCACATGTGTATCACTGATGTATATCCAAAGCATGTGTAAAGTTTGAGAAAGATTGATAAAAAAAAACTGGGAGGAGTTGATTTCAGAACACGAGTACCGTCTTTGGGACGGACGGACGGGCGGATGGGCTGCGCCACGACAAAAACCCCTTTGGGTTACACCCGGAGGTTAAAAATGCGAAAAATGTATCAATTTATAGTCATCATTTTTCTTAAAATTAGTTGATACATTTTTGCCGATTTCATAGATCTTCATTAAACGCCTTTAAAACTGTTGAACATATCTATTTGCGAATTCACTCATTTGTATGAATCGGACACGTCTTTGTATCCACACAAGATAAAGTTGCCAAGCAATGACATTACAGTTTATCCAATCTCATGTAAGAATGTCGTTCCCTGGTCTATGTCACCATTAACAAATATCAATAAACAGCGTCGTACAGGTTGATAAATCTTCCAGAGGGTGATAAATGTTTTATATCCCGCAACATGAATAAAGCATGCATCCAAGTCAATCATTCCACGTCACGTGATACAAGTTAAAGGTCAGAGTTTTAAGATCGATCAGCTGTTTTCTGTTAAAAACTTTTTGTGTTAATGATATTTTGAGACATGCGGTAAGATAAATACGTTATAACATTCAGTTTATTCGGGTGATATCGTAATTTAATCAAATCGGTTACCCTACAAATGTCACCCTCCACTGAATGTTAGACTCATAATGTGAACATTAACATTATGTAATAATGTAGACTGTTCTGCACATTCGTTTTAACTTAATAATTCATAGTTTCATTGTTTGCATATTGACCATCAGACGGGGCTCCGAGCGACCTCCGGTGTGCCTTCCGGGCTTTATATTATTATATCATTGTATTTGTTAATATATTTGTCAACCGTTGTCGTATTTGTCTGTTCCTACAAAAGCGTGTTCGTTATAGAAGTCAAAATAGTGTTCACCCTGGAACTCAGAGGGCCAGTCAATGCTCATTTATACTAAACTAACGGTCAAAGGAAAATATACACCTCAATTGTTTTCGATTAATTCAATATTTTAAAGAAATGAGGTTCATTTGATTATGGCATGACACAAAACACCTTTCGGAAGTTTGAACCACTTAATTGATGACTGTTTTACTGTTTAATAAAATATATTTTTAAAAAGTAGACATGGGTAGGAATGAAATTTTCATTAATATTAATGTGTGGAAGACGAGCACATGTGTTATATGTCGATGAACAGTTGTGTATTATCAAAATAACTCTTGGGGAATTTTACAATTTTAATTTTCTTTTCACAAAACACATAGAATTATACACATAGTATTGTTTTACTGATTAAAATTTTGTACTAATTTCCCACACTATTCTGTGTTTGAATACGTCGTCGAAAACTCATTGAACACATCGAACACACATTGAAAATTATACATATGAACAACTGAGTGGTCTACTTTCTTTTGACAGTCAGTTTATTTGGTAAACGGACACGCTGAAGAAATCACATTGTAATGAGAAATCATTTGGAATATTGAAGAAAGACTTTTTAGTACAACTATCAACCAACATTACACTAAAAACAATTGGAGTGTTGCTAGCTGTAAGCCACTAGGATTCACTGTCAACATTGATATGGCATTCGCTGATTCTATGGTATTATGTCAATTTTAAATGACATGCGCCTACCATCTAACACACACTGTATACTATTCATATATTTAATAATTACAGCTGCGTACGGAAAGTTTGTTCACATGCATGTGTATCTTAGAGCAAATGTCATGTGAATTGACGTTCATTGTAACATTAATCAAAATATACAACAAACAATGACAGGGAATAATCATATGTCAATGTCTAAGACAATCATTCTCGCACATATCGTGTGATCGTCATGGTAGTGGTGCATGTTTACGAAATTTGGCGTAACGAAATAGACAGAAGGGGTCAAATTTTGAAAATTCAAATTTCATTTATTTTCAAATAAAAGTTATCATATCGACTAAATGAGAACAAATCGAAATAAATACATTGAATGGCTGTACAGAACATATATGATGTATGTTGCACCCCACTGATCAGTAATTGTATATTTCACAAAAGAAAATGAAAACTGCAGTTTTGAAAATATTGACCCCTGGTCACTTCAAGGAGCTGCCAAAACACTATTTGACACACTATTTGACACCAAATCAGATTATGTTATGGAACACTAAACTGTCTTCTTATACTGCAAAGCTAGAAGATGATCGATCTAGTTGTCGCCTTGATACGATGCTTCAAAGACATGCAAATTATATGATATTTGCACTAAAATACAAAAGTAGGTGAACTTTCGGTACGCAGCTGTATATGACTTACTCTTTGAATCTGAGGTATGTATGATTGATACTACAGTTTAACTTGAACTTTCAAACCGTTTATAAGCCAGTGAACAAACACATTATGAAATCTATTTCTTAACAATCAAACTTAAACTTAAATTCAAACTTTGAAATTTAAGCGATTTTCAGTAAATAAACTTTTGAATATAAAAAATCTCTGCAAAAAGTGTACAGTGCATGATAAAACAAATGTTAAGTATTGTCTTAGATCATGCGCTAAGCTCCGCCCACAATAATACTGCATCACTTATGTGTCACTACGCGCAAAACGTAGTTCACAGGAAATATGATTAAAGTATTTAATTTTTGGTTCTATTATGCTGTTTTAATCAAACTTTCAAATAAAACAACAATTAGAATTCACGTTGTAAGGTTTTTAAAAAGTTTAATCAAGAAAAGAGCATGTGATAGCAGTGTAATAATTGCGCAATGATAAGCGATAAAGTAGTACCGCAGGTTATTTTTTGTAAACGTCAGGTTATGAAGGTTATCCTTTTCAGCTGTCAGTCTTGTGTTTATGAGAATGTATACCGGTCACATGACCTTGTTTAATCCAATCAGCAGAGAGCATATCGCTTAAATTTCAAAGTCTGAATTTATTGGGAAATAATGACCCGGGCCATATATTATAACTTCGAGAGGGCGATTTTTGCTCTCTTATGATCCAAATAGACTACACATGAAGGGTCGGGGGTACTAGTGAGCCACGCTCACTGTTTTGCTTCTTTGTTATGTTTTTATGAAGATATTATCATGTAAGTCAAATCGACTTTTAATCAACTGCATCGCTGTACTCTACAGTTTCCATGTGCAATATGCCACTTGTTCCGTTGTGGTGACACGTTTTTACTCATTCTTATAAAAGTCAACATTACTAAGCAGAATATATTTGTTACAAAAGGAAGTATGTAAATTGGTGCTATTACCGATATCGATTCATACTTTGACGATGAAATACAATATGCATCATTTTCCTTTTAATATATGAAACAACATTTACATCTAAATTCGTTTCTTGTTTTGAATTTCAAATACGTATATACACATCCTCAAACATCTTTAGTTATAAATAATGCTAACGTTTTTTCCATAACAAATATAAGCCAGATAGTGCTGCCATCATCAACTCGATTTGCTAACGTCTATAAACTGTTTCCCTAATGTTGATTTGATCTATTGTTAGTGATACCATTTAAATGATTAATTGCTCATATGAACTGCAAATGAAGTCCATGTCATTTCGCTGAGTGAAAAACAGAATCATCTCCCTCAGAGGAATTCTTACCCCTAGTCAAATTACACTTACCTGATATCATTCATAAGACAGATAGAACTTTAGACAGACAGACAACAGACAGACATGTTATTCAGTAACAGCCCACTGGCCCAAAATACATTTACATTATTATTTGTATAATATGAGCATATTGAAACATAAATTTCATTTGGATTTGTGTTTTTTATGAACAAAGTATAGTTAAAGACAAACACCCTTCATGATATTGGCATTATTAATTTGTAAAAAATATATAAAATTAATCATAGTAGGAGATTTGAAATTTTTTGTTATGTGTATTTTGTTCTAATATCACAGTATGCATCTCAAACATAAACTACATGCCACTTATCTTCAACAACATAAATACCTTGTGCTTCACAGAATAGATCAAGTCTCTCATTATATGCTACATGTGTGTATCTACCAGTTCCTACAGCTAATTTAAAGTTACATCGAAAAAACATCTGGCAAATATAGTTTTTAAATAGTAAGGGATGGGACGTTATTACAATAGCAATATTACAGAAAAAGAAATAGTTGTATTTACCTTGCTTGTTGTTGTCTATGTATGGAATTTCAAAATGGAATTTAAAAAACAGTGGAGCGTTTTGATGCAGTGAATATCCATTTATACTGTTTCCATGCGAGTCCATATACAGGTAGTTTTGGCATATTAAACTGCGTTTACATGACACCTATTTGCCCCCAGGGGTAAAATACCCCCGGGGGCTTATTTACCCAAGGGGCAAAGGGCAAATCAATTTGCGTTTACGTGGGTTTTAAGACATTGGGGTTAATACAGTGGTATTCGTCATTATCAAACCTTTCTAAATACTGAGGAGTCACTTTGTGCTATCATCTCACCAAGAATTACAATGATAACACTTCTTTGGTAGCATGGTCACCTCTACAATGCTGAGTGCTGGGGTAATCTTGCAAATTATTTCTTAAGCACTAAAACTAGATTTTCGGAAAAAAGCTCATTTTCTGAAAATGGTGGTCAGATTTAAGCTCATCAGGCCAGATAAAAAAACGTAATTATGGCACAGCATTGCATGACATCCGGTGTCCGTCGGTAAAACATTTGCATTATCAACTTCTTCACAAAAACAAATACCTTCAGAGTGCTAAAACCTTATGTAACAATTGTGCATTTGGTTACTCTGTTGCCACAAAGAAGGGTATCAGTTTTAGACGACATGCTTCTTTGAAATCTGCTCTTCACTAACAGTAACACACATACAAATGTATGTGATAAACAACTGATGTTTCATTTCGGCCTAGAACTTGAGATATCTGCATATCCTATGGGGTAGTTTATTCAAAGCAATATAGTACTGTGACCAATAAACTTACTGCAAATTATAATAATCTATTTCCAATTACAAACTCTCAAATTTCAGATATGTATTACAGTTCAATATGATTTAAAAGTTTATAGTTTACTACACATATACAGGTTTCGACATGGCACTGAACGCATATTCCATGGCCAAGAGCTTACAAACTGCCACAGCTAAGCAGCGAAAGAATCAAGCAAACTGAGTGATTACACGTATGAATATATCCTTATTCTGCGACAATATTTACCATAAAAAGAAGCTTTATATTTGTCAGAAATTATTTTTGAATATATTGTAGTGAATATGGAGGGTACCTACAAAGCGGTTTACTCGTACCCAAATATGTCTCCCCTTCCTCCAATTCAAAACCAAAATAATTCAATCTTAAAAGTTACGTGTTGAGCAAATTCGAAAAGACTAAATTCAAACTTATTGCCACGGGAACTGAAAGAAATAGAATTGACTAGCAGCTCAATATCCCACAAGGCACATTTTTAGTGAAGGTGATATGGAAATGCAGGATACACAATTTGCTAACGATTGGTCGGGTACTTTTAGAGTTGTATTCCGGAAACAAACCCTAGCATTAAAAAAGACAAGTCCAAATTGTTTGCAAGGAAACAGAAACAAATTAAATTTGAAATAGCCATACAACACAATTATATGACATGGTGAGGCATTACGATTGGTCAAGTAGGTTAAGAGCTATTTTTGGGAGAGATGGGAACGCCTACACTTACGCCAAAGCTGACAGAACCTCGACCAAAAATAATGTATTCTGATCCGTCAAAAGGGGACATAGTTAGGATTGTGACTTTGAGTTTTGTTTTTCAATTTGTACTCATGATAATTATCTTGGATAAGAAAAATAGTATCCAACACGGTGCTTGAAATTACAAATTATCTGTTCCTTGTGAATAAAGTATGTCAAACTCGTGTACTCGTGTATTAGTGCAGGTGCAGAACTATGTGTTCGCATATTGGAACTTGATTTGCCCCCTTGAACATGTGAAAAGAGCGTTTACATGACCCGTTTGCCCCCAGGGAAATATTTACCACCTGTGTGTACCGTTTACATGACGAAATTTCCTTCCTGGAGGCAAATTTGCCCCTGGGGGCAAACGGTGCATGTAAACGGGGCTTTAGACCACTGTGTTTATTAATCAATAATCGTTAATTTGTTCACCTGTTATCCATTTGTATTTGATCTCCTTCATCAGAAACCACAAAGACAGATCTGTGCCCATGTCCTATACTTGCTAACTCACGACAGCTTCAAGTCTGCACTGTATGATTCTCTGTGACTTAGAGGAGAGCACGCTGTACGGTCAGTCCAACAGTTATCGGACTTTGCACATACTTCAGGGTCATCAATAAGACTCCTCTGACGAATGGAACTGGCAGGGATATTTACTGTAAGAATGGTATGTGTGTTGTGTATCATACCATAACAGTGTACAGTTTGTGAAGTATGGTTAATTTCACTAACGAGACGCGTAAAATAAAAACAGTCACAGTTTCTAAACTAAAATATGAAATGTAACGATATATTAGATGGATACACAATCATTAGTAAGTGCATGATCAACAATGGACAGTTGGATCAGGCATTTATCCTCCCTCAATCAAAATGCATCCACCGGGTCGACGGTGTACATATGGATATTGGTTCAAGATAACTTGGACCAATCCTAGATCGAGGTTCTTACATGAGGTTGGAGAATTTAATTCCAGTAAATGCCGCTAATTATCTAGACAATATGTGTATCTAACTATCTATTGCCTTTTGAGTCTAAAGTTACAAATACGTCCCAAGAGGGAGTTGTTCCTTGCTAAGCAGTTCAAGAAAACAGCACTTCTTTATTGCGCTGAAATGTGACTTCGTGGTATTTTGATTTTGGATGACATCAACATTCAGTGATATTTTATTAACAGACTATGGCTATAGTGTGATGTTGCATGAATGTACCGAAACGTGTTTAGTGTGAATTTATTACTTGTTGGTACTTGTTGTCTTTTACACTTACAGCTGCGTACCGAAAGTTTGTTCACCTGCATGTGAATTTTAGTGCGGATATCACGTAAATTGTCATTCATTTTACAATGAACCATCATAAAGCCATGAGTAAATCAATCATTCTTGAACGTGTTTATGAAATTTGGCATAATGAAAAAGACAGAAGGGGTCAAATTTTGAAAATTCAAATTTCATTAATTTTCGAATAAAAGTTATCAGATTGACTAAATGAGAACAAATTCAACACAAATACATTGAATGAGTATAATAAAATGTATGTTAGATCCGGTTGATCACTTACTGAATATTTTACAGAAGAAAATACAAACTGTAGTTTTGAAAAGATTGACCCCTGGTCACTTCAAAGAGCTGCCAAAAGTGTAACTGTTAACTATTAGATTTCAAATCAGATTATGTCATGGAACACTCGGCTGTTATGATCGGTCTAGATTTAGCGTTGGAACGATGTTTCAAAGACATGCCAAATTATATGATATTTGCACTAAAACACAACCAGGTGAACAAACTTTCGGTACGCAGCTGTATTGCTATCTCGATAAAAGATTTTCAGCTTCCAAATGATGCACATACCCGTTATTATGTACATATACGATGGATTGAGTCCCTTTGTATAAGGATAAGTACACTACTGCTTACTGCTTGTATACATGTATGCTGCTTCTTTACACCAATTGTTATATATGAAAATAAAGACTTATGAGTATTTAAAAACTGCAACATGATTACTAAATGAAGATTGATATTGCACTTAGACATACATTATAGAGTGTTTACCAAAACTTGAAAATAACGAAAATATTAATAGCATTTTTGTGAGGATGACAAGGATACTTAATCCCAAGTGTTTGTGTATACTGTATCATAATTCTGTGCATAGAAACGTTATGCAATAAGCAAATTAATTGGTGTTGAACGGGTCGACGTATTGCTGGGAATTTCAATTCTAAGAGATGAAAAATCTATATCATGTGTGGAGTGTGCTAATAATATTAATTGTCACTGGTATTTCACGATTCAATGCTCTTTGATGATTTTAGTGTTCGGGTGATCCCACAACTCTTGAACGGACAGTGACAATGATGACAGCACTTCTACAATAAGACACATGAAGGTTTGATTCAAACAAAAAGGCACCATGCCCATTGTTCATACAGAACTGTTCAACATTAAGAAAGTTACTTGTGTTGTGTTGTCATGTATTTGTTTATTTCATGTACAATTAAAATTGTAGAAAAATATAATAATGTTATACAAAAATGTCTACACTGAATGAACATTTATGTTAATGTGTGAAAAACTTGACGCAGAAATTTTTAGATATTATAGATAATAATAAGATAACAAATACGAGTTGGTCCCATTCAAAGAGAGGTGAGGGACTTGTAGACTTGCGAAAAATAAAGTTAGCAGTTGATGTTACTTTGACTAACAGGGTTGATTAAATGTGAGCATAATATTTTTCTTCGTATTCTGTCTTTCTTCAACGCAAGTTCATCAGTAGTCCCGACTGTGTTCTGTATCCCACACTGCCACCAAGTTTAGTTTTATTTATTTTTTATCCAAAACATAATTTTAGAACTCATATACATAACTTCCTACTAATACCCCTGGGGTATGTTTTTGACACATTCAAGGTCATAGGTCAAGGTCACACGTTTTAAATCACTCAAAAACACGATAACTTGAAAAGTATATTTGCTTTGAAGCTCTTATTTAGTATATATTAATTTTTTAGAACGTTTTGCCAAAAATCTGTCAAAGGTCAATCTCACATCGAGGTCACGACGTACGCATGGATTTACAACTATGCCTTATTTTAACTGTTAATTTGCACAATTATGTGATTATTATACACAATGAAAAGTGATCATTGATTATGTGACCTTTAAGCTCAAAGGCCCACGTAACCAAATGGGTAGTCAGAAAAATAGACCCATTTTGCTGCAAAAAATAACTTTTACTTTATCAAATTTCATTGTAATAGTGTGTTGAAAAGAAAGGACAACTGTGGTCAAAACACAAATAGTCACAGAAAGCGGATTCATCTTCAATTTAGGAGACGCTGATGTTTTAATTATTTTCAGGTGATAAATCCACATCATGTTCTTGACCAACCTCAGTGACCGTTCAGGAAAGAATGTTTTACAAACATAATAAGCAATTTATTTTGTGGAAATGTGTTTTATTAAGATGGATAGGCTGTGAGGAATTCAATAATCTAAAACAGTAAATAGTTAAGTCGTTTACTTGTAAAAATCAAAATAAACACAAATCCATGGTGAGTTATTCCCTTGCATTTTAGCGAAAGGAAACGAAAGCGAAGTCAGCTTTGTTTTTGTTGACTAATCGGGATGTAGTCGAATCGGGAACAAGGCGATTAGAGACTAAACCCCCTCGTTACGAGAGTTTATATATACAAACTCTACCCGGGCAAAGCCCTCGCAAAGTATATTTAAATAACTATAGAACAGGAATTGACCGACCGAGATTTTAGCTCATCAGAGCTGAAAGGCCCGATGGGTTTTTGCAATGGAATGTTATCTGTCTACCAATCCATCCATCCGTAAACTGTTATAACCCACTGGTGAAACAGAAAGGTGTTATGTCGTGGCGACCATCTGTCTGTCCATCCCGATAAGGATACCTGTATTCTGAAACCAACACCTCCCATAATATTTTAATACATTTTAAATTTTAATTTATCAGACCTGCGTTTGTTTTTATCCAACGAGCCATAAGATAAACACTGACAATAACTGATAAATTACGATGTCACCCGAACAAACTGAGTGTTATAACGTATTTATCTTACCGCATGTCTCAAAATATCATTAAAAAACATAGAAAAAAGCTGATCGATAGACAAACTATGACTTTTAACTTGTGTAACGTGACATGGAATGATTGATGTGGATGCATGCTTTATTCATGTTGCGGGATATAAAACATTTATCACCCTCGGGTAGATTTATCAAGCCGTATGATGATGTTTATTGTTTATTTATATTTGTAAACGGTCACGTGGACCAATCAGGGATCGACATTTTTACATGAGGTAGGAAAAGATCAGTTTTACATTACGGGATGAAACTTGAAAACATTAGAATAATTCATTTTAGTAGAAAGGATAAGTACTTCCTGTTCATCTAAGAGACCGAAAGCATAGGAGCATTGAAACCTTATATTTTGGAATTATCGTTACTTTTCTAAAGACTTGCTTGTACTATTTTCCAACTTCACATTTGACATTTGATGGTAATATACGACATTGTATATCTCTATAACTATGGAAACGTAATCAGAAAATAAAACATGTAAAGTAGTGTCTGTGTAATTAAGAAGTATTTATTAAGTTTCAAAATAGCTGCCTCAAATGCACTTATTTGTTGATAGCTATGCTTTTTCAAAAAAATATAATGGGTTTGAAATTAAAATCGAAGTCGAAAGTCTGCTATGGATGTAAATAGTTAAAATATCTACAAACTTTATGTTTCAAGTCTTGATGACATACTTATATTTCCTTTATTTTCTGAAATCTTCCCTTTCTTCTGTTTGACGGATTAGGATTGGACACTGATAATTACATGATACCATATGCAAAAGTTAATGAAGCTATATGGATAATGTAAAACTTATTTTGTCCTTAGGCTTTTTTCCAGATATCTGCTAGGCAGAAGGAAAGGGTAGCTTATCAAGGGTCGAAGGTTTTAGTGAGCCACGCTCACTTTGTTGCTTTACATTTCTGAAACAATGTGATGATGGTGTTTACAGCTATTGATCATCAACAGCATACATGTGTTTTAATTACCCCATGGCTTTGGGTTATATTATTTGTCAAGCAGTTGGAAATAGTAAATTATTCATGTTAGAATTAAAACAACATTTAAAGAATATTTATTGATAAGTAAAAGAGGGAATCTCATTGAAAATGAAATGTCGGTGCGGATAACCCTAAATACGCCCGATTGAGTTCATAAACCAATTCAAAATTATTTATTAACAGAAGTATTGCCCCTGAATCTGTAATCAAACACGGTTTCAATATTTAAATATTTTGAGGTTTTAATGTGGGCAATTTTTGGGAAAATTATTACATTTACATGAATTAAATGTTGAGTGTTGACACGTCAGTAAAGTATCTTTACGAGTTCTCAAAACCAATCTTTGCAATCTTGTAGCCCTAACCATGAAGACACGACAATAAGCTTTTTAAAAATTATGCACATTGACAATGCGAACAGAAAAGTAAATCATGACCAATCTGAAGGTCAGGTGGTTAAGCCGCCATATTGATTTTTCGCATTTTGAAAATTCTCAACCCAATGCTCCTTTTCCCCCAAAGATAAAAAAACACTAGATAGCTACTATTTGCACATATTATAGCTGAGGGATTATATATATTTCGTGTCCCACCACGGGCTCTAATTCGCAATACTTTTCACACAGTGAGTACTTCAAATCTGGCAATTTTGCAAAACGTACAAATTTTAAACCCCAATAGCTCAAAAACTAAATAATATAATTTCACAAAACCTTCACCAAAATGTGGGCAACAACGGCCGTAATTATAGATTTTTGGTATATATAAAAAAAACAATTTTGTGCAGTCTTGAATGTACGCTTCTTCATAAATCTTCTTCTAAATCACGGCAACACATAGACTATGTGTGATAGCTCATCTAAAAGATTTATAAAGGTGTAAAAGAGATAGGTGTATTTAGGTAGAATTTTAAATGTTTTGCCTAGAATCCGAGTGATCTGCTCTTTAATATGGACCTTTTGAAAAGGGCGTTTGTCGGCTGCATGTTAAGAGGCATAACAATGTAACAAATTGATTTATGTCAAAGTAACTTATTGTATTCTTTTTCTAACAACTAGTTTAACAATTCCATAACATATCATGATCATAGAACAAATTATAGTTTTGGCATGTCGTAAAATGAAAAGGCATTGCAGTAAATTTAAGAGCTTTCTAAGAGCTTTCCGTTAGTTTGTTGATACATCTTTACTTAAAAAAAATAATGCATATATTTTGAGACTTATACACAACAATAAATTGTTGTTGCAATATATTACTGTAAGTGAGTTCGTTTTCTTCGTCCCATCTCTCGTTAAGTGGAAATTTAAGCACAACATGTTCTATGTTACACCTTAGTATGGAAATATTACCTTTTTTATATCTTAATAATGAGAAACATATTGTAGGGGTCCATTAATATGTTATTTTTCCATTTTCACTTAGAGACTTTCAATGCATGCAGTGCTGGAGGTGAAATCTCAGCCATACACATAGACTGTCTGAGTTTCAGCCAAAACTACGATACTCCCACAGACATGTTAGAGAATTGCAACAAGATGGGCAATGATCATGCAACCAACAAACTAAACCATGACGAATATTTACGTCACATGGTTTAGCCGCCACTTGCATATTTGTACAGCTGAAGCATTGGTGAATAAAGTGTTTTCGAATTTTTACCAATTTCGCAATTCTTTATTTACATTGCGTAGTTGAAAACTGCACTTCACAAGGTTTAAATATTCATGATTGTTCGTCGGAAATTTTTCGTTTCTGATACCCAGGAAAGTCTTGTATTGTGTACTTGGCTCGTTTTAACATCCATAGTTTTTATTCTAACTAACATTCCAAGAGTTCTAACGATTGCTATTATTTTTGCTTCTGTAGATTTTGAGGCTCAATGAATTGAAACATTGAAGTTTTCGTTCGAATACTTTGTTATTTAATTTTAAATGTCACAGTCTAATTGGTATAAACCTACCTGCACTACTTGTGAAATTACAATAAGGAAACACAGACATTCCTGACATGTGATTAAACAGCACAAGACGGTTTGTGTATATAATTCCGTTAAGAAACGCCAATAACTATGTTGCCATATAACAAAATATTAATGAATTATTGATTCATCATGTTTCGTTATTGGGTTTGCTCTAGAACATTACTAAATACCTTAGTATGAGTTTGAGTTTGTTCAAATAACAATAATGATATGGTTGAAAGGGAGATCACTTTCCAAGATGTTTATATATTAATAACGGTTGGGATAGTTTACTATGACTTGTGTGTAAATACTTCATATATTCTAGACTTGAACTAGACTAGAACCAGTACAGCTTCGACTTCAATACGAACGATCCAAATGCACAGGAATGATGTTCTATATTTATTAAATACCCCCTTTTAGACATTCTTTTTAAACAAAAATTAGTGCTTTAATTTACTTGGACGAGCTACCGTGCATTGAAACACCGATGGATTCTCAACCAGCATGACCGATGATTTCATATCTGAATAATAGCTTTATATTCACATTGTTCAACCAAGTTAAGCTTTAAAGTGAAAGTTTTTATCACCTCTATATCGGCAGCATCCTACATCTTGGTTTCTTGGAATTACGTGAAATGAAATCACCGTCTCTATTTTTTAAAACAATACAACACTGATACAATATTCCCAGACCAAGCCATACACTGTTTGTGCCTTTCAGGCCGGATGACCAACTCATATTATGTAGGTTATCCTTTTTAACCGGCAGTCTCGTGTTTACTAGACTGTTAACACAATGGCCACCTGACCTTGGATAAGGCTGTATGTTGTATTACGCTCGTACTTACTAACGACTCACCAAACAATTTCTGACTATTAACAACTTCCACACAGTGAATTGGCCAGTCAGAACCTGAATCTAGTGGAGCATGTCTGAATGAGATTGAGAGACGTTTTCGCTGTACAACCGTTCTGCCACGAACTCATTAACAACTGCGATTACTTGTGTTCATGTAAATAATACAACGATTGCTCTCTGTTGTGAACATGCACATTCACGACACTCCTTAAAGGGACACATTCATGTTGTTGAGGTCACTTGTATGTCAATGTGTTATGTGAGAATTATCAGCTTTTAACCGAAAATAATCAGTTAAAGGTCAATCAATTCAGTATTATTTAATACATCAATTCAAAGTCGTGCTCATGATCGAAAACCGGACACTTGGTGCATTAAGTCAAACGTAATTTTGGAAACTTGATATGAAAACATAATTTTGTTATAGTGTTTAATAGGTCTCATAACGAGTACATACGTGAGATAGAGCCATAGTTGTCTGCTGCTACACATGCATGAGACCGTTCCTTGTTTTCATTGAAACATACATATATATTTGATATTTTAAGCATTTTGGGGGTGAATAAGAAAGTCTAGTAAGAAGATATACCCTAAACCATGAGCTTTTTGATACATTTTAGGAACAAATAAAATATCATGCAAAACTGATCATGTACTTTCTGAACAGAATGAACGTTTTCGTGTTATTCAAAATTCAATACAACAATCATGTTTTATTGTTTGTTAGATTATTTAATGTCGTTTGCATGATACATATCATCAATATCATCAAGCAATTTCATTTCAGTATCTAGTAGTTTTTATTGTCGCTTTTCCTTAGGAGTTGAGTTTATAAACAAGGATTTGAAAGTAAATAATCCACAAAGTATTCGCTACAATAACTGAGATCAGTTATTATCTTTTCCGATATAATGTCTTGCCATGACGTCTGTTGATGTAAACTAGACACAAGCTTTGAATGTTTAATGAGCTTATGAGTGTTGAACGTATCAGAAAGAGTGACACTTGGAGGATTTCACTTTCCAAGATGTTGGCGTTCATGGTGTTTATGCCTTTGCAGTTTGCTATACATGTGAATGGTAAATATATCTACATATTTGTAATTGTATACGTTGATGGATGAAGGCAAGAATACGATGTTTGTATGTTGTATGTTATATATCAGAACACACCAAAAATACGTACATTTATACGGATGGAGGTGAGGTGAAGGCAACTGTCGAGACAATTTATATCACGGCTGCTAGTGATAATGCAGAAAGAAAGCCGTCAGCAACAGTGTGTATGTATTACAGTGAAACCTGCAAAGCTCGGCTGGAACTAGCGAACCATGGGTGGCACTGCAATAAAATTCAGAGTAGCACTGCACTAACACCTTAATGCATTTATAACTGTTCTTTACAGCAGACAAAGTTGTCCAGCCACCTCCTCCAGACATATAGTCATATTTGTGGTGAAATGGCGTCTCCTGACAAAACATAGTTGTGGGAAAATGGCTTTACACTAGTTTGAGTGGATCATGCATACATTTGTAGTTGAAAAAGACTGATCATTATCCACAACTTTAACAGGCATATTTCCTTAGGAGATTAAATGAGATTGGTTTAGGTTATGATTATTGCAGTTTTAAAGTCCAGTGACAATGTGCATATGTCAGGCGTTAGTTACGCTATGAATTGTCCACGAGTATTAATTAAACTACAACCTAATACACATCTCAGACGTTAGAAAAGTACTGTTTTGCGCGTAAGATTTACGCCACTGCCATAGATCATGAATTACAAATCTATCTTTTCCTCCATCAAGAAATTAAGGCCCCAGGAAGGTTAGACATTGTGTCGTACTCCTTGGCCAATGGATTATTATAGATTGTAGATTTAGTGACCCTGTGGCTTCAAATATACTTATTTGATTATCTCCAATATGTAAATACACTTTAATTGTTAGCCCTTAGACCAATACATTTTGAACCCTGAATATAGTACTTTTAAAAAAACAATGAGCTACATAGCCCTTGGGTCTATATTTAGGGATCTCAGGTGAGTGAATTTGTGAGTTTTTGTTTCAGGAAATGACAACCTCTTACTGGGGAAGCCAACTAAAACATCAAAATGTGTTTACGGTAATCATGGCAGTAGTGGAAATGATGGTAATGCTGGATCATGCTGTTACCTGGATACGACTAACAACTCATTTTGGGAGGCTGATCTACTTGGTGCCTTTGAGGTAGCACAAGTTACAGTTGTAAAACGAGGCGGTGGTCAATGGGGTATGTAACTCGTGAAATAATATGTTGGGAAAGTTATGTTTATGTGAACAGTAAGGCATGTTCATGTCCAATCGTCGAAATATGCTGATAATACCGGAAGTACATAAACCAAATTTACCTTAAAGCAAAATATTCATACAAAAAGAATTCCTGACAAAATGTATATACTTTTATATATACTTTTTCAAAACTTAAATAGCTGAATCACTCAATGGTGCTAGGATTGGAGTGTCCTCGAATGGACAGGACATGTTTGTTTGTGGAGTGTGGCCTGCTGATGAAAAAGAAAGCAAAAAAACAATGGCTTTCAAATGCTCTGAGGGTGGACCAGTCAGATTTGTTAAAATTTGGAATCCTCCCTACTTTGCACTTTGCGAGGTTTCTGCCAAGGGAGTCAAATCAGGTATGTGCAGACAAAAGTAACCTTGAATAGACAGCATGATGTACTCTCAACATTAAGTTGAAGATTATTTCATTTAACTAAAATGATATTCACGTTCGAGTCCTGAATGTAGCAAAACAGTTTGAAGAGCATTTTACTACCTATTATTAGGTCCTCCCTGGCAAAGTGTGACTCCTGCCAGTCTACACTTCTGGCTAATCTAAAGGGGCATCAGCACGTTTGCTCACTCAAACAAGTTTATGAAATGTATTTGAAAAATAATGTCACTTTGTCAGATGAATATTGAATTGATTATTATTATTAAATAATAATAATTATTAAAACAGCGAAGTTTTCACCCAAAAAAATTGATATAAAATATTTTAGCAATACAGTATGTGGCTGCTTCCGTCTAGAAACACGTACATAAGTACCAAATGGAGTACAATTCACTGGATTGTTCAACATAGCTTCAACATAGTGAGTGTAATCTTCAAACAAAGTTATGTGACCCTAACATTCATTTCAAGGTCACAACAATATTTTGCCATTTTACCCTTGAAAGGATATACCAAAACCATTTTACTCGATTCTCTTAATATATTACACCAAGCTTCTCCCAGGGAACACAAAGGGCAGTTTAGAGTCAGACATTATTCTGAAGGTCACAGCGGAAATGTAAATTGTTTGACATGTGACCTTACATATTAAATTTGTCAGCGGGGTATCTCAATAATCACTTTTTGGATTCTCATCATATCGTGTTCTTCTAGGGAATATTCGTAACCCAGTCAATGATGTTGAGCCTACATTATTTTTCTAAGTTTTAAGTATTAATTTGCGGCCAGGAACCATCAAATGTAACTTGCCTAACATTGACTATATATTTTGAATTTCAATTTTAACCTTTAGCCTGCTGGATTGTTTTCAGGTTTTTGCAGAGAGCGTCAGATTTGTAAACTTGTAACACTTACGTCACATGGGTATCCTTCGTTTAAAGTTTGTATCGCCTTAGTAATTAACATAATCTAAAAATAATTTAAACAAATATCTGAGCCACAATTTTGTTAAGAAAAATTATTAATAATTATTTTAACACTTGTCTATGGAAAAAATTAAATAATACGGAAGTCCTAAAGTTGTACTACATTCTCAAACTCGAATAATGTTGTCAATTATTATTTTTTCAGCCCAATTTTTACACCATTTTGATAAATTTTATGATGATGATATGTGTTTTTCTTTCTGAGCCTGTCATAAACGATCTCCGTTGTATTTATAACATTTTGATGTAATTTGTAACAATCAATATTCTTCAATGAACAATGCATTTACTTCCGTGTGAAATATTTTTAAAAATAATGCATCAGTCGTAATAAAATTTACACAAACGGTTAACACATCTATTCATTTTTCTGTGTTCCAAATATAAGCATATGACAGTTTGTATATATTCCAACGTCAATCAGTCATCGATATCTCGAAACATGACAGTCAACAAACACTCGGCGCTCGCCATTGTTACGCATTTCCTTCGCCGATTACAGATTTGTTCAAATCAACAAATCTAATAATCTAAATCACTTTGTAAATATTCCGTTTAAAACCAAAGTAAGAACACATTTTTCCAAATTTCTGTTGAATATTTTTTGTAAACATGGTCTTGAAAAGTTGAAAAAAACAAACAAAATTTCAATTTATTAGCGTTGTCCTGTAGTCAACAATGTCACGTGATTAGCTTGGGCGTACAAAATTGATCATGTGACTATCTATGTTTCGTTTGTCACTTCGCCGTAAATTCGCTGATTCAAACACTAGTTATTCACATTTATTCTTTGAAATGTATTTGTTTGTCATTCTTGTTAATTTCATGGAAGTTATAACATGTGCATTCCTTTAATTCGTATCAGAACAAAATGTTGTGTGTAAAAGCCGAGACGAAGCAATGGCCTCCATTTGCAATGAATTCGAACTGACAGGTCTATCTATGATTTCGTTTGAAAACAGGTATAATTTATATCAAATTCCAAATGAAAACTTAATAATCAATCAATAATCAACATGAATCATTTAGCAATTGTATTCATACAATTATTTCACATAGACGAGACTTGTTAATAACTTGTGATAATGGTAGGATATGACATTTACTTTTTCATATATGTATAGATTATAATCAAAATGCAAATTTACTCACAGTGATTTTAATCGTAAAAACATCCTTTCATACGGGGGCTTGGTGAACTTACGCAAATTTATCGGGTCATGAACAGAGACTCTACGAACTAGTGAAATAATTATTACAACCACATTATTTAGTTTTTTATCGATTTTTATAAAACTACATCGTTGTTAGTGTCAATTTGTTTAATTTTAACAATTAATAACACTAAACGGTTAGAACGACGACCATTCTAAAACTAGCAGCTAGCGCCCCCATGAGAAATAGATGACTTGTGAAATGGCCGATTTGGCACCGCTGTTGTCGACACGTTGGATATATTACTATATTTAAAAAAAAGAATTGACAAACAATGCACAGATACGTTTTTATTTATTTGTGGATGATTTTGAGATTCTTAATTATGTAAGTGAGATTCTTTGTTTATTTTCACGAATTTTTTCAAAAGTAATCAGTTGATGTTTCCATTTGCCGACATTTTCGCAAATCTCCGATTATTTTCTGACAGAAATAAATTCAATGTCCAAATTTGTAAATAAGCTATATTAGGATATTCTGAACATGATCATGTAAAAGTTATGCATTTTACATGCACTTACTACAGAATTTCAACCAATTGAATCGAGTAGGTAACATTTTTATTTTGACGTCATACACGCACCTGCAGGCAATTTTTTGATTGAAAATATGTTCAATATTTTTAATTCATGATTTCTCAATAAAATAGAATTGTATATGGATACTTATCACATCATGTGAAAGCCAATTGATTTCTCATTCGGAAAATGTGAACTTTTTCATGAATCAGGGAACTTTGTCACAGACTTTTGTCGTATGCATGTCAAAGGGTCAAACGTCATTGACGTATCAATACGTTAACACCCCTTGGGCTTGACATGCAGCCTGCAGCAGCGAGTATCTTAAAGGCGGTGAGATGTTCTGAGATATACCTTATGATACATGTCTTTCTATTATTATTATTATTGTTAGTTATCAATCCTACATTGAACTAGTTTATTCAAGCTTAATCATTATGTTGTTGTTCATACTTCAGCACGTGCACCGGCACACTCCTTCATCAGACACCACAAAGACAGATCTGTGTCTGATCCTGCACTTGCTAACTACACGTCAGCTTCGAGACTAGACTGTCTGATTCTCTGTGACTTAGATGAGAGGACCCTGTACGGTCAGTACAACAGAGTTACCGGACTTTGCACATGCTTCAGGGTCATCAATGAGTCTGTCATCACTGATGAACCTGGCAGTGACATTTACTGTAAACACGGTAAGAGTGTTGTGTTTTATAACATGATATATACTTTTTTTTAAAGTGGTAAAATACACTACTGAGATTTGTTTGAATGCAATATTCACACATTCTAAACTTAAAAAAAGAATGCTAAAGTGAAGATGTAATACCATCAAAAATAGTTAAGGAGATGAGAAAAGAATGATTTGATTTTGATATTTGAGCTGTTCTCTCCACATTTATAGTGTGAAATATTAACCAAAAACTTGCTTAAGGGAAGTTTTTACTATATTCATGTTACGATTTCATGAAAATGTCTTTTCATATTTCTTACATCTGTCATTGTTTCTTTTAGTATCAACAAAATGCATTGGAGATGGTTGGTAAAACAAAATATTCACCAGGTGAATGCTGAATCTGCACTCTTCGCTTATGAGACTATGTAAATGACGTTGCTTGTCAAATGGGATAGACGAAGAGTGAAACGTGTTCGATTACGTTGAAAAAAGGTTGTATTATTTACATATGAACTGATTTATGCATTAAAATATAAATCTGAAAGCATTATGATCTTGTGTATTATTATCCCCACCTCCTTTTTTGGAATGTATGGCGGAGAGGAGAGGGGGGGGGGGGGGGGGGGGGGGTGCAAATTCCATCACTGTTTCATTTAAGTTCATTGATATATATACTCACGTCCATTAGAAACTTAATTAAAAATAAATCTATCGACAAGCAAAATACATGAGTTCATTCATTTCATTTTGTATTGTTATATGCAATGACGTATCATTTACAGAAGGGGTAATAATTGCTATTTACAAAACCAAGATATACAGAGATGTCAGTGCCGTAAGAGTTCCGGAGCAGTCATATTGCAATGTCAATAATGGGTATGTCCTCCTTGTGCCTGAATACAAGCGTACACACGTCTACGCATTGATGACGTCAGGCGCCTGATGACGGCATTGGAGATTGTCTGCCACTCTTCCCACAGAGCTTAAATTAACTGACGATGAGTAATAGGAGTTGACTGACGTTGTCTGATACGGCGATCGAGGTGGTCCCACAAAAGGTGTTCGATTGGGGACATATCAGGGCAGTACCTTGATATTGTGCCTATTCCTGTGTCCTGAACCACTCTAGCAACATGGGGCCTTGCATTGTCGTGTTGATAGAGAGTTCCCTGGTGTTGCTGCCGTATAAAGGGGATAACGATTGGTCTCAAGACTTGGTCAATGTAGCGTTGACCAGTCATTGTCTCGTCAAACACAACAAGATCAGTAGTTCTGTCCGCTAGAATCCCTCCCCAGACCATCACGCTCCCTCCACCAAAAGGCTCCAGCTCTTGGATGCACCATGGCGCCATCCTCTCCCCCTGTCTTCGATAAACTCGGTTCCTCCCATCATTGTTGAATAAGCAGAACCTACTCTCATCGAAAAAGATTAACCTTTGCCAGTCACGTATCTGCTAGCGCCGTACTTGACGTGCCCAATGTTGTCTCTCCTGCGATGCCTTGGCGTCAGAACAGTTCCTCTGTAGAGCCTGTAGTTCCTGATACCGTAGGAACGAAGACGTCTTGCTACTGTCTGTCAGCTGAGACCCAACGCAGTTCTTGCCGTTGATGTTGCCGTCAGGAATCGGTTACGCAGGTGCAAAGTACGTATGTACCGGTCATTCTTCATTACATGCATATGAAAGAGATGTATAATACATACACTCAGACTAATATTGAAAGAGATCATTTGCTTTCCACGAGTTGTTGCGGGTGTAGCTGTAGCTGATATAACGCATGGTCACAACATTACAAGATTATTTAAGGCTAAAATTAAAACTAACTTCTACAATAATTTCCAAATATAATGTATTGGTATTGTTTTGAATGGAGATAAATGTACAGCCTGATACTTAGCATCCATAGAAAATGGTTATCAGCACTGGAAGATAATTGTGCGACGTATAAATTGACAATGGTGTGGAACTCTTCAGTGTGAGAGGTAGATGTATAGGTCTGATGCGAATTTGAGAGTTTAGACAGCAAGATGAATGAACATTCCATCATGGTGCCATACGTAGCATCTTCCTTTGAGCGTTTATCTATCGCTACATCAGTCAAATCCCTTGAACTACCGTCGAGTGCCTATTTTAATGGAACACATTAAAAATGGCCACCCAAAGGAAAATGGACTCGCATCGCTTAACCGAACCAAGTCCATTCGTTTTAGACCTCTCTTTAATGATCGAAGAGTATTGTTTAGCCGTTGGAAACACTTATTTACCTTTTGTTGAGATCACTTTATTTCAGTAAGAACGGCGTGCTACAACACCTTTAAACATGATAACTTGAATAGTTTCTGTGCTTTGAGGTTCTTATTTGGTATATATCGTAAAAGAAGCGTAGGCGTGTCCTGCTTCGGATCAATGGGTCACCGTGAAAGTTAATATCTTGGAAAGTGATCTTCCTTTAAGTTTCAATATTTCTTACTACTTCAAGAAGCTGATCTGCTAAACATTTACATCATAGCGCTTTGTTTAAAAGCTCATTGTATATTCAAAGCTTGTGTCTAGACTTGGAAAGTGGGCTTGACATAGGCATCTATTGACATAATGGCAAGACATAATGCTGAGTCAAAACTTAATAAATGGTTTCGTTGTAAATGATAATTGTAGCCAATACAAATTTCATGGATTATTTTCTGTCGGCACTTCTGCAGTGTTTGCATCATTCTGCCATATGATTGGACTTTCCCAGGTCAGGTGACCATTATAACTCGACAGTCTCATAAACACGTGACTGTCGGTTAAAAAGGATAACCATGCTATGACGACCTGAACGCCTAGATGAGCTATTGGTTTATCTTTGTCATCGAGGTCCGTCAGTCCATAAACCTTTCCCTTCTCCAACTTCCTCTCCAAAACTACTGGACCAAGACGAGAGAATTTAATTTTTGTGAACATACTTTAGCCATTGATGATTATAAAGTGTACATTTCTAGTTTCTAGCTTCTAGCTCCACAATATATGAAATATAATAGTCCATCAAAACTAAAAGTACAATCATTTAAGCCGTAAAGTTGGACAGTTTCTAATATAAGGTGACCTCTTTTCTAATGATTACATTTTCCAGCAGTTGTAGTATTACATGTATATGAAAGAAATGTACAATACATACAAAGACTAATATTGAAAAAAGAGTATTGGTTTTCACGAGTTGTTGCGGGTGTAGCTGTATCTGATATAGCGCAAGGTCACACAATTACACAATTATTATAGACTAATATTCAAACTAACTTCTACAATAATTCCCAAAAATAGTGTTTCTGGGAATTGTTTGAAATGGAGGTAAATGTACAGACTGTCAGGCCTGCTTTCAGGTTGTGTGCATTTTCCACGGCCACGGCTCTGGCTCTCGCTGCACGACATCTTCTCCAAAACAACTGGACCAAGACTAGAGAACTTATTTTTTTGTGAACAGACTATAGTCATTGAGGATTATTAAGTGTACATTTCTAGTTTCTAGAGTCAGATTAGAGTCACATGGGTATCGTGTTGTGTACCTACTTGTAAGCTACTTGGGATTATGAATTTTAAATTGTTGATCTGGTAGCCATCTTGTCCAAAATAACGGGCACAGGGGTGTCGACCTAAAAACCTATTTTCATGTTCTCCACTAGGTGAAGCCCTAAAATGCTGAAATGATGCGTACAGATTCCATAGCCAAAGCACTCGATGAACAGTATTATATTTGAAGGAATAGTTTTAAGTAAGTACCAAAACGAAACAGTGCAAGTAATATACTTTCAAGAGAGAACATGATTCAAATGTCGACAATGAAATAATTCATCTGGAAAAACTACGCTCAGTAAATGCATTTTCTTTTCACTCTGTTGACCTAACACGACGCTTATTCAAAAGTTAAAACTGATTGAATACCAATATCTACACCGTACTAATCGGTTAGGGTACACGACAGAATACCCGTCCCGGAATTATAGCTGTTAGCGACGTTTGAAACAGTTGAAAATCCAAGAACCGTTCAGCAGAGATAGCACGCATGACAATAATATCAGTTATGGCAATTGATAATGTACGTACATTTAACATACTGGAATGTAGGTTATTCCAATCTGAATTATGAATGAGAGCAAACATGGACACTTTTTTATATCGTATTGCAATGATTGCAATGTTGTATCTTATAAATCGTTTTATATTAACAAAAATGCATATTAAATTGCACAACATACTTCAAATGAAAACAATCAGGATCCTCTATCTCTAGCCAAAAACATCGCCCTAGTAGAACAGAAGTAAGGATTTAAAATCTTAAGGAAGCAACTTCTGTGGGAAGAACATGGGTAGAAGTGTCTCCAGTTTCGGTGTTGTTTTTGTGTAATACATCAGTATTTGCATTTCATATTTATAAGTAAGCAAACTTATTTTCAGGATTCTGTATAGATTGTATTTGTTTCAAAAATTGTAAAGGAAGTTTGCCGATTAACAAAGATAATCTAATCGTACATTAGCGAGATCAGGTTTTCACTTTCTACAAGAAGTCTTATATGTATTCCCATGTCTACAATAAACTGCCAGGTTAATTCGCTTTGCTCGTTTGACATCTACCTGTTGCTCTTTTTGCATATGCATATTATGTTCCATAGCGTTTCTGTTATTTGGATCAAATCTTTTCTCCATACAATTCGTGGAATCTTACTCTGTACACAATCACATTGATGATGGACTTGGTATCACCCGTCTGTTGTTTGGTCGTTTTTCAACAAATATTTTGTCACAGTGACTTATCGATTCAAATTCCAGTGCCTATTAAATGCTGAATAAAGATTTTAAAAATTATTATTATTTACAATATTTTAAAGCTAATAGCAACACAGGCAAATATAGTACATGTTTGTCCTTGTTAAACTAGTTCAGCTAGTATAGTTATTTATCATGTATTCAAAAATAAATACATATGACATTATTTTGAAACATGGCACCATAGGTTCTGTAGCTCATCATACTTGTAGGTTTAGAACTAGTTGTCAGTGGAATGAACATTTTTTCTTATACTTTTCATACTGGTGAAAAAGATTAAATATATGTTAAGGCCATTGCCCCTGTGACTATTATTTTTGGCCACATGATCACCAAATCTGCAACGTATAATCCTCATTGGCTACAGAGGACGTACACATCATTTCAGGTTTCTGGGGCTCTTCGTACTTCAGAAGAAGTCGACAATAAGTATTTAGGTCGTGACCACTGTTACCCTTACTTGAAGCCACATGCTCATCTTAATCTATTACTCATAATCCCCTTTCCATAATGAGTCCGTACACAACATTTCATGTTTCAGGGGCATTTTAAAAAGATATCAAAATAGGTTTTAAGGTCGTGACCCCTGTGACCCTTATCTGGTGTGATATGGTCAATACATTTACACATTATAATCCGCAATGGCCAGTCGCTACACATAAAACAAAGTTCTCTAGATCGAGTGATTTTGTAGGAGACATCATGCCACGCCAGGCTAGGCCACGCCATAAACTATTCGTGCCTTTTCAGGCCGGATGAGCTAAAAACAACTCATATGATAAGAACAGGAATATATTCTGGATAACAACTTCTTTAATGTGAAAATACACGACGTTTCAGAGTACATACTCACTCCTTCATCAGGGGGAATGTAAGGAAATAACAAAATATTGTATATTTATATAGCAAACAAAAACAAAGGTGAGGAAACTCAATCAGGGAGATTAACAGTCATGAGAATGGTATACAACGGGTATTTGTAATACAAATATGATGGGGTAAGCATGAGAATGGTATACAATGAGGATTTGCAACACAAGCATGAGTAGGAGTAAGTAGATAAACAATGGCCTGTAGGCTTTATTGAAGATGTAAATAAACACACATGATGAAACGAGAGAGGCCAAATAATAATTACAGTTGATTGGATGAGAGGCCAATTGTTGATGTGGGTGGCTTTGAAATTGATGCATGGTGATTGGAGCTGATAGGTGTTGATTGGTGGGGACTCCTCGGATAATTTGCTCCGATAGGAGTGGAAGGTAGGGATACTTGGATTTAGTTTTGTTAGGTTCTCCTCGGATATTTACTCCAACACGAGATAAAAGTTCTAGATGAGTGAATCCCAAGCACATGGTAGGAAGATGCCTTGATCGCGGTTTATTGTAGGTTGTTCCCTTTGAACCTCGTCTGTTCATGTAAATAATACGACGATGGCTCTCTGTTGTGATCAACAATGGTGGCCACAGCCGGAATCAAAACTGTTCGTGCACATTCATGATACTCCTTGAAGAGACACAATCGTGTTGTTGAGGTCACATGTATGTCCATGTGTTATTTAATTGAGAATTATCAGCTTTTAAATGAAAATAACCAATTAAAGGTCAATCAGTTCAGTATAATGAAATACATCCATTGAAAGTCGTGCTCATGATCGAAAACCGGACAATTGACCTTGGCTTGGAGCATTAAGTCAAACGTAATTTTGGAAACTTTAAGGATAAAGTAAATATGAAGACAGACTTTTCTATATTGTTTCATAGGTCTTATAACGAGTAAATACGTGAGATAGAGCCATAGTTGTCGGCTACTATACATGCATGAGACCGTCCCTTGTTTTCATTAAAACAAATATATATTTTTGATATTTTAAGCATTTCGGTGTGGATATGAAAGTCGAGTAAGAAGATATACCCAACACCAGCAGCCTTTTGATTCAAACAAATAAAATATCATGCAAAAATGATCATGTACCTTCAAAACAGAATAAACGTTTTCGTGTTTTTCAAGCATGTTTTATTAATTTGTAGGTCATGTAATGTCGTTTGCATGATATATATCATCCATATCATCATGCAATTTCAGTATCTAGTAGTTTCGATTATCGCGTTTCTTAACGAGTTGAGTATAGAAACAAGGAACCCACAGTAAATAATCCACTAACAGTATTTGCTCCAATAACTCAGATCAGTTATAATCTTTTCAGGTATAATTTCTTGCCATAATGTCTCTAGACAAAACGTTATTTTGGAAACTTTAATAAAGTAGATAGGAAGACAGAATTGCTTCTATAGTGGTAAATAGGTCTTATAACGAGTACATACGTGAGATAGTGCCATAGTTTTCGGCTACTACATTTTTTTTTAGACCGTTCCTTGTTTTCATTGAAACATATATATATATATTTGATATTTGAACCATTTGGGGTGAATATGGATGTCGAGTAAGAAGATATACCCTAAACCTACACCTTCTGTAATTTGATACTGTTTAAGAGAAAAAAAATATGCAAAACAGAAGGGACGTGTTCTTGTTTTTCAAAATTCAATACAATAATCATTTTTTTAGGGTATTTAATGTCGTTTGCATGATATATATCATCCATGTCATCATGCAATTTCTTTTCATTATCTAGCAGTTTCGATTGTCGAGTTTCTTTAGGAGTTAAGTATATAAACAAGGCTCTGACAGTAAATAATCCACTAACAATAATCGCTACAGTAACTGAGATCAGTTATTATATTTTCTTGTATAATTTCTTGCCATAATGTCTGTAGATGTCATGTTCACTCTCCAAGTCTAGACAAAGGCTTTGAATATGTAATGAACTTATGAGTGTTGAAGGTATCAGAAAGATTGAAACTTGAAGGATTTCACTTGCCAAGATGTTGGCTTTCATGGTGTTTATAACTGGGCAGTTTGCTATGAATGTAAATGGTAAATATATCTACATTTTTGTCATTATATATGTTGATGGATGAAGACAAGAATACGATGTTTGTACGTTGTATTGTATATGTTATATGATACATTGTAACACACCAGAAATACAATTGCATGCAATAAGTCAACTTATATGGATAGAGGTCAAGTGAACGCATCTGTCGAGACTATTTATATCACGGCTGCTAGTGATAATGCAGGGAGAAAGCCGTCAACTACAGTGTGTATGTATTGCAGTGAAACCTGCAAAGATCGGCTGGAACTAGCGAACCACTGCGATAAAATTCAGAGTTGCATTGCACTAATGCCGTAACGCATTTATAATTGTTCTCTACACGTCCAGCCTCTGGTGGGATGTGGACCCAAGACCGCTTGATCCAAAGCCGACTGCACTGCCCCCCCCCCCCCCCCCCCCCCCCCCCATCCAGAGATATAGTCATATTTGTGGTGAAATGCTCCTGACAAGACATAGTTGTGAGAAAGTTACTTTACACTAGTCTGAGTGGATCTTGTATAGTCGAAAAAGTATGATCATTCACCACAACCATCTACGTTAAGTCCTGATGCAATTGGTATTGTTTCTGGGTTTGTGCAGCTGTCCAACTATAGCGTTCAGATGCAGAGCTTTCCGACCACAGTAACAATGCTTCCTTTACATAATTTGAACAACTGGCACAATTATCACCTGTTTTATAATCACACCCCTGAAAATGTATAGTTAATCTCATTAGAAAGATTCTATTGAACAAGCATATTTCCTTAGGAGATTAAATGAGATTTGTTCAGGTTAGTGATTATTGCAGTTTTAAAGTCCAGTGACAATCTGCATATGTCAGGCGTAAGTAAAGCGTATGCATTGTCAACGAACATTAATCTACAACCTAATACACATCTCAGACGTTAGAAAAATTAAGTCTTGCTTTGCACGTCAGATTTACGCCACTGACATAGACCATGAATTACAAATCGATCTTTTCCTCCACCACGAAAGGCCTAGGAAGTTGAAACGCTGTGTCGGACTCCATGGCCAATGGATCTTATAAATTGTAGATTTGGTGACCCTGTTGCCTCAAATAAGGCTCTCAGGGGTCACAACTTTTTTTTATCTAATTATCTCCAATATGTAAAATACACCATAATTGTACATAAGAGCCCTATATTCAGGAATATGAGGTGAGTGAATTTGTGAGTTTTTGTTTCAGGAAATGACAACCTCTTACTGGGGAAGCCAACTAAAACATCAAAATGTGCTAAGGATTATCATGGCAGTGGAGTAAATGATGGTTATGCTGGATCATGCTTTTTCCTTAAGTTGACTAGCAACTCGTTTTGGGAAGCTGATCTACTTGGTGCCTTTGAGGTAGCACAAGTAACAGTTGTAAAACTAGGCAGCGGTGAATGGGGTATGTAACTCGTGAAATAATATGTTGGGAAAGTTATGTTTATGTGAACAGTAAGGCATGTTCATGTCCAATCGTCGAAATATGCTGAAGATAGTACATAAACAAAATAAAACTTAAATCTAAATATTCATAGAAAAACAAATCCTGAAAAAATGTATATACTTTTATCTATCCTTTTTCAAAACTTAAATAGCTAAAACACTCAATGGTGCTAAGATCGGAGTGTCAGCGAATGGACAGGACATGTTTGTATGTGGAGTGTGGCCTGCTGATGAAAAAGAAAGCAAAACGAGAATGGTTTTCAAATGCTCTGAGGCTGGACCAGTCAGATTTGTTAAAATTTGGAATCCTCCCTACTTTGTACTTTGCGAGGTTTCAGCCAAGGGAGTCAAATCAGGTATGTGCAGACAAATTTCACCTTGAATAGACAGCATGATGTACTCTCAACATTATGTTGAAGATTATTTCATTTAACTAAAATGATATTCACGTTCGAGTCCTGAATGTAGCAAAACAGTTTGAAGAGCATTTTACTACCTATTATTAGGTCCTCCCTGGCAAAGTGTGACTCCTGCCAGTCTACACTTCTGGCTAATCTAAAGGGGCATCAGCACGTTTGCTCACTCAAACAAGTTTATGAAATGTATTTGAAAAATAATGTCACTTTGTCAGATGAATATTGAATTGATTATTATTATTAAATAATAATAATTATTAAAACAGCGAAGTTTTCACCCAAAAAAATTGACATAAAATATTTTAGCAATACAGTATGTGGCTGCTTCCGTCTAGAAACACGTACATAAGTACCAAATGGAGTACAATTCACTGGATTGTTCAACATAGCTTCAACATAGTGAGTGTAATCTTCAAACAAAGTTATGTGACCCTAACATTCATTTCAAGGTCACAACAATATTTTGCCATTTTACCCTTGAAAGGATATACCAAAACCATTTTACTCGATTCTCTTAATATATTACACCAAGCTTCTCCCAGGGAACACAAAGGGCAGTTTAGAGTCAGACATTATTCTGAAGGTCACAGCGGAAATGTAAATTGTTTGACATGTGACCTTACATATTAAATTTGTCAGCGGGGTATCTCAATAATCACTTTTTGGATTCTCATCATATCGTGTTCTTCTAGGGAATATTCGTAACCCAGTCAATGATGTTGAGCCTACATTATTTTTCTAAGTTTTAAGTATTAATTTGCGGCCAGGAACCATCAAATGTAACTTGCCTAACATTGACTATATATTTTGAATTTCAATTTTAACCTTTAGCCTGCTGGATTGTTTTCAGGTTTTTGCAGAGAGCGTCAGATTTGTAAACTTGTAACACTTACGTCACATGGGTATCCTTCGTTTAAAGTTTGTATCGCCTTAGTAATTAACATAATCTAAAAATAATTTAAACAAATATCTGAGCCACAATTTTGTTAAGAAAAATTATTAATAATTATTTTAACACTTGTCTATGGAAAAAATTAAATAATACGGAAGTCCTAAAGTTGTACTACATTCTCAAACTCGAATAATGTTGTCAATTATTATTTTTTCAGCCCAATTTTTACACCATTTTGATAAATTTTATGATGATGATATGTGTTTTTCTTTCTGAGCCTGTCATAAACGATCTCCGTTGTATTTATAACATTTTGATGTAATTTGTAACAATCAATATTCTTCAATGAACAATGCATTTACTTCCGTGTGAAATATTTTTAAAAATAATGCATCAGTCGTAATAAAATTTACACAAAAGGTTAACACATCTATTCATTTTTCTGTGTTCCAAATATAAGCATATGACAGTTTGTATATATTCCAACGTCAATCAGTCATCGATATCTCGAAACATGACAGTCAACAAACACTCGGCGCTCGCCATTGTTACGCATTTCCTTCGCCGATTACAGATTTGTTCAAATCAACAAATCTAATAATCTAAATCACTTTGTAAATATTCCGTTTAAAACCAAAGTAAGAACACATTTTTCCAAATTTCTGTTGAATATTTTTTGTAAACATGGTCTTGAAAAGTTGAAAAAAACAAACAAAATTTCATTGAGTAGCGTTGTCCTGTAGTCAACAATGTCACGTGATTAGCTTGGGCGTACAAAATTGATCATGTGACTATCTATGTTTCGTTTGTCACTTCGCCGTAAATTCGCTGATTCAAACACTAGTTATTCACATTTATTCTTTGAAATGTATTTGTTTGTCATTCTTGTTAATTTCATGGAAGTAATAACATGTGCATTCCTTTAATTCGTATCAGAACAAAATGTTGTGTGTAAAAGCCGAGACGAAGCAATGGCCTCCATTTGCAATGAATTCGAACTGACAGGTCTATCTATGATTTCGTTTGAAAACAGGTATAATTTATATCAAATTCCAAATGAAAACTTTAAAATAATCAACATGAATCATTTAGCAATTGTATTCATACAATTATTTCACATAGACGAGACTTGTTAATAACTTGTGATAATGGTAGGATATGACATTTACTTTTTCATATATGTATAGATTATAATCAAAATGCAAATTTACTCACAGTGATTTTAATCGTAAAAACATCCTTTCATACGGGGGCTTGGTGAACTTACGCAAATTTATCGGGTCATGAACAGAGACTCTACGAACTAGTGAAATAATTATTACAACCACATTATTTAGTTTTTTATCGATTTTTATAAAACTACATCGTTGTTAGTGTCAATTTGTTTAATTTTAACAATTAATAACACTAAACGGTTAGAACGACGACCATTCTAAAACTAGCAGCTAGCGCCCCCATGAGAAATAGATGACTTGTGAAATGGCCGATTTGGCACCGCTGTTGTCGACACGTTGGATATATTACTATATTTAAAAAAAAGAATTGACAAACAATGCACAGATACGTTTTTATTTTTTTGTGGATGATTTTGAGATTCTAAATTATGTAAGTGAGATTCTTTGTTTATTTTCACGAATTTTTTCAAAAGTAATCAGTTGATGTTTCCATTTGCCGACAATTTCGCAAATCTCCGATTATTTTCTGACAGAAATAAATTCAATGTCCAAATTTGTAAATAAGCTATATTAGGATATTCTGAACATGATCATGTAAAAGTTATGCATTTTACATGCACTTACTACAGAATTTCAACCAATTGAATCGAGTAGGTAACATTTTTATTTTGACGTCATACACGCACCTGCAGGCAATTTTTTGATTGAAAATATGTTCAATATTTTTAATTCATGATTTCTCAATAAAATAGAATTGTATATGGATACTTATCACATCATGTGAAAGCCAATTGATTTCTCATTCGGAAAATGTGAACTTTTTCATGAATCAGGGAACTTTGTCACAGACTTTTGTCGTATGCATGTCAAAGGGTCAAACGTCATTGACGTATCAATACGTTAACACCCCTTGGGCTTGATATGCAGCCTGCAGCAGCGAGTATCTTAAAGGCGGTGAGATGTTCTGAGAAATACCTTATGATACATGTCTTTCTATTATTATTATTGTTAGTTATCAATCCTACATTGAACTAGTTTATTCAAGCTTAATACTTTTGTTGTTGTTCATACTTCAGCACGTGCACCGGCACACTCCTTCATCAGACACCACAAAGACAGATCTGTGTCTGATCCTGCACTTGCTAACTACACGTCAGCTTCGAGACTAGACTGTCTGATTCTCTGTGACTTAGATGAGAGGACCCTGTACGGTCAGTACAACAGAGTTACCGGACTTTGCACATGCTTCAGGGTCATCAATGAGTCTGTCATCACTGATGAACCTGGCAGTGACATTTACTGTAAACACGGTAAGAGTGTTGTGTTTTATAACATGATATATACTTTTTTTAAAGTGGTAAAATACACTACTGAGATTTGTTTGAATGCAATATTCACACATTCTAAACTTAAAAAAAGAATGCTAAAGTGAAGATGTAATACCATCAAAAATAGTTAAGGAGATGAGAAAAGAATGATTTGATTTTGATATTTGAGCTGTTCTCTCCACATTTATAGTGTGAAATATTAACCAAAAACTTGCTTAAGGGAAGTTTTTACTATATTCATGTTACGATTTAGTGAAAATGTCTTTTTCATATTTCTTACATCGGTCATTGTTTCTTTTAGTATCAACAAAATGCATTGGAGATGGTTGGTAAAACAAAATATTCACCAGGTGAATGCTGAATCTGCACTCTTCGCTTATGAGACTATGTAAATGACGTTGTTTGTCAAATGGGATAGACGAAGAGTGAAACGTGTTCGATTACGTTGAAAAAAGGTTGTATTATTTACATATGAACTGATTTATGCATTAAAATATAAATCTGAAAGCATTATGATCTTGTGTATTATTATCCCCACCTCCTTTTTTGGAATGTATGGCGGAGAGGAGAGGGGGGGGGGGGGGGGGGGGGGGTTCAAATTCCATCACTGTTTCATTTAAGTTCATTGATATATATACTCACGTCCATGAGAAACTTAATTAAAAATAAATCTATCGACAAGCAAAATACATGAGTTCATTCATTTCATTTTGTATTGTTATATGCAATGACGTATCATTCACAGAAGGGGTAATAATTGCTATTTACAAAACCAAGATATACAGAGATGTCAGTGCCGTAAGAGTTCCGGAGCAGTCATATTGCAATGTCAATAATGGGTATGTCCTCCTTGTGCCTGAATACAAGCGTACACACGTCTACGCATTGATGACGTCAGGCGCCTGATGACGGCATTGGAGATTGTCTGCCACTCTTCCCACAGAGCTTAAATTAACTGACGATGAGTAATAGGAGTTGACTGACGTTGTCTGATACGGCGATCGAGGTGGTCCCACAAAAGGTGTTCGATTGGGGACATATCAGGGCAGTACCTTGATATTGTGCCTATTCCTGTGTCCTGAACCACTCTAGCAACATGGGGCCTTGCATTGTCGTGTTGATAGAGAGTTCCCTGGTGTTGCTGCCGTATAAAGGGGATAACGATTGGTCTCAAGACTTGGTCAATGTAGCGTTGACCAGTCATTGTCTCGTCAAACACAACAAGATCAGTAGTTCTGTCCGCTAGAATCCCTCCCCAGACCATCACGCTCCCTCCACCAAAAGGCTCCAGCTCTTGGATGCACCATGGCGCCATCCTCTCCCCCTGTCTTCGATAAACTCGGTTCCTCCCATCATTGTTGAATAAGCAGAACCTACTCTCATCGAAAAAGATTAACCTTTGCCAGTCACGTATCTGCTAGCGCCGTACTTGACGTGCCCAATGTTGTCTCTCCTGCGATGCCTTGGCGTCAGAACAGTTCCTCTGTAGAGCCTGTAGTTCCTGATACCGTAGGAACGAAGACGTCTTGCTACTGTCTGTCAGCTGAGACCCAACGCAGTTCTTGCCGTTGACGTTGCCGTCAGGAATCGGTTACGCAGGTGCAAAGTACGTATGTACCGGTCATTCTTCATTACATGCATATGAAAGAGATGTATAATACATACACTCAGACTAATATTGAAAGAGATCATTTGCTTTCCACGAGTTGTTGCGGGTGTAGCTGTAGCTGATATAACGCATGGTCACAACATTACAAGATTATTTAAGGCTAAAATTAAAACTAACTTCTACAATAATTTCCAAATATAATGTATTGGTATTGTTTTGAATGGAGATAAATGTACAGCCTGATACTTAGCATCCATAGAAAATGGTTATCAGCACTGGAAGATAATTGTGCGACGTATAAATTGACAATGGTGTGGAACTCTTCAGTGTGAGAGGTAGATGTATAGGTCTGATGCGAATTTGAGAGTTTAGACAGCAAGATGAATGAACATTCCATCATGGTGCCATACGTAGCATCTTCCTTTGAGCGTTTATCTATCGCTACATCAGTCAAATCCCTTGAACTACCGTCGAGTGCCTATTTTAATGGAACACATTAAAAATGGCCACCCAAAGGAAAATGGACTCGCATGGCTTAACCGAACCATGTCCATTCGGTTTAGACCTCTCTTTATTGACCGAAGAGTATTGTTTAGCCGTTGGAAACACTTATTTACCTTTTGTTGAGATCACTTTATTTCAGTAAGAACGGCGTGCTACAACACCTTTAAACATGATAACTTGAATAGTTTCTGTGCGTTGAGGTTCTTATTTGGTATGTATCGTAAAAGAAGCGTAGGCGTGTCCTGCTTCGATTCAATGGGTCAGGGGTTCGAGGGACTTGGTAACTTTGTTGTAGAACAATAGAGTACAATTCTACATGCAAGGTTTCGGTCGTGATATAAGAGAGATTTCGGTGTGTTCTCATATAAATCGTAATACACAACGTAAAACATCGTTCGTGTCGTCCTTCATCAAAACATATAATGAAAAACACTGTCAATTTATTTACCATTCACAGGAATAGCAAATTGTCCAATTTTAAACACATTGAAAGTTAATATCTTGGAAAGTGATCTTCCTTTAAGTTCAACATTTCTTACTACTTCAACAAGCTGATCTGCTAAACATTTACATCATAGCGCTTTGTTTAAAAGCTCATTGTATATTCAAAGCGTGCGTCTAGACTTGGAGAGTTGGCATGACATAGACATCTATTGACATAATGGTAAGACATTATGCGTAGTCAAAACTTAATGAATGGTATTGTGGTAAATGGTAATTTTAGCCAATACTTACTTCATGGATTATTTTCTGTCGGCACTTCTGCAGTGTTTGCATCATTATGTCTTCTGATTGATCTTTCCCAGGTCAGGTGACCATTATAACTCGACAGTCTCATAAAAACGTGACTGTCGGATAAAAAGGATAGCCATGCTATGACGACCTGAACGCCTAGATGAGCTATTGGCTTATATTTATCTCCGGGGTCCGTCAGTCCATAAACCTTTTCCTTCTGCGACTTCTTCTCCAAAACTACTGGACCAAGACTAGATAACTTAAATTTGCCATTGAAGATTATAAAGTGTAAACTGATTTTACAGTCATACAGAAATTTGGTGAAGCGTCCATAAAATGTATTTTGGTTGACAGCCCTGTATGGCATTGACATAATTTATGATTAAATTAATATTATTTACATGTTTCTAATTTTACAAACCTTTAAAAGAAATTTAGCAATATTCACCAAACCATTTACATTTTTGCAAGACATTATTCTTACAAAATCCTCTTTACATGGATCGTATTCATGATGGAAATACTCTTTTCTTGCATCCCTGTTGTGTTGACAAACCATTAATAGGTGAAATTCATCTTCAACTAATGATAAACCTTTATCTGGACAATATAAACACAGTCTATTACAATATTTTATATTATTATGCCTACCAATTTCAACTGCAAGTTTGAAATTATTGCATCTAAATTGGCTCAAAACATGCTTGTAGTACCATGGAATGTCTCAGGAAAGATATTGTTCAACGTGCAACATGGTCTTAGATTGACAGTAAGTCTGACATTTACTTAATTCTAAAACCGTATTACGCCAATCTTGGCTCAAACAATCAAACACTCTTTGTTGAAAAAGTGAAATAAACATTTTTATATTTCCTATGTCCTTGCTTATCCAAAGAATCCCAAAGCTGATGCCCATGTTCTTCTCCCTGCATCATCAAGTGCCTTAAGCATACAATAAGATTGATAAGGTAGTCTATTATTTAGAAATAGTAATCAATTTACACCAAAACTTATATTGAAGGGGAACCCGGCCACCTTCTCCCAAGGCCATAACATTACATGTATATTTACTCAACCTCAAAACCCTCTTACATAGTGAAGTGTGAACCTTTTCAATGATTTGTGAATAATGAACTCCCCATATCTCTGCTCCATAGGTAACAATAGGTAAAACCATAGTATCAAAAACCTTAAAAACATATGTACAGGAAACTAGTCCAATAATAGAATGACATCAAAGGGGCAGTAGCATTTTTTTCTCTCAAATAAGTCGATGAAATGTATTTGAAAAATAATGTCACCAATAGTAAAACTCCCTTCTCTCTTCAGAAAATCAAGTTAAAAATGAGTGTACATGGTTTGGTAAAACCGTGGGAATCGTTTTTTGTACTTCGAAATAATAAAATGTTTTCACAATAAAATGGCCGCCATGCAATTTTTGTTTTCTACGAAACATCGTTATTACCACTACGGATACTTTGTTGGTTCGATAAGATGTTTTACCCTCTAAAGTAAATAATTATAAATGACAAAAACTATCATTATAAATGGGAAATTTGAAAAAATAAAATTTGCAAAAAACGTGCTACTGCTTTACTTTAAAGCTGTATTTGCCTGAGAAGCTAGACAACTCTGTGCATTAGTCCATGATAGAGTAGGAGTAAATACAACACCAAGATATCTATATCTATTTACAACCTCAATGATTTTACCCTTAAAGTACCACTTTTTATATGACCTAATGGGACCCCCTCTCCGAACTACCATAATTTTAGTTTTGTTTAAGTTAACTTTCATTCCTGATTCATCACAAAATCTTTCAAGTACATTTATTTTCTTTTGGAGCTGAACAGCAGTCACATAACACCAGAAAAATCATCCGCAAACAAATAAAGTAACCACATTTGGACAATCTTGAGATATGAAAATACCATTTCCACCTTTCGCCTCAAGCATTAAAGATAACTGATTAATGAACAATATAAACATTATAGGACTTAAAATATAGCCTTGCCTAGTGCCTATATTACACTGGAAAATTTGTTTAATGCCTTTTGGTGTTCTAAGACATGATGAAAGAGCTGAATACATTGAAAGAAAGGAACATGTTTATAAGTTATTTTGGAAAAGATATCACCTCACAGGACAAACAATGGTGGAATCCGTCTTTCCGGATTTGTTCTTTGATTCAAGAGCAACATTGTCCGACAGAATGGTTTCGTGTTTTCTTCTTTTGAAAATGAGGTGGTGTTTAGTTATCGGTTTGAAGTACATAATAACATCACACTATCTACTTGTTATGGTGCATATAAAAGAAATAGAGTTGAACTAAAATCCAACTTACCCAGCCTGTAGCGAATTCTCAGTGTCAAGAATTTGTCATTTCCTGAACCACAACAAGTGCACATTCACTGGGGATTTCCGACACATCTGTGCTCACATAAGCTTTTCAACTAATGAAACAAATATATTAGGAGAGTTCATATTTCATCTATCAAACACCATCATCAGACACCAATTGATACTGGCAATTTGCAATTCATTTTGCATTAACGATCATTTATGGATTCGAGTTTCAGAGGTCAATCAACTTAATCAGAAAAAAATACTTATAAAAAATACCGATAACGATGATACAGCCTTTTCAGTAGTTTTGCAACGTAATGCTTACATCGAAACCGTAATGGCGCCATTATCATTATCAGACACATTCACTACTGTCAAAGCAAATGCATGTTCTCGTTATATCATATATATTGTCTCTTTTTCATTTCCAAATGACCCCACATAAACCATGTCCATGTGCATGTAATTTGTTTCAGTTACATAAATGTAAGCTTTACATCTATATATTTTTTTTATTTTAAAATGTCTTTTATCATGTATAAGTTCTCCTAAACTGTTCATCAGAAGAAAATTATGTTTTTAAAATATATTTCTTAATCGAAGTGATTCCAAACGCCTTACTTGTGCATAATGTTGTTACAGAAAAACATTATTAGCCGATAGTTGATTTGTTGATCAGTTTAAAAGATCGAAGTATAGTATTTAAGGAGGTTCCTTACCAATTTGAAAAATCTCCAGGAAGTGTTGATAATATCCAATATTGATTAAAATGATCTGCTAAGTTCATTTTTGTAATAAAAAAATGGGGTTTCCATGCTCGTTTTCGAGATAATAGCCCTCCATCTCAATGGTGGTAGTGAAAAATAGAACATTGTTCATGTTCATTTCACATTTAAAAAATGACAGAAAAACCATAGATTTGTCATAACAATGGCTTTATTCTAATGAAATTATGATGATATTACCAATATTTAAGAAGGAATGATTTGTTTTTTAATATTTTGAAAAAAATTTGAAATGTTTTTTTATCAAATTTCAAATATACAAACAAAATAAAATGTTCATGTCAAATAATCTTAAGAATAGCAGGAACAATCATCAGTTAAAAGCAATAATATTAAGGAGCATAATTAACACCAAAAAACAACATGTATCCAGGTTACTTTTTGAAAAAAATGTCAAAAACTATTATATGTGAAATTTTCAGTATAAAGGGAGATAACTCCTCCAGTTGCCATATGAAATTACAAAAACAATCTTTAAGATTATAAAAAAATAACAAATTGTATGCTGCAATATCATAACTTAATATGATATATTGATATGCTTTTAAACACAAAAAATAAGCCAATTCAACTCAACATTTTGAATATATTCAAACCAATTTTTGCAAAATATTTGAGCATTATAAGCAGAAACGCAGATATTCCCAATTTCCTAAATACAACTTGATTTGTTTCATAAAATCTCCACTGAAAAAACTCAATGATTTGTTCCATGAAACTCACTCAAACTAAAAAAAAATTGCTCAATAGTTGTCAAGCACTGGTCTGGGATGGAATATCTCATCAAGTCAAAATCCAAACATATTTCCTCCATATATGTACAATATTCAGTTATTTGGCACAAAGTCATCAATAGTCAAAAGGCAGAACTACATTGCTTGCTTGATACATTTGATGCAAGTTGTGGAAAGTCAAAGGCACATATTCAATATACATGAACAGTTTTATGAAGACATTTGTACACATTCTACGTGGAAAAATCTTCTCAGGACAGTGCCAGTTGTTCAAAATATGTCACTAAATTATCAATGACATGTTTCCTTGTTGTGACACGAATTCCAGCACTTGTTTTTTCGGAAAGCACAGCTCGTAGCCCATTTGAACCTTTCCGTTGGTAGGAAAGTTTGAGGTGGCACAGTTCTAAACCTGATGCAGCACACTTTTCTGCCATTGGTTTCGATATGAATTTTCTCCTTATGACAGCAGAAAAACTTTTGATATTTTCATGTTACTGCCCACTGCATTTCAAAGCTATGCTGAAAAATATCTGTGTCATTCAAGTTGACTAGTTCACGAAGAGCAAGGCAATCAGCCAAGGCATTGTGGGCATCAACTTGTTTCCCAAGCAATGTTTCCACTAAGAATTCTTCTTTGTGACAAGTTAATGATGGATAGCACTTCTGAAATGTTGGAGGGTGTCGATGAAACCATGTACAACATCTGACAACTCTGCCAATAGGTCACATGATTGTGCAACTCTGCAAAGGTGGGTAGAATCAAAAGCTTTTGAGTTATGCCCAACAAAAATGATAGGAGCATTGAATGTTCTCATCCATGCAATAAAAGCTTTCAATGCAGAAGGTAATGACGCAGTCTCAACTGGAATGCCTTTGTGCAATAAAGTGTTTTCATGAACAGTGAGTTTAGTAACTTGAGATGCAAAATGACTGATTGGTTTACATGGAAGAACATACTTATTAAACACATTGGTTTCATCTACCACAGCACTGATTTGACAAATGTCTGTATCCCACTCGGATGAACTGGTTTCAAGATCAAACATAATCAGTTTGCTTTCTGTTTTGATACTCAGTGGCTGGCTTACATGTAGCACTTCTGGGTCAGGAATCTTGATAACATCATGTTCCTCTGTTGATCCAATACAAGTCTCATATGTTTGACCTTCTCGGACTTCATGCTCTTCTGTGAACTTGCACCTTGTCTCCGCCAACTGTACTCTCCTCCTCTTGAAACGTTTCGTCAATGAATTTGCTTTTCTCTTTGATGCCTTTCTCTGGAGTGCATTTGCTTTTCTTGCCAGGGCCTGTCCTGGTGAAATATGATTCTTTTTGTAAACAGACATGAGGTAAGCTGGACCAAGGTTCTTCTTGGAAACAGCTGCACCAATCCTAAAATCAAAACTTTCTGAACTTGAATAGTGACGACGTTTTGGAGCCTTACTTGCCACTACATTGTTGAACGACTCATTTGCTTTTGTACTTCCCAAAGGCGCTAACCTATCTGCATTCAGAGGATGAATTTCAAAAACAGCCTTCAAATCATCTCTGAACTGGTCTCCTTCCAAACACTGGCCTCGTGGTAAAGAGCTGTACTTATATGCTGCTCCTTTTGACAAGAACCCACACCATGATCCACAGTCCGTATGATCTCCAAACACATGAGGAGAGATAGATCGCAGTCCACTTCTGACAGCCTCCACGTTATTATACCCCCGACCAACGGTTGGGGGTATATAGTTATACCAACGATTCCGTCCGTCCGTCCTTCCGTCCATCCTTCCGTCCGAAGACAATTTTTGTCCGATCGATTACAGAAAAACTATTCGTCTCATCCTTTTTAAATTTGGTACATGTCTTCTTCACCACTAGGAGAGGTGCAGTGCGAAGTTTAAAACCGAATTGGTGAATTTATGAATTTTTGGCGATTTTTTTTTTTTTTTAACTTAGTCAAATTCTTAGCATTTTTTGTCCGATCGATTACAGAAAAAATATTCATCTCATCCATTTCAAATTTGGCAGATGTCTCCTTCACCACTAAGAGAGGTGCAGTGCGAAGTTTAAACCGAATTGGTGAATTTTTAAAAATTTTTGGCAATTTTTTTTATTTTTTAACTTAGTCAAATTCTGAGCATTTTTTGTCCGATCGATTACAGAAAAACTATTCATCTCATCCTTTTCAAATTTGGCACATGTCTCCTTCACCACTAGGAGAGGTGCATTGCAAAATGTAACACGATTTGGTGAATTTTTGAATTTTTGACGATTTTTTATATTCTTTTACTTTATCATAGCTAGAATGAATGAAGCAACTTCTGTATTGTGATTTGTTGACTTCATCATTTTCTTTTTCATGTAACTTTCATCAAAAGCTACTTCTGTGTTCTCGTTGATTTTACTATTTTATATTTCCACTGGTTATATTTTGGGAAAAGTTAAATTTTCTTTCCTTTCAGCCATAAACTGCTGTATATCTCTCACTGTGCCTTCAGGGGTGTGCTTCCATGTACCTGTTGTTTAAAGTCACTCGAATGAATCATTATGATGGATTAATTTCCAAAATAAAATTGAAATCAGTGGTAATAGCAGTAGTGTATTATATTACCAATACCTTTTCAAGTTACTTTTATTCCTATTTTGACTTAAACCATCTTTTTCACATGAAGATCGAGACTTGTCCTACCATTTTCACAAACAGTTTAATCTTAGCAATTACATTTCAAAGCTTATCAATCCTTAGGTGTGCAGACACCTCTCTCTTTAAGTAAAATAAAAATGTCAAACTGAAATAGTCGGGGGTATTAGTGAGCCACGCTCACTTTTTTGCTTGTTCTTATTTTGATTCAAAACATACGAATAACATTTCTTCAGATAATATATAATAACTTTTCCTGTTAGTTTTCTCTGTGTCTTAGCCAGTTTGTATAACTGATTATTCAACCTTTTCTTTGAATGATTAATGTCACTCCATTTTATTATATCAGGATCATATTCTTGTCTCAAGTGTGACAGCGTTGTAGTATCATCATCCATGATAATATATTTGACACAAGAATCTGGTTTAGAAGTTTCTTGAAGAAGTTCTACACCCAAACTTGACTCCATGGATTTAACACTTCCAGACCAGTTATATCTGAAAATACAAGTAGATATGATTACTTTTAATAACCAGTGAAGAAGCAAGCAGAGCTAACAAACCCCTGCTTCCAACTTTCTCTAAAACAATTCAAATAGTTACATTGATAAAGATTGAGTAAAGTTGTATGATACGTGAGTATACAGTTGTACTTTTATTAAAATTGAAGCACATATACGTTAATTCGTATTGTTTGACTGAAACCACCGCTAAGTCTTATTAATAAGTAAATGCTTATGTTATATCATCATCATGTTCCTCATGTTAATGTGAAGAGAGATGAAAACAACTATCCTGTACGATTGAATATGCTGTTTGATTAAAACATCTTCACTCCTTCGCGAGACACAATTTAGAAAGTATGGTAATGTTGGAATGAAGAATGTCATTGAGTTCAAACTCCCTGCAATTTGAAAACACCCAAAGGCACATTTGTAATCAGTTTCACTGAATTAGCCCTGATGGTTTTCAAATTCTGCTCTGGAAAACCAATTCTGAGTTGCGTTTTCATTGAAACTGGAAAAATTATAAAATCCAGGAAGTTGAAATTCCCAAAAGGCACAACTACATGCAATGATCAGTCAAAATACCAAGTTTAATTAAGTTAGGCCTAACTGTTTTGGAATTCTGTTTTGGAAACACATTTCTAAGTTGCGTTTCCATGGAAACTGCAGAAATAAATTCCAGAAAGTTGAAAACCCCAAAAGGCACAACTACATGTAATGATTAGTCAACATACCAGGTTTCATGAAGCTCGGCCTAACTGTTTTCGAGTTCTGCTTCGGAATAACATTTCTTAGTTGCGTTTCAATGGAAACCGCAAAAATAAAAATTTCCAGAAAATTGAAAACCCTAAAAGGCACAACTACATGTTGACTACAGTCAATATACCAAGTTTCATTGAGCTAGCTGTAACGGTTTTCGAGTTCTGCTCCGGAAACAATGTGATCACGGACAGACGGACAGACAGACGGACGGACCAAGTTTGGTGATGATCGGTCACATAGTTTTAGAGATCTGCTCCGGAAACGAACACTACCCTTGAAAAAGACCAAGATCTGTCTTGGCCTTTTTCTTCTGGAGAAGAAAATGAAATGGGTATCAAGGATTTGGTTTTATAAAGGACTACAGAATGAGCTAAAAACTAAATCATACCTGCAGTCATGCTTTGCCACAGTGACATTATTCTTGCTTGCATTTTCACACATCCTGCATGTACTTTTTCTTGAGCCGTAGGCAATGATGTTGCCAGTATTCTGTCCAATCAAACATCAATGACCTAAATGAAAACATTGGAATAAATCAATTGATCAAGGATATCAAACTTTGTCCTTATACTTACATGTATACATATTGATTACATAATCAAGCAATGTTTGCAAACAAAATGCCAAAGTGACAATTTATAATCCTCACTTGTCAAAGAGTCTGTACACAAAGTTTAGCTTTCTAGGCCTTATGATTCTGGAGAAGAATATGAAAATAGGTTTTAGGGATAGGGACACAGAGCCATCACAGCTACAATTTATAATCCTCACTATTCAAGGACTCTGTACATTAAGTTTCAGCTTCCTAGGCCTTATGGTTTCTGGAGAAAAAGTCGAAATTCTACAAAGTTTACGGACGGATGGATGGATGCCATAAGCCTATTGAGCCTTACAGAGAGGGGGCGGGGTAGCGCAGTGGTTAGCTCGTTCGGCTTTGGGTCAAGAGGTCCGGGTTTCGAATCCCGCCAGGGGCACGGCAACTTTATCTGCAGTAGAGAACTGTTCTACACTCAGTAAGGTTTGGGTGCAATGCTACACTGAATTTCAGCGTAGTATCACCCATGGTTCGCTAGTTCCAGCCGCTGCTCGCAGGTTTCACCGCAGTGCATAGCCACATGGCGTTGCGGGATTTCTCCCTGCCATAATACTAGCAGCCGCGATATAAGTGAAATACTCTTGAAAGCGGCGTTAAACCCCAACTCACTCACTCTATCAGAGACTTAAATTAGTGGTGTTCTAATGATCATTGATTATCGATGATAAGATCAGTTACCCTCTTCCGATAGATAAACGATAACTTCACAACCGATTATCTCTTATAATGAGTGAAACATAAGAATTTCCTTCCTAATGTATTCTCTCCCCACAGAGGCAGCTCAGTCATACCCGAGTTCGCCTCAGTTCTTTTACAGCTAATACATTGGATAGGAAGGTAGAAATCTGATTGGAGGCAATCAAAGTTAGTGCAATTTGCCGGAACCTCAGGATCTTAGTGTAATAGAAAAGAGGCTTGCTTGCACTGATCTGCCTCTTTGGGGAATGTTCCTTATGATTTTTCACAGAAAAAAATTTACCAAAACAAATTGATTTCAATTACGAGACACTATCTTCTGGCACTATCTGGTATTGAGCATTGTGTTTTACACTGTAAAATATATGACCATAGCTATTTGTTTTGTTGTCACATTGACTTACAGTAATCAATAGACAATACTGTTGAATTGTTCATATTAAATGATAAGAAGACAATGTTTTATTTCTATCTCTCTAGCTGATACATGCAACTGGACATCTGAAACAGTTCAAATAAATTTTGTCTTTTTCAATATCATTTTTTGAAAGTTTTCATTTTTTATGATCCAGTCAATCATAAATCAATGATTGATCAGTTTAGTCAATCGGATTGTAACTGATGATCGATTACGAAATCACCACCGATTCCAAACACTAAATAACATTGAAAATGTGGTTGTGAACTTGCTTCTATTATCTTTTTGATACCATATCAACCTTTTTATCTAAATTGGTCTTGCATTAAATGTGTATTTTTCGGTCAGTTAAAATTGACTCCTGATAGATTTACCTGATTTTGAGTTGTACATTCTCCCAGTACTCCGTCGCTGCCAGCCCATGTCATAACTTGCAGTTAGTTGTACTGGTTGATTCTGTGTGCTTGGAGCAACATGAGCATCTGTTGAGGTTTCTTGGGCAAGTTTAACCTCTTCCTGAAGAGACTCCTGTTCAGCACACTAAATTACGAAACATGAATGGACTGTAAATCATGACACATTCTAAGTCAAATACATACATGGTATATCAAGTCCTTCATCTTACAATCCTAATTTTTGTCACACCAAATCTAACATAATTGAAATGAGTTCATGAAATCAGAATATAAGTATCTTTGAAGAAAATATTTCTGTTTGCATAATGTTGTGCATTACATTAAATTTTATTGACTCAAAGACTACACAGAGAGAGATAGTCAAAATTTACAAACTGATGGCCAATATAAAGTATATGTATATATTATTCTGTCAGCAGTGCAAGATGTAATTTTACATGTATTTTGCTTTACCTGACATGAATTACGGGCAACTTCTTCAATCAAGGGTCCTATTTCTCTCTCCCTCCGCTTCATTGTACGATCAGACAAGGGTGGGATGTTCATTGCAGCAAGCCAGTTGGATACATGAGAGTGACCTAGTCCAGAGTGTAACATAGCTGCAAACAAGAAAATCAATCAATCAATAAACATTTGAAGTGAGTACAATGGCATAATGAAATAATATAATTTCTATTTCCTGAAAGCATATTGATGTTTTCAATGAATTGAACACTGTTCATGTTCATCATGAATCATGTATATCATATATATCATCCAAATTTGCAAATTGAGTTTTCAGAATATTGAAAGTAGATAGACAATTAAAAAGAGTCATATGGCATTTTTCATTGTTATATATTCACAAATAAACTTACAAATAAATTGAACACTAAGTTTTAAATACAGATTATGTATCTATAATTCATTTGTGCTAATGCCTTACCTGCCAAATGGATTATTAAATAAAATACCAATAAAAACCTTCAAGTCTTTCTGAACTGTTAAAACGAAATTAAATTAAAAAAACATTCACCCATTTAATTCACGAAATGATTAATTTGAAAGAATTCCTTTTCTTACATGCACAGTAAAAAATACCACACACATTTATATCTTTAGGACTGAGTACGAAGCTCCTGGGATATCTTTTTACAAAGAAATGCAAAATAGTCCGGTTTTCGATCATGTCAATAATACCGGTTTGTTTACACTAAGTTCGTGACGACAAACGCTCTCTCCTTAAAAGGAACATATTTGGTTGATCTAAGTTTTCTTCCAAAAATGCAAGTGTCATAGGGTGCTTTGGACTCGTTTGATAAACTTTGATCTAATCTATTTAGTCAACATTACCGAGCGACTGTTCGGGCGGCTTGTCTGGGATAACTAAGGGAAGTACATGTAACTCTCAATCTTTCCCATGACAACGATATCAACAGATCTTGTACACATCGATACATATATGAAAATTATACATTGTTTTAATGGATCTAATTATATTTCCAAGATCTTCTCGTAATTTGTACTTGCCCAAGTACAAACCGAAAAATAAAAACAGCTTACAAAATCATAATGAAAATTACACATTCCTTGGCGATTTTAATTTATGCGTGATTAATTTAATGTAATGTATATTGTATTCAAAGTATAACATCAATTTAAAAACTGTATTGTTTTTAACTTACTGTTAAAAACTTCAAGTAATTATTCTTACCTGCAGCGGCTTTTGTGTTTACATCATATACCGGTACTCCGCGATTTCCAGCATCGTCACTTCGGTGGCTTTTCCCAGTTAGGACACGCTTCAGAATTCCACAATCACATAAAATATGAAGAAGACTAGCAAGTCCTATTCTGGTTTCTGATTGGATGTTCTGCAATAAAAGTGGGCTGGAACAATCTGAACAGAAAAGTTCCTTACACAATACATCGAGTTCGACAATGCGGCGTCCGGCAACACACAGGGGAGGGTCTTCTTCCTTGATATCGGGAGGGTGATTTCCATCACGCTCACGAGTTTTCACTTTTATCTTTTCTTCTCTAACAAAGGTCTTGGAGGACATGAAACGGCTCTTCAGACTTCTTTGTCGTTTCATCCTTATTTTGTAATTGGCGCCATTATAAATATTGTGACGTCTGGTAGAATTAGACGAGAGTTAAGGGGCAGATAACTTCAAATGCAGTTACATTCTACTCGCTATTACATGCGCAAGGCAATGTGCGTATAAACAATGGTACGGAACCTCCTTAAGTCATTTACTTATGATTTCAAACAAGACTAGATGAAACCATTACATTATCAAAATGATGACGATGTACTTCTAAGATGATTATATAAATGTCATCGATTCTTGAATTAGATTTAATGGAATACAAGACATGAAGTCTACCAATAACAGATTTCATTTAAAACGTGAATTTAAACTAGAGAAGGGTAACTTGAGTGAGTTATGTTGTGCTATTTCAGCCGTTAGTTAAAAGTCAAAGATAATCATTGGTAAACACACACAATTGAAAAGATATCATGGCAAGGAACTACAGAAATGAAATGAAATTCAAATGAGGGAAGAATGTTATCATGATCAGCCAGGTTCCAAAACAGTTGACAATTCACATACTATCGGAAAGTAAAAGTAGTCTTCAAGGCGACCGTAGCACGTGGAAAAGATATGTTACAATGGCAAAAGTATCCGCAATCAATTAATAGAGTTCTAAAACGAATGGTTATGGTTCTGTTAAGCAATGCGGATCCTTTTACCATCCTCAAATTATCAAACTAAAATGGCAGTTAAGCTTCGTAAGTAACTATATAGTCTTTTATGATATTATAAATTTGAACACATAAAAATGCTAAAACGTGCTACAGATCTCAACTGCAGCACACTTCTTAATTTAACGTATTACATCACTTAAGTCAACGTTCCACTTTCATCCTTTCGCTCTGTCACACTTTCGTATATATATCTACCTGTTACCTAAACGAAACTGAGATATTGCGAAGACGAATATTACTTTCATTTGATGACAATTTGGTAATAACTTAATTTGTTTATGTTTATAGATTATTTATTGTTAACACAATGGTAATTTCGTAACGGATGGATTTGTAGGCGAAATACACGTGTTACATGATGGAATAGTTATTTTCAAATAATGACCCGGCATCATACACGTATATATTGCATGGAGGCAACATGAATCAATGGCAAATTAATTTATGTACAACTTTATAATGCTGTATATTACTGTACATGCATTGTGGTTATGCGGTATCCGTATATTTTACTGATGCTTCAAACTACCTTAGCACTTTCAACCCACCATTACAAATAGTGTGCATTTGTTTTAATGAAATACTTAATGTAAAACGTATAATTGCGTTTAATGTACAGGTGAGTAGATCATTTTTTTATGTAACAGTGTTAATACCAGGCTTACCAGCATATTGAAATACACGCTCGGGCAATACAAACAATCACACTCGTGTAATAAAAGTAATATGACACACTTCTTCGGGTATAATCTCTTTATTGCCCGTTCTATTCCTTTTTGACTTATATAGTCAGGAAACGGCCCACTTGTCATGCTACAACAAGCTACAGTGACGTCACGAAAAATCGTTTTATGATGTCACAGACGATAAAATAAGGTAAGGCGCGGCGAAACAATGGTTGCTAAGCAAACGTGATATGTGCACATGTGCTCATATCAATAATACTAACTCGGTTATTTTCAACCATATGAGTAACAAACAAGTGAAGCAACTATGGTTGTTATTGAACATAAACAATGGTGATGGCGTCAATATGGTCAACAATAAAAAATAAACAATAGATTAGTTTAACCGCTCTATGACTGACAATCAAGAGGGGTGCCCGATTTTGAACTTCAAAATACAACGATTAAACCTCGTATAGCTGAATAAAATTTGAAATTATATAAACATTTTCTAGGGGTTTGAGGTTTGTGAGATAGAATTCGAATGCGTAATTCTTCGTTTGTTACTCAGGGTTTTCATCATTATAGACAAGGAAGGGTGATTGGGGAGGTAGGATTGTTTGTTTGTAAGACACCTGCGTTTGTCAGAACACAATTGATGAATTTGGCATTATGACTAGCTTATATAAAATAACGTCTATACAATTTCAACCATTTGGATCTCTAACGAACGCTGCTATGTCACGATTATTTATATAAAATGAGCACGAGGAGCAAGGCCAGTATTCATAATCTATTGAAATATTTCATTTCCGGTTTGGGCAGAGCAGTATGCGTCCATTGTCGAAATTGGGCATGTTCTTCGATGTTCTACTGCTAATGGACTTTACACAGACTTAATGCTAGAAATGTGTTGGGGAGGACTTGATTTCAAAGATGGGTTGGATCCAAAAGCACTGTACGCAATGTCGTATCTAAGTACCTGAGACATCCACCCATTGGTCAAAGGTAACATATTAGTATAATGGTAAACTGACATCAGCTATCAAGTTGCACAATTGTTATATTTAATTTTGATATATATCAACATTGTTCTTCTTATATCACATTTCAACTACAATACCAAATGGCTGCATTCCTATTTCGTAAGTTGAAATTATTAATAACGGCACTTCTGTTAGAAACCTATCTTTGAATTTTACACTAAAGTGGTTGTAAAGATTCTAATTTTAACATACAGTTTATGACATTTGTATTATATGAAGGTAATGTTCATATCATGTTACCAATGTCTGTTTAATATTTCTAGCGGTTTAAATTGTTCTACTTATGAGCACCTAGCGCATCGGCCGACATATCTGCCATAACTAGAAGGTGTTTTAATCGTAAATACATACATCTCTCTCGTCCCCCAATTCTTCTTAGAAACCCCAAACAATTCATTTTTAGTCTTCTTGCTAGTCAAAAATACAAGGTCATAATTTCCGCAAAAGAAAGAGAAAAATTGATTGAAAAGATAAAACCTCCAAAGGGCACATCTACAATATAGAGAGACAATCTACCACATTTGGTGAAGAAAGGTCAAGTAGTTTTAGAATGTAACCTGCGAAACGAAAACGTCTAACTTGTTATCATGGAAATAGAAAAAAATATAATTAAAAACAAATCTAAAAAGGCAAATCAGCGTGATACAGAAAGTCAATCATCTAAACATAATGCAAGCCACCCAACGTGCGACGTCTGCACGTAAAGATTTAAAAAAAGACTTTATTAAAAAACACACTGGCTCTATCATCTTGGTGTACACAGTACTTTGGCCAGAAATCAAACAGGGTCGCACAAACGCTATTTCCCCCAAAGTTAAATCTATAGAAAACGTGTCTTCAGGACTATTGGATCAATATAGTGTCTTTAGGAATCAATAATAAAATCGCTCGTGGTCACAATCCAGGCTGAAAAATGACAGAAAACCACGATTTCGATTTTTAACATGGGGACAAAAATTTAAATTGACATAGAGATTTGAATTTGTTTTAAAAGACTAACATTGCAAGCAAAATAGTAAATCATAACGAATTCGTAGGTTACGTGGTTTTCTTGTTAATTTGAATTAAAACTAATTTTTGTTTTTTTGTTTTGCGGTTTTGTTTGTACATTATGAGATGTTTCACAAAGAAGTTTTCTCCGAAACAGTATCAGTGACTTTCTTCGATCAATCCTAGTTGATGTTAGTATTACAAGGAAAGAGAATAAGTTCAACATACAATGTCGTCGATCTTTCATATCGTTATATAATGGACATGATTATACACACAAATGATCCTGAAAAGTTGTTGAATACTTAGGTTGGGTAACATTTTCGATCGTTTGGGGGAAAAATGAGAAGTATTTTGAATAATAGACCTGTCTGAAATGTTGCATGGGGATATTCAAGGAAGCTGTCATAAAATCCCGAATTGTGACTCGTATTTGCAATTAAGAGCATACATGGAATGTATTAGTTATTCAAGATCATCTGAAATATGGCACCAATATAAATGTGTTGATGACAGAGAATTTGATAATCTGTCAGTACATTTTCAGGGATTATTTGTTCATGTTTATACATTTTGTTTTTACACCTTTACATTTATGTGTAAATGAATAGTCGTGTTATATATGATTTATAAAATCTTAATCTCTTAATCTTAATCAAACAATATGACTATCTGATTATCTGATGCCAAAATTATGTATAACATGGACAAATGCTTTAGGGAAATTGACAATGTACACTGCGTAAAATTACAAACGGTTTATACACTCATGTGCAAAGAATGAACTATAAGACTAGGTAACGGATCAGTTAAAATATATTCTAAGGAATATGAAATGTAAGTGTATATAATGTTAGAATAGTTACTTAACACTGTCCTAGATGAGCGTCAGTACTGAGAACATTACATGGCGGTATTCGATATGGCACATTTAAACAATATTATCTGTGCATGACAAATATCAAAACCTACGGATGGTGACCATATTTTAGTTCATAGCTCATGGATATTGATGTCATGTGTTTACAATCGATATTCCTGCTCCAAACCAGAAATTCAATTGTTTCATTATTGGTACACAAAATGCATAGCCATTGCTACTATTTACGATAAGAAGCTCAATATTCCACAGTGATTTGTTTATATATTCCAGATCTTATTTACAGTCTATCCGAACTAGCAGTATTCAGTATGTATGTTATGCCAAGGTAATTTGACTACCCTCGAGGCAACGGAAGTTATCTGTGCCCTGACTTGAGTCAGTTGTCATCCTTTGTGGAAATGTCAATATCTCCCAACTTGACTTGGCTCGTGTTCTTTAGAAAACATCATTATGTTATTGTCCCCCCAGCCTACGCCTCAGACAATCTTTGATCTACCACTGTATTCGCCTTTCATCATCCTCTTTACTTCAAAATTACATAGCCATAAATGCAATGTTGATGTCATGTTATCATACAGCATGTATTCCAATAAGGTATTACATAAAACGTTTCTTAATGCACGTTTCAAAATAACAAATGGTGCGTCGGTTATATCATGATGAAATAGCAGCATCCTATCTTTAATATAAGTTATCAAAAACGTGCTTCACATCTTATTTATTTTGAAAGTTGTACCTGAAGCACTCACGTCATACAGAGCAGTGACATTTGGATTTCCATATTCCGTTTTGGCAGTATATTTTACAATTGACAAAGCCTAATTGGATGAATAATGATGTTTTAAGGTTTATCCTATATGTTGTAATATAACAAAGACATTGAAGAATGCATTCAATTAAATAAGCACAACATTCAAATTGATATTGTACATCCTTACTGAAGGCCATGGCACCTCGTGCGATTGGAAAAATAGTATAAAGATAATATATATAGAGTTTGAGAATGATGTGACATCAAATATGACAAATCATTTAATTAGGATAAATCACGAAGGTAGACATGTAATGATGCTATCATTATGGAAATCGGTATCAACGCATCTTCTAATTTTAGACATGTTCTGTATGCACATTATCAGGGTGACAGTTATCGTAGGTGGCAATTGTCTTAGTCTGCAATTCAGTGGCAAATATATTTTCTAAATTGTAGTCTCTGTAAAGAATTGTCCAAGGTTACAAGCGTCAGAGTGGCAGTTGGCCTAGATGGTTATCATTGTCTTTGACACATATCCCTGTAGACGGGATGTCAGTTGTTTGTGGTGAAATGTTTATGTTGGGTATTGTTGTCTTTGTCAAAATATGGGGTTGTATTAGAAGCAAGTGTCAAGGTGGCAGTTGAGTTAGTCTATAATTGTATCACTATCAGTTGTTTTTCTGTCCACACAATCAGTCATTTCAAGAGTGGGAATACATGAGACAGTTGTTTGGTGTTAACGCCAAGGACGCTGGCAGTGAATGACATATTTTTTATTTCGTTATAGCCTCAAAAGTGTTTGCTTAAAACGAAGGAATGGGGTACAGGTCCGAAATTCGTCCGTCTGTCCGAGTAATATCTGCTGTCACACAGAATAACCAAATTTTGTGTGTAGCTTGAGGCACCGGTGCCTTGAAATAAATTGAAAATGGGAGGGGATTATTTGTCATTGTTTTATTGTATTTATTGTTTGTTCACTTGCTTATAAACGGTTTGAAAGGTGCAAGTTAAACTAGTATAAATGCCGGAGGTTGTCGGCGGCATTTATACTACAGTTTAACTTTAACTTTCAAACCGTTTATAAGTCAGTGAACAAACACATTATTAAATCTATTTCTTATAAATTCATACTTTGCAATTTAAGCGATTTCTAATCAGTAACTCAACTTTTGAAAATAAAAAAAACTCTGCAAAAAATGTACAGTGCTTATATCAGGCACTCAGCTCCGCCAACAATAACACTGAATCACTTACGTGTCCCGCACAAAACGTAGTTCATAAGGAATATGATTAAAGTATTTAATGTGTGGTTCTAACATGCTGTTTTAATCAAACTTTCAATCAAACTACAATTAGAACTCACGTTGTAAGGTTTTAAAAAATTAAATCAAGAAAAGAGCATGTGATAGCTGTGTCGTAATTGCGCAATGATACAGTGATAAAGTAATACCGCAGGTTATTTTATGTAAACGTCAGGTTATGCAGGTTATCCTTTTCAGCTGTCAATCTTGTGTTTATGAGAATGTATGCTGGTCACATGACCTTGTTTTACGCAATCAGCAGAGAGCATATCCCTTAAATTTCATAGTCTGAATTTATTCTTTGATCTAGCACTCTATTATTATTTTATCGTCCTCTTTGCTGCAGAAATAACATGTCATGTCATGTCATGTTATCATACTGTATGTATTCCAAAAATGTATTCACAAAATGTTTGTTATTGCATGTTTGACTATGATAACATTAATGGTGTGACGTTAAAACCATGATGAAATAACAGCATCCCAGCTTGAAGTATGAAGATACCATGTATAGAGTTTGTGAATGAAGTGAACCCAAATATGACAAATGTTATTGCAATTTTATTAGAATTAAACACGAAGGTATACATATAATGATGCTATCATTATGGAAATCGTTATTTACGCATCTTTTAAGTTGAGACCATCCCTATATATATCATGGTGACGGTTATTATCGTAGGTGGCAATTTTCTAAGTCTGCAATGGCCTTGAGTGGCTAATATAATTGTCCAACGTATTGTGTACCAATATACTTGTTAAGAATTTCAAAGGTTACAAGCGTCAGAGTGGTGGTTATCATTGTCTCTGACAAATATACCTGTAGACCGGATGTTAGTTGTTTTGGTGGCAAATCTTCATGTTGGGAATTGTCTTTTGTGGCTTGTGTCAATATAGGGAGTTGTATTAGAAGCAAGTGTCAAGGTGGCAGTTGACTTAGTCTATAATTGTATTACTTGTATTTTTTCTGTCCACAGTCATGTCAGGAGTGGAACTACATGGAGACAGTTGCACAGGTGTTAACACCACTGACGCTGGCAGTTAATGACATATTGATTTGCGTTGTTCTACTTGAGAAACGTTTGCTAAATTTATTATCCCCAGAAACAAAGGAATGGGTTAGAGGTTTCAACTCCGTCCGTGCTTTTGCCATCAGTACGCCCGTGAGCACTATGTCCGCCCGAGTTAAAGGAGATCACCTTTCTTAAAACCAAATTTTATGTAGCTTTATGCATCAATACCTTGAAAGTAACTGGAGTAACTGTCTTTCGGCCGATTTTTTAAACTTATGGACCAATCTGGCGGGGGATGTTGACGACGTTTGTCTTTTTGTTTGAATAAACGTTATTTGTTCACTGTTTGAATAACTCGTTTCTCTGATATGTATTTAAAATTACATTAAAGAGTTGTTAGCGTGTAAGCCTTCAGCTCATGGAAGTTTTGGTTTCTATCCCACTGGGGGATCGGTAACACTGTTTGCAGTAACTTCCGGTTGCGTATGATCGAGGGCTGACGTGCTTTGAGGGCTCCCGCTATCCCCATGGAAAATCTATGTAATCCTCAATGAATATCACTTTTTTATGACACAAAAGTATTGAAAACAATAAACACTATATCTACCTGACATTTGGGGAGAAATTTGCTAATCAATGCATTGCAAATTTTGAAAGATTAGAGTGTTAAACTTTCACCATGACTGAGACTCAACGTGTTACACGTACTATGGCTTCCTAGCCAGCTAATATTGACGATTCCCAGCCAGCTAATATCGTCGAACTTATCCTTGCTTTGGAAAGGAGAATAGCAGAATTGATACAGAACTCAAATCTCGACCTACAGAACTCAATTGACTCGTTGAAAGGTGATTTTCACGATTTGAGAAACACAGTGGGAGCAATTGAAGTCGAAGTAACGAATCACAACACGGAGATAACTAAACTACGATCACAAGTTTCCGACGAACGTGAGAAGAGGATTACAATGGAGTGTCAATTCATCCTCAAGGATATTCATGAAGGGAAGCAGAATCTTCTTTATGGTATCCAATAATCTGCCCATAAACAAACTTAACTTTTGTGAACAACAAGCTTATGACACTTTCTTTAAGACTGTACATCGGCTACCAGTCTCTGAGTATCAGAAAAAGAACAACCCTAATGCCGTAAGAAGTATTATAGCCTGCTTCTGCTACATGCCAGTTTACGATGCCAGGAAACTGTTAAGAAAGTCAGGAATCAGTATCCAAACGGACTTGCCACCCTTTCTGAAGAAGAGAAGAGCGAGTTTAAGTCGTCAGACTGTCACTCTACGCCAGGACTCTGGGCTATGGACACTAGTCAAAGTTTTCTCCACAGAAGTTGTCCTCGAAACGCGTGACCCAAAGAAGCCTGGTTCTCCCTGAGTCAGACACAACGAGTAATTTCAGACAATGTTATTCTTATCATTTTGACAGATGCTGTTTCCCTGCAAGTTGACAGTACAAACTATAAATTTAGCAGAATCTTCCATATATGTGTCTCTAATACAGATTTGTTGGTATTACTATATAATGTTATGTTATATCCAGGCACAGGTGAAGTTTAGCGCAAATAGGTTGCGCAACATAGATGAACGATCAGTTTTCCATATGTGCGAACGAAGTGAGCAAAGTTTGGCAACGTATAAAAAAAATGTCTCGACTCAAATCGGAATAATTTTCAACTGACAAAGTTCAATGTTAAAAACTAGACATCCATATTTACATAGGGGTATGATCTCCTTATCCCAACCTTTTATGGCACAATTACTCACGTAAAATATTTAATTAAACATTGTAAGCGTTCGACACTGTCTCTGGATATATTCTTCGTCTCCATTCTCACTTTGAACTTCCGGATTTAAGGAGTGAACATTCTTCAGTATAAGTTAAAAGGAAGTGCCATTTTGCCTCCGTTTACCATTATATTTTTTCATTTATTTTATGTTATTTGTCCTCGCATTGTTTAAATTTGTAAAGCATTGTTTTAAAAAAAAACAATCTAACGAAGGGTGTCAATGAAAGCAAGGGAGGTAACTCCTGATATGCATACGACAGACCAATGTTGTCGGCTTGTATTATAAACGGTATTTTATTTCCCGAAAAAAATGTGATAAACAATAAAATGGGCCGAAAACAAAATGGAAATTGGGTCGGATAAGTTAACAGCTTAGAAGGGCCATTATGAATTATATAAATTGTTTTCCAAAATCAAACTTTTTAAAAATACATTAAATACATTCATTCATACATACATTCACAAGTTATTGATTTATAATAAAGAAAGCTCACAGTAGTGTACTTATGAAACCGACAAAACATGTTCTAATTTTCAATTTTCAAAAAAATAAATTTGTAAACTCTTTTTTACTCTACTCTAGTTATTCATTCTGAATCAATAATAAACAAATCAATCCTTGCATATCGTAGTTATTGTTTTTCTAAACTTATTATAGATCGAAAAAGGGGATTTCGGCTGAAGTTTTGATATTTTTCTAAACTTAAACCACAGTCACCAAAATTCAATCAAACTACTGCGAAGTATTATTGTATCGAGCACACAGTCAAATGGATCTGATTTCTTTAAATTATTGAATTAACCAAAACCAACCGAGGTGTGTACTTTCTTTTGCCTGGCAGTAAAGTTGTTTAAAAAATGAATGATGTCTTAAGTCTCATTTTCTCTCGTGTAAACAACAGTGCTTACATGTACAGAAGAAATACGTTCGGGTCGATGATAATAATTACATGTATGGTAATTTTTGTGTCTATGCAGGCCTGAAGGGACTTAATTTATTAATTAATGTCTATAAAGTTCCATGTGTATGGTTCAGCAAGAAGAGCAAGTCTGGAGTGCATGGGGTTAGGGTCTTAGAGGTTGCTGGGTATGGGAATATCAATCTTCTTTACTGCTATTTTAGAATGTAATGGCCAATACAACTCATTTTGTTCACCAATTTTATTTTGTTTTGTCCACCAATGTGGATTATAAATTTGGTTACCGGACAATACCATCCTATTTGATATGTTAGATAGAGTGTATGAAGATAATACATAATATGATACGTAGTGAACTACAGAGATAATGGCTGGAAATAGATATAACCTACAGGGATTTTGATTATTCGTGAGTCTTGTATCTCAAAACAATTCTAACACGAATCATAATGTGAAATTATAAAATAAAATAGTTTTAAGTGATACAAGTAGGTCTAATTTCCAAATATTTCAATTATTATGACGGCCGATCATTTACTATTGTGATAGAAATACCAGCTAAGAATTGATTTTTTATATTTTTAAACTTAAAATGCACCGATAGTTTTATGAGCAACTGTTAGCTAAAATTAAACCCCTATATACTATACTATATACTATTTTCCAGAACATGAACAATTATATAATTACAATTTAATACACATGTTCATGTATAACTAACTCTACATTGCAAATTGTTTACAATCCATTTTATTTCAACAAAGGTATGATCTGTACAGGTGACAGCTAGAAGGATTGTGTGGAAGCCGATAGTCATTTGCGAATTTCCCTGGCGAACACGAGTTAACTCCCCTGTTCTCATTCACTCCTTAAATCCGGAACTTCAGAGTTAGAATGGAAGCGAAGAATATTTCCAGAGGCAGTGTTGAATGCTTAAAGTTTTTAATTAAATATCTTTTACGTGAGTAATTGTGCCATAAAAGGTTGGGATAAGGAGATCATACCCCTATGTACAAATGGATGTCTAGTTTGAATTTTTTTAACATTGAACTTTGTCAGTTGAACACTTTTTCGATATGAGTCGAGAGAAATACGTTGCCAAGCTTTGCTCACTTCGTTTGCACATATGGAAAACTGGTCGTTCATCTCTGTTGCGCAACATATTTGCGCTAAACTTCACCTGTGATCCAGGATAGATAAAGTGGATTTTTTCAAGATTATTCTCATTTTGACTTTAAAGATGAAAAAGGAAATTATATAATTCTACATATTACTGTTAACGGTATTAGATTCACATTGACGAACCTATATGGACCTAATATAGACCTGTTTAATGAGACTGTAAACATGGTCAACGACTCAGTAGCAATTTGCGGAGATTGGAATCTCGTCATTGACCCGTCGATTGATTTAGAAAATTATAAACATGTAAATAACCCGCAAGCCCGTGAAATGTTTTAGAACAAATAGAAAGACTGAACCTAAAAGATGCATGGAGAGAGATTAACCCTGACACAACCAAATTTACATGGTGGAAGAAAAGACCCCGCCAACAGGCTAGGTTTAGATTTTTTCTTAGTAAAGGAAGACCTTTTTAATATATGCTCTAGATCTGATAGCACTATTATGCCTGGCTATAAAAGTGATCATTCCGCTATAACCTTATCTCTGTCGACACAGCTACTGGAAGTTTAATACGTCACTTTTAAGACGTGAGGACTACATAACTTTAGTTACAGATTCATTAAACGATACCAAGCTCGAATATGCTGATCCTAAATATACAGTGGAGGAGGTTAAAGAGATTAATGATGAAGATTTACTCTTGACTGTCAATGACACCCTATTCCTAGAAACCTTCTTGATGAAGGCAAGGGGTAAATCCATTTCGTACTCCTCGTATATCAAGAAAAATAAAAACGAAAAATGTAAAACATTAGAAGAAACCATATGTACTCTGGAAGACGAATTAAGAATGAATTTTCAAAATATTGATGAAACGCTTCTTTCAAATTTGTCAAAAAGTAAAATGGAACTTAAGAAAATAAAAGAAGAAGAAATGAGAGGTATACAAAGTCGTAATACGATACAGTGGTATGAAGAAGGTGAGAAACCTACAAATTATTTCTGCCATTAAGAAAATAGAAACTACACAAACAAACTCTATCATGGTCAAGAATTATTGGATGGAAAAGCAATAATTAATGAACAAAGACGATTTTACGAAAACCTCTACAAAGTAAATAATGATATTGATGATGAGAGCAGAGGTATATTTAGAAAGATAGTGACCCCATCTTTGAATAAAGACCAATCACATGAACTTGAGCGGGATATTAGCCTTGATGAACTCGCGCATACCATTAAATCAACAACAAAAGTCCTGGATTAGATGGTTTCCTCATCGAATTATTTCAATTATTTTGGAAAAATCGTAAAATATGGATTCTAAGGTATGTTAATGACACTTTTCACCGAGATTCCATGACAATGACAATGAATAGAGGGGTTATAGCTAAAACGGAACCGTGAAAAAACGGAACCAAAATGTATTGGCGAAAACGGAACCAGATTGGCGAAAACGGTACCATTTTTATGTGGTGAAAACGGAACCATTGATGGCGAAAACGGAACCAAGGACAAGACAAAACGGAACCTGGGATTTGATGATTTATTCTTAGAACCCTGGTCTAGCTACTTAGTAACAGACTTCCTAATATATAATTTTAGGAATATAGTCATGTAAAAGTTGTCCACATTATGGAGTAGCATACTGACAACACCATCCCATATCCACAACTGTCGATTTGTATGAAACACATTTGCACATTTGCTGGTAAGATGCAAATAGAACACCTGTCGGAGACATCTAATCAGTTCTACTCTGGTGGAGCGTGTAGTTTGGCAGCTCTGGTGAGGAATTCAGCTGCACTAATATCCCCTCGTCCATACAGTCGCCAGAGTGAGAAGATTTCTTGTTGTCGGCGATTGAACTGTCGACGGACGTGGCATCTCAACTGACCCTCTTGGATCATCCTGGTCTGGATCGGCAGCAGGGAAGCTTCGTCATACAGCGCCGAGAGTAGTCTGTAGAATCCAAGAGACTGTTCTGAAACCCTTGCGTTGATCCTTCGATGCCAACCTGTAAAGCAAGTAAAATAATGAATTATGATAGACTGCAATAGTGTGTAATACTACTTCGGGTTAAGGTATATGTCTATGATAAACATTAAAATTAAAATATTACTTAGAATTGAGAGTGAAAACGTTATCATTTAGAATTATGGAAACAAAACTGTAAGGCACAACTACTTCATTATACCATTTTCTTTCATACATTATCGTACATACCCTCGACGTGGTTGTTGGTCCTGACAGTGATGTTGTAGACAGACCATGTCCGAGGATTAAACACTGAATGGTCAATCCACTGTCTTCTGAAGTATCGGATGAGTCTTGCGATGTTGGTGTCGGGTGTTACTTTGGTTTCAATCCTTTCAAACACCTTTGTGATGTCAGTCGATGGCAGGAAGGGGAGGGCCATTAGTTTCTTGCCAAACTTGTGGAAGTCCCGGTCTTTCCTGTAGGCAACCTGCAAAATAATTTATGATTGGTTACTTTTCTTATTAATAGTATTATTTATAACTGTGAAAGGAATTAATCCACTCTTATAACTGACAAAGTGTAACAAAACAAGTATTTTTTAACACATGCCAAAACTCCAATTATTACAATAGAATATTCGTTGTGTATGGCCTAAAGAGGTGTCAAGCTTAAATCGCTCTCTATTAGAATGGATATATACGATAAGTCGCAAAGTCGCTACTGTATACTTCCAATTAACATAATCATTTCTTCCCTCAGGCAGTAAACAGATCACGCATAATTACCACATAGCGATACTGTTGTTTGTTTTCATTAACTCCACTTGGACTTTGATTGAATTCTATTCAACATAATTAGTTAATACCCCCCGGCAATCAACCGATCACCATATAATCCCTACACAGCGGTACTGTGTTTTTAATTACCTCCACTCGGACTTTCACAGCAGTCAGTTTGCCTGGTTCGGGAGGATGACAGTGTCTGTGTTGGCCCTCTGTATACGTGTCAGATGTCTGGATCACCGACGCGGGACAGGTCTCCTTCTTGATTCGTACACTACAACGCCAGTAGGTTTTCTGTCCGGCGGTTTTCTGAATTCATAAATACAAACAATGTATAGACTTGATAATAATACTATCTTACTTTCCTTATGGGTCAATAGATATTTTGAGCATGGATTTAGACAAGTTGCTTCTTTTTCATTCATAAAGAACTAATTTAGGAAAGTAATATAATAGAAATTCAAAAGAAATTACTTTAAAAAAACAACAAGATGTGTTGCTTATAATAGACACATTCCTTCTAGTCTTCACTTACGCGATGCACATATGAGAAACCATAGGAATCTATCAGCTTCCTCTTCCCCTTCTGAGACCCTTCGTCTACCAAGGTGTAGGTTTTGTCTGGGATGTCTGCGATAGGGGGATCGACCAGAAAGGACCTCTCTGTTATGGATCTACAAATGTATTTGCAATACATAATTATTATTTATTTAATAATATGGATGAGGCAATCCATTTCAGGAACTAGTAAGTATTATATAAGCAATCTATGAGAGACAAATGTTATGGATGACAACTTCTTCGTTAGTTTAACATAATAATGTTTATATAATATATTATATATGTTTTAAAACAATTAATAGATATTTGGTATACAGTGTACTTACTTCTCGTGGACATCAACGTCAGCTGGAAGTGATGACTGTGAAATGTTGATATCCGACAGATCGGGTACACGGTCTTCAGGTGAGCCATCATCGGGGTCGTCGTCTGTAGCCATGGATATGTGGAAAGTGATATCATCTAAAACTTCGTCTGCGGGGCCAGGGGCTCTACATTTAACACACTGAAATGCGACTATACCCCTGCACATGTCACGGTATCGAACATCAGATATGTCAGTGTCACAAGTCTGATGGGTTAACTGGTCGCAATCTTCACAGGGTATGGCATGTTGATTTCTTCTTACTGTCGTGCTGCACACCACACACTTAGCAGCCATCATAAAACAGTAAATATCAAACAGAGAGTTGCCTTTTTATACCTTTATAAAAATTGACACTTAGTAACGTTGAAGAAACGTGAGTACATCTACTTTGACATCCAGTAATGGCACTGAGTTACATGAGAGTAAATTGAGTTCGTCCGCACAAGTAACTAACAGTTTGTTGTTACAGCAATCAACCACTTATCAATAGGCTTTATGCAACATGACAATGACAGTAACAGTAGATTAACCCTTCTTTTATCTTTTATGGTTTAAACATATTTATTCATGAAAAGACATACAATTCATGAATGGATTGGCCAACAAGCACAGAGGTGCTTATATAAAGGCCGCTCCAAAAGAATTACAATTACAATGTATAATTACTAGTGACACATACAAATCATATTCATGAGCATTTGAAAGCATATAAACTAAAATTACATAAACGACAATATTCTAGCAAGGGAAGTTTGTTGTATGAAATTTAGCAGAAATCAGAGAATCTTCGAGAGTAAATTATGAAGTAATGGACAGATTTTAGTAGTTCAATATTTTCTTTATTACTCGAGCTAGCATTTCCGTAAAGAATTGATGGTAGATTGTAACCTTGAGTAAAGAAATAGGAGTTTATTCTTAACTCATGGTAAATGGGGCAGACAAGAAAGAAATGGAGTGCATCTTCGGAATGATGTCCACAGTTACAAGTAGAGATATCGGATACATGTCTCGCGTACTTATCAGCGTTTAAATCGCTGCAACCAAGCCGAAGGCGGGAGTGGATTATTTGACAAAATCTTGAGCCATTATATAAATCAAAATAAATTGGGTTTGTGTTGGTTTCCTTCAGTTTCCTTTTAAATTCTCCAAAAGTGCTCGAATTGACAATGTCAGAAGGGAGGGAATTCCAGATAGTAACAGTGTCCGGTAGAAAAGATTTAGCATAATTACTTGAGTTACATTTAATGCCTTTTAGGTCGGAATTGTTTCTCAGGTTGTAACGACTAGCGTCAGACACGTTGTCAGGTACTAAATTTGATAAATAATCAGGTACTAATTTATTAACCATCTTGTAAAATACATACAATTTTTGACGATGTCTCCTTTTTTGTAGAGAGCTAATGTTTGTCTCTGAATACAGCTTTGCATGACTTGTCCCCCGGACTGCACCACATATAGTTCTGATTGCGTCCAAATTTAGTTTTTCGAGAAGTAGAGACTGCTCTTTTGTGCAATTATCCCAGATGTGACACGCATAGTCGAAAACTGGTAATATAAACGATTTGAACATGGTCTGAAGAGTTTTTCTATTAAGACGGTATTTAAAGCTCCTGAGGCAGTTAATCATTGGACTTACTTTATTAACGATACTATCAATATGGTTATGCCACATGCAGTCCTGTTGTAAAATTACTCCCAGGTGTTTATGAGATGAAACGTCATCGATAGCTGTATTATTCATTGATAAAACAGGTTTGATAGCCTGTGTATGTTTACGAGTGAACTGAATTGAAACGGTTTTACTCGGATTAAAGTCGACTTGCCATTCGTTAGCCCAAGAATTTATGACAGACAGATCTTTATTTAGGCCTTGAGCGGCTACATTCGAGTCATTAATTATTACGTACAGAGAGGTATCATCTGCAAATAATCGTATGTTGCTGTCAATATCATCGACAATGTCATTAATGTAAATCAAAAACAGAAGTGGTCCTAGAACGGAACCTTGTGGTACCCCAGCAGCGACTGATTTTAAATCGGAACTATACCCGTTTATAACAACTCGTTGTAACCTATCCTCAAGGTAGCTTTCAAACCATAAAAGTAATTCGCCTGAAATACCATAAGATCTTAGTTTATGAATAATGCCCCTGTGCCAAACTTTGTCGAAGGCCTTACTTATGTCGCAAAAAACCGCCCTTATTTCTTTACCTTTGTCGATTTCTTTAGCTATGAAGTCATACAGATACGTTAATTGATTTGTTGGTGAATCGCCTGGGATAAAGCCGGACTGAAGGTTTGTCAGTAAATTGTTATCTCTGAGATAGTTAAATACATATTTGAAAACACATTTTTCGAAAACTTTGGCTAGGCAACTTGTTAAAGCTATGGGTCTATAGTTGCTGCACTCGTTGATATTACCTTTCTTATAAATAGGTATTACTGAGGCTATTTTCCAGATATTTGGGAATATTGAATTTGATAAGGACAAGTTAAAGAGTTGGGTTAATGGATATGCTATTACTGAAGAGCTAAGCTTCAATAAGCGGTTACCGATACCGTCATGTCCGGTGGCTTTAGTAATGTTGACAGATAGTAAAATATCTTTAACTTCATTTACAGACAGCGATATGGAAGATAAAGTTTTGTCCGTTTTAAGACTTATATTCGGTAGATTTTTATGAGGAGACGTGACAGATGCTTGATCGCAGAAATAATTATTCATAATTGTAACGATATCATTTAGATCATCATAAACCGAATCCTGATATGTAATTGGAGGAAACATTGAACTGTTGCTAGTAGATTTCAAGTAATTTTTAACTAAGCGCCACCAAAGTTTGCTACCGAAAGATTCATTTATCTTGTTGTCAATTTTAGAGACATATTTTCTCTTTGCAGTGCGAACGGCTGATATCACTTTATTCCGAAGTTTACGAAACTTTTCCCAATCTGATGGTCGATTGTACTTTTTCGCATTTTTGTGAACACGGTTTCGTTTTCTAATTAATCTACGCACATCACCTGTAATCCACAATGGATCTCTAGGTCTAATAGTAACAGTTTTGTTTGGAATATGTCTTTCGCATACGTCTAAGAAGGACTTTGAAAACGCTGCTGCTGCGTTATCCACAGTATCATTTTGGAGAATAGTTTGCCAGTCGACTGAATTAAGACTATCGATTAGGTTGGTTTTATCGATCATATTGTAGTTGTAAATTGTCCTCATAAAATTGTTAGTTTTAGATATATCATCCTTTATAATCACATTTATAGGACAATGATCACTACAAATAGGATCAGACACACCCGAACTTACCACACTATCAGCATTAGATACAAACAATAAATCAATCAAAGTTCTAGAGGTGGGTGTGATTCTAGTTGGTTCAGTGATTAGTTGTGTCAGGCCGTACATTGCCTTTAAAGTCTCAATCTTGTGATCATTTTCATTAAGAATATCTATGTTAAAATCGCCCGTAATTATGGTTTGCATTTTTAAGTCCATAGCATTGCAAATTGACTGATCTAATAGGTCCCAGTATGTTTCACTTTTGTCAGCGCGGTAAAAATTTCCGATTAAATATTTCTTATTTTTACTTTTTATTTGTACCCATAACGCTTCAAGTCCTGGTATTAGAAGATGGTCCATATCAATAACGTAGAAATTTTCTTTGACATAAATCGCTACACCCCCGCCCCGGCTTGGACGATCGTTACGGTATGGAGGATGAAAATTTGGGATTGATAATTCACTCTGGAGAATATCGTTATGCAACCATGTTTCTGTGAGACAGATTACGTCATAAGAATTGAATTCTAGGGATAGTAGGTCAACTTTGTCTTTTAAACTTCTTACGTTTAGATGAACAATTTTCAAGTTTTCTTTACTGGGCCCAGGATTCGGGTGAATATCACCACAACACAACAGCAAAACAATTAAGTAAAGGGGAGTTTTTAAGTTGTATAAACAAATGGAGATAAAAAGGATTGATGAACATGAAAATTTTAAATATGCCTTGCTAGAAATGTGTAAGGAAAATAATCCAACCGACCGCCTGTATTGTGCAATATCAACCGGCATCTATCATAACAACAAACAAACTATATACGGCGATGGTTGGATTAAAGAGGTTATATGAATTGATAACAGTACTCTGTAGTTTAGTCATTAGCCAACAAATTGCACAAATATGAAAAGGAAAACAACATGACACATGAACAAATAACTGATATACAAAGTAAACAAAACACTTGGTTGGAGAACTATGATGTAGAGCATTTTTGTAGTTGGAAAAGAAACAAACAAGAAATAAAAAGAAAAAACAACAGATTAAGAGCTTAATCTGTAGAGTTGTAATATTTGGTGGAATAGAAATCTGACTATAAGTGAAAGTGAGCGACCGCGTTGCATGATGACACCGCGTCATGAATAGCGTGATGCACGTGCATGCACGTCAGCTGGAGAGATATTGTTGTGGTTGATGATGTACCATCGAATATACTGTGATATACACTGTGAATTGGATATTCTATAAAACGTAAGTAAATATTTATATTAAGGGTATATACCTTAGTGTGTTAATTTGTCAACTGTAGGTAGTATAGTGATATATAGTGCTAGTAGCAGTTGGTGTGTAGAGTATGGCTCGTGTGGGATGATGAATGGCGAGGGTAGTACAGACAGGGACAAAACAAACAAAAACAAACAAATAAACTAAAAGATAATCCAAAACTCAAGACACTCAAAATACATTTTGCTACACCATTTAATGTTTCGACCCCAAAAATAAAATGATAAACGCGAACATATATACATAAGCGAAGAAAAAACCCCAAAAGAAAACAAACAAATAGGGGAAACACGAAAACAACTTAAGATACAACCATGCATGTACGTTGTTTATATCGCACATTAGTATACCGTACTATAGTATGTATACGTATAATCTTCAGATATAGGAAAAACGCACCCTTTGCATACAAATATGATAATATAAACAGATCATCTATGCGTTGATGAATAGTCAACATTTATAGAGCTAAAGAAATGGCAATGAAATAATTGTTAAGGAATACAAATACTAAATTGACATTTATAGACAGAAACAAGGTATATCCGTCTGTAGAGAAAATAGTTCAGATATATCATTATTACCACTATGTCACAGTATGTGGCGTGAGTCATTGTGATATTTTATGAACCCATAAACAAAAGTTATTTGACAGTTTCTTGACTGAGATTTATTGTCACTTTCAACTCTGTAGATTCAAGGATCGTTTGGAACTGGGTGGCGTTCGCGGCCTTTTTCACTGAACCATCTTGGAGTTTGATTAAAACCACCCCACCCGTTACCCAAGATGAATTAAAACGACCATCAGAGACAAAACGTCGAGCTTGCTTGGCCAAATCAGCCCTAGGTTTTGTGAGGTCTTCATTAATGAAGATACGTCGAGTAGAAAAGTCAACTTCAGCATATTTGAGTTTAGAGCGATTTCGCAGGAAAGCTCTCTGTGTCGCGTTACTAACGAAGCGTGCTAGGATTGGTCTTGGTGTATCCTGTGGTGTGACAGGGCGACGGGGCACCCTGTGGCTGATGTCTATGTCGCTCTCGGTAACATTAAGTCCAATCGTTTCTGCGACTTTACGAACAAGGTCATTAGTGTTCTCACCTTGTTTTTCCATTATTCCCGATATCCGAACATTATTCCGGCGGGAATACTGTTCACTTCTGTCGAGTCGCTCATTGAGAGTCTTGATTTCTTCGTTCTTCACTTCAAGTGATTGCTTTAGGGAAGATACAGTGGATTCCAGGGCTTCAGTTTTGGACACTAACTTCTCCATTTCTTGCCTAAACATGGGCCTTATAACTTCTGACAATGTTGTGCAAATTACAGCCATAACATCCTTACTTTGAAGCACATTTAGAAGTTTCTCATGAAATTTATCCTCATCAATTTGACTGACACTGACAAACGTATCCTCCATAATGACAGACGTGTCTGAACTGCTAGTATCAAAACTAATATTGCATGGTCGTTTAACGTCCTCAGACTCAGGTGTTGACACTTCTGAACGAATACGCTTCCCTGATGGTGTATTTTCCATATAGGTGGTAGTTTTGACGTTTACGGATTCACAAATATAATGTCGTTTAATATACTGGTTTTACCAGTAAACATATAAGATTGAGTTGCTCAAGTTGTTTGAGACGAGATTTTCGTACTTGGTAATCACATGTAAGACTTATCAAAGATCAATCCATCTTTTATAGCAAAATTAATATGCCATCCATTTTCATAAAGGGCGTAGAGTTGTTGATAAAGTCATTTGTTACACATACCATGCATTTGCAGCCAATTAGAGGTGACAGAATTCCACCAAAATTGATTAAATTCACACCATTTCTCGAGAGCTCATGTTGCCACGTCCGACCATCGTGACGTCACCGGAAGTTTTTTATCTTTTATTTGCGTGTAACTATTTATCATTTACTTTAACAAAGACAAGGAATATATCCTTCATTCAGAAGATTTGAGAAAACAACAGCTTTCCTTCACATTTAACTAAAGGTTTTCAATTTTACATTTTGTAAATAAAAAACAAGACTAAGAACAGACATATTTTGTTAAAAAACTCTTTTAAATGCATAATTACGGCAAAATATGTATGTACTTTTATTTTGTAATTTCAGGTTCCGTTCCATCTTGTTATTGGTTCCGTTTTCGCTATCAATGGTTCCGTTTTCGCCAGGAAAAAATGGTACCGTTTTCGCCAATTTGGTTCCGTTTTCACCAATGCAGTTTGGTTCCGTTTTTTCGCGGTTCCGTTTTCGCTGGCACCCGAATAGAGGCGTGATCACCTGTATTCCTAAACCAGGCAAATGCGCTATACACGATCATAAGTTCATGTATAACAAATAGACTAAAAAAGTCACTAAACCTTCTTATTAACGAACACCAAAGGGGATTCATCCCTGGTAAGTGCATTTCAGAAAATATCCGACTTCTTTACGACATATTGTTTGAGAAAAAAATACAAAATGAAAAAGGTCTTTTTTTAAAAAGCCTTTGACACGGTCCCTTAGAAAGTTATTATGATGGTCATGGATAAATTTGGATTCGGTTGTAACATTCAGAAATGGGTTAATATACTAATTTCGAATGCATCATCTTGTATTTTTCAGAATGGATATCTATTTTAGTTTTTTTTTACATATGAGAGAGACAGTAGACAGGGTGACCAGATCTCTCCATATTTATTTTTATTTATTGCCGAAATACTAGGGATAATGATAAGAAAAACGAGAAAATAAAAGGAATTGTCCTCAATGATATAGAGGATATCATCGGTCAATACGCCGACGACACCGAACTATTCTTAGACGGCTCGGAAGACTCCTTTAATGAAGCAAAACAGACAATTAACAACTTCTACGATATGTCTGGTCTAAAGATGAATACTGACAAAACAAAAGCGGTTTGGATCGGTTCTTAACTTTATCCAAAGATTTTAATCTGGACTGGCATACTGACAACTTTGATGTTTTGGGAATAAAACTAAACGCTCAGTTAGAGAACTTGTAGGTGATCAATACCAAGAAGAGACTCGAACATATCAAACGAATTCTTTTAATTGGAGAAAACGAAACTTAACCCTTAATGGCAAAATAACTGTTATTAAAAGTTTAGCCCTATCCACAATTGTTCATATACTCACATCTCTTCCAAATCCTCCTAAAGAATTCATAACAAATTTGAATAACCTATTTTTCAAATTCATCTGGAATGGTAAGATTGACAAGATAAAGCGAATTAATTGAATGCGAAAATATGAAGAGGGGGGTTTGAGAATGGTTGATGTCAAAACTTTCATCGATTCACTAAAACTGTCAAGATATGCCAATACTTAAAACAGCTATAATTTTGCCGGTTTTCAACTGAAAGACATCTTTTTGTTAGGATCAAACATTGCCAAACACTACAAAATAGAAAACCCGTTTTTGAAAGATATACTAGATGCGTGGATAAGGTACTGTAAGGGCTTTGGATGTAACAAGGATATCAATGAAATATTAATGCAACCTCTTTGGTTAAACCCTTTCAGTGGCCAACCTCACTTATTTATAGCGAACTTGTTTAAGAAAGGAATAGTCCATATCAAAGATATCTGTAATAAACATGGTTTCCTTACATTTTTGGAACTCAAAGCAAAATTGTATATAAAGGGCACAGTACTTGATCTAAATCGTGTTCTTCTCAGTATTCCTAAAAAATAGGGATTATACGAAAAACTAAACATCCAAATGTTGTGAAATTGTCATTATGTTCCCCTTGGAGTGATTTATGGAAACCTTCTAAGGGTTTAAGACTATTTTATGATAACTTCATGTATGTGACAAAGGGGACAGTGAATTGGACGGACATCTAAATTTGATGACTATATTTATACAGTATAGACAATCAAACAGAGATACGAAACTCCTTGAGGTTCAATATAAATTCATACATAAAACCATTTACACAAAACGAGAGTTGCTCAAAATGAAATTGGTTGATAATGATTGATGTCAATCATGTGGTTCAGTACGAGAGAATATATATCATGTATATAAAGAATGGCCATCTATTAAAATGTTTTGGAACGAATTTAACTACTTCGTTAATGGATTATTTAATACGAGATACGAAGTCTCAACGATAGATATTTTATTTTGTTGCAGCAATAACAACTTACTCAATCACATGATTTTACTAGCCAAACGGCATATTTTTGTAATGAACCTTAAAGGTTTGAAACGAAGTCTTACACAATTTAAATCACTATTAAAAGATCTATATTAAATTAAAAAATACATCTATTCCAACAATATCAACATGGATTCTTTTAATAGAAAATGGAATGTAGTAACATCTATGGGTCAACATTGACAGCTATACACTGTGTAAACGTTGGTGTACTAGTATTCCCACTTTAATGTAACTAAATGTATTTATGCCTCTTATGTTTGCTGTTCTGAAATGAACAACATATCCAGCCATTCCAGTGAATGCCCCTGTATCTTGACTGTATCCAAATGAAGTTAATAGAAAAAATTAAAAACAAAACATTGTTTGCAGTAGAGCACTCTTCACATTAGTGTCAGGTTTTTGCAAAATGGTTCACTGAATTCCTGAACCCACGGTTAGCTATTAGTCTTTTCTTCAGATAGTGAAAAAGATGTTGCATGTATTTTCCCTGCAATATCACTTGCACCATGAGCTACTCTTGAAAGTAGCCTTGAAACCAAACTAACCTTCGCTGAATTAGCTTTCGCAAGATTTGGTTCGATTACAAATAATATGGCTTTTAGGACATAATCCCTCCGATCTGATTTCAATCTGAATTCCAATAGGAATAGAACATCAATTTTCATTCTAAATGACGCTCAATGTTTTTTTAATCATTATTATTGATAGTAACTTGATAACGGCTGCGAATATATCCTGTGTTGTCAATTATTTACGAAGTTCAAAGGCAATAAAATTGGTAATAAGAATGGTGAAATATAATTGAAAGACTTTCCTCATTCAATTAGTAGAGTTAAGATAATTCTTTCCAAATGGTTAGTTTGAATAATCATATTCTCCAATGGTGTATAGGAAAATTCATTGTGAAATAGCTGTAGCTTTAATATAACTTACTGCTTAACATGTTATTAAGTCATTTATGAACATTATCAGAGTGATTTTCGAACACGGTTTTTGTAATAGGCTATTTGCTGCGTTTGAATACATGATGACGTAACATTCTAGGCCAAACTATGTCATTGAAGTGAGTGAGTGAGTTGGGGTTTAACGCCGCTTTCAAGAGTATTTCACTTATATCACGGCTGCTAGTATTACGGCAGGGGAAAAGCCCGCAATGCCATGTGGCTATGCACTGCGGTAAAACCTGCGAGCACCGACTGGAACTAGCGAACCATGGGTGGTACACGTTGAAATTCAGTGTAGCATTGCACCCAACCTTACTGCGTATAGAACAGTTATCTACTGCGGACAAAGTTGCCGTGCCCCTGGCGGGATTCGAACCCTGGACGTCTTGATCCGAAGCCAAACGCGCTAACCACTGCGCTATCCCGCTATTCATTGAAAGAAACATGCGTATATCATTTATCTTCGATTTGCGGTTTCAATCATCTGTTTCTTCTACACAATTTAATCTGTGCATCTGTTTGAGAAATAATTCATTATTTGAACCTACAATAGCGACAGGAGTCAATGCGATAAGCCGAGACCGACTCGGTTTACATTCGAATACAATGACGTCATAAGATCAATTAGTTATGACATCACAATGTTCGGGTCAAATTTGATAAGTCGTAGAGGAATGAATTTCAAGGCGGTGAAACGTTGAAATTTCCCAATCTATATGTTCTATTTGATTAAAATCTAGTTTATCACTTAATCATCATATTTGAATATGAATGATTTTTGAATTGTCACTGTTTATTTCTACTGCATTAAACAACGGAAATCTGATGCGTCAAACCTGAAGAATAATGGGTTCAACCGATTACCGCATCATTCAGTTCACTTCCGCAGTGTCAAAAAAATGAAATTAAAATACGCTTATAACTCGTCGTGGTAGAATGAAGATAAAACTACCGATACCGATTTTTATCGTTTGGAGCCGAACAGGTCAGCATGAGTCTTCGAATCTACGTTAGACTCACACAAATAGAGCCACTGGCTCTGTAGCTCACCAGGCTTTATAATTAACTAATTCAAAATGTCAACTTCAAGGTGAGAGGTACAACAAATAGGAATAAATGGAGGTGATGAAATAGGTCCTTACCCCTCTGACCTATCTCTGAGGCCAGATATAAAATCCCCTTCAAATAAAGACACACTTGAACATTTAATTCATCACTGTTGTTTAATTACCTCCCTTTGAAGAGTCCATACAATCCAAAGATGAAAATAACTTTAGCGGTCATGACCTCTGTGACCGCAATTGAGGTCAAAGGTCACGAAATCTGCAATTTAGAATCCCCATTATCCAAGGAGTCTGCACACAACTGTTCAGCTCTCTAGACCTTTTGGAACTGGAGAAGAAGATAAAATTAGGTTTTTAAGGATGTTACTTATGTGACCCCATTTGGGGTCACGGAGTCACGAAATCTGCAATTTAGAATCCCTATTATCCAAGGAGTTTGCACACAACTTTTCAGCTCTGTAGACCTTTTGGAACTGGAGAAGAAGATGAAAATAGGTTTTTAAGGATTTGATCCCTGTGACCCCATTTGGGGTCAAGGGGTCACGAAATCTACAATTTAGAATCCCCATTGGCAGAGGAGTCTGCACACAACTTTTCAGCTCTCTAGACCATTTGGAACTTGAGAAGAAGATGAACATAGGTTTTAAAGGATGTGACCCCTGTGACCCCATTTGGGGTCAAGGGGTCACGAAATCTACGATTTAGAATCCGCATTGGCCAAGGAGTCTGCACACAACTTTTCAGTTCTCTAGACCTTTTGGAACTGGAGAAGAAGATGAAAATAGGTTTTTAAGGATTTGATCCCTGTGACCCCATTTGGGGTCACGGGGTCACGAAATCTACAATTTAGAATCCCCATTGGCTAAGGAGTCAGCACACACAATTTCAGCTCCCTAGACAAAGTGGTTCTGGAGAAGAAGATGAAAATGTGAAAAGTTTACAGATGGATGGACGGACGGACGCCGGACACCATGCCATGCCATAAGCCCATCGGGCCTTTCAGGCCAGATGAGCTAAAAAGTTAAAAACACAGTACGTTCATCTCCTAATAACCTTGCTTTTGAACTTTTTCTTAAGTTCATGGTGAGATAACTGAGTGGTTAGCGGTAAACTTTAGATCATGAAGTTCAGGGTCTGTATCCCACTATGGGATCGGCGGCACTGTTTGCTGTAGAGCACCGTTCATTTTTCTGTCATATGTATGTGAAATGCTTCACTGAATTGAGGGTTTTAAATGACGAAAATTATGTTGCCTGTGTTTTCCCTGCACTATCACTGGCATCCTCGAGATACTCTTGACATTGGCCTTGAACTCAAACTCACCTACGTTCAATTTGCTTTCGTAAGATTTGGTTCAATTACAAACAAGTGTTTTGCCACTAACATGGCAATGTCCCCCGCCATTAACATTGAGTTTAGTAGGACACATCATTTGGTCAAGTGTCATAGTCACCTTGAAAATAAGGTCAAGGTCACCAGAATCGACTGGTGTCTGTGTCATCCCCCAATGTAGACTGACACCAAATTTGACAACTTTTGGTGCTTGGGTTATTGGGTTATATGAGATATTGCGTTAACAAGAGTTCAAAAAGTGGTCAAAGCATTGTGGTGACCTTGAAAATAAGGTAAAGGTCATCAAAATCGACTGGTGTCTGCGTAAACCGCCAATATAGGCTGTCAGCAAATATTAAGACATTATGTCTAACCGGCCATGAGATATCACCTTAACAAAAGACAATAAAGTGGTCGAAGTGTCGTGGTGAGCTTGAAAATATGGTCAAGATCACCAAAATTGACTGGTGTCTGCGTCATCCCCCAATGTAGCCTAGCACTAAATTTGAAGACTTGGGTTCATCCAGTCATGATATATCGCGTTAACAAGAGTTCGAACAGTGGTGAAAGTGTCGCAGTGACCTTGAAAAACGATCACAGTCACCAAAATCGTCTGGTGTCTGCGTCTTCCCACAATGTTGGCTGACACCAAATTTGAAGTCTTTCGACAAAACGCTTCATGAGATATCGTGTTAACAAGAAATGTGACGTACGGACGTACGGACGCCGCTGAATATATAGTCCCCCGTTCCGCGTTGCGGCGGGGGACAATAATGGGGCTTTTAGGACATAATCACTTCTATCTGATTTCAATCTGAAATCCATGAGGAATAGAACATCAGTATTCTCTGGCAGCAATTAAAAGCTTTTGACAGCGAGAAGTGATATACTGGAATGAGGAGCTCTGTCAAAACCTGAAACTATCAATCAAAATGGTTTACTTTACTCCAAGGCATTCGCCAGGGTGGGATTATGTCTGCAAGGTTGTACCTATTATTCATAAATGAACTATTGCCAGAACTAACTTGTGCTAAAAGAGGCTAATTCATATTGGATCTTAACACATGTTGTCCAATACAGGCAGATGATATTGCGTTAATGAGTCCATCAACCAGTGGTCTTAGAACGTTACTGCTCATAGCTGAGAACTGTAGTAGACGATGGAGGTTTACTGTTTCTGCTACCACATTATTAACTTTCCCATATGCCAGACGTAAACGTGGAGAAGACACCGATCTCAAGCTTTATGACAGTAGCTTGCCTCGTACTTTCACTATAAAACACGTTGGAATTACTCTGAATGCTACTATGTCTTCTACTGATAGAACGCTAAGATGCATGTACGACAATGAGAGCCAGTGTTCACATTTTGATCAGATCTGGATTCAGTCTTAAGTGTGTCAGTCCTTAAACGTGTCTCGCACTAGTTGAAGCAATAACGCTTCCCAAAGCCCTATACGGGTGTGAACTCTGGACAGCACTTACAAAAACCGAAATTAGAATGTTGGAGAGAGCATACGGATATGTTATCAAGTGTATTCAAGGTCTGCCGAAACGAACTCCTACTGACGTATGCTTGGGTCTACTTGGTGTTATGCCAATTGAAGGCGTGATAAGACTCAAGAAAACTACTGTTCTTTGGCAGGCAATTGACAATGGACATGACATATCGTTCATACAAAATACTTCTCAATCGACTATTCAGCTATCATCATGCGTGCTCAAGAAATCAAAGATGTCTTGTGCCAGAATGTGTGATAAATATGACATCAGTGATTTTATTATATGACTGCAGGTGAAATACCGTGATCTATCAATGAATATAAACTCTGTTATCAGTCACCAGTGAAAATAGCAATGGAACGTGTTATTAGTCACTAGCGACTGATATAACAATGACCTGACGTCATAAAACAATGATACGACGTCATGACACGTCACATTGTTGCTGAGGCAACAGGCTCATTCTAGAGCCGACTTTTAAACGTAAATGCAATTCGGTGAATATGCAAGGATTTGGTCATATAATAAATATAAAATTTGTCTTTTCTTGACAAATATTATGTTTATCTCATCTCATGAGGTAGAAACTTTAAATATTATCACTCGTGGCTGCGCCACTCGTGATAATATAAACGTTATCCCTCACTCGATGAGATAAACATGGTATTTGTTAAGAAGAGTCAAATATCCTCTATATATTAGGACTTTCCTGAACAGCGGCAGTTTTACATGTTTTATCAGATGGGAAAAGATAGTAAAAACTGCAGTTGTTGCGTTTCATTCGAAGCGTGGACTGAGCGGATTCATAACGAACCAGAACTATCTGTCCATCCAGCTTGGGTAGCTGTGCAGAAGCACCCAAACCTGGGGCATTCTGCTGGATATTTTATTAAATTTGTAGCTGTAACTGTTAGATTCTGAAGAGTATCTGTGTGAACACTGTGGTACTTTCTTTCCAGATCCCTTGTCTCACATCATTACATCATGTGAGTATCTTTCTGAAGTACGGGATGATCTGTGGTGTGAACTTGCTGATATCGGACAAATTCACTTCAGTGTGTTTCTACATAATATGTCTGCAGATGAACTGACTCAAACCCTTCTGTACTGAAGTGCTAATTTCTCATTGAGTAAATATGACAGCTCGCAATTCACTTTACAGTACAGTATGTGTACTACGTACTATCGGACACAAGCTGTTTCCCACTACTGAAGGAACGATGGACTGAACTTTGACCCGCTCTCTATTTCTAATGTAACTGTCTAATCTCTTATTGTACAAGCTCTCCAAAATGGAGGATAATAAAGATATACTAATACGTCTATTTGATTTCAATCTGAAATCCATGAGGAATAGAACATCAATATTCTCTGGCAACAATAACCAGCTTTTGACAGCGAGAAGGTTTTTGTTTTCAAAGAAAGGTCAATGCAAAACCCCCACAGAATTGAATCAGCCTCTTGACATATTTAAGTATTTTATTTAATAGTTTATACGTTTTGTATAATTTTCCTTCTGAAATGATGCTCGACCAATTTGTTTTTATTGATTTTCAATGTTTTTGGCATCATTAATATTGATGGTAACAGGATAACGGCTGCGAATAGATCCTTTATTGTCAATTATTTTCGAAGTTCAAAGGCAAGAAAATGGGTAATAAGCAGTGTGAAATATAATTGAAAGACTTTCTTCATTCAATTAGTAGAGCGAAGATAATTCTTTCGAAATGTTTAGTTTGAAGAAGAAAATACACCAATTTATAGCCCATTCAGACACACTAAATTTGTATTATCTTTCACGCCTTTTACACTTATCTATTACTACTACTTCATGACACGAAATACTCCCAATAAACTGAAAGTTCGAATGTTGATCTTAGAAAACTTATATATGCTCATATAATGTAACACAGGAATTGAGTATCTCTTTTTTTAGTTTTCACATCAACAAGGCTATTGTTAGAATCATTCTTCGTGTATTACTGCTTGGATTTAAAACACAGGAACTCGTTATCGTAATTATAACGTAGGTAAAACGTAGGTAAAAAAACCTACCCCCTATATAACATAGAGTAAAGGAGCAAGGGCAGCCATGTTGCCGACCTAAGGGTCAAGTCAAGTCAAGTCAAGTCAAGTCAATGATGTTAATTGTACTTGAGGCCTCCGGCCAATATACAAGTATTATACATTTACATTATGTTATTATGATACATACATGTACATTACAACAAATTACAGTTCTGATAAAAGATTTCTTCTTAGGGTGACAGCATGTTTTAAAAAGAGAGCTAAACTGCGTATAACATTTTCATTTCTGGAAGAAAGATGGCAGTTGAAAGATATTTTAAAAGGTAATGATTCGGGATGTATTCTTGTCTTAAGTCATTATAATTTGGACATACAAAAGCAAAGTGAATTTCATCCTGTATAGCTGACTTACATAATGGACATATCCTCAAACTTCTTTCTATGGAATATCGTCTACCTGTATTTACAGATATATCTAATAAGCCCAATCGAAAATTAACAAATGTTCGTCTGATGTTTCTTGACGTCAACACAGATAGATATAGTTCTGGTTGAATTAACGTCTTGTGTGATCGATACAATTGATACCTTGTACTATTGTCTAAAGTGGAATGCCATTCTTGATAATACATAATAACAGATTGTTCTCTAAATTGCTTAATAAATAAATTAACATTACCAACTGTTTGATTAAGCCACACAAAGCCAAAACCATGTGAAAATAAAAGATTTCTAATATGAGACACCCATGTTGTCTTACCCATTTCATCTAAGTGTACAAGCATGTTATAAGCTAGTTTTGGTAATCTTTGCTCATGCATTCCTAGGATCCTCAACCAAAACTTTAAACGTTTTATTTGTGAATTTATATATACTGGATATCTACCACATTCTCCATAAACCATGCGACTTGGTGTTGCTTGTGCTACATTTAAAAATCTTGTACACGCTAGGAGATGTAATTTCTCTATACATTCGTGACGTTGAAATCCCCAAATTTCAGACCCATAAAGCATTATTGGTTGGATTTGGGAATCAAATAATTTGAAAAATATTTTGGGAAATGGACAAAATTTTAATAAGAGCCTTCTTGGCACGTGACGTCAGATCTTTAACACTCTTTTTAAGATTCATAGTAAAGGAAAACATTAATCCGAGATAAGTATAATTATTTACAATAATAATTTCCATTCGTTTGTATACCGTTCCAAAATATTAAGCTGGTTTTGTAGGCCGACGTAGTACCTGAGACTAAAATAACATCATCGGCAAATAGAAGGATAAAAATTTCAATCATAGCTGGAAACATTTGCACACCATGTTTTCCTGACTTATAAATAGTATAATAAAGTTCGCTTATGAAGAAGGAAAACAATATTGGGCTTAAAGTACACCCTTGCCGAACACCAATGGGACGGTCAAAATAATCTGTGACATCATCACTGCAACGACCACATGATTTGATGTTAGAGTACATAGATCTTAATATACAATACATTCTCCCTTGTAAACCAATATTTCGTAAACATTGCCATAATTTAAAACGATCCACAGAATCAAACGCTTTCTTAAAATCAACAAATGCTACATAAACTTTATGTTTTCTACGAAATAAACACTTTTGTATTATTGCATAAAGAGTAAAGATGTGATCAGCTGTTGAGTACTCATTTCTAAAACCAGCTTGGCATTCAGGAATAAAATTTCTTAAGTTTGACCAGTTTGAGATTCTGTTGTTTAAAATCGTTGTTAATAACGATCATCTCAATAACACTCATCAAAGATATACTTCTATAATTGTCTGGATTGTTTTGAGCCCCTTTTTTATGTATCAGGACAATAATTGAACGCGACTGAACTTTCTGAAAAAGAACCACTTTCAAATACAGTGTTAAAACACTTCAGAAGGAAGGGCATTACTTCGACCTGAGAATATTTGATCATTTCGATAATAATATCGTCCTGACCAGCTGACTTTCCGTTCTTTAAGTGGTTTATAGCATTCCTAATCTCATCAACAGATATGTGTGACTCCAAAATCATTTCATCAACAATATCATACTCATTATCCCATCGGTATGTAATACCGTGGGATATAGTCATCACCACGTCCGTCTGTCCGTCCGTCCGTCCCTCTGTCCGTCCGTAATCATTCTGTTTCCGGAGCAGAACTCGAAAACCGTTCATGATATCTTTCTGAAACTTTCCATGTGTTTTACCCACCAACTGAAGTGGTGCCTTTGGATATTTTCAGATTTCTGATTTTTTTTTGTGGGTCGTTTCCATAGAAACATGTTGAAGTTGGACTTTGTTCAGAGACAGGGTCCTTTCTGGTGCACAGCTCCAAAACCGTTCATGATATCTTTCTGAAACATTCCATGTGTATTACCCACCAAATGTGGTGCCTTTTGATATTTCAGATTTCTGAAAATTATATTTTTGGTCGTTTCCATAGAAACATGTTGAAGTTGGACTTTGTTCAGAGACAGGTTCGTTTCCGGAGAACAGCTCCGAAACCGTTCATCATATCTTCCTCAAAATTTGCATGTGTATTACCCACTAACTGAAGTGGTGCCTTTTGATATTTTCAGATTTCTGAAAATTTTATTTTTGTTCGTTTCCATCGAAACTTTTTTAATTTGGACTTTGTTCAGAGACAGGTTCGTTTCCGGAGCACAGCTCCAAAACCGTTCATCATATCTTCCTGAAACTGTGCAAGTGTATTACCCACTAACTGAAGTGGTGTCTTTAGATATTTTCAGATTTTTTCTGAAACATTTTTTTTTCTGTTTCCATAGAAACATGAGAGGGATGTTGTTTTTTGTTGATTTTGACTGCTTCTGGGGCAGAGGTCTAAAACCCTTAACATACCTGAAACTCAGCATCTGTAATACCCACTTACTGAAGTAAGGTAGTAGATACACAGGTATCTGTCAAAGATGTGTTTTTCAAATGTTGTGGAACCGGTGGGATATGTCATCTTCTGATGACTCTTGTTTGTAGAAGTAATATCATCGTCACAGTCGTAGCTATCTGTTTGAATTATATCATCATTAGAAAAAAAACTGTCTTCAAATGTGTCATCAATCACATTTTGAAATATTACTTTGAGGGCTTGGTCTCTGCATAAAGTAACGAATTTGTTTCCAGAATTTAGAAGGATTGTGGAAAGAATCACTTAATCTTTTAAGTCTTTGATTACGCTGGTTAGATTTGAATTTTCTACAGGAAGCTTTGTATTTATTCTCATTTTACAAAAATAACTTCTGTTCCTCTCCAACCGTCTGCAACGAAAATTTCTAAGTGCTTTGCGAGCATCTCGCCGGGCTGTTTTACACTCATGATTCAAGGGCGTTTTGCAGTTTTGCTTAAACGGCTTCGTTTTTCTCTTCATACAATCTGCTGAATTTAATTCAATATTATCGAAATCAAACAAAGATCCGTCTATATTAAACTCAAAAGTTTTGCTAAAAGACTGTCAAATGATGATAAAATCTTATCTTTCAAGGTATCTAAAATATGTCACAAGACGACTCGTTCCAAACAATTGTTTCTTTTAAATTATCAGCCTGGTTACTATCCCGTAAGTTTATCATATTTGGAAATCCACAAGTGAGTTCTAATGGTAAGTGATCAGAGTCCACGCTGTCTCCAATATTAAATAAGTTGATAAATTGGAAAAATTCTGGGGAACAGATAAAGTAGTCATTAACACTTGATCCTTGATGACCATGAAACGTATATTCACCTTGCGAGTCTCCATACACTCTACCATTAACTATAAAGAGGTTGAAAGCAAAGCATACATCTAACAATAGATTGCCACATTGTCGTGAGAACAACGATCATCAATAGGACAATCATCAACATAATCACTCGCTTTGAATATATGGTTCATATTAACATCTACATGATTTGAAGTCACATTGTTCTGTTGGCCTGTAAGGGCATTCATATCACCACAAATAACAGTGTGGGTTTCAGCAAAGTCATCGAAATTCGCAAGGAGATATTGCTCCAGTTGTTCAATATTACACTTATGAGTCATATGCTTATAGTAAGTTGAACCAATAGGAGGAACGTAAGTGCATATCATATTAACATCTTTATCGAGTGAAAACGCTTATTTTAGAAATTTGATGCAAATGAAATGATCAATATCAGATGTTAATTGTTTATTCATATTTCTCAACGAGTGATGAATACAAATACAGATACCCCCTGACAGTCTCCCGTGATCTGATAGTTTGACAGCAGGGCTATAAAACACATCGTAACAGATATCGTATACAAATGTCTCTATCAAACAATTAATCTTGAATTGGCGAAGATAATCAACACAGTTTACATTGTCAGTCTTCCCAATCAATCCATTAATGTTCAAACACAAAAAGGTGGTTCGCTGACTGTTTATTTCATTACCAGTATGCGAATGAATATCACCTGTGTCATTGTCAAGAGGACCCTGTGATATAAAGTCAGGGCCTTGACCTCCGTCCTATTCAATGTCTGCATGCGGTGAACGGCCGCTGTGATTAGTATGGCGTGCCTGTCTACGTTGAGTGGTCCTCAAAGGTAGACAGGGTTGGATCTGAGCTCGTTCATTCGACACAACTACAAGTTCGCTGTTCTTAAAATAACCGAACTTGCCATTTTCGTTAAGGTCTTGGAGTTGCTGGCGTTGACGTGTGGTTAAATCGCTAGAAATGCCATACCCGTTTTCCTTAAGTACAGATCTAGCTTTCAATGCTCTAACTTTGTCGTCCGATACTTGCATCTTGACAATTATCCGACGTGGCTTGGCTGAGTCGGCATGCTTACATCCGAGGCGATGAGCTCTGACAACGTCAATTGGCTGCCATGTTTTAAACGTTAAGAATTTGGTGAATAAATTCAGAATGGTTTCCTTACATGCCATTGATTTCTCCCCTTCTTCTTCTGGTACGCCGTGTATGACGATGTTGTCTCTACAGCTAAATGATTCTAGTTCGTCTAGTTCAACGTTGATCGTAATCAAGTGTTCATCAATTCCATCAACTGTTTCAGACATGGTGTCAAGATCAGCGTACATTATATTGTGTTGTTGTTTCGAGGCGACTATTTCTGATTTCACAGATTTCTCCAGTTGATCACACCTCAATCCAATTGATTTCGGTTTTTAAGGCTGTGATTTGTGAGGATAGATCCGATTTAACACTGCGTATTTCGGCCACTAAGGAATCTCTCAGTTCTTCTGAAGTAAGAGGGCCAGGGTTGCTTTCAATGTCGTTTGCACACATCAGAATATGTTTCACAACACCCACGGGCGGCACAATACCACCATGAAATCACATCCCTCGTGCAAATGAAGCATGGTGCATAGCCAAAACTGGGTCACAGTTAACTTTACTGACGTCACATGATGTACATGATGTTTTCTCTCGGCAAAAATCGTTCAAGATTCACATTTTCGAGTGCATCTATGAGGAGATACGATGAGGTTAGATGTACAGCTATGAGAATGGTACAGATTATGAGTCTGAAGTGGACATCTGTCCCGGACACGTAAGGTGATTACTCACTCTCTTGTTTGTGCAACGTCACTTGTCTTGTTCCCTTGGCTGAGTGAAACCGCCGATTCCGGCCCGATTAACAGCAATCGAAACCATTCCGTCCTCCAGAAATGTCAAATATAGCACATATATTCTCACCATCAAGTAAAGTGTCCTAAGATGCCTTCTTAGTGCATATTGAAAGAAACAATTCTCTCTCGATGAAAAACGTTTTGTCACCTGTAAGGATAACTCCAGTCCATATAACATTAGTTCAAAAGTTACCCTAAGAATTAGTGACATTCATCAATTATACATTTATTCCCATAACCTGGCTGATTTCAAACATGTGTCACCACTAAGATAACTTAAATAACTCTTCAAACGATCTGATTGGTCCGTTGATGTATCGGAAAACAAACACGATGGCGTTGCCAGACGACAGAATATTTCGAAAATTGCTTCACTATGGTGAGTTCATTTGTTAAAAGGTTAAGTAGTATTGTAGTGATGTCGAGTTATGATTCTGTTGATATCATGACATCACTTTTTGACCTGTCTTGTTTTACTCTTTAACAGAATCTTAATGACACTGTTATTATGTAATGTCATTAACAAGAAGGGTTAATGATGACGCCAAACGTGTTATTGACTAAAGCCTGTAAATGTAAAACACTAAATGACCTTTAAAAGCAAGTATAAGTAAAACACTATGACCTTTAAACACAAGCAAGTAAAACAATATGACCTTTAAAATCATTTGTTATCGCGTTTTGAATTTTAAGTGAAAGATGCTTTATTTTTGTTTGATAAAAGTATCACTCCAATTGTTAATTATTGAGCTGAAGTCTTTGAGGATATAATGTGTCATGATATCATTCAGGAAATTTTATAAATATGTTCTTCACATCTTCGTCAAATTCTCTATCATACGAGGGATGTGTAGACACCCCTTTGTGTTTTCTATTAAGGTGTCAGGCAAAAGAAAGTACTCATCTCAGATGGTTTCGATAATTCAATATTGAACATAAATCAGATGCATTTGACTATTGCACGATACACTAATTCTTACCTGCAGTAGTTTGAAAAACATATTTGGAGACTTTGGTTGAATTTTAGTTAAAACATATTTGTTTAATGAAAGAGGGGTATGAAATGAAATTTACACCAACATTACTCCTACCATGTTTAAAATGCTGTAGATGTGTGCAGAATCAGGCAAATTTATACAATTTCACATAGAATATGTTGATAAACAGTTGTGTATTATCAAACATAATTTTTGAAGAAATTTAAAAATTAATTTTTTTTTTTAAAATTACAAAACATGTAAAAGTATTCCTGATTGCTGACTAAACAACTGTACTTTTCAGTTTTAGATTATTACATAGAACACGTGATACATTTGCAATTAAAAATCATACATGATAAAATCGACTAAGGTGAGTATTTTTCTTTTGCCTGGCAGTTTGTGTTAGACTGGCTGCAAAGATACGCTTTCCAAAGTTATAGCATGTTATTGTCCATTAAGAGAAATAAACCAAGTTGGGTCAATCATTCAAAAGATATACTTTCTCGCTATGGCTTTGGGTTTATATTTGATTAGCAAAGCATTGAGGGTCGGCAATAAGAGTAATAAAAGAGTCGAGGGCATATTTTTGGTTGACTTTCTGTCGGCGTTCCCATTGTTTTCGGAACATACCTATAAAACAATTGACCAATCTTCACCAAAAGTGGTGTGCAGCCTTCCCATATAATTTAGAACGGCCTTTATGGGGGCTTCATCCTTGTAAAAGAGTGTTTTGTTTCCATGGTAACACATTGAACTTCATGTACATGTATTTGAACGGTAATAACTGAAATTGAATTTAGGGAACATCTGTTTCAACCTTCAAGTTTGTTCATGTTTTTAATCAACTAGAATCTTCAGAGTGATTATTTTACAAGTATTTAAATGAATAAACAATAAAAATGTTTATTAACAGCAGAATTGAAAATAACCGAGTTAAATTTATCGATGTCACCATTGAATCATCGTGACTTCCCGTATGTTGTCATGTGTGAATTCATAATACGATTGCTCGTGACGTCACTGTAGCTTGCCGACGCAAGAGAATGTGTCGTTTCCTGATTAATTTTAGGCGAATAAAATGGAACAGAACGGCTTATTAAAAAATGTATACACTCGAAACGGTGTCATGTGAATTTTACGAAAATCTTGTAAATTTGTGTATAACCATCACACTCTTTTCATTAAAGTGGTATGACACACTTCCTTGGTAATAATCTCTAATTAAATAATTTCAATTCTACTTCGCCTCTTTTGCCTTTCTAATATAACACATCTTTAATTTGATATAGATACATGTATAAGAAGAGAGTATTCCAGTTCATCTTTTATAAAAAATAAAATGTTTCTACTTTGGTCTATTAATTAATCATTAGTTTTACATAAAATCATTTTGTGCCGATATTTTTCTTGTTTATGAGAAAAGTTTATAGGCTGTTTAGTCTCAAATATCATGTTTGGCCTTTTGTGTTTCAAACGGTAGAGTTCACACTAGTTTTGTATCCACTAAACGTGACTGTTGTATTCTACATAAGAAACTGAGGCGGTCGATAAAGCTTTTTCGACTTCATCAACATATTGTCCAACCTCTAGTGGATGTACTAGTCATACAAATGTCAATTCACTGATATACGTAATACACCAATGTAGAAAAGTTTGCCTTTTACACACAGTTTCTAAATTAGTGTAGAATCCTGTATTATTCACCGGTTCCTCCACTTCCATGACAGCTTCGAGTTCAATACAAACGATCCAAATGCACAAGTATGATGTTCTAAATTTATTATATACCCCTTTTTATTAGCAAATTGGTAAACAAATAAAGTTGCGTCAATTTATTGGGACGACGTGCTGCAAATTGATACATGGACGGTTGCTTGACCAGCACGACTCATGATTTGAAATCTTAATAATATCTTTATTTTCTCATTTGTTAGCCCAAAAGAGCTTTAAGTGAAAACATTTTCAGTGTGTTAACATAATAAATCCATCAAATGTGCTTTACTATCATTTAATTACAAAGAACTGACAATAATAAACAACATTCAGGCTTCCGTCCGTTGTGCTTCTTTCGAATGACGTAACCATAGTTATGACCTCACAATAGTAAAGCTTTCGGCAAAGCGCATGTTTTCCTTGGTAATGATAATTTGAGTAACATTTTCCCTACTTGTGCTGTTAATATAAGGTCTAAATACAAATTGATACTTTAATCAATTGAAACATTACTAGCAATGTTATCAAAACATAAATTTCGGAGATTGAATAGGGAAAACATTGAAAATTACGGGAAATTCCGAGAAGTGCCGAAGTTAAGAGAAAGTAGAACCGCTAGCTGTGCAATACGGAATTCACCGTGCAATACGGAAATCGACCACGGAAACCGTATTGCATCCCGTATTGCATCCCTGTATTACTATCTTAAGTTTACAAGGTTATATAATAAATCCTGAAAATGTCATGCAAATCGAATCAGTCATTAATTCTGAACCGTGAAGCCAAACAAGTACCACATAGATGCGAGCCTGGATTTTAGGCAAGAGAGGTCAAGACGCAACTCAAACCGATTCACCACTGTGACCACGAAAAGTGAAGTCATGTGATGGAAGAGCCGATTCATGACTAGATAATCTCAAAGTTGTACAGAGACATCAGCCATATGTTGTATAAATTCACCTTGTCAAATTAATTTTCCAACATATACCTCAGCAGTACAAATGGGCACCTGGTTTAAACAAAGAGTAAAGCATGCCTTTATGTCAGGGTCATAATGTAGGTAACATCTATGAAGGCACACTATTGTGACGTCATACATACAGCATTACACTTAACCCAATACCAAAAGAAACTTTGCACCCATCTTCTTGTCTTAATAAATCACATAATAGGCAACGATTGGATTTGGGTTTTTAAGTATTGTAATAATTATTCAATTTTACATTCGATGTATGAAAATATTCATTTCAAAAGTTTATTTAAATAAAAAGTTTGGACGCATCAACATACGAGGGGTATCAAAATGTGTTTGATCAATTCGTCTGTGATTCGGTGGTGGTCTCGTACTCGGTGGTCTTTGCTAATGGGTAATATCAACGGACTTTTAACATCAGAAACTGTTTCAGTAGTGCGTTAGTCGCTTAACATGTGTGTCTTGTCAAAATTAAAAGTTTTATTTTATTTTTTTTTTTTAAATTTCATTTTTTGTAAACAAATTAAAAACTTCTGAAAAAAATATTTGACTGATGACAATACGCCATTACTTTTCAGTTTTAGTGTACGATGTCCAAAACTTGAAATATTTGTAATTGAAAAACATACATATGATAAAATCAACTGAGATGCAAAGTTTCTTTTGGTATTGGGTGTAGGCGTTTTAAAGCAAACTCTCTTTTTGTGTACCTATCTCTGAGTGGAAAGGACTTGGCGACTGTTCCCTTTTTCACGATGTGTGGTCAGGTCAAAACAAATGTGAATACTCGGTGTAATATGTACATTAGTAATAATTTACGCGCAATCCCGAACATGATCACTCAACTATGGTCACTTCACAATATTTACGTATCCTTTTAGATGACGATAAACATTTATCTACGACATCAATACGGTAAACTACCTAGGAACAAACATCTTAGACTTGCCCTAAACCATTATGACAATGACGCTAACATTGTGACGTCAAAACAGTTGATCACTATGACGTCATGCGATGACAACGTCATTCGGTAAAAACAGTCACATAGTAGAAGGCGTCAAACTAAGGACAAATTTAACTAGTTTAAAACATGTTAGTTACTTGAAACTAAATCATATTGAAAGTTATTTGTGACCTATACGGTTATACATAAGTTAGAAAATGACAATGACACCTGTCAAATTTGAGTAAGGCGCATATATTAAGAGAAATAGAAAAATAAAATTTTGAGTCGGGCCAGATCGTGTGTATAACTTTACGGTGGTTCGACGGAAGTAATTTGCGGGTATTCATTGTAATTCAACATTGGCAAATCAACCAATAAGAATCAAGGATTCACCGAAATCATTTTACAATAAAAAATAAAATCGGTCGTAATTAGTCTTACTAAGAAAGGAAAACATTGACAGAAAATAAGGTCTTTAATTTTATTACCCAATTTAATAATTCGAAAAGCAATTTCCAATGTAGAAATGTCAGTGGTTAAAGGAAACAGTGTATACTCATTGATCAGTAAATTGTACATTTTAGAGCTACAGTTGGCTCTCCTTGTTCTGTAGCAGCTGTTTGAGGGCGTTAGTCCAAAGGAGGCTATGGTGTCGACTGATAGCAAGGTGTGAAAAGGTTCAGAGTTATTTAAGAGTTCTTAGAGCATTCTCAAATCGTTCTTGTACTTGCAAGTCTGATACACATAGTTCAAAGATGAGAGTCCTCTGGAGTCCCTTATGTTCTGGTTCGTTCTTGTTCGTTCTCCACGTCAGAGTCCTGTTGACCGCTGTTTAAATAGTCACCGCCTCACAAATTACATGATGTTTGTCCACGCCTTGCTGAGCTAAACACGTTTAAACCTCATCGTGCTGACCCTGCGATTTCCATATCGAGACCTATCCTGACCACAATTATCACCTTTTGATCCGAGCTGACCAAATTGAACATAATTATGTTTTCACAAGGCGACACTTGAATATGTTACAACATTAATTTTCTTAATTGCATCATGTTCACCTGGTACCCTGTATTTGATTTAATGTTGTAAAAGGTTACATACTAAACAATTATTTTTTCTTGGTTCAAGGACCGTCCTCCATGTGCGATACATTATTGCACTGAGTGCATGGTTGTCGCGAGGTCCAAGAAGATACCTGTACTCGAGGTTTTCAATTGTGAGATACATTTTAAGATTGGTTGAAAAACCTCTACTTTGCATTGATCTTATTGAAAGAGAGGCGAGAATCGAAGTAGAGAGAAAGAATCAATTACTTAACATGTTTTACCAGATTAATTGTACAGAAACTCCCAGAAAGTTCAGACATGTACAGCTAATTTAAGTTTGTTTGGATCGAATATTATCACAATATGTATTGCAATAGTATGTCACAATAGCCTAACATCATCACAAATGAAGATTGCAATCGTCATGGCAATATTCACCTCCTTTCAGTACAACAAGTGAGTGACAGAGTTATTGTTTAACGCCGCTTCGGCAGTATCGCAGCCATTTGCGCCGAGAACAGTACAACAAGCAATTGCCACATCAATACAGATAATTGAGTTGCAATGGGGTTCTATTTCAGATACACGACAGCCAATCATTGCGCCAGCAACCGAATATGGTATGTTTAATAATATAATAATAATACTTTATTACCCATACGGGAATTTGTTTTACATGCGGCAGATAAGAGCAAGACAATCAACAGGACATAGTATAAAAACTAGATTAGCGTTTGCGGGACACCGCAAAAGCAGAGCAGCTCCGAAACTTAGGGTCTCGCCTTTCCGTGTTCCGCCTTCTCGTCAGCATCAATAAAATGGGAATTCTTTTCAACAAAAGTTTGTTCATTATTCGAGTTATTACTAATCATCACTGGGGTCACTTTTCACAAGTTTGTTCTTAAAACATATTTCTTCTTTCAAAATTTGATCAAAGGATTAACTTGGCCTTAACCAATATCTCATGACCCTGACCTTTGACCTTCAACGTCACACCATCAATGATCACTTTTCATCGCGTATAATAATCATGCAATGACTCAAAATGTTCATAGTTAAAATATGGCATATTCACAAAAGCATGCCTAAGTTTTGACCTCACTGTGTCCTTGACCTTTGACAGATTTTAGCGAAAACGTTTTCAAATCTCGGTCTTTCTCCATAGTTCATATATACCAAATAAGAGCCTAATAGCACAATAAAAGTTTGAAGTTATCATGTTAACAAGGATTGTTGTAGTGATTTTAGAACTCATGACCTTGACCTTTGACCTTGAATTTGAACATGTCAAAATCATTCACCAGGTGTATAAGAAAGAAATTAAGCTATCTATATGAGGTGTTTATAACTTCATGGAAAAAAGTTACTTAGTGATTTCAGAACTGGTCAGCATGACCATATCTCGTGACCTTGACCTTTAAAATTCAAGGTCACACTGTCAGTGATCACTTTTCATTGTGTATCACTATCATGTAATGATTCAAAGTGTTAATAGTTGAAATAAGACATTTTTGCAAAAGCATGCTTAAGTTGTGACCTCGCTTTGACCTTGACCTTTGACGGATGTTAGCAAAAACCTTTTCAAATCTTTGCTGTCTCCATAGTTGATATAGACCAAAGAAGAGCCTCATAGCACAAATATTTGTCAATTTATCGTGTTTAAAAGGATTTTTTTTTAAATAAAATATGTTTAAACCAAAAGGATTTTTTTTAGCGATTTCAGAACTCGTGACCTTGACCTTTGACCTTGAATGTGAACATGTCAAAAAAATTCCCCAGAGGTATAAGTAAGAAGTTATGTATATGAGTTCTCAAAACCTAATAGGAAAAAAGTAATAGCGAATACAAAACGCGGCGGCAGCGATGGAAACTGCACAAAAACTGATCACAAAGTTAAAATACATTAATAAATTATAAATAAATATATGTTAAATAGTGTATACCGGTTTTAAAAAAATGTAGGATCATGATGAGGAATCATTTAACATTGTTATACTGACAGGGATAAAACAAAACATTTGGCACGTTTAGTTCTGAGTTTTGGCACTTTGTATCTGCGGCCCGATGTCAGGAGGGTATACCTCATGTTAAGGACATGTGTTGCATCGGCTATCACTTTGCTGGCAAGTACCGTTTGCTCTCGAAATCCAACTACTTGTTGATAATTTTAAAAATTGAATTGTGTAGACAAAGCAAGAATTGTAAACTAATGGTTTCACATGTGCTATGGTCAATGTTACAAAAGGGCAAAATTCAATGACATCATTTCTTAATAAAAAGTTTTAAAGATGTTATTGCAAGTGTTGAAAGAGGAAAAGTAATTGTTAAATGTAGCTCTAATACGGAAAAGCAAATATTACCATGGGGTTACATGTACATGTATGTCATAGGGGGCTTTTGTCCGGACGCTGCTATCACACCCCTGTACAATAAGAGCAACGTTGCGTAAGTTCAGGTGCTTTGGCTTGTTGTTCTGTAATGTTGGGTACTATTTCACAGCAATGGAACTGTTTGTAATTATCATTCTCTGGCAGATTTTGAGACTTTCCAAGAGTTTCATTATGCTCAATCTCTATAAAGCATTATCATTATCACTTTGTATAACATATAATGCTGACGATATATAGTACCGTTTGCTCTCGAAATCCAACTACTTGTTAATAACTTAAAATGAAGGAGCGGATATATAATCCGAAACATCGTGTATTTTCACATTTAAGATGTTATCCACAAAATCTTCCTGTTCGTATGGATGCAACTTCTCAATGTCATTCAAATATATTCTTTATTAGTCTAGCAATGGTTCACATGTATTGCCAATGATTGGGGCTTCTTGAAGTTTTCTTTGTGGCCGTTTGTTGGTCGTGACGAATAACATTTTTCTTTTCACAGACACACTGCTGACTCTCAAATCTACTAGACCGAGCTGCAACTGCAAGCAATACGGAACACACGGAAATGTTATCAAGTCAACAAAGAACTGCCGACTGAGGAGTGTACAGACGTTTCAGAGTAACAAAACCTACTCATGGGCTCTCAGTTATGAGCATGAAAATGACTTTGAATTTTACAATCATATGTTTTTTCTATTTATAGAGAATTCAATAACTAATAGAATATTTTCCCTGAATAAAATAGGTTCAGCATACTTTTACAAAACAGGTGCGGTAGAAATGCAAGTGACCAGCTCGACATGTGCAAGATTGAGACTCACCCTGCACGATAATGTACTTAAAGTGAGAAACCTTTACAATCTTGTTGACCTACCCCCTGTGAAAATATGGAAAGGCAGTACTAATTTCTATTTTGAAATACAATTGTCATCTCAGTTCAGAGTCATTGTCAAAATCAACCAGGAATGACTTTATAAAACGTTGTCCCTCCCCATAGACGACATAATAGTATTAATGTGGAAATGAATTAATATGTCATATTCTAGGTCTGAACTAATGAACCATGTGATTTAAATAAGTGTACTAAATGTTGTGTTGTGTTATTAGTTTATACATTGTGTATAATTTTCCTTCTGAATGACACTCGACCCATTTGTTTTGATTTTCAATGTTGATGGAATCATAAATACACTCGATGAGATAAACATGGTATTTGTCAAGAAGAGTCAAATATCCTCTATATATTAGGACTTTCCTGAACAGCGGCAGTTTTACATGTTTTATCAGATGGGAAAAGATAGTAAAAACTGCAGTTGTTGCATTTCATTCGAAGCGTGGACTGAGCGGATTCATAACGACCCAGAACTATCTGTCCATCCAGCTTGGGTAGCTGTGCAGAAGCAGCCAATCCTGGGGCATTCTGCTGGATATTTTATTAAATTTGTAGCTGTAACTGCTAGATTCTGAAGAGTATCAGATGGAAACAGATAGTACAAACTGCAGTTTTTGAGTTTCATTCGAAGCGTGGACTGAGCGGATTCATAACGACCAAGAACTCAATGAATTCAATTAAATTCACCCCTCGTTATTTGTCCATCCAGCTTGGGTAGCTGTGCAGAAGAACCCAATCTTTCGGCATATTTTATTAAACTTGAAGCTGTCTACAAACTGTTGGATTCTGAAGAGTATCTGTGTGAACACTGTGGTACTTTCTTTCCAGATCCCTTGTCTCACATCATTACATCATGTGAGTATCTTTCTGAAGTACGGGATGATCTGTGGTGTGAACTTGCTGATATCGGACAAATTCACTTCAGTGTGTTTCTATATAATATGTCTGCAGATGAACTGACTCAAACCCCTCTGTACTGAAGTGCTAATTTCTCATTGAGTAAATATGACAGCTCGCAATTCACTTTACAGTACAGTATGTGTACTACGTACTATCGGACACAAGCTGTTTCCAACTACTGAATGAACGATGGACTGAACTTTGACCCGCTCTCTATTTCTAATGTACCTGTCTAATCTCTTATTGTACAAGCTCTCCAAAATGGAGGATAATACAGATATACTAATACGTCTATCTATTTTCAATCTGAAATCCATGAGGAATAGAACATCAATATTCTCTGGCAACAATTACCAGCTTTTGACAGCGAGAAGGTTTTTGTTTTCAAAGAAAGGTCAATGCAAAACCCCCACAGAATTGAATCAGCCTCTTGACATATTTAAGTATTTTATTTAATAGTTTATACGTTTTGTATAATTTTCCTTCTGAAATGATGCTCGACCAATTTGTTTTATTGATTTTCAATGTTTTTGGCATCATTAATATTGATGGTAACAGGATAACGGCTGCAAATAGATCCTTTATTGTCAATTATTTTCGAAGTTCAAAGGCAAGAAAATGGGTAATAAGCAGTGTGAAATATAATTGAAAGACTTTCTTCATTCAATTAGTAGAGCGAAGATAATTCTTTCGAAATGATTAGTTTGAAGAAGAATTTACACCAATTTATAGCCCATTCAGACGCACTAAATTGTTATTATCTTTCACGCCTTTTACACTTATCTATTACTACTACTTCATGACACGAAGTACTCCCAATAAACTGAAAGTTCGAATGTTGATCTTAGAAAACTTGTATATGCTCATATAATGTAACACAGGAATTGAGTATCTCTTTTTTAAGTTTTCACATCAACAAGGTTATTGTTAGAATCATTCTTCTGCTTGGATTTAAAACACAGGAACTCGTTATCGTAATTATAACGTAGGTAAAACGTAGGTAAAAAAACCTACCCCCCTATATAACATAGAGTAAAGGAGCAAGGGCAGCCATGTTGCCGATCTAAGGGTCAAGTCAAGTCAAGTCAAGTCAAGTCAAATCAATGATGTTTATTGTACTTGAGGCCTCCGGCCAATATACAAGTATTATACATTTACATTATGTTATTATGATACATACATGAACATTACAACAAATTACAGTTCTGATAATAGATTTCTTCTTAGGGTGACAGCATGTTTTAAAAAGAGAGCTAAACTGCGTATAACATTTTCATTTCTGGAAGAAAGATGGCAGTTGAAGGATATTTTAAAAGGTAATGATTCGGGATGTATTGTTGTCTTAAGTCATGGAATCGTCTACCTGTATTTACAGATATATCTAATAAGCCCAATCGAAAATTTAACAAATGTTCGTCTGATGTTTCTTGACGTCAACACAGATAGATATAGTTCTGGTTGAATTAACGTATTGTGTGATCGATACAATTGATACCTTGTACTGTTGTCTAAAGTGGAATGCCATTCTTGATAATACATAATAACAGATTGTTCTCTAAATTGCTTAAGAAATAAATTAACATTACCAACTGTTTGATTAAGCCACACAAAGCCAAAACCATGTGAAAATAAAAGATTTCTAATATGAGACACCCATGTTGTCTTACCCATTTCATCTAAGTGTACAAGCATGTTATAAGCTAGTTTTGGTAATCTTTGCTCATGCATTCCTAGGATCCTCAACCAAAACTTTAAACGTTTTATTTGTGAATTTATATATACTGGATATCTACCACATTCTCCATAAACCATGCGACTTGGTGTTGCTTGTGCTACATTTAAAAATCTTTTACACGCTAGGAGATGTAATTTCTCTATACATTCGTGACGTTGAAATCCCCAAATTTCAGACCCATAAAGTATTATTGGTTGGATTTGGGAATCAAATAATTTGAAAAATATTTTGGGAAATGGACAAAATGTTAATAAGAACCTTCTTGGCACGTGACGTCAGATCTATAACACTCTTTTTAAGATTCATAGTATAGGTAAACATTAATCCGAGATAAGTATAATTATTTACAATAATAATTTCCATTCGTTTGTATACCTTTCCAAAATATTAAGCTGGTTGTGTAGGCCGACGTACGATAGTACCTGAGATAACATCATCGGCAAATAGAAGGATAAAAATTTCAATCATAGCTGAAAACATTTGCACACCATGTTTTCCTGACTTAGAAATATTATAATAAAGTTCGCTAATGAAGAAGGAAAACAATATTGGGCTTAAAGTACACCCTTGCCGAACACCAATGAGACGGTCAAATTAATCTGTGACATCATCACTACAACGAACACATGATTTGATGATAGAGTACATAGATCTTAATATACAATACATTCTCCCTTGTAAACCAATATTTCGTAAACATTGCCATAATTTAAAACGATCCACAGAATCAAACGCTTTCTTAAAATCAACAAATGCTACATAAACTTTATGTTTTCTACGAAATAAACACTTTTGTATTATTGCATAAAGAGTAAAGATGTGATCAGCTGTTGATTACTCATTTCTAAAACCAGCTTGGCATTCAGGAATTAAATTTCTTAAGTTTGACCAGTTTGAGATTATGTTGTTTAAAATCGTTGTTAATAACGATCATCTCAATAACACTCATCAAAGATATACTTCTATAATTGTCTCGATTGTTTTGAGCCCCCTTTTTATGTATCGGGACAATAATTGAACGCGACTGAACTTTCTGAAAACGAACCACTTTCAAATACAGTGTTAAAACACTTCAGAAGGAAAGGCATTACTTCGACCTGAGAATATTTGATCATTTCGATAATAATATCGTCCTGACCAGCTGACTTTCCGTTCTTTAAGTGGTTTATATCATTCCTAATCTTATCAACAGATATGTGTGACTCCAAAATCATTTCATCAACAATATCATACTCATTATCCCATCGGTATGTAATACCGTGGGATATAGTCATCACCCCGTCCGTCTGTCCGTCCGTCCGTCCGTCCGTAATCATTCCGTTTCCGGAGCAGAAGTCGAAAACCGTTCATGATATCTTTCTGAAACTTTCCATGTGTTTTACCCACCAACTTAAGTGGTGCCTTTCGATATTTTCAGATTTCTGAATTATTTTTTTTTGGGTCGTTTCCATAGAAACATGTTGAAGTTGGACTTTGTTCAGAGACAGGGTCCTTTCCAATGCACAGCTCCAAAACCGTTCATGATATCTTTCTGAAACTTTCCATGTGTATTACCCACCAACTGAAGTGGTGCCTTTTGATATTTTCAGATTTCTGAAAATTATATTTCTGGTCGTGTCCATAGAAACATGTTGAAGTTGGACTTTGTTCAGAGACAGGTTCGTTTCCGGAGAACAGCTCCAAAACCGTTCATCATATTTTCCTGAAACTTTGCATGTGTATTACCCACTAACTGAAGTGGTGCCTTTTGATATTTTCAGATTTCTGAAAATTTTATTTTTTTCGTTTCCATCGAAACTTTTTTAATTTGGACTTTGTTCAGAGACAGGTTCGTTTCCGGAGCACAGCTCCAAAACCGTTCATCATATCTTCCTGAAACTTTGCATGTGTATTACCCGCTAACTGAAGTGGTGTCTTTTGATATTTGCAGATTTTTTCTGAAACATTTTTTTTTTCTGTTTCCATAGAAACATGGGAGTGATGTTGTTTTTTGTTGAGTGGTCCTCAAAGGTAGACGGGGTTGGATCTGAGCTCGTTCATTCGACACAACTACAAGTTCGCTGTTCTTAAAATAACCTAACTTGCCATTTTCGTTAAGGTCTTGGAGTTGCTGGCGTTGACGTGTGGTTAAATCGCTAGAAATGCCATACCCGTTTTCCTTAAGTACAGATCTAGCTTTCAATGCTCTAACTTTGTCGTCCGATACTTGCATCTTGACAAATATCGGACCTGGCTTGGCTGAGTCAGCACGCTTACGTCCAAGGCGATGACCTCTCACAGCGTCAATTGGCTGCCATGTTTTAAACGTTAAGAATTTGGTGAATAAATTCAGAATGGTTTCCTTACATGCCATTGATTTCTCCCCTTCTTCTTCTGGTACGCCGTCTATGACGATGTTGTCTCAAAGGCTAAATGATTCTAGTTTGTCTAGTTCCAACGTCGATCGTAATGAAGCGTTCATCTTTTCCATCAACTGTTTCAGACATGGTGTCAAGATCAGCGTACATGATATCGTGTTGTTGTTTCGAGGCGACTATTTCTGATTTAAAATTGGTCACATTTTTCTCCAGTTGATCACACCTCAATCCAATCGATAGAGTTTCGGTTTTTAAGGTTTTGATTTGTGAGGATAGATCCGATTTAACATCGCGTATTTCGGCCACTAAGGAATCTCTCAGTTCTTCTAAAGTAAGAGGACCAGGGTTGCTTTCAATGTCGTTTGCACACATCAGAATATATTTCACAACACCCACGGGCGGCACAATACCACCATGAAAACACATCCCTTGTGCAAATGAAGCATGGTACATAGCCAAAACTGGCTCACAGTTGACTTTCCTGACGTCACATGATGGAACAAAAATATGTGTTTTCTCTCGGCAAAAATCGTTCAAGATTCACATTTTCGATTGCATCTATGAGGAGATATGATGAGGTAAGATGTACAGCTATGAGAATGGTACAGATTAGGAGTCTGAAGTGGACATCTGTCCCGGACACGTAAGGTAAGTACTCAATCTCTTGTTTGTGCAAAGTCACTTGTCTTGTTCCCTTCGGCTGATTGAAACCGCCGATTCCGGCCCGATAAACAGCAATCGAAACCATTCCGTCCTCCAGAAATGTCAACTATAGCATATATATTCTCACCATCAAGTAAGGTGTCCTTAGAAGCCTTCTTAGTGCATATTTAAAAGAAAAATTATCTCTCGATGAAAAACGTGTTGTCACCTGTAAGGGGCGTAACTCTAGTCCATATAACATTAGTTCAAAAGTTACCAAAAGTTAATTAGTGACATTCACAAATGAACGCACGTGCTTATCAATTATACATTTATCCCCATAACCTGGCTGATTTCCAACATATGTCACCCCTAAGATAACTTTAATAGCTCTTCAAACGATCTGATTGGTCTGTTGAGCTGAACTATTAATAAAGTATCGGTAAACAAACACGACGGCGTGTCGAGACGACAGAAGATTTCGAAAATTGCTTCGCTATGATGAATTCATGTATTAAAAGGTTAAGTAGTATTGAAGTGATGTCGAGTTATAAATCCGTCGATATCATGACATCACTTTTTGGCCTGTCTTGTTTTACTGTTAAACAGAATCATAATGAAACTGTCATTATGTTATGTCATTAACAAGAAGGGTTAATGATGACGCCAACATTGTTATGGACTAAAGCCTGTAAATGTAAAACACTATATGACCTTTAATAGCAAGTAATTATAAGTAATACACTATGACCCTTAAACACAAGCAAGTAAAACAATATGACCTTTAAAATCATTGCTATCGCGTTTTGAATTTTAAGTGAAAGATGATTTATTTTTGTTTGATAAAAGTATCACTCCAATTCTTATTTATTGAGCTGAAGGCTTTGAGGATATAAAGTGTCATGATATCATTCAGGAAATTTTGTAAATATGTTCTTCACATCTTCGTCAAATTCTCTATCATACGAGGGATGTGTAGACACCCCTTTGTGTTTTCTATTAAGATGTCAGGCAAAAGAAAGAACTCATCTCAGTTGGTTTCGATAATTCAATATTGAAAATAAATCAGATGCATTTGACTATTGCACGATACACTAATTCTTACCTGCAGTACTTTGCAAAAATTATTTCGAGACTTTGGAATTTTAGTTAAAACATATTTGTTTAATGAAAGAGGGGTAAGAAAAGATATTTACACCAACATTACCCCTACCATGTTTAAAATGTTGTAAATGTAAGCAGAATCAGGCACATTTATAAAATTTCACATATAATATGTTGATAAACAGTCGTGTATCATCAAACATAATTTTTGATTAAATTTAAAAATTAAAATTTCATTTTTTTTTAAATTACAAAACATGTATAAGTATTCCTGATTGCTGACTAAACAACTTTTCAGTTTTAGATTATTTACGTTAGATATTTGCAATTGAAAATCATACATGATAAAATCGACTGAGGTGAGTATTTTCTTTTGCCTGGCAGTTTATGTTAGACTGGCTGCAAAGATACGCTTTCCAAAGTTATAGCATGTCATTGTCCATTGATGAGAGAAAGAAACCAAGTTGGGTCAATCGTTTAAAAGATATACTTTCTCGCTATGGCTTCGGGTTTATGTTTGATTAGCCAAGCATTGAAGGATCAAGATAATAAGAGTAATACAAGAGTCAAGGGCATATTTTTGGTTGACTTTCTGTCGGCGTTCCCATTGTTTCCGGAACATACCTCTAAACCACTTGACCAATCTTCACCAAATGTGGTGTGCAGCCTCCCCATATAATTTAGAACGGCCTTTAAGTGTTTTGTTTCAATGGTAACACATTGAACTTCATGTACATGTTTTTGAACGGTATTAACTGAAACTGAATTTAGGTAAGGGGGGACATCTGTTTCAACCTTCAAGTTTGTTCATGTTTTTAATCAATTAGAATTTTCAGAGTGATTCTTTTACAAGTATTTGAATGAATAAACAATAGAAATGTTTATTAACAGCAGAGTTGAAAATAATCGAGTTAAATTTATCGATGTCACCATTGAATCATCGTGACTTCCCGTATGTTGTCGTGTGTGAATTCATAATACGATTGCTCGTGACGTCACTGTAGCTTGCCGACGCAAGAGAATGTGTCGAGGGTATTCCAGATCATCTTTTATAAAAATAAAATGTTTCTACTTTGGTCTATTAATTAATCATTAGTTTTACATAAAATCATTGTGTGCCGATATTTTTCTTGTTTATGAGAAAAGTTTATAGGCTGTTTAGTCTCAAATATCATGTTTGGCCTTTTGTGTTTCAAACGGTAGAGTTCACACTTGTTTTGTATCCACTAAACGTGACTGTTGTATTCTACATAAGAAACTGAGGCGGTCGATAAAGCTTTTTCGACTTCATCAACATATTGTCCAACCTCTAGTGCATGTACTATTCATACAAATGTCAATTCACTGATATACGTAATACACCAATGTAGAAAAGTTTGCCTTTTACACACAGTTTCTAAATTAGTGTAGAATCCTGTATTATTCAACTCGTCCAGACAGTGAGTAAACCACATCACCATTTTCATTATTATATGTTAATGATACGTATAAACCATATTTATAAACTCCGTATCCAAATTGTGTCTTCTATCTTTCAAATGTTCAAAATTTCAATAAAACATTATAATTCCCTTGACAAATTTGAAACTTTTGTATTGTTTACCTTTCAATTTTAATTCTTAAATTTCAAAGGTAAGCTATGTTTTTAGATGTTTCCTAAAACAGTAAGATTATCGGAATGTGATACGTTTCATAACTCGAAATCTTTATGACTTGGAATTGTGTATGGCTGTTATGTGATGGTGTTGTTCCCATTTGGGGTTTCAACTAAGTAGAGATAATTTTTGATATTTTAATGATTTTCAGATTTTCTTCCATTTCTGTAAGCATTATCTCAAAACTTCAGTTCACGAACGTGTTCCGTCTGTACATTTTAGGGGTAACAACTTCAGCGTGTTCATTTACAATTATTGTTATAAATTGACATGAATGACTTTATAATGTTTCCCAATTAATTAATAGTATACGAAGGCGATCACACTACAGAAGGGGTAATGTGAGCTAAGCACAATGTGGCCTTTGTTTTAACATATTTGGTATCAGTGAGATATGAAGTATATAAATCTCGACATAAATATAGCACCATCAACTTTTTATTAAATGCTCAACTTAACGAAGACCATAATGCTTATCTTCATTGTGTATGGTGCTTTGTTCCATCATCTTTTGCAGAGTTTGAACACCATGTCTGTATTCATCTGGGTAGCTACACTCACAGTCCTTTGTAACTGTGTGGAAGAGAAGTACTTCAACGTAAAATGGGATCACAATCTGGGATATAAGCAATGTCAGAGGAAATGTTCGGAAAGAATAGGATGTACAGATGTCGAATATTCATTAGAGGTTTTGATCTGTACACTAAGATTCAACCTTTCACATATTCGTTTTCTACAGGTAAGACTTTACTTGGTTGTTTAAATTGTAAAGAGACGTAGCAGTAGAGCGGGTTTCCTTTACACATATCTGAATATATTGCAAACAGACACTAAATGGATGTTTAAAAATTCTATTTTAGTGGTGAGGTGAAGTGAGTTGGTGTTTAACGCCGCTTTCAAGATTATTTCACTTTATCACGGCTGCTAGTATTATGGCAGGGAGAACGCCTGCAACGCCATGTGGCTATGCATTGCGGTGAAACCTGCGAGCGTCGGATGGAACTAGCGAATCATGGGTGGTACTAAGCTGACATTCAGTGTAGCATTGCAACCAAACGTGTATATTTCAGTGGTGAAACTTAATCCAGTACAAAAGTAATAATAACACTTACTTGGACTGCAAAGTCATTCTGTAGTTATTTAACCCCACAACCCAAATTCCAATTGGAAAGACGCGAAAAGTCATAGCATTTCTCACCAAGATTGAACTCTTATGTGAGGTCAGAGCTCAGACATATAGTATATAGACATAGTATTGTTATATCTAAATGATTCCGATCCACTCCGCTCGACGATGGGGAATGTTGTTGCCTACATTTTGTTCAAGGTGTTGTGCAATTATTTTGAATACTTTTGAATAAGTTTGAGGTTTGAACATTTGCCATCTAGGGGAGATAACTAAAGAAACAAGTCGAAATTCGTACAAATCAATACCTCGGTACACTTAATTAATATAGAGAACATCATACTTGTGCATTCGGATCGTTAATTCCGAGAACAAGAAGATGTCATGGAAGTGGTTCCTCCGCTTCCATGACAGCTTCGAGTTCAATACAAACGATCCAAATGCACAAGTATGATGTTCTTTATTTATTATATACCCCTTTTTATTAGCAAATTGGTAAACAAATAAAGTTGCGTCAATTTACTGGGACGACGTGCTGCACATTGATACATGGACGGTTGCTTGACCAGCACGACTCATGATTTGAAATCTTAATAATATCTTTATTTTCTCATTTGTTAGCCCAAAAGAGCTTTAAGTGAAAACATTTTCAGTGTGTTAACATAATAAATCCATCAAATTTGCTTTACTATCATTTAATTACAAAGAACTGACAATAATAAACAACATTCAGGCTTCCGTCCGTCGTGCTTCTTTCGAATGACGTAACCACAGTTATGACGTCACAATAGTAAAGCTTTCGGCAAAGCGCTTTTTTTCCTTGGTAATGATAATTTGAGTAACATTTTCCCTTCTTGTGCTGTTAATATTAGGTCTAAATACATATTGATACTTTAATCAATTGAAACATTACAAGCAGTGTTATCAAAACATAAATTTCGGAGATTGAATAGGGAAAACATTGAAAATTACGGAAAACTCCGAAAAGTGGTGAAGTTGAGAGAAAGTAGAACCGTTAGCTGTGCAATACGGAATTCACCGTGCAATACGGAAATCGACCACGGAAACCGTATTGCATCCCTGTATTACTATCTTAAGTTTACAAGGTTATATAATAAATCCTGAAAATGTCATGCAAATCGAATCAGTCATTAATTCTGAACCGTGAAGCCAAACAAGTACCACATAGATGGGAGCCTGGATTTTAGGCATGAGAGGTCCAGACGCCACTCAAACCGATTCACCACTGTGACCACGAAAAGTGAAGTCATGTGATGGAAGAGCCGATTCATGACTAGATAATCTCAAAGTTTTATAGAGACATCAGCCATATGTTGTATAAATTCACCTTGTCACCATTGTCAAGTTCATTTGTCCAACATATACCTCATCAGTACAAATGGGCACCTGGTTTGAACAAAGAGTAAAGCATGCCTTTAGGTCAGGGTCATAATGTAGGTAACATCTATGAAGGTAAACTATTGTGACGTCATACATACAGCATTACACTAAACCCAATACCAAAAGAAACTTTGCACCCATCTTCTTGTCTTAATAAATCACATAATTGGCAACGATTGGATTTGGGTTTTTAAGTATTGTAATAATTATTCAATTTTACATTCGATGTATGAAAATATTCATTTCAAAAGTTTATTTAAATAACAAGTTTGGACGCATCAACATACGAGGGGTATCAAAATGTGTTTGATCAATTCGTCTGTGATTCGGTGGTGGTCTCGTACTCGGTGGTCTTTGCTAATGGGTAATATCAACGGACTTTTAACATCAGAAACTGTTTCAGTAGTGCGTTAGTCGCTTAACATGTGTGTCTTGTCAAAATTAAAAGTTTATTTTGTTTATTTTTTTTAAATTTCATTTTTTGTAAACAAATCAAAAACTTCTGAAACAAATATTTGACTGATGACAATACGCCATTACTTTTCAGTTTTAGTGTACGATGTCCAAAACTTGAAATATTTGTAATTGAAAAACATACATATGATAAAATCAACTGAGATGCAAAGTTTCTTTTGGTATTGGGTGTAGTTTTATATTGATATGTAAATATTACTCTGCAGTACCTTTCCCGGCAAGTAATAAATGCATCAAAGAGATGAAATTCTCACATTCTGCGATTGAGACATTGTTGAAAGCATGGTATTGTATTTTATGAGAGAACTCTTAACAGTATGTTCACAGTACAAACTTCAGGAGTACATAACTAAAATAGTAGATCGATAATGGTATTTTGTATTCTGTAGTGAACTGTATGATTTGCACTTTAAATAAATGGAAGATAACTTTATGTTGTTTATGAATTATAAGATAAATAGTTGCATTTGTAAAATTTCCGGGATTCATTGTTATTCAACACCCGAAAATTTAGTTTAAAACAGATTGAGTTAGCCGGAGGTTTAAAACGTTGAAATTTTCGGGTGTTAAATAACAGTGAATCTAGGAAATTTTACAAACGCAAATATTTATCGATATTGAAACATGACTGTTAGTTAACAGGCGTTTTAAAGCAGACTCTCTTTTTGTGTACCTATCTCTGAGTGGAAAGGACTTGGCGACTGTTCCCTTGTTCACGATGTGTGGTCAGGTCAAAACAAATGTGAATACTCGGTGTAATATGTACATTAGTAATAATTTACACGCAATCCCGAACATGATCACTCAACTATGGTCACTTCACAATATTTACGTATCCTTTTAGATGACGATAAACATTTATCTACGACATCAATACGGTAAACTACCTAGGAACAAACATCTTAGACTTGCCCTAAACCATTATGACAATGACGCTAACATTGTGACGTCAAAACAGTTGATCACTATGACGTCATGCGATGACAACGTCATTCGGTAAAAACAGTCACATAGTAGAAGGCGTCAAACTAAGGACAAATTTAACTAGTTTAAAACATGTTAGTTACTTGAAACTAAATCATATTGAAAGTTATTTGTGACCTATACGGTTATACATAAGTTAGAAAATGACAATGACACCTGTCAAATTTGAGTAAGGCGCATATATTAAGAGAAATAGAAAAATAAAATTTTGAGTCAGGCCAGATTGTTTGTATAAGTTCACGGTGGTTCGCCGGAAGTTATTTGCGGGTATTCATTGTAATTCAACATAGGCAAATCGACAAATAAGAATCAAGGATTCACCGAAATCATTTTACAATAAAAAATAAAATTGGTCGCAATTAGTCTTACTAAGAAAGGAAAACATTGACAGAAAATAAGGTCTTTAATTTTATTACCCAATTTAAAAATTCGAAAAGCAATTTCCAATGTAGAAATGTCAGTGGTTAAAGGAAACAGTGTATACTCATTGATCAGTAAATTGTACATTTTAGAGCTACAGTTGGCTCTCCTTGTTCTGTAGCAGCTGTTTGAGGGCGTTAGTCCAAAGGAGGCTATGGTGTCGACTGATAGCAAGGTGTGAAAAGGTTCAGAGTTATTTAAGAGTTCTTAGAGCATTCACAAATCGTTCTTGTACTTGCAAGTCTGATACACATAGTTCAAAGATGAGAGTCCTCGAACAGCCCGCCATCCTCTGGACTCCCTTATGTTCTGGTTCGTACTTGTTCGTTCTCCACGTCAGAGTCCTGTTGACCGCTATTTAAATAGTCACCGCCTCACAAATCACATGATGTTTGTCCACGTCTTACTGAACTAAACACGTTTAGACCACGTCGTGCTGACCCTGCGATTTCCATATCTAGTAACCTAGACCTAGTAACTTCATCCCGACCAAAATTATCATCTTGTGATCCGAGGTGATCCAACTGAACATAAGTATGTTTTCACAAGGCGACACTTAAATATGTTACAACATTAATTTTCTTGATTGCATTATGTTCACCTGGTACCCTGTATTTGATTTAATGTTGTAAAAGGTTACATACTAAAGTATTATTTGTTCTTGGTTCAAGGATCGTCCTCCATGTGCGAGACATTATTGCACTGAGTGCATGGTTGTCGCGAGGTCAAAGAAGATACCTGTACTCGAGGTTTTCAATGGTGAGATACATTTTCAGATTGGTTGAAAAAACTCTACTTTGCATTGAGCTTATTGAAAAAGAGAAGAGAGAAATAATCAATTTCTTAACAGGTTTTACCAGATTAAATGTACAGAAACTCCCAGAAAGTTCAGACATGTACAGCTAATTTAAGTTTGTTTGGATCGAATATTATCACAATATGTATTGCAATAGTATGTCACAATAGCCTAACATCATCTCAAATGAAGATTGCAATCGTCATGGCAATAGTCACCTCCTTTCAGTACAACAAGTGAGTGAGTGAGTTACTGTTTAACGCCGCAGTATCGGCAGTATCGCAGCCATTTGCGCCTAGAACAGTACAACAAGCAATTGCCACATCAATAAAGATAATTGAGTTGCAATGGGGTTCTATTTCAGATACACGACAGCCAATCATTGCGCCAGCAACCGAATATGGTATGTTTAATAATATAATAATAATACTTTATTACCCATACGGGAATTTGTTACATGCGGCAGATAAGAACAAGACAATCAACCGGACATAGTATAAAAACAATATACAACACCGGCACATTTAAAAATACACACAGAAGAACGTATCACAAAGTTAAAATACATTAATAAATTATAAATAAGTTTATGTTAAATAGTGTAAACTGGTTGTAAAAAAATGTAGGCTCATGATGAGGAATCATTTAACATGATTATACTGACAGGGATAAAACAAAACATTTGGCACGTTTAGTTCTGAGTTTTGGCACTTTGTATCTGCGGCCCGATGTCAGGAGGGTATACCTCATGTTAAGGACATGTGTTGCATCGGCTATCACTTTGCTGGCAAGTACCGTTTGCTCTCGAAATCCAACTACTTGTTGATAATTTAAAAATTGAATTGTGTAGACATAGCAAGAATTGTAAACTAATGGTTTCACATGTGCTATGGTCAATGTTACAAAAGGGCAAAATTCAATGACATCATTTCTAAATAAAAAGTTTTAAAGATGTTATTGCAAGTGTTGAAAGAAAAGTAATTGTTAAATGTAGCTCTAATACGGAAAAGCAAATATTACCATGGGGTTACATTATGTCATAGGGGGCTTTTGTCCGGACGCTGCTATCACACCCCTGTACAATAAGAGCAACGTTGCGTAAGTTCAGGTGCTTTGGCTTGTTGTTCTGTAATGTTGGGTACTATTTCACAGCAATGGAACTGTTTGTAATTATCATTCTCTGGCAAATTTTGAGACTTTCCAAGATTTTCATTATGCTCAATCTCTATAAAGCATTATCATTATCACTTTGTATAACATATAATGCTTACGATATATAGTACCGTTTGCTCTCGAAATCCAACTACTTGTTAATAATTTAAAATGAAGGAGCCGATATATAATCCGAAACATCGTGTATTTTCACATTTAAGATGTTATCCAAAAAAAATATTCCTGTTCGTATGGATGCAACTTCTCAATGTCATTCAAATATATTCTTTATTAGTCTAGCAATGGTTCACATGTATTGCCAATGATTAGGGCTTCTTGAAGTTTTCTTTGTGGCCGTTTGTTGGTCGTGACGAATTACATTTTTCTTTTCACAGACACACTGCTGACTCTCAAATCTATTGGACCGAGCTGCAACTGCAAGCAATACGGAACACACGGAAATGTTATCAAGTCAACAAAGAACTGCCAACTGAGGAGTGTACAGACGTTTCAGAGTAACAAAACCTACTCATGGGCTCTCAGTTATGAGCATGAAAATGACTTTGAATTTTACAATCATATGTTTTTTCTATTTATAGAGAATTCAATAACTAATAGAATATTTTCCCTGAATAAAATAGGTTCAGCATACTTTTACAAAACAGGTGCGATACAAATGCAAGTGACCAGCTCGACATGTGCAAGATTGAGACTCACCCTGCACGATAATGTACTTAAAGTGAGAAACCTTTACAATCTTGTTGACCTACCCCCTGTGAAAATATGGAAAGGCAGTACTAATTTCTATGTTGAAATACAATTGTCATCTCAGTTCAGAGTCATTGTCAAAATCAACCAGGAATGACTTTATATAACGATGTCCCTCCCCATAGACGACATAATAGTCTTAATGTGGAAATGAATTAATGTGTCATATTCTGGGTCTGAAATAATGAACCATGTGATATAAATAAGTGCACTAAATGTTGTGTTGTGTTATTAGTTTATACATTGTGTATAATTTTCCTTCTGAATGACACTCGACCCATTTGTTTTGATTTTCAATGTTGGTGGAATCATAAATATTGATGGTAACATGATAATCGCTGTGAATAGATCAATTACTGTCAGAGTTCAAAGGCAATAAAATAATAAACAGGGCGGAATATAATCGTTAGACTGTCTTCATCCAATTAGAAGAGTGAAGATAACTCTTTCCAAATGTATTTATTGAATAAAATACACCAATTTATAGCCCAATCAGACACCCTAAACGTGTATAATCTTTCACACATTTAACACTTATCTTCTACTACTTCATGACACGACATTCTTCAAAAAAGTGAAGGTTTATTTGAGAAAGTGAATGTTGTTCTTAGAGCGTTTATGTATACTCATATAATGTTACAAAGAAATTGAGGATTTGTTTTATTTAGTTTTCACATCAACAAGGTTATTGTTAGAGTCATTCTTCGTATAGAAATGCTAGGATTTAAAAGCTTAACAAAGTGTTACTCACTTAAGACATTTTATGCTTAAAAGGTATTTCACTGCAAAATTCTAAGATAATTATTATTTAATATACTCTCCTCGATAGTTAACAATATGCCCGATTATCCTAATCTGTCTAATTCCGACAACCTTCACACAGAGTAAGGATAGAGTTATCGCCGCTCTACCCTGTACCGAAACTCGCCACCAGGTGGACAACCCTACGTCATCATTGCTTTTCTGTCGGCCATCAAGTACACTTGTGTTTTTGGTGGCTCTGAATTTCGAGTATTTAATTAACCTTTTCACTTACTTATTTCTGCTTTCCTTTGCGTTTGCGTGTTGTTGCGGGACCTAGCTACTTCTGTCGAGGCAGTTAGCGTCTCTCTTCGTCGGTTACTTGTGTTTTGTGCTTGACTGCACGGGCTTTTCGTGCCGGTTCACCTAGGCTGGTTAGCTCTGCTGGGCTTTCGGTAGACCTCCCGTCCACCGCCTGGCCGTGTGCGCTTGCTTGGACAGCGCTTGCCTACGGTAAGGCGCGGCGCCTCTCTAGGCGGCCTGTTTGGAAGCGCCTGTCGTTGGACAGCGCCTGGTGCTTAGCAGCGCCTGGCGCCTGCCTTGCGATAGCGCCTGGCGTCTGTAGCTTCAGGCGCCCTACCGCCTCACTCTAGCGGCGTCCTTGGAAGCGTTTGGAGTTGGACAGCCGTCTCGGAGGGGTGTTACGGGGATGTCGGATCCTTACTCAGGTTTCTGTGGTGGGTGTGGGTCCAGGAAGTCAGCGCGCTTCGACCCACACTCACTCTGTCGCCTGTGTCACAACTTGTGCGGCGAGTTGGACAGGTGCAGAGAGTGTGAACACCTCTCGCCTACGGAACATCGTGATTACCGCGCGGCGGTGAAGAAATCTGAGGCGCAGCACAAGTTGAGGGCCGCCAGGCGCCCCTCTTCGTCCGCTTCCGCTACCGTCACCACGGGCACCGCTGATGACGCCTCCCGGGGCTCCGACCTGGTCATTTCGGAGGATGTGACTGAGTTTGACCTCTCGGATCCAGGTGTGAGGTCCGACAGGAATTTATCCCCAGTCAGGCATGTTGGCGGTTCCCCTCCCTCGGGCGGGGTGGAACGATCTCCTGGCTTGAGGTCCTCTCCTGACACTGCTTCCTCGACGAACCCTCGGAGGGCCGTCAGGAAGAAGGAGAAAAGGAAACTCAAGAAGAAGAAGAGGTCGAGGATCTCCTCTCCCCCTTTTCTTGACCAGAGGAAACTGACGGACGACATCATGTCCTCAGTGAAGGATCTGGTTTCTTCTATGTTCGTGGCAAGAGAACGAGCTCATGCCAGGGTTGAGGAGGAGGATGTCTGTTCTCCGACCTCCCCTGTGGCGCCCTCCACTCCCAAGAGGAGGCGTGTGGTGGTTATTTCCCCGGGCGCCACACCTTCGGACCACGATTCCACTGCTGTTAGTGACCGAGAGGGGGGGGCCTCTGACTTGGGGGACGGGGCTCCCCAAGCGCCTTCCACTCCTCTGGCGGGCCCTGTGGAGGCGCCCGATCTCAAGGAGCGTCTGACAGCAATCGCTGATTGGTGTCAGGTGGACATCCAAGAGTTGGAAGAGGAATCTTCGTCGACCAAGGCAGCCAGGCTGGAGACCTTCTGCTCGGAGGAGGAGGCGCCTACACAGCGTCTGGTGGCGCTGCCAGTGCACAGGCTCCTTCAGGCGGCAGGCAGGGACTTCGACTCTAACGTTGCTGCTGCAGCTCCTGGTCGCCTCCTCCCCCCCCTTAGTTCTCATTGACAAAATCCGGTCTGGCCTTCCCGTTCATGGCAGTTCCTTATCTCTTTCCCCTCCCATCCTGGACGACGACATCCGTCGAGTTGCCGCTCCCTTAGTACCTCACCAGGTTTCAGACTCCCATTTGTCACACCTGGACAAAGAGGCAAGGAGCATCCTTGGTCTGGCTAACCACGTGGCCCACGCTTGCCAGGCGATGGCAGCTTTCGCCAAGGAGGCGGGCATGGAGCAGGGGGCCAAGGCTCTCTACCGCGGGTCCGGCTCTGTCACTGGGAACCTAGCGCAGATGACGTTGTCCGCCTCCCGCATCTCAGCGGGGGTGACTAACCTCAGGCGTGATGGGTTTCTGGCGCGGACCAACCTTCCGGCGGAGCTCCGGAACCGCCTGAGGTCTGCCCCGGCAGGCTCATCCACCTTATTCGACGGTCAAGTCGGGGAAACGCTCAGGCAGCGCCAGGAATGCCAGCAGCAAGAGCTAACCAATCGGTTGGCCTCTGGCGGACGCAGAGCATCGCCTCAAGGGACGACGCCCAAGAAGAGGGGAGGGGGCGCACCCTCCTCTACCTCGAAGACTGGAGGCGTGTCCTTTCAGGGAAGGGGTCGACAGGATAGAAGTCGCGTCTTCAGTGCCGGCCCCTCGCCAAAACGCACCCCCAAGAAGGGCATCCAACGTGGGAAGGGTCGCGCCTACGGAGCTCCCCCCAACAGGCAGTGACTGGACACCTCCGGACCTTCCACGGCAGGTGGTCCCGACCCGGGAAGGTCCTGTGGGAGGCCGTCTCTCACGTTATGTCCCCAACTGGAGACAGTTGGATCTCGATCCTTTCGTTTGCAAGGTCTTGGAACGGGGTTTTCGTATTCGCGTGGCACGCCGCCTCCCGCTGACCTGTTCGCCTGTGGAGCGCGCGCTGGACCCAGATCGGCTCGCGCTGACCTTGGAACAGGTGGAAACTCTAATTTCCAAACGGGCGGTGGAGGAAATCCCGCTCCAAGACCTTTCTCCAGGCTACTACTCTCCGGTGTTCGTCCGACCGAAGCGGGAGCCGGGGAAATGGCGGCTGATCCACGACTTGAAGGAATTCAACCACTCCTTCCTAGATCCGCCGCCATATTTTCGACTTTTGACAGTGCCGTCAGTGATGCGATTACTGGAGCCCTTGGACTCGATGATATCCCTAGACCTGCAGGACGCTTACCTGCACATTCCCATCTATCACGGGGATCGCAGGTACCTACGGTTCGTCTTAGCGGGTCGCCACTTTCAGTGGAACGTCCTTCCGTTCGGGATTTCATCGGCTCCGTGGCTGTTCAGTCGCGTGACCCAGCCCATCGTCCAATACCTCCACACGGTGGACGTTCAATTCGCAATGTATTTGGACGACGGGTTTGGTCACAACAGGTCCCCGTCTGTTCTGGAGGCTCAACGGGACTTTGTGATAGCTTTGTTCAGGCGGTTGGGGTGGCTGGTCAATCGGGGGAAGTCAGACCTACAGCCCTCGACGTCATTGGTGTTCCTGGGCGCCCGCCTGGACACCGCTATCTACAAGGCCTTTGTGACTACGGAATGGATGGAACGTTACCGAGATCTCATGGAGCTGGCACTTCGGGGGCCTCTGCCACTACGCCAGTGGCAGAGGCTGCTAGGCTTTCTGAACGCGACTCAACACTTCACCCGAAGGGGAAGGTTGCAGCTCAGGCCCCTACAGATCTTGGTAAACGTACATGTCCGGGAGAAGGCGTGTCGGCACGTGTTTTCCATTCCTCTGGAGCTCAGACCGCACCTCTCCTGGTGGCAGCAGGAGTCCAATGTGTTGGCGGGGGTTCCCCTCAGGGAACCGCCAGCGACACGTCACCTATTCGTGGACGCCTCCTCTCAAGGCTGGGGAGCTCATCTCGATGCAGAGCAAACAGCGGGGGTGTGGTCGTCGACCCAAGTGAGATGCCACATCAACGTCCTGGAACTGGACGCCATTCGATTGGCAATCGACCATTGGTCAGGTCAGCTGCGGGGGCAGGTTCTGTGTGTTCATACAGACAGCTCAGCGGCGGCCTGGGCCATCAACAAACAGGGGTCGACCAAAGCAGACTCTCTCCTGCAGTTGGTGATGATGCTGTTTCGCCTAGTGGACAGTCTCGAACTCTCTCTCCGTGCGGTGCACATCCCGGGAGCCAAGAACGTCCTTGCAGACGCCTTGTCTCGCCCAGACAAGCCTCCTTCCACGGAGTGGATGTTGCACCCGAGAGTGTTCGAGAGTCTATGTCTGAGGTTCGACAAGCCTCACATAGACCTCTTCGCGACTCGGCTCAACCACCAGCTACCGACATACGTGTCTCCTGTACCGGACCCGTCCGCATGGGCACTCGATGCGCTCGCGTTAGAATGGGAGGGGATGGTCGCTTACGCCTATCCCCCTCCCGCCATCCTGAACCTCGTGGTGGCGAAGATACAGGAGACGCGGGTGCTCCAGTTACTCCTGATAGCTCCGCTGTGGCCAGCCAGAGCCTGGTACGTTCCCCTCCGGAGGGCGTGCCCCCTAGACCCGATCCCACTTCCTCTAAGGTGGGACCTTCTGACAAGCAAGCCAAGCGGGCGGGTTCACGAGAATCCCCAGGCCCTACAGCTTCACGCTTGGTTTGTCTTCAAAGGGGTCTGACGGGGGCAGGGTTCTCCAAATCCGTTGCCGAGGCGGTGGCGACCTCCCAAAGACCGTCGACTAGAAATCTCTACGACGCTCAGTGGGGGGCCTTCGCGACCTTCTGCAGCAAGGAGGGGTACGACATCCAGGCAGTAACGGTCCCTCAGGTTGCTGAGTACCTGGTTTACCTCCGAGAGACGAGGAATCTCAAAGCCTCGTCCATCAACACCAACCTGGCGGCGATTATGTCCGTTCTCCGGAAGCGGGACCCCCAGGTGGACATCTCGGTCCTTAAGGACCTTGTTAAAACCTACCGGAACGTGGATGGGCGGAGGAAACTCAGGCCCCCAGAGTGGGACTTGGCGGTGGTCCTCAACCACCTCAAGTCGGACCTCTATGAACCGTTGACGGAGTCGACCGTCCTTCGCCTTACCATCAAAACGGTCTTTTTGGTCGCCATGGGGTCCGCAGCCAGGATCTCAGAGCTTCACGCTCTCCAAGCGGATCTCCTGCGTTTTGAGGTGGGGGACGGGGGTTCGGCCACTCTGGGGTTGGCGCCGGAGTTTGTGTGTAAGAACCAAGCCGCCGACGAAAGGGGTAGGACTTTTTCCCTACCGTCCATTTCCGGTAACATAGATCCGACGGACGATGAGAACCGCCTCCTCTGTCCAGTCCGAGCACTTCGGATCTACACCGCGAGGACCCGGACGCTGCGTCAGGGGAGGAGAAGACTATTCATCCCTCATTCCCAGACCAGCGTACGGGAATTACACAAGAGACAATTGAGCGTCTACCTCCGTTCGGCGGTGCTAGACGCATACAAGGCAGCGGGTCTAGACCCTCCAGCGAGGGCCAATCCGCACGAGATAAGGGCCATCTCAGCGACGATGGCCCTCCATAGCAACTTGGCGGTGGCGGACATCATGGCTGGCTGTTTCTGGAAGTCAGGCCTGGTGTTCGCCAACCACTATCTTCGAGACATCTCCAACGAGGACTTGGAGGGAATCAACCGGCTGGGGGCGCAGGTGTACGCCCAACAGCGAGTTCCTTCGGGCCCTCATCACAGGAGTCACCCTCTTGCTCACTAATGTTTCGCCTGCTCAATAAACCCGAGGTTGATTCTATTTGTGTGTCTGTTGTCTCTTATACCAGTTGGCGACTTCGGTTGCGGGCCTCCTCGCATAGCGAGGTTGAGCGAGGGCTAGTCTGTTTGACTAGTGGGCCTCATGGGGGTCACTCTAGTTCGGCCTTGAGTCACCAACTCTCTTCCTGTAGGATAGAGCTTTATCGCCTTAGCCTCTCGCACCCACCTCCAGCAGTGGGATTCGGGCATATTGTTAACTATCGAGGAGAGTATATTAAATAATAGTATGTTTTTGTTTAAACATCATTATTTATACTCACCGTCGATAGTTAACAATCGTTAGCTCCCACCCGGCCTCCCCTCTGCAGGATCGGCTTTTTTCTCTGACCGTCAGAAGAAGCAATGATGACGTAGGGTTGTCCACCTGGTGGCGAGTTTCGGTACAGGGTAGAGCGGCGATAACTCTATCCTTACTCTGTGTGAAGGTTGTCGGAATTAGACAGATTAGGATAATCGGGCATATTGTTAACTATCGACGGTGAGTATAAATAATGATGTTTAAACAAAAACATACTATTATGTTTGTATATTGTTGAAACCAAATAGCATCTACAGAGCCTGTTTGTATGTCTTGTGTACAGAGTGTGTGAATATGTTAGCGAGTGTGGTGTTAAATTGTTAAATCACTTTAATCCAATTGGTATGCTGCTACACGTTGGTAGTTGATGTCGGGTGAAATGGGTTTAACGCCAGGAGCATTTCACTTATACCACCGCTGCTAGTATTATTGTAGGAAGAGTGTCTGAACGCGGTGGTGGCTATGCATTGTAGAACTAGCTGGAACTAGCGAACCCTGGGTGACTCGCGGGTAGAAATCTCTTGATGTTACAGTGACTTATGTTATAACATGTTGTTTCGATTTGCATCAGCGTTAAAAGTATGAAAATCAAACAGATTTCCGACTGATCATTCAGATTTCCATCTAACAATTTCAGACAACTAACGCTTTCTTCACGATAACTGTGACATAAAACCTGCATTATTCATTAAATGTGTTCATTGCGTTGACATTGATTCATAGACTGAACTTTGGAAATAATTTGCTTGTAGTATTGAATTCTATTTTACAGGATTTTATATAATTTGATGAAGCGATTTTAGCACCAAATGACTGAAATGACCGATTGGCTTTGTTGAATCGACAAATATTAAAATTGCTTTGTTACAAGGCACTGTTATCCTCAAGTATCTGAGGTGAGTTGGGGTTTAACGCCACTTTCAGGATTATTTCTCTTAGTCCACAACACAATGATGGCTATTGGTTGTGGTGAAACCTGCGAGCATCGGCTGGAACAAGCGAGCCATGGGTGGTACTGTGCTGAAATTTGTAGCATTGTACTCAATACATACTGCATGTAGAACAGTTCTCAACAGCAGACAAAGTTGCCGAACATACTAACCATTTCGCTACCCCACCCCTCCGATAAATAATGCTAACTTGAAGGCGAGATAACTTTTAAGTTTAGAGATTTTGTTACTTGTTGACCGGAGGTGTTTCTGTAGTGCATGTGTGTCCTCCAAAATACCATTTAGCTCACTAGCCATACGGGTTACAACAACATATGATATACAGATAAACATACTTAGAAATATTTGTATAGTTTCGATATTAAGTTACTTAAAGCTGCTCAAAGGCGCTTTTGATTTCCCTCCAGCACTGGATGTTGCTCGTAACGGCACTCTTTTTTTCAAACTCGGAGCATACACTTCTGAACCTACTAGGCGCACTAAGTTAAACTAACGTGATCATCCTTACAAGATACCAATTCAAAGCTGGATGGACGAGGACACATTGCCCTACACGTGTCTAGGTGTCTGCGCATATTCATGTGGCCAACATCTGGTCATTTAGAAACGGACTCCCGGGTTCTTTAAAGTGCACAGGGTTGTGTACTGTGCACTGGGGAAGAGTCTGCACACAAATTTAAGTGCACCAACAACTGCCTATGTGACAACCACGAATAATATGTATTGATCGAATATTTGTTTATGTTTCCTTTTAGATCATAATTTTGATCTGCCCAATTTGATTTTAACATAATCATTTAATTATTACATATATAGATAAATTTATCAAACTACACAACTGATACATGCACTTTTACCTCGTGTTACTACCAATCAGACATACGGAACATGAATAGGAGAGATTGTCCAGCATGTTGAGTGACAAAATCCTTATTTAAAGATAATGATTTTGTTTACATACATTGCCCCAGATATGCGACCCGCTTTATATAATGCATATTCATAACGTTCATAAAAACTAAATTGTGTCCTAAATGTAATTCATTTGGTGATATAGTAGATACATAATTGTGGTCTTCCAGTTTCTCCAATGGCTTGGATAGTTTGTTTTTCTAAGGATCCGTGTTTAATATTTATTTATTTGTACCTTCTCGGTTGTTGATAAGAGGATACCCCATTCTTCCGAGCAGCATGTGAATATACGTAAAGCTATGTATTTAAACAACTTAATTGCAGTATTAATTGGTAGACCTCAAGCAAAATGCAGTGTTGTAGCCTGTAAGCTGCATAGTTGTGTATCTCAGTGCAGAGATTTGACATGTCTTAGCAGCATCCATCAACGCGGAAACTAAATCATCACTTTTAATTTTTACATTATAAGAAAGCAGTTGAGTGTTCCATAACATAATCTGATTTGATGCCTCATAGTAAACAGTTGCTGTTTTGGTAGCTCTTTGAAATGACCAGGGGTCATTTTTTTTCAAAACAAAAGTTTTCATTTTCTTCTGTAAAATATTCATTAAGGGATCAACTGGATCAAACATGCACTATGTATTGCCTCTTATACTCATTCCATGTATTTATTATGATATTGTTCACATTTTGTCGATATGAAAAATGTTATTCGAAAATTAATTTTTGTCCCCTTCTGTCTATGTCAATATGTCAAATTTCATAAATATAGCCATTGCAGGATACGTCTGGGAATGCTTACTTTACTCATGGATATACAATGATTCATTGTCAGTTGTATATGATGCAATTCTATTGACGTTACAGAGAACGTGAAATTACATAAAATTTTACCTTAGATACACATGTAGATGAACAAACTTTCGACACGCAGCTGTAAATGCGTAGGCATACTTTCTCTCTGTGCCAATTAGCCCCGTTTGGCAAATAATTTACGAGTGGAAAATATTCCAAATCCAAATATAATACTGTCTACCAATATCATAACATTTGTATTCTTCTTTTGAAGTAGTTAATCTATTCTTGCAGTCTATATATAACGTCAATAGAATATAACATTAAACACACACTTGATTCTTCATCTGACGTAAATATTCCACGACAGTGAGTTTGATCTTTTTCAGTGACGAGTTAAGTTTTTAAAAGGTTCTGTACTATTGTGATGTTGTCGAGTTCTAATTCAAATGATCATGTTACCCCTTGGAATTACACTAAGTAGTGGAGGAAGGGCCCTGTATTGTTTTACTCTTAAACAATATTCTATTGAAACTGTTATATCATAAACATAATAAGGGTTAATGATGACGCCAAAATTGATTTGGACTATTAAAAGCCTGTTACTTGACTTGCATGGAAAGCAAATAAACCCCATGACCTTTAGAAGCAAGCCAGTAAAACACAATGTGTAGGATAGAACATGACCAACGGGCATTATTTAAACGTGAGCCCGATTCCGGCGTGAATTGCCCGTTAATAAAAAGGAAACTGGGGTAACACATTAAAATTTAGCTCTGTCCATGTGCTTCATCTATGTGGTTCCCGGTTGTGAAACCCATCGTGCAAACGCAGCCGGGCACGTGTTGCAACTGCAGCTAAGATAAACTGAAAAGTTATTGCAAATAAATCAAAATAGTTGATCCTCTGATAAAAGTAAAATAGTCGTCCTAAAAATATCAACGTTGGTTAAAGGCCGTAGATATAATATGGGCTTACGAAATCACATCTTTCGTCACATCCGCCTTGATGTAGGGTTATGAGCGTTAGGTTTGGGGTGCAGTACTGTGAAGATTTCGGTTTCCAAACGGCTTATCGTCAAAACAATTACAGATTGTTTTTTTTATTAAAAGTTATGTTTCAATAGAGTTAGACATCACACATTCAAAGTTTGAAATTTCAGCGTTTAGATATAGACATTTGAACAGGGCATTATTAAGATAATTGCCCAGGGCATAGGAAAATTATTAAGATAATTGCCCGGGGCAGAGGGAAATTATTAAGATATCAGACTTGAGGGAAATTATGAGAAATAGTGTCCCCGAGAACAATAGAGTCACGTCACTGGAGGTTTAAAAGACCTTTGGAATCAATGATATGGCGTTTTGAATTTTAAGTAAAAGATGCTTTATTCTAGTTTGATAAAATTATCACTCCAATTCATACTTATAGAGCTGAACTTTGAGGCTAGGAGGAAATTATATGTAATTATATAACTTTGTAAATAGATTCTTAACATCCCTGTCAAATGCTTATAATACGAACATTTTTGGAGATAGCCCTTTGTCTTTTCATTTTATGTTAGATAGGTTACAAAGATAAGCTTTCCAAAGCATGAGCATGTAAGTGTCCATTGATGACAGAAAGAGACCAAGTTGGGTCAATCATTTAAAATATTTATCGCTATGGCTTCGGGTTTGTTTGTTTGAATCGCCAAGCATTGGGGGATCAAGGTAATTTGTTCATGTTTTTACGAGTAAAACAACTTCAAGTTTGTTCGTGTTTTTAATCAACTAGAATCTTCAGAGTGATTCTCTCACATGTAATTTAATGTATAAAACAATAGAAATGCTTAGTCACCATAGGATTGAAAATAACCCAGTTAAAATTATTGATATGAGCACATTTGCACATAACACGTTTCCCTAGCAACCACTGTTTCACCGCGCGTTCACGTATTTTGTCGTCTGTGAAGTTAAAAGTCCACCCCTTTGTGTCCTGTGTAAGACGATCGTTCGTGGCGACACTGTCGATTGCTGTTGCAAAAGAAGTGGATCGTTTCCTAATTAATCTCATGCAATTCAAATGGAACAGAATGGCTAATAAAGTGTGCCAAAAAATGTTTAAAAAACTCGTGGATATGTGTGTATAACCCTCTCTCAAGCTCGGACAATACACAAATAAACACTAGTTTCGTGAAAGTCATATGACACGAATGCATTCAACATCATATTCTATAAAAAGAAAATGTTTCTACATTGGTCTGAAACTTGTTTTGTTATGCGTCTGTATTTTATGCGTCTGCGTCTGTAATTATGATTAGCTATTAATTAATCATTAGTTTTACATAAAAATCATTGTCTGAAGATATTGTTGCTTGTGTGTGGGAAACGTTTATAGACTGTCTGGTCTCAAATATCCTGTTTGGCCTTTTGCGTTTCAAATGGTAGTATTCATAACTGTTTTGCATCCATGAAAAGTGACTATCTAATACGTATGAAAGCTTTTTCGACTTCATCAACATATTGTCCAACATCTAGTGCTGGTAATATTCATACACATATCTATTCAATGACTATTCAATGAAAGAAAGTAGACTAACAGTTTCCAAACAAGCGTAAAATCCTGTATGATCCAACTCGTTCAGACAGTGAGTATACATCTTTATAAACCTACCTCCGTATATATCACTCATTTCAGACAGTCTTTTCAATATCGTATCATATGGTTAACGTTGGTTACATATCTTTATCATCCGATACGAGGGACTTACAACGTTGTAAGTCCCTCCAGAAGGGTTTACACAGACAATTGTAAACCCTGTCAGGAGGAATTACAATGATTGTGAACCCTGATCTGTTCCCTAAGATGATGATGTGAAAGCAAAGACCTGAAGAAATTATCTTAGACAGAGTTTGAACACATTCTCAAATATATATATAGTGTAATATGAAACGCAAATGTTTTGACCAAAGTGCATCTCGAACATGTAACCAGTAACACCTCTGGTTCATGAGCCAGCGGTTTAGACTGCTGCGCCACGTAGGTAGATGGAAGATGATGGTATTTCAGCAGCTTACATAGATATCTCGGCGGTAACTGTAATCAGGTTTTTTACGAGCGACTCTTATATTTCCCAGGGTGTTTTTGAAAACGCAATAACAAAGCGTCTTTTAAACTTACAATCGGTTGATAAGAGGGACACACCTCTCTTTCTCGGATTTGCCAGAGATTGTGGATCCTGAGAGTTGGTTACATCCTCTCAGGGATCCACAATCTCTGGTAAGTGCTCGAAATCGTGGATTATCCATTAAATCACCCCTTTCCTCTATACATGTTAATACTAGATATAAATTAATGAATATTCATAAACTGCGTATCAAAATTGTGTTACCCTTCTGTCTTTCACTTTTTCAGAATATAAATTAATTCATTTTAGTTGCCTTGAAATATTGTATTTTTTACCTTTGAGGTAGTGTTTAAATTTCAAGGGTGAACTAATTTTGAGATGTTTACTACATGTAAAACAGTCAGATTATCGGACTTTGGTAACTGTCATAACTCGAAACCTCTATGACTTGGAATCTTCAAATTTGGTTGGCGTTGCATGATATGAAGGCGATCAAACTACTGACGGGGGAATACCATAGAAGTATTTATTACACACATGGTACTTCGAAAAGGGGTTTCATAACAATCTGTAATGGCACATATATTATGTGTCAAAACACCTTCAAGAAATGTTATTGGCTAACGGTGAACTTTGACACTGGCTGCACTTCTTTATTCATTCATAAAACGAACGTGAATTCATGAATTTACAAGTCAATTACGACACCACTTGTGAATGGCGGCCGCGGTCATGTTATTCAAAGGATGGATAACACTCATCTCATGCCCTCGTGCATGGAGATTTTATATGCGTACACTTCCTTCAGCATGACCAGTGCAACTGGTTTCGCCATACCGAGCATCGCGAATAATAGAATGGTAAAAGCTTATATAACGAACTTAGATGCTGTGACAGGGTTGATATTACTCCGCTGTTCCGTTCCTTTATAGCCAAATTATTTTACTCAGATCATATACTTGATATGAAAGGGGAAGTTCGATAGATATCATATAAATACACCTCGACAAATATATCACCCCTCATTTTTTTATCAACATTTGATGTTCGATACCTTTGAAGAGATGAATTATAATATATATAATACCTTTCAATTTTTGGTTTCTTTCGATTACTTGTCATTTAACGCAGACCAAAATGATTACCGTCAAAGGCGATCAAAATACAGGCGGGGGTATGTGAGCTGTACTCACTTCGGCATTGTTTTGACACTATATGGTATCACTGAGAAAGGCATACATATCGACATGAATATCGCACCATCCACTTCGTATTAAATGCTCAACTTAGCGAAGACCATAGTGAATGTGTGAATTGTGAATGGTACTTTGTTCCATCATCTTTTCCAGAGATTGAACACCATGTCTGTATTCTTCTGGGTAGCTACATCCCTAACAGTCTTGTGTTACTGTGTTGATGAGAAGTATTTCAACGTGAAATGGATTCACAATCTGGGATACAATCAATGTCAGAGGAAATGTTCAGAAAGAAGGGGATGTACCGATGTTGAATATTCATTAGAGGTTTTGAGCTGTACCATCATATTCAACCTTTCACAAATTCGTTTTCTACAGGTTAGTATTTACTTTGTTGTAATATATATATATATATATATATATATATATATATATATATATATATATATAGAAAAGAGTAAACATCAGATGGGTTTGACTGGATCAATCTTCTTTAATACGATGAGCTCATTTCGACCAGTATATCGGTCTTTTCAAGTATGTTTAGACAAGTGGAAGATCGCATATATATATACATGAACAAGAACAATAAATAATTATAACATCAATATCCTTACATGGCAGTAAGATATGGTCATTGTTTGATAATCACGCACGTCATACTTGCCTCGAGCACACTAATTGGGTGTGACTCTAGAACAATGCAGCTTTGTGAGGATTAATGAGTCTGTCTCATTAATCACAAGGTAGACACAAGCATGAATTTACATGTAATCACTTCCTTCTGTGAACTAACTGTTAAGTGAGGGGCAGTATTTTTTGATAAAAAATGCTTCTTTGCTTTCTAAAGTTAAGCATGGTACTGGATCAAGTGTCACTACTGAACTAGATATTTCAACACCCATTTAAGAGTAGAGTCCTCGAGTTGGTCAATGTTGTTTAACAATAAATTCATATATATATATATATATATGTATCTATATATATATATATATATATATATATATATATATATATATATATATATATATATATAGTTCAGTAGTGACACTTGATCCAGTACCTAAATAAATAATAACACCAACTTCAATATATATATATATATATATATATATATATATATATATGTGAATATATTGGTGTGTCTGTCACTATCACTGTGTCTTGTGATGGATGAGCCGAAATTGTGACTAGATAATCTTAGAGTTTTATGGAGACATGAGACATCATTTACATGATTTGTATACACCTCGTCAGTATCGCACCACCCATTTGAAATTGAAACCAGAAATTATTTTTGCATTGTGACCATGACATCACAAACACACCTTGTTCTGAGCTGCAAGTGCATGCTTTGGACACGCAGCCATTTTCGGTGTATGTTATGTCGGCGACCAATCAGGCGTCCAACCATCACAGATCAGACCATGCCCGTTTAGCCTGGTGCTAAGCACGTCGTTGTTTGAATCTTAGGACTTGAAGAAGAATCCATTGGTCCAGATGGGAGGGCACATATTTGTAGACGAGAGAAACAAGACATATGATCTAGGAACATTCAACCTGAAGTCCCATTCGGAGGTTGATCCGTCAAGGTGTTGGGGTGCTGTCCCTATAATTGTAAGCTTGACCTTGCCACATTTCCCGGTACATTGAATGGGCAGAGGTACCAGAACCTGATCCTGGATTGTTCTGTAGTCCCTCATTTCGACTACCACGCTCTCGCGACACGGCCAACAGTTTACAGGTTGAAGGTTAAAGATTCAGTTCTACATACTGACTAAAAGTTGGTGGTGCGATATTTATGACGAGGTGTGTAGTTTAATCTTTGTGATTGTTTACGAAATGTACCTCAGCAGTATAAGTGGGTATATGGTTTTAACAAAGTAATGCATTCCTTTATGTAAGGATTACATGTAGGTGAGATATATGCACATGTAGGCATACTATTGTGACGTGATATTTGCAGCAACATTATGCTTGTTTCATATTGACGTATAAATATTACACTGCAGTATCTTTCACGGCGAGAAGTAAATGCATCAATGAGATGTTCACAATTTGCCACTGAGTCATTGGTGAACGCATTGGGTTTTTTTATGAGCGAACTCTTTAACAGTTTTTTTCACAGAGCAAACTTCAGGAGTACATTACTAAAATATTCTGTAATGGTATTTTGTATACTGTAGTGAATTCTATGAGTTGCACTTTAAGGACATGTAAGATAATGTTATTTTGTTTATAATTAAAAAATAAAATCAATCGTAAACAGTCTAACTAAGAAAGGTTAACATTGACATAAGGCCTTTCATTTTATCACGAAATTTAATAATTCGAAACAAAACCATCACAGAAATATAAGTGTTTAATGATTGGTAAAAGGAATAGTTTCATAATCATTGATTAGTACAATGTACATTTTAGGTCTACAGCTGACTTTCCTTGTTATTTAAGTTTTGTCAAATGTGAAATTTATATATAAACTCATCTTTGATTTCCCGTTGAAGTCGACAGGAAGAATAACATTCATTTTTCCTAATGTTCACTGGGTCCCCTGTGTTGGATTTAAAGTTGTAAAATTAATACTCAAGTATTACTTGTTCTTGGTTTCAGGATCTTCCTGTTTGTGCTAAACATTACTGCACTGAGCGCATGGTTCTTGTGAGGTCCAAGAACATACCTGTACTTGAGGTTTTCAATGGTGAGATAGAATTACAGATTGGTTGAAAAACCTCTCCCTTAAGGTTATTGAGAAGTCACATTTTTTAATGTTATCAATTGATTGGTTATGTAAGAAGAAGAAAGAGAGAAACAATCAATTAACATGTTTACAAGATTAAATGTACACAAACTGCCAGCAAGTCCAGATATATCACAGGACAAAAAGTGGTGGAATCCGTTTGCCGGTTCCTTCCGGATTACTCCGGATTTTACAGAATCCACCAATTTTGGGGAGAAACCAAAAGGATCCGAAAATCGGATTCCACCACGTTTTGTCCTGTTTATACAGATGAGTTTTTGTTTGGAGCGAATATTATCGCAATTTATATTGCAATAGTAGGTGACAATAGTCAAACGTCATTTCAATAGCAGATCACAATGGACTATTGTCCCTTCATGGCCAACAGAGACCTCATTTCATTACAACAAGCTCTTGCCATATAAATACAGCTAAGTAAGTTGCATCGTCTAATGCAGTGGGGTTATATTTCAGATAAACGGATGCCAACCAATGCAACAACAACCAATTATGGTATGTATGTACGTATGTATGTACGTATGTATGTTTATATGTATGTATGTTTGTTCATGTATGTGTGTACATGTATGTATGTGTGTTTGTGTATGTATGTATGTACGTCCGTACGTATGTGTGTTTGTGTGTACGTATGTATGTATGTATGTATGTATGTAACTGAGATTTTCCAAGAGTTTCAGTATGCCCATCTCTACAAACCACTATCATTATCACAACCATTACATATAATGCATACAATATATAGTACTATGGCAAGAGATTATTGTGTGGTGTGAACATGACAGGGTTGACGTTAAGTTGCCCATCGTTGTTCCATACAATCAACGTGTTTGACGCAAAGTTGAGTTCCAACAAAATAATGCCCAGCCTATCTATGCTTATGTTTCAATCAAATGTCTGCTTTATAACGTTGTCCATGACAGCTTCGAGTTCAATACAAACGATCCAAATGCATAAGTATGATGTTCTATATTTATTATATAACCTCTTTTTAAGCAAATTGTTTATAAAAATAAGTAGATCAAATTTACTGGGACGGTTGCTCGACCAGCTCGACTGGTGATTTCATATCTACATAACAGGTTTATTTTCTCTTCGATCAGCCCAGTTAAGCTTTATATCAAATGCTGTCAAGTGCATTTACGCAGTGAAAACATAAACATTGCTTGTAAGGATTTAATTCCATATAAATGCAAATTAGAAACAACATTCAGGATGTCGTCCCTTGTGCTTCTCTCGAATGACGTAACCATGGAAATGACGTCACAGTGATTTCGCTAGCGTAGATTCGGAAATGCTTTCTGATTCCCTTAGCATGGCACTTTTCGCCTTATTAGGGAATTAATCAATTATTTGAAAGGTTGTTGCCAGTGACATGAAAACATAAATTACGAAGTTTGAATTGATGCGTACAGAAAATTCCGAGAAGTGCCAAAGTTTAGTGAAGTAAAACCGTCAGGCATTCAGTACGAAGGTCATCGTTCAATACGGAAATCGCCTGTGGAAAGCATATTGCATGCCTGTATAACTATCTTAAGTTTATATAGGTATATAACAAAACATTTTTTATCTCACTTTATTATTTTTTTAAATTCCACCTGCTGAAGGAGCGAATACATACAACGAAACGCTGTGTATTTTCACATTAAAGAAGTTGTTATCAACAAAATCTCCATGTTCGTATGCATGCAAATTCAAAGAGATTCACTATTAGTATAGCAATGGTTGACTTGTATTGCCAATGATTGAAGCTTCTTGAAGTTTTCTTTGTGGCCATTGTTGGTCGTAACAGATTACATTTTCTTTTTACAGAAGCACTATTGTCTTTCAAATCTTTAGGATCGCGTTGCAAATGCAAGCAATCCGGGAGACAGGGAATTGTTATCGAGTCAAAGAAGTACTCTTACTGCCGACTACGGAGTGTACAGATGTTTCAGAGTAACAGAGCGTACTCATTGGTTCTCACTTATGAGATAAAAAAGTATGTAATTAACAATCGAATGTCTTTTAGTATTGTAAAGAATTCCAAAACCATTGGAAGATTTTTCTTGATGAGAAGGCGTGCAAAATACTTTTACCAAACAGGTTCGGTAGAAGAGCAAGTGACCAGCTCGCCATGTGCAAGATTGAGACTCACCCTGCACGATTATGTACTTAAAGTGAAAAACCTTTACAATTATGTTGACCTCACCCCTGTGAAAATATGGAAAAGTATTACTAATTTCTACATTGAAATACTTATGACATCATCGAACGACGCCACTGTCAAAATAAACCAGGAATAACTGTATAGAACGTTTTTCTCCTCATTGACACCATCATAGTCTTAATGTGGGAATCATTTAATGTGTCATATTTCCAGCCTGAAATAATGAAACATGTGATATAAATAAATGTACTAAATGTTGTGGATTTGATTAATCATTTTCGAGTTGTACATTACACTTAATGAATGATGCCTAACTGTACATTTAACCTCTTGATTTATGCATGTATGCAATGTTCATAACTAAAGATAATGTATGCAGTATTAAAGTTAAAACACCAGACAGATTTTAGTATGGTTATCCAAAATGTGTTATCTTTTCACTGAAACTTATCTTGTCTCGCTATGTGCTTTGGTACATTGTTATACCTATAAATAGTATGAAAATGATGGAAACAATTTCAAATTTATCCTAGTATTTTAATTGAATATACGAAAATGTATTTGGTTCTTTTGACCAAATTCAGATCGTAACATTTTAGTCATATAATATCGTTTATCAAAGAATACCTCAATACAATGTTGAATTTACAACATATAACACTTATCTATTCCTATAGGCCACTGACAGGGGGCCCTTTAGCTTGAACATAAGCTCTTATTGCAGCATTCTCAATCTTGTTTATGTATCGTTTATACTATAAATTATAATGATTGCGGTCTTAATCATGTTTTATTTCTGAAGAATTGACTTCAAATGTATTTAAGTTCATTTAAAGTCACTTTAACTTAAATAAAAACGCTGTGCGAACTGTGTTAATATTTGTAGTGGAAGTAACTTTTATATGTTCTGATTGATGTCGAAACTTGAAATAAATACACCGTGTCATTTTCCTGTTTATTTGCAGAAGACTGATGGTACGACAGAATGCTGAATAGTTTAATAAGTTTACCAGCAATACGATTTCTAAAGACATATTAACGATAATAGACCTGATACAGAAGCAGCTCTAACATACAAACATACAGTAGGAAGACCAAATTACATACAAAGTACATTTAATGAGTATAAAAGAAAACATATGACTAATATTTGAGGCTGTTGATCTCTTTTTTGATATTTTAAAGAGCGAAATGAAAACTGAAATTTTCGAGTGTTAACTCCTTGTCGCTTTAACGAGCTGAATAAACTGTTACTGTCAACTGTGAGGTATATATTTATATATTTAATGGTACATTCAAACGTTATTTTAACATACTTCTGAAGCGAAAACATATAATTATCGTTTTCGTTATGCTAAAACCAAATGTTCATAACATTTGCATAACGACAGCAGCATATGACAAGTATGTAGTGTGCCCAATAATTCATCCCCAAAATTTAAATATAATCGTTTCGATATCTTGGTTGTCTTTGTGTACACCTTTTTCAAAACATTCATTTGATAAATTAGTTGTGTTTCGGTGAATAACATAAATTTACTTAACATTTTTGGCAAATACAATATGCCAGGGACATATTTCCAATATAATATTCATGCAAACGATGTCCGATATTAAGAAACAACCCATTGAATGCCTGAAGTGTGCCTCCACATGATTCAATATCACATGTTATGGTTACTTCAATTGACTGTGTAACGGTTGAAAGTTAGGAAACTCTTTTTTTGTTATGGATAACATTGGCCTTATCCTTCACACCAAAATAAAATAACACTCGTTAACTATGCCTTAAACCACCAATATAATGGTTCAATTAAGAAAACTGTGTGTGTTAGTTAATTTGGTACCTCAAACATATAGAAAGTTTAAGTTTGAATTAATGATGATCAGCATCAACGATTGGCTAAAGGAAGAGTTAACATGTTTGAGTAACTGTATGTAGGGATACATAATCACGTCTTAAAGGATTTCTGTTGCTATATATGTGATAGTTTCATAATGATTAATAGATTAATGGCATTACAAAGTGAAACACCTTTTATTTGAGTTAAACAATCAGTGCAAAATTCAAAATGTCATTATCCTCCACAGTATGTTGAGAGCGGAATAGGGGATGAACAATTAGGCTAATACGTACACAGTCGGTCAAAAGAAACGGCTCCTTATATAATATGAAAGTCCATTGAAATCATGGGAAAACTGTGATTGGAGTCAATAACATTCATGATAAACACGCCCAATGGAGACAGCTATTTCCGGTTGATTCACTTGGCCACTGTAACGACGTACATCTGTAGCGTCATCACCAATTTAAAGCGAATGCGTGCCTGTATTGTTGCTCGAGGTTGTATGAAAATATGTTTAAAATGTTTTTCTGATCAAGCACTGATCGAAAACTTAACAATTTATGTTGTCTTATTTCAATAATCGGCATTCGTTTGTGACATGACAACTTCTAAAAATTAAATAAAGAAATGGTGCAACTTTATAAATCTCTCATATTGCTAAACTGTTCTTTGTGATTTTTACGAATTCTGATAAGCTATCTGGTAGGCGTTTATTTTGACCGACAGTGTACTACCCATGAACAGTTTAGACTCACTAGTGTGTATGTGGGCACTCAATGTACTCAACTGGTCGTACTGAACGTTTCTTTGATATGACGTTTCGATTGTCTCTGCGAAGTGAGTTTATCCTTTGCATGATTCTTTTGCTCATATTAAGACGGTGAGCTATCTCGCCATTTGTATTCTAGCCAAGGCAAGTCCAATGATTTAATCTGGATTTGTATAGATGTTTGTCTTTGGATTGGTTTATTGTGTCAGTAATTCTACGCGTTCTAATGAATAATGGATAATTGCATCTGGACAATTTTCATCTGAATCTATTAAAAACTCATGAAAATTGTATGTTTATGTGCTTTAATTTGCACAAGGTACATGCATTGCGTTCATCCTATGAGGTATGTGCTATGCAGGCGTGATGAGTTTTCTTTTATGCAATTATTGTGATGGTACTTGTACTTTCCTGTCCTAAAATACCATTGTGCCTCGATATGAGCATTGTACATAATCAGTGAATGCATGTGCTTAATAAATATCCGTGTATGTGGTAATTGTGTAATACGTGATATATCACTGTACCATATTTTGACAACACAATTGATACGACTCGGCTCAGAAATAGGAGATAATTGCATGCACAGTAGCTACAATGCCAATATATATACATAATTGTATCTGTAGGTACAATGTATAATTTTAGCTCACAGAAAACGAAATGTAAATAGAAACGTTTATATATTTGATAATTAACTCACATCTTCTCCAAATGTTCATTCGATAAAAAACACACCAATGCATTGTGACATTCGAATAAGAAATACAATTCATGTCAATTATTTAAATATAAAATACAATTATGAATAACTTTTCGAAAAAGGTCAAACTGACACTGGAAATAGACACGTCAATCAATATACTTGATGCAATTCAAATTGCAGGTCTTCTGTTTTTGATAATTGAATTATCTGTTGAGCAGAGAGGACGGAAATCTTCTCCAGCGTGTTGTGTTTGGTTCATTTAAACATCATTTAATTGAGATACTTAATTTTATATATTCTTTTAAATTAATTTCTTTTGAATCATTTACTTAGTAGGCGCTCCACCAATCGCAACAACGCTTTTTCAATGGATACTTATATTTGGTCATTGTTAGTATTTTCTAGTTGTTTCTCTATTTATAATAATCTTGTGTTGTAAAGAGAGCTTGAAGTTTGGATTTATTTGCTTCTAAGAATCAATAGACCATTATTGAAAGTAAACTCCTGTGATCTATATGAAAGTAAGAGCAATAATGTTGTTATGACCATGTTATCCTTGAAAGTATATCTAAAGTCATTTCATTTCATTTCAAATTCAAGCCGCTTGCATTGCATAATACACTATCTATCTTTAAAAGATATATTGTTTATAAAGCTGGTCCCATTATCACAGTATATACCAACATTTTCAGTTTCGAGAAAATTAACAGTTTTCTATCAAGGATTCACATCGTAAACCAATGTCAAGTTTACGTAGGAGTTGATATTTACGTACTTAAGATTCATTTCTTTAAGACGTTGGACCTCTGTAAAGCTTGTGAAACGTTAGATTGTTACTTGTTACAAATCAGTACCATTGTGATTTTCGAGAAAGTGAGTCATTTCAATTCTATTCGGCAGCTTAAATCGTTGTGGGCATTTATCAGTGACATGCAGGAAAATCAAGATTATCTGACTATTCATTTAATTATTTTTTTAACTTCTTTATTGCTACATACAAAAACATATATTCTTCGTCGTCCATCAGGTGAAAATAATGGCGCAGGAATTAACATATATATCTTAGAAACAAATAAATGTTATTGTAGATAGATTGCACATGCTGAGGATTGTTTTATTGCTTCGTTTATCTACGTCTCGTCTTCAACGACGTGTTACAAAAGTTAACTCAGCATTAAAATAGAATACTAGACACACAAACATAAGAAGCAATGATTAAAACCAAGACAGACAGGAAAGTTTAAAATATCATACATGTCACTGTTCAAAAGCTGGGGTATTTCATTATTATTGAACATACACATGCATTACACATTCTTCCAAGTCTGTTGTTATTTCAGATTCATAAAATATAAATTTTTACATTTTGTACATATGTTGTAATGTATATTATTTGGCGGGAAAATGCTAATAAAACGAAAGGTACAGTATCTTCAAAGAATAAAATTAATTCTCTAAAATAAAGAAAAAAAAATATTCATGCCACTTATTTGTGTAAGCTATCTGACACTTTAACTCAAAATATATGTAAAATGTCAGATGCCTACATTAGAGATAACGTATGGATAAACCTGTAATTATCTATTTCATCTTATCAGTGTGATTGAAACACTTCATTTATCAGTTTAAAGAGGGCCAAGGTTTAACATCTACTTCCTTTTAAATTAGAATATATATGCTTTGTGGCTTTATAACGTGCTATCCTGTAATATCTTAAAACAGTACTCATCTTCAATTAAATAGAGTGGCATGTAAGAAGGAAGTTCCCATTATAGAATGTCCATAGAGGATTGTTTTTTTAGAATGGTAAATTGGTAAAGGTGTAAGAGAACTGATTATTATTTACAAGTTTTGTGTTATTCTATTTAATAAGTGTTTAATAAATGTCGTTTTTATTTAACGCTGATTAAAATAAAAAAAAATTATTAAGTGAACCATATAAGCCATTGAAAGTACATTGGGGAAACGAAATGACTACAAACTTAGATATGAATCAATTTAAATCCGTATTCGTTAATCAAAGTAAAACTCATCATATATACAAAGCATTAAATATATTATTTCTGTGTATCTTCCTATATGTTCATCCGTGTATTGAAATCGTTTATAAATTCGCTTTATATTTTCCTATCAATATTCACATAGACTCTTGCGTCTTTTGACATCGGAAAGAACATTATCTTAGAATAACGCTTTGAAAATAAATTTTTTTGAACATACCACAATTTATTTTATTGAGTCTCATTAATGTGCCAAACATGAAGAACATTAATTAATTATATGCCTAACATACGAACCTTATTACGAACAGTTTTGTAGTTTTAGTACAATTCATATACCTCCTTTCTGATAACACAATGCTTTAATTCTTGAGAGGTTATTTTTATAACCATCGATTTAAAGGGGCAGTAGCACGTTTTTTCTCTCAAATAAGTCGATGAAATGTATTTGAAAAATAATCTTACCAAAAGTAAAACACCCTTCTCTCTTTTCGAAAAATCAAGTTGAACCTTAGCGAGAATGTGAAAACGGTTGTTTTGATATTCTGAAATTTTGAATTACACTAGGTGTGATCAGGACAACATCGACCAGGGTAAGACGTCAGTCGTTTACAATGACCGATTGTTTGTGTATGTAAAAAGTGACATAGTTTCAAAGGTTTCCCCTCCACATGATGAAGCTAACAATGGAATGATGTTTTTCAGCGTTGGTGTTCTAATGACTGTCAGATCTGAGTCACGTTATACGACCTCTAAATATAATCCTATAGCCCGAGTTATGAAAGCAGTTGACATTATCATTATGTATGTAAATCAGACAAAGACTCCACTTTCGATACAATGTACTAAATATATATTATGTTTATAATTAATAATGCTTTGATACTACTGGCAAGTGCGACAAATTTAGAATGTCATATATAGAATTTCATATATTATATAACTTTTGAATGTTCATTGTAATAATTCATGTTACGATGAGTAATAAATATATACTGAAATCAAATATTAATAGTCTAGATTAGAAGGAACATTAATCAAATAACCTTTTGTTTTTCCATGTTTGTACATAATCATAATAAGTCACTTTAGAACTTACCCTACATGTAGCTTCTTAATTCAACACAACAGGAAAGTGATAAAAGTCATTGTATATCATTATAACAATTATAGATGCAATAGTTTATTAAGTTTTATACTAATACATATCAGGCTCTAAAATTGAACAATGTATCAAATAAATTAGGATATGTGAATATTAATTACAATATGTCACGACGTGAATTCTTAACTCGTTACGTATATTGTTGACCTCTCTTACATCATCGTTGTATAAGCCTTGTTACGAGATGCAATGAGGTCAAATGCGTTTATTCAAAGTCTGCACGATTAATGGAATTGTTGTTGCGTGTCTCAATTCTTGTCAAGTTTGCAATAGCTCAGCGAAAATGACTGGATGAGACGAAAACATTCATTTAAATTTAAAATTTAAAACATTATTTTCTCTTCAGCAATTGTGATGGTTTTTTTTAAAAAGTATCAATTAGGTAAGCATGACAATTTTGATCATGGCCAGATGTTAAAATTCGATTTTTACAGCTGTATGCTTATTTTGATCTTCATTTTCATATTCATATTGCACAGTGCTTTCGGATTGAACTGTTACACATGTGACATAGGTGAATAAACTAACCTTAATGAAATTTATTATATAACTAGCAATGAAATATGTGATTATACGATGAAAATATAATCCATATTTTCACATAAGCAGTAGAAAGTCATATTTTCACTGCAGTGAAAATATAACTCATATTTTCACTTCAGTGACTAACGTGTGGCCGGAATTACTTTCCAGGATTGTCTCCCTTTGAAATGAATTATCTCCCTTTGTAAAGTGATTGCTTTCCATGTCTTACGATGAACGCCAATGTTGTGATGTTTCAGTCAATGACTGTTGAACTTTTGTGGTGTTAATATCATATTCAACATTCCTTAACACTCTGAACTTGATTTATTGTTGATATGTTGCATAGTTCTTCTTTTACTCGTGAAAATCTTGTTGAGGCGAGATGAATGTGACAGAAAATAACGAACGTCATTCGCTGTATGATGTGTATAACTTCGCGTTTGAAATAACGACACAACTTGCGTTTTTCAATGTCTTAGGCATCTCACTTGACAAGATGGTACCTTAAATAAACATTCACAACAGATTTATGTTTGTAAAACATTGTCCTGTTTTAAATATCGACTTATTTCAGTCGAACTATTTTCTCACTGCATTTACCGTGACGGGGAGTTGTTAGGATTAGATGACAATCAAGACCGCTCTCATCTTTCAATGACACGTTTTAATTGTTTTTATGCAGATTAAAGTTATATAATAAATAGACTATCTCATTGTTTTTGACGAATATCATTTCTATCTCATCTCGTGGAGTGAGAAAGTGACATTTTCACTCGTGGCTGCGCCACTCCTGAAAATATCACTTTCTCACTCCACTCGATGAGATAGAAATGGTATTCGCCAAAAACAATGAAATAGTCTCTATATATTTGTATAATGTTCATAGACATACAATGTACATTTATTTCCTCTTTTCTATTCAGTTATATCCGTAAAAAACCTCTGTGAACGACATACACACTGTAAGAAGAGGGCTGTGTTTCTTTCTAATTGTGAATAATTGATTCTGAATAATTGTATTTTCATGTAAAATTAAATGACACAGTCATTTAAATAGTTTGATATATTTTTTTAAAAGTATACCTACGTTATACCAACAGGTATGGTGATGATTATACCACGACATTTGATTTAATTTGGATTTTATTTCGCGGTTGACACCAACACAATTACATGATAGGTACTAATTTCGCCTGAATATTGATTTTCCCAGTAAACGTACATTAAAGGTGTTTGATTGCACGATAACGTGAATGTTGCTATATAAGTAATATTACATTACGTTCTCGGTAATATCCAGACCACATAACGGATTTGCAAGTAGACTTTTATTATTTAGCTTTATAAGACTTACTTATTCTTTTATTGATGGATATCGAGGGAGGGGGGAATATATATATAAATATATATATTCAACAAGGATGACACTATTTTTAATTGTACATGTAATACTATGGTCAGATTCAAACCCAAGCACATGAAAACACATTCCGCAAACACAACAATGATTTTTTTCAAAATTTTCCCAAATTGTGGTTTTCGCCTTTTTCATGCAAAGCAAACAAGACCCATGCCCGACGGGTATAAAACCAATGCGAATTGGTTGTTAGACACCCACTTTGAAAAAAAAACATTTGAAGAATGGCAAGGTTAACTTTACATGAACGTGAGCGAGCAATCGGGATGATTGAAATGGGAGCAAGAACGTTTGACTGTCACCGCACAACTCTCACAAGACTAATGCAGGGTTATCGTAATTCCGGACAGACCTCAGACAAGCCAAGATCAGGCTGACCAAGAGTCACAAGCCACCAGGAGGACCGATACACCGTTACACCTCAGGAACCGCATCTTGACTGTGACGTCAACGGTGTCAAATGCCCTAGGCCAACGGGTAAGCAGACGCACAGTGTGCAGACGTGGTCACATGGCATCAGGGCATACAGACCGTTCCGGGGACAGCTGTTGACAGCCGAACATCGCCAACGAAGACTGAGATGGACAAGGACGGTGTTACGTTGGTAGCGACGTCAGTGGGTGCTTTTCTCTGAAGAAAGTCGGTTCTGTCTCTTCAAAGCAGATGGATGTTCAGGAAGTGGTACCCTACATGGTATGTGGTACATATATCTTGCTTATTGCTCAACAACGTTTGATATAGAAATAACACACGAAACCCGAAAATGATTATTGTTTGGTGAAAGAAATAAAGCCCTGAAAAGATAATTCAAATAAAAAAATAAATGGCTGGTAAGTGTAAATAAAAATCATTACAATATCACAATCATTTTTGGGACATTCTTAACACAATGTGGACCGAGAGAGAGAATACAACTCGCTTCTACGAACATGACATGAGTCTAGAAGTGTGTAAAGGTCATAACCATTATGGATATGACTTGGGGATACATAAAATCAACTCCTACATAAACTTGACATTCACAACATTTGAAATCTCGAATGGTTAGGTTGATCAACATAGTCTGTAGCTTCAAGCGAAGTGAAACTGAAAATGAAAAAAATTAAAAGCAGTTGTTACAATATAATAATTGGTCAAAGCAATGGAAACAAATGATAATTACACAAAGCAGCATTAATATTGTCACGTAAACGGAATAATCAGATGTTTAAACTTAAACCTCAATTTGAGACGTGCTTCACCTCTTATTTATTTTGGAAGTTGTACCTAAAGCACACACATCATATATGGCAGTGATGTTTGGATTTTCCATATTCTGGTTACGTCTGATATCGAAATTGACAAAGCCTCATTGGATAAATAATAATTATTATTTGACATTATTTGTCAATCTGCGTTACATAATCTATTCTAGATAAGATAGGAGATTTACTTGTTTTAAGTTTGTTCCTAAATGTCGTAATATAACACAGGAATTGTAGAATGCATTCAATTAAATAAGAAGAACAGAACGAGTGACAGTTGTCTTATGTGGCAACTGTCCATGTTTGCAATAGCCTTCACTGGCAAATATTTTCCAAACAATGTAGAAGAACATTCATAGAGATATTTTACATCCTAACTGAAGGTCATGATACGTCATGCGAATGGGAAAGTGGTATGAAGATACTACGTATAGAATTTGTGAATGAAGTGAAGATATGAAAACTCATTTTATTGCCATCTTTTTAGAATTAATCACGAGAATAGATATATGTAATGATGCTTTCATTATGGAAATCATTATCAACGTGTCTTGCTTGTTTAGACTAGACATTTATGAACATGATCAGGGTGACAGTCATCATAGGTGGCAATTATCAAAGCCTGCAATAGCCTTCAATTATTGTGTCCAAATTATATTATGCCCATATACTTGTAAAGAATTGTCCAAGGTTCAGAGTGACAGTTGGCCTAGATGGTTATCATTGTCTCTGACAAATATCTCTGTAGACCGGATGTCAGTTGTTTTGGTGGCAAATGTACATGTTGGGAATAAACCTTTGTGGCGTGTGTCAAAATAGGGGTTTTTAATACAACTTATATAAGAAGCAAGTGACAAGGTGGCAGTTGACCTAGTCTATAATTATGTTACTAACAGTTATTTTTCTGAGTGGAAAAAACATGAAACAGTTGCTTGGTTGTTAACGCCAATGACGCTGGCAGTGAATGACATTGTTCTGTGTTGTTACTTGAGGCCATCTCAGAAGTATCTGCTAACGTAGTAGTTTTGTTTGAGCTTCGTCCATCTGCCCGTGCTTTCGTGCTTTCGTTTATCGGTTCGTCCGTCCTTGGGAGTTAACTTGAGGTCATCAATAAATTGATGGAATTTGAAAATCAAATTATTTTTCCGTAATTAGTGTATTGCTTCGTTCCGGTATTTTACTCTGTTCTTGGTATCTTCAAAGATAACAGCTTTTCTCTTCAGCCCTTAAGAAAGGATAACCAAGCAATTATTTTTCCAGAGTTATCGCCCTTGGTCTAATTGATTTTACTTTGTTCAATATGAACCAATCAAACGGGGATGTTGATAACTACGTCTTCTTACTTTAATCAACGTTACTTTAAATTACTCATTTGTGTGTGTATATTGATTTAGTATTCTACCATGACATTTTAAACTCCTTGTTATCCCCGCCGCGCGAAGCAGGGGGTATGGTATTCGGCTGCGTCCGTCCGTACGTATGTATGTACGAAATGGAATAACTCAAATACTATTCCCTGGATTCTTTTCATATTTTGCATATGGGTTAATCATAGGAAGAGTAATGTTCCTACAGAGATTTGTGACCTTGACCTTCATTTCAAGCTCTCAACGAGACTTTGTCATTTTACCCTTGTCAGCCCTTGATATCACAATAACCATTCGCTGGATTATCTTCATATATCCAAGGAAAAACGACGGGCTGATTAGATTTTGGTGACCTTGACATTATTTTCAAGGTCACAGCGGAACTTTGAATTGTTCGACATGTTAATGTACATGTAAAGGTTGTCATCGGGATATCTCAAGAACCATTCACCGGAATTCCATCATATCTTAAATAATGCACCTCCTAGGAAAGACAAAGGGCTGATTAGATTTTGGTTACCTTGTCACTTTTCTCAAGGTCACAGTGGATATTTGACTTTTTTGACATGTTTGACAGTCGATTTTGGTGATCATGACATTATTTTTAAGTTTTGAAGTATTAAATTGCGGCGGGGGATCATGTCAGCTTAGTGACAACTACTTGTTTTTGATTGGTTTATGTTATGGTCGAACGGATTTTCGAACACGGTTTTTGTAATAGGCTATTTGCTGCGTTTGAATACATGATGACGTAACATTCTAGGCCAAACTATGTCATTGAAAGAAATATGCATATAAAGGTTATCTTCGCTTTGCGGTTTCCATCATGTTTTTCTTCTACACAATTTAATCTGTGCATCTGTTTGTGAAATAATGTATTATTTGAACCGATGTTTTGAACAGTGAAACAACAATAGCGACAGGAGTCAATGCGATAAGCTGAGACCGAACAGGTTTACATTTTGAATACAATGACGTCATAAGCTCAATTAGTAATGACGTCACAATGGTCGGGTCAAATTTGATAAGTCGTAGAGGAATGAATTTCATGGCGGTGAAACGTTGAAATTTCCCAATCTATATGTTCTATTTGATTAAAATCTAGTTAATCACTTAATCATCATATTTGAATATGAATGATTTAATTTTCACTGTTTATTTCTACTACATCTAACAACGGAAATATGATGCGTCATACCCGAAGAAAAATGGGTTCAACCGATTACTGCATCACTCAGTTCACTTTCGCAGTGTCAAAGAAATGCGTTTAAAATACGCTTTGAACTAGTCATGGTAGAATGAAGATAAACCTACCGATACCAATGTTTATCGTTTGGAGCCGAACGAGTGTGTGAATCTACGTTAGACTCACAAGAAAACACAGTAGGTTCATCTCCTAATTACCTTGCTTTTGAACTTTTTCTTAAGCCCAAGGTGAGATAACTGAGTGGTTAGCGGTAAACTTTAGATCATTAAGTTCAGGGTTTGTATTACACTATGGGATCGGCGGCACTGTTTGCTGTAGAGCACTGTTCATTTTTCTGTCATGTGTATGTGAAATGCTTGACTGAATTCCGGGGTTCAAATGACGAAAATGATCCTAGAGATAATCTTGACATTGGCCTTGAACTCAAACTCACCTACGCTCAATTTGCTTTCGCAAGATTTGGTTCAATTACAAATAATGGGGTTTTAGGACAAAATCACTCCTATCTGATTTCAATCTGAAATCCATGAGGAATAGAACATCAATATTCTATGGCGGCAATTAAAAGCTTTCGACAGTGATAAGTTATATACTGGAATGAGGAGCTCTTTCAAAACCGGAAACTATCAATCAGAATGGTTTACTTTACTCCACGGCATTCGCAAAGGTGGGATTATTTCTGCCAGGTTGTACCTATTATTCATAAAGGAACTATTGTCTGAACTAACTTGTGCTCGAAGAGGTTCATTCATATTGGATCTTAACACATGTTGTCCAACACTGGCAGATGATATTGCGTTAATGAGTCCATCAACCAGTGGTCTTAGAGCATTACTGCTCATAGCTGAGAACTATAGTAGAAGATGGAGGTTTACTTTTTCTGCTACCAAATCCCAGTTATTAACTTTCCCATATGCCAGACGTAAACGTGGAGAAGACATCGATCTCAAGCTTTATGACAGTAACTTGGCTCGTACTGTCACTATAAAACACGTTGGAATTACTCTGAATGCTACTATGTCTTCGACTGATAGAACGCCAGATGCATGTACGACAATGAGAGCCAGTGTTCATAGTTTGATCAGATCTTGATTCAGTCCTAAGTTTGACAGTCCTGAATCGTGTTTCGCACTAGTTGAAGCAATAACGCTTCCCAAAGCTCTGTACGGGTGTGAACTCTGGACAGCACTATCAACAACCAAAATTACAATTTTGGAGAGAGCATACAGATATGTTATCAAGTGTATTCAAGGTCTGGCGAAACGAACTCGTACTGACGTATGCTTAGGACTAGTTGATGTCATGCCAATTGAAGGCGTGATAGACTCAAGAACACTACTGTTCTTTGGCAGACAATGGACATGACATATCTTTCATACAAAATACTTCTCACTCGTCATCATGCGTGCTCAAGAAATCAAAGATTTTTTGTGCCAGATATGTACAGAGTCTGATAAATATGACATCAGTGATTATATTAGGACTTTCTTGAACAGCAGCAGTTTTCCATGTTATATCAGATGGAAACAGATAGTAAAAACTGCAGTTTTTTTAGTTTCATTCGAAGCGTGGACTGAGCGGATTCATAACGACCCAGAACTCAATGAATTCAAACAAATTCACTCCTCGTTATCTGTCCATCCAGCTTGGGTAGCTGTGCAGAAGAACCCAATCCTTCGGCATTCTGCTGGATAGTTTGTTAAACAGGAAGCTGTCTGCAAACTGTTAGATTCTGAAGAGTATCTGTGTGAACACTGTGGTACTTTCTTTCCAGATCCCTTGTCTCACATCATTACATCATGTGAGTTTATTTCTGAAGTACGGGATGATCTGTGGTGTGAACTTGCTGATATCGGACAAATTCATTTCAGTGTGTTTCTACATAATATGTCTGCAGATGAACTGACTCAAACCCTTCTGTACTGTAGTGCTAATTTCTCATTGAGTAAATATGATAGCTCGCAATTCACTTTACAGTACAGTATGTGTACTACGTACTATCGGACACAAGCTGTTTCCCACTACTGAAGGAACGATGGACTGAACTTTGACCCGCTCTCTATTTCTAATGTAACTGTCTAATCTCTTATTGTACAAGCTCTCCAAAATGGAGGATAATAAAGATATACTAATACTCCTATCTGATTTCAATCTGAAATCCATGAGGAATAGAACATCAATATTCTCTGGGAACATTTACTAGCTTTTGACAGCGAGAAGGTTTTTATTTTCAAAGAAAGGTCAATGCAAAACCCCCACAAAATTGAATCAGCCTCTTAACATATTTAATTATTTTATTTATTAGTTTAAACGTTGTGTATACATTTCCTTCTGAAATGATGCTCGACCAATTTGTTTTATTGATTTTCAATGTTTTTGGCATCATTAATATTGATTGTAACATGATAACGGCTGCGAATAGATTCTTTATTGTCAATTATTTTCGAAGTTCAAAGGCAAGAAAATGGTTTATAAGCGGGTGTGAAATATAATTGAACATCTTTCTTCATTCAATTAGTAGAGCGAAGATAATTCTTTCGAAATGTTAAGTTATAGCCCATTCAGACACACTAAATGTTTATTATCTTTCACGCCTTTAAAATCATTGTTATCGCGTTTTGAATTTTAAGTGAAAGATGCTTTATTTTTGTTTGATAAAAGTATCACTCAAATTCTTACTTTCTGAGCTGAAGGCTTTGAGGATATAAAGTGTCATGAAATAAATCGGATGCATTTGACTATTGCACGATACACTAATTCTTACCTGCAGTAGTTTAGAAAAGTTATTTGGAGACTGTGGTTGAATTTTAATTAAAAAATATTTGTTTAATGAAAGGGGGGTAAGAAATAAATGTTACACCAACATTACCCCTACCATGTTTAAAATGTTGTAAATGTGTGCAGAATCGTGCACATTTATAAAATTTCACATATAATATGTTGATAAACAGTTGTGTATCATCAAACATAATTTTTGAAGAAATTTAAAAAATAATATTTCATTATTTTTGGATAATTACAAAACATGTAAAAGTATTCCTGATTGCTGACTAAACAACTGTTCTTTTCAGTTTTAGATTATTACATAGAATACGTGAGATATTTGCAATTGAAAATCATACATGATAAAATCGACTGAGGTGAGTATTTTCTTTTGCCTGGCAGTTTATGTTAGACTGGCTCAAAGATACGCTTTCCAAAGTTATAGCATGTTATTGTCCATTGATGAGAGAAAGAAACCAAGATATACTTTCTCACTATTTCTTCGGGTTTATGTTTGATTTGCCAACCATTGTGGGATCAAGATATTAAGAGTAATAAAGAGTTGAGGGCATATTTTGGTTGACTTTCTGTCGGCGTTCTCATTGTTTCCAGAGCATACCTCTAAACCACTTGACCAATCCTCACCAAATGTGGTGTACATGTTACGAACCATCTAGGGTATAGCACAATCCGCAGATTTTTCGAACAATCTGCAGATTGTGAGCCCACAATCTAGGAATATTTCACCATTCCTAGATTGTTTAAACAATCTGCAGATTGTTCGACCCTAACAATCTGAGAATGATCACAATCTACAATTTGTTTGTAAGGCTATCCAACAGACTGTACGAGTAGATGGTGAAGGGTTTTCAAATGGCTTCTCTATCTTATCTACAGATAAAATGGGTCGATTCCTGAATTGTGAGGAGTTTGCAAGTCATTTCTCTTCCTTATCTACCGACTTTTGGGGCGATTCTTAGATTGTGAAGGGTTACGATGTTTCATTTACAGACTATAGAGGTCGATCCCTAGATTGTGAAGAGTTACGATGTTTCATTTGGAGACTAAGGGGACGATTCCTAGATTGTGAGGAGCTTTCAACATGTTTCTCTATCTTATCTACAGACTATAGAAGTCGATCTCTAGATTGTGAAGGGTTCTCAAATTCACACACGACAAAATACGGGAAGTCACGATGATTCAATGGTGAAATCGATAAATTTAACTCGGGTTATTTTCAACTCTGCTGTTTATAAACATTTATATTGTTTATTCATTCAAATACTTGAGAAATAATCACTCTGAGAGATTCTAGTTGATTAAAAACATGAACAAAATTGAAGGTTGAAACAGATGTTTCCCCTTCCCTAAATTCAATTTCAGTTATTATCCTTCAAATACATGTAGACGAAGTTCAATGTGTTATCATGGAAACAAAACACATTTTTACAAGGCTGAAACCCCCCAAAAGGCCTTCTAAATGATATGTGTATGTTCCATGCAATCTAGGAATCATCACAATCTGCAGACTGTGAGCTCACAATCTGCAGATTGTTCGAACATGGTGAAACATTCCTAGATTGTTTAAACAATCTGCAGATTGTGAGAGCTGAACGCTCTAAGAATGATCACAATCTAGGAATTTGTTTCCTTGCAGGTGTATGTTGTAGATCTTCTTTCTTAACTACCGACTGTGTTAGTTGATTCATGTACCGACTATAAGTGTTTGAATCCTAGATTGTGAAGGGTTCTCAAATAGTTGTTCTATCTTATCAACAGGCTACAGGGGTCGATTCCTAGATTGTGAGGAGCTTTCAACTGTTTTTTTTTATCTTATCTACCGACTAGATGGGTCGATTCCTAAATTGTAAAGGGATATGATGTTGCATCTAAAGACTACAGGGGCCGTTTCCTAGATCGTGAAGGTTTTCAAATAGGTTTTCTGTCTTATCAATAGACTACAGGGGTCGATCTCTAGATTGTGAAGGGTTCTCAAATTCACACACGACAAAATACGGGAAGTCACGATGATTCAATGGTGAAATCGATAAATTTAACTCGGGTTATTTTCAACTCTGCTGTTTATAAACATTTATATTGTTTATTCATTCAAATACTTGAGAAATAATCACTCTGAGAGATTCTAGTTGATTAAAAACATGAACAAAATTGAAGGTTGAAATAGATGTTTCCCCTTCCCTAAATTCAATTTCAGTTATTATCCTTCAAATACATGTAGACGAAGTTCAATGTGTTATCATGGAAACAAAACACATTTTTACAAGGCTGAAACCCCCCAAAAGGCCTTCTAAATGATATGTGTATGTTCCATGCAATCTAGGAATCATCACAATCTGCAGACTGTGAGCTCACAATCTGCAGATTGTTCGAACATGGTGAAACATTCCTAGATTGTTTAAACAATCTGCAGATTGTGAGAGCTGAACGCTCTAAGAATGATCACAATCTAGGAATTTGTTTCCTTGCAGGTGTATGTTGTAGATCTTCTTTCTTAACTACCGACTGTGTTAGTTGATTCATGTACCGACTATAAGTGTTTGAATCCTAGATTGTGAAGGGTTCTCAAATAGTTGTTCTATCTTATCAACAGGCTACAGGGGTCGATTCCTAGATTGTGAGGAGCTTTCAACTGTTTTTTTTTATCTTATCTACCGACTAGATGGGTCGATTCCTAAATTGTAAAGGGATATGATGTTGCATCTAAAGACTACAGGGGCCGTTTCCTAGATCGTGAAGGTTTTCAAATAGGTTTTCTGTCTTATCAATAGACTACAGGGGTCGAGTCCTAGATTGTGAAGGGTTATGATATTGCATCTAACGACTACAGGGGTCGATTCCCAAATTGTGAAGGATTATGATATTCCATCTAACGACTATAGAGGTCGATTACTAGATCGTGAAGGGTTATGATATTTCATTTATCAACTACAGGGGTCCATTCCTAGATTGTGATGGGTTCTAAAATAGTGTTTCTATCTTACCAACAGACTTCATGGGTCGAGTCCTAGATTGTGAAGGTTTATGATGTTGCATCTAACGACTACAGGAGTCTATTCCTAGATTGTGAAGGGTTATGATATTTCATCTAACGGCTACAGGGGTCGATTCCTTGATTGTGAATGGTTATGCTATTTCACTTAACGACTACAGGGGTCTATTCCTTGATTGTGAAGGGTTATAGCATTTCATCTAACGACTACAGGCGTCGATTCCTTGATTGTGAAGGGTTAGTATATTTCATCTAACGACTGCACGGGTCGATTCCTTGATTGTGAAGGGTTATAGAATTTCATCTAAGGACTACAGGCGTCGATTCCTTGATTGTGAAGGGTTAGTATATTTCATCTAACCATTACAGGGGTCGATTCCTAGATTATGAATGGTTCTCAAATAGTCTATCTTATCAGCAGATTATTGGGGTCGATTCCTAGATTGTAAGGTGCTTTCAACTTGTTTTTCTATCTTCTCTACCGACGACAGGGTCGATTCCGAGATTGTGAATGTTATGGCATATTTATTATTCACCGATTACAACGGGTCGATTGCCATATTGTGAAGGGTAATGATATATCATCTACCGACTGCAAGGGTCGATTCTCAAGTTTCGAATTGTTTTGATATTTAATCTACCAACTATAATGACATCGACCTTTAACCTGGAAATAAACTATTAGAAACAGTAGCATGATTCCCTTTAATAATATGACCATTACCACTTGTATCAATAACCTCATTACAGCACCTAAGGATGCAAGAGTTTTCTACGATAAACTTATATCAAATGACAGAAAACTCAAGATATGCTTTAAATTAAATTATTTCATGGAATTATTTATACAAAAAAAGAACTTATGAAAATGAAACTGATAGATTCTGATAAATGTATTTTTTGTGGTGACACACTAGAAACAGTAAGTCATGTATACTGACTCGGCCATTTTGGAGAGAGCTTGAAATTTGGATGAATACATTTCTCAGTCAAGAAATCAAAATTACAAAATATTTGGTCTGGTTTGGCACTCTGCAACTTAATAAAATATCAACCATATAATTTTCTCCGCAAAGATACACATCATTCTATGCAATATTAAAAATACAAAGACAAAATTAACCAACTATTTGAAAACTTTGAAATCTATTTTTCATGCATAGAGATATATTGCAAAAAGATACCATGACACAGAAAAATTTGAAAAAAAATGTGTAAATACGTATATATATAAATATATATAATATGTATAAAAGTACATATATATGTATAAAAGTTTCTCCAAAAATGAAGTACAGTACTTAACATTTCAGTCCAGTGAATGATTTGTTTCCAATATGTGGAATAAGAAACCTGTATACCATATGTAAATGATATATTTCTTTGAATCGTACCTGAAGTGAATAAATTTGATATTTGCAGTTGGATAAAGTTCTTGTTACTTAGTCAAATACATTGTTGTATTTATTTATCGTCTATTACATTGTTAAATGCCAATACAAGAATGGGAAAAAAACACAATATACGTTTTAAGTACTTTTTTACCGATCCTTTTTTCCCGAGGACTTTTTTTCCGAACACCGATCTCTAGATTGTTAGGATCTTTTAACTCGGTTCTCTATCTTATCTACAGAATACAGTGGTCGATTTCTAGATTTTGAAGGCTTCGCAAATAGTTTTTTCTATTTTATCTACATACTACAGGGGTCTATTCCGAGATTGGGAAGGGTTCCCAAATAGTTTTTTCCATCTTTTCTACCGACGATAGGGTCGATTCGGAGATAGTGAAGGGTTACCAATTTCCCCCCCCCCCCCCCCCCCCCCCCCCCATCTTATCTACACAGTATAGGAGTCGATTCCTAGATTGTAAAGAGGTTTCATCACGTTTCTCTATCTTATCTACCGACTACAGGGGTCGATTCTTAGATTGCGAAGGGTTATGATATTTCATCTACAGATTGTATTGTTAGATTCCTAGATTGCGAAGGCTTCGCAAATGGTTTTTCTATCTTATCTACAGTCTATAAGAGTCGATTCCTAGAAGGTTTATGATATTGCATCTACATATTGTATTGGTCGTAAGGATGAATCAACAAAGTAAAGTATACTTGTTATCTGTAATAACATAATTAAAAGAGGATTATCTTCTTCCAATTGATCAGCTAACTTAGATTTTAGCTTAATTGAGTAAAATAATTTACTATAACAACATTTGTCACCTTTGATCTGCAAGACTATCTTCAAGGAAAAAACATTTAAACTGTTACTGTACTGTTACAAAGACTCCAACATGTCTTAACAAGTAAAACAAATCACTTATAATCACTAATCACTGATCTATACCTTCAAAGACGACATTGTGCTAATGTGACCTTGTGCTTGTCTATATACTCAAGCTTAGCCCCTAAAAGAGTCGAAACTGGACGATATACAAACCTACCAGTCAACGAGAGAGTGTGTTTTTATTGTGATAAGTGTGTGGAAGACGAGGTACATGTCTTATTACACTGCCCAGTTTATAATGATGTACGACAGGTTTTGTTAGACAAGTCGATGAAGTACGGTGTGATTTCAAAGATGAATGTGATATTGTTAAAGTGTGTTTTATCCTGGCCAGTCCCAGTGTTGTAATGCTTAGTGCCAAAACCTGCAGGGCAATTTTACAGCTACGTAGCAATATCTTATTCACGTGATTGCTTTTATTGTATCAGTTTATTTTGTATATTTACTGTATAGCTTATTTTATATCTTCCGAGAATGTACATCCCAGTTTTATTTAATGTTTTGATTTTAATGTCTCTCATAACTCCAATAGGAGTGGCTCATTTTATATTATGTTATATTAAATCATTTTATATGTCAATAGAGGCGAGACGTAAATAAAATATATGTGTGTCTATCTGTCTGTCTGTCCTGGGGCATATTGCTAAAATCACATTTAAATTGGCAAACAGTACTTGATAACTAAACCTAACATAAGTCATACTTAATTTTGATAAAAATATATATATTTTTCTGTTTTAATACATATTTGTATATAATAGGACTTTTTTCCAAGGACTTTTTTACCAGTACTTTTTTCCAAGGACTTTTTTTCCCGAGGACTTTTTTACCTATAATCTAGGGATCGACCCTTATAGTCTGTAGATAAGATAGAATTACAATTTTGTGAACCCTTCACAATCTATGAATCGACCATTTAGTCGGTAGATAAGATAGAGAAACCAGTTGAAAACTCCTCCAATAGTCTGTAGATAAGATACAAACACTATTTGTGAACCCTTCACAATAAAGGAATCGACCCCTATAGTCGTTAGATGAAATATCATAACCCTTCACAATCTAGGAATCGACCCCGGTAGCCGGTAGATAAGATAGAGAAACGAGTTGAAAGCTCCTCACAATCTAGGAATCGACCCCTGTAGCCTGTTGATAAGATAGAACAACTATTTGAGAACCCTTTACAATCTAGGAATCAAACACTTATAGTCGGTACATGAATCAACCAATACAGTCGGTAGAAAGAAGATCTACAACATACACCTGCAAGGAAACAAATTCCTAGATTATGATCATCCTTAGAGTGTTCAGCTCTCACAATCTGCAGATTGTTTAAACAATCTAGGAATGGTGAAACAGCCTTGTAAAAATGTGTTTTGTTTCCATGATAACACATTGAACTTCGTCTACATGTATTTGAAGGGTAATAACTGAAATTGAATTAAGGGAAGGGGAAACATCTGTTTCAACCTTCAAGTTTGTTCATCTTTTTAATCAACTAGAATCTTCAGAGTGATTATTTCACAAGTATTTGAATGAATAAACAATATAAATGTTTATGAACAGCAGAGTTGAAAATAACCCGAGTTAAATTTATCGATTTCACCATTAAATCATCGTGACTTCCCGTATTTTGTCGTGTGTGAATTCATAATACGATTGCTCGTGACGTCACTGTAACTTGCCGACGCAGGAGATTGGGTCGTTTCCTGATTAATTTTAGGCGACTCAAATGGAACAAACGGCTAATAAAGAAATTAGTACACTTAAGTACACGAAAATCTTGTAAATTTGTGTATGATCATCACACTCTTTTCATTAAAGTGGTATGACACACTCCTTGGGTAATAATCTCTATTTAAATAATTTCAATTCTACTTAGCCTCTTTTGCCTTTCAAAAATAACACGTCTTTAATTTGATATACATACATGCATAAGAAGAGGGTATTCGACATCATCTTTTATAGAAAATATAATGTTTCTACTTTGGCCTATTAATTAATCATTAGTTTTACATAAAATCATTGTGTGCCGATATTTTTCTTGTTTATGAGAAAATTGTATAGGCTGTGTAGTCTCAAATGTCCTGTTTGGCCTTTTGTGTTTCAAACGGTAGAGTTCACACCTGTTTTGTATCCACTAAACGCGACTGTTTTATTCTACACAAGAAACTGAGGCAGTCAAAAAAGCTTTTTCGACTTCATCAACATATTGTCCAACCTCTAGTGCATGTAATATTCATACACATGTCAATTCACTGATATACTTAATACACCAATGAAGAAAAGTTTGCCTTTTACACACAGTTTCTAAATTAGTGTAGAATCCTGTATTATTCAACTCGTCCAGACAGTGAGTAAACCACATCACCATTTTCATTATTATATGTTAATGATACGTATAAACCATATTTATAAACTCCGTATCCAAATTGTGTCTTCTATCTTTCAAATGTTCAAAATTTCAATAAAACATTATATTTCCCTTGACAAATTTGAAACTTTTGTATTTTGTACCTTTCAATTTTAATTCTTAAATTTCAAAGGTAAACTATGTTTATAGATGTTTCCTAAAACAGTAAGATTATCGGAATGTGATACGTTTCATAACTCGAAATCTTTATGACTTGGAATTGTGTATGGCTGTTATGTGATGGTGTTGTTCCCATTTGGGGTTTCAACTAAGTAGAGATAATTTTTGATATTTTAATGATTTTCAGATTTTCTTCCATTTCTGTAAGCATTATCTCAAAACTTCAGTTCACGAACGTGTTCCGTCTGTACATTTTAGGGGTAACAACTTCAGCGTGTTCATTTACAATTATTGTTATAAATTGACACGAATGACTTTATAATGTTTCCCAATTAATTAATAGTATATGAAGGCGATCAAACTACAGAAGGGGTAATGTGAGCTAAGCACAATGTGGCCTTTGTTTTAACATAGTTGGTATCAGTAAGATATGAAGTATATACATCTCGACATAAATATAGCACCATCAACTTTTTATTAAATGCTCAACTTAACGAAGACCATAATGATTATCTTCCTTGTGTATGGGGCTTTGTTCCATCATCTTTTGCAGAGTTTGAACACCATGTCTGTATTCATCTGGGTAGCTACACTCACAGTCCTTTGTAACTGTGTGGAAGAGAAGTACTTCAACGTAAAATGGGATCACAATCTGGGATATAAGCAATGTCAGAGGAAGTGTTCAGAAAGAATAGGATGTACAGATGTCGAATATTCATTAGAGGTTTTGATCTGTACACTAAGATTCAACCTTTCACATATTCGTTTTCTACAGGTAAGACTTTACTTGGTTGTATAAATTGTAAAGAGACGTAGCAGTAGAGCGGGTTTCCTTTACACATATCTGAATATATTGCAAACAGACACTAAATGGATGTTTAAAAATTATATTTCAGTGGTGAGGTGAGGTGAAGTGAGTTGGTGTTTAACGCCGCTTTCAAGATTATTTCACTTTATCACGGGTGCTAGTATTATGGCAGGGAGAACGCCCGAACGCCATGTGGCTATGCATTGCGGTGAAACCTGCGAGCGTCGGATGGAACTAGCGAACCATGGGTGGTACTAAGCTGACATTCAGTGTAGCATTGCACCCAAACCTTACTACGTGTATATTTCAGTGGTGAAACTTAATCCAGTAAAAAAGTAATAATAACACTTACTTGGACTGCCAAGTCATTCTGTAGTTATTTAACCCCACAACCCAAATTCCAATTGGAAAGACGCGAAAAGTCATAGCAATTCTCACCAAGATTGAACTCTTATGTGAGGTCAGAGCTCTGACATATAGTATAAAGACATGGTATTGTTATATCTAAATGATTCCGATCCACTCCGCTCGACGATGGGGAATGTTGTTGCCTACATTTTGTTCAAGGTTTTGTGCAATTATTTTGAATACTTTTCGAGATTTTGAGGTTTGAAGATTTGCCATCTAGGGGAGATAACTAAAGAAACAAGTCGAAATTCGTACAAATCAATACCTCGGTACACTTAATAAATATAGAGAACATCATACTTGTGCATTCGGATCGTTTGTATCCGAGAACGAGAAGATGTCATGGAAGCTGTTCCTCCACTTCCATGACAGCTTCGAGTTCAATACAAACGATCCAAATGCACAAGTATGATGTTCTATATTTATTATGAACCCCTTTTTATTAGCAAATTGGTAAACAAATAAAGTTGCGTCAATTTACTGGGACGACGTGCTGCACATTGATACATGGACGGTTGCTTGACCAGCACGACTCGTGATTTGAAATCTTAATAATATCTTTATTTTCTCATTTGTTAGCCCAAAATAGCTTTAAGTGAAAACATGTTCAGTGTGTTAACATAATAAATAGATCAAATTTGCTTTACTATCATTTAATTACAAAGAACTGACAATAATAAACAACATTCAGGCTTCCGTCCGTTGTGCTTCTTTCGAATGACGTAACCATAGTTATGACGTCACAATAGTACAGCTTTCGGCAAAGCGCTTTTTTTCCTTGGAAATGATAATGTGAGTAACATTTTCCCTACTTGTGCTGTTAATATTAGGTCTAAATACAAATTGATACTTTAATCAATTGAAACATTACTAGCAGTGTTATCAAAACATAAATTTCGGAGATTGAATAGGGAAAACATTGAAAATTACGGAAAATTCCGAGAAGTGGTGAAGTTGAGAGAAAGTAGAACCGTTAGCTGTGCAATACGGAATTCCCCGTGCAATACGGAAATCGACCACGGAAACCGTATTGCATCCCTGTATTACTATCTTAAGTTTACAAGGTTATATAATAAATCCTGAAAATGTCATGCAAATCGAATCAGTCAATAATTCTGAACCGTGAAGCCAAACAAGTACCACATAGATGCGAGCCTGGATTTTAGGCATGAGAGGTCAAGACGCCACTCCAACCGATTCACCACTGTGACCACGAAAAGTGAAGTCATGTGATGGACGAGCCGATTCATGACTAGATAATCTCAAAGTTTTATAGAGACATCAGCCATATGTTGTATAAATTCACCTTGTCAAATTAATTTTCCTACATATACCTCAGCAGTACAAATGGGCACCTGGTTTGAACAAAGAGTAAAGCATGCCTTTATGTCAGGGTCATAATGTAGGTAACATCTATGAAGGCACACTATTGTGACGTCATACATACAGCATAAATTAGTTTTATATTGATATGTAAATATTACTCTGCAGTACCTTTCCCGGCAAGAAATAAATGCACCAAAGAGATGAAATTCTCACATTCTGCGATTGAGACATTGTTGAAAGCATGGTATTGTATTTCATGAGAGAACTCTTAACAGTATGTTCACAGTACAAACTTCAGGAGTACATAACTAAAATAGTAAATCGATAATGGTATTTTGTATTCTGTAGTGAACTGTATGATTTGCACTTTAAATAAATGGAAGATAACTTTATGTTGTTTATGAATTATAAGATAAATAGTTGGGTTTGTAAAATTTCCGGGATTCATTGTTATTCAACACCCGCAAATTTAGTTTAATACAGATGTAGTTAGCCGGAGGTTTTAAATGTTGAAATTTGCGGGTGTTGAATAACAGTGAATCTAGGAAATTTTACAAACGCAAATATTTATCGATATTGTAACATGACCGTTAGTTAACAGGCGTTTTAAAGCAAACTCTCTTTTTGTGTACCTATCTCTGAATGGAAAGGACTTGGCGACTGTTCCCTTTTTCCACGATGTGTGGTCAGGTCAAAACAAATGTGAATACTCGGTGTAATATGTACATTAGTAATAATTTACACGCAATCCCGAACATGATCACTCAACTATGGTCACTTCACAATATTTACGTATCCTTTTAGATGACGATAAACATTTATCTACGACATCAATACGGTAAACTACCTAGGAACAAAAATCTTAGACTTGCCCTAAACCATTATGACAATGACGCTAACATTGTGACGTCAAAACAGTTGATCACTATGACGTCATGCGATGACAACGTCATTTGGTAAAAACAGTCACATAGTAGAAGGCGCCAAACTAAGGACAAATTTAACTAGTTTAAAACATGTTAGTTACTTGAAACTAAATCATATTGAAAGTTATTTGTGACCTATACGGTTATACACAAGTTAGAAAATGACAATGACACCTGTCAAATTTGAGTAAGGCGCATATATTAAGAGAAATAGAAAAATAAAATTTTGAGTCGGGCCAGATCGTGTGTATAAGTTCACAGTGGTTCGCCAGAAGTAATTTGCGGGTATTCATTGTAATTCAACATAGGCAAATCAACCAATAAGAATCAAGGATTCACCGAAATCATTTTACAATAAAAAAATAAAATCGGTCGTAATTAGTCTTACTAAGAAAGGAAAACATTGACAGAAAATACGGTCTTTAATTTTATTACCCAATTTCATAATTCGAAAAGCAATTTCCAATGTAGAAATGTCAGTGGTTAAAGGAAACAGTGTATACTCATTGATCAGTAAATTGTACACTTTAGAGCTACAGCAGGCTCTCCTTGTTCTGTAACAGGTGTTTGAGGGCGTTAGTCCAAAGGAGGCTATGGTGTCGACTGATAGCAAGGTGTGAAAAGGTTCAGAGTTATTTAAGAGTTTTTAGAGCATTCTCAAATCGTTCTTGTACTTGCAAGTTTGATACGTAATGGATCAAAACCGCGTAAGAGGCTTTGTTTGTGGAGTATGCCCGCGGGGGAGGGAAAGGGGAAGGGCCGATAGGCCCGCCCCCCTTTCCCGACCCCAAGGGCATACTCCACAAACAAAACCGAGGACCAGGTTTTGATCTTACTTATGAACCGACAGAAATTATGATTTAGATATAATTTCAATATTTTGTCTTCACGTGGCTTCATTGGTATATACTGACGCGAATCGCTAAATACGCGGGAAGCACATCCGCACGAAACGCACGTGCTGCATGCGCTATCTGCCTCGTGGAGTTCATATGATTGTCACTGTGTAAAATACATCATTGTTCTGTCGGCCTGTATAGCCGAGTTGTCAAAGGCGCCAGTTTAGTAACCGGGTGATGCAAGGTTCGAAACCAGGTATTCAAAGCTTATGTTTGTGATTTGTGATTTGTCAAAAATGTGATATTTTGTGATGGTATTTATTCGAAGAAGGACTTTGAATCAAAGTATTTCAAAACGTGTATAATTCCCAATCAAAATAAATTTCCGATGGATTCTAGAGTAAGCCCCGGGCATTCCTATAGAATGCCCCGGGCATTCTTGGAGAACGCCCGGCAAACTGACAATAGAGGTTTATCCGGTAAAAGAAGAACCTAATAGAACAATAGAGTGACGTCACTAGAGGTTTATAAACATAGTTCAAAGATGAGAGTCCTCGACCAGCCCGCCATCCTCTGGACTCCCTTATGTTCTGGTTCGTTCTTGTTCGTTCTCCACGTCAGAGTCCTGTTGACCGCTATTTAAATAGTCACCGCCTCACAAATCACATGATGTTTGTCCACGTCTTACTGAGCTAAACACGTTTAGACCACGTCGTGCTGACCCTGCGATTTCCATATCGAGACCTAGTAACTTCATCCTGACCACAAGTATCACCTTGTGATCCGAGTTGACCAAACTGAACATAATTATGTTTTCACAAGGCGACACTCGATTATGTTACAACATTTAGTTTCTTAATTGCATAATGTTCACTTGCTACCCTGTCTTGGATTTAATGTTATAAAAGGTTACATACTAAACAATTATTTTTTCTTGGTTCAAGGACCGTCCTCCATGTGCGATACATTATTGCACTGAGTGCATGGTTGTCGCGAGATCAAAGAAGATACCTGTACTCGAGGTTTTCAATGGTGAGATACATTTTCAGATTGGTTGAAAAACGTCTACTTTGCATTGACCTTATTGAAAGAGAGGCGAGAATCGAAGTAGAGAGAAATAATCAATTACTTAACATGTTTTACCAGATTAAATGTACAGCTAATTTAAGTTTGTTTGGATCGAATATTATCACAATATGTATTGCAATAGTATGTCACAATAGCCTAAAATCATCTCAAATGAAGATTGCAATCGTCATGGCAATAGTCATCTCCTTTCAGTACAACAAGTGAGTGAATGAGTTACTGTTTAACGCCGCAGTATCGGCAGTATCGCAGCCATTTGCGCCGAGAACAGTACAACAAGCAATTGCCACATCAATACAGATAATTGAGTTACAATGGGGTTCTATTTCAGATACACGACAGCCAATCATTGCGCCAGCAACCGGAAATGGTATGTTTAATAATATAATAATAATACTTTATTACCCATACAGGAATTTGTTTTACATGCGGCAGATAAGAGCAAGACAATCAACAGGACATAGTATAAAAACAATATACAACACCGACACATTTAAAAATACACACAGAAGAACGTATCACAAAGTTAAAATACATTAACAAATTATAAATAAATTATGTTAAATAGTGTATACTGGTTGTGAAAAAAAGGTAGGCTCATGATGAGGAATCATTTAATATGGTTATACTGACAGGGATAAAACAAAACATTTGGCACGTTTAGTTCTGAGTTTTGGCACTTTGTATCTGCGGCCCGATGTCAGGAGGGTATACCTCATGTTAAGGGCATGTGTTGCATCGGCTATCACTTTGCTGGCAAGTACCGTTTGCTCTCGAAATTCAACTACTTGTTGTTAATTTAAAAATTGAATTGTGTAGACATAGCAAGAATTGTAAACTAATGGTTTCACATGTGCTATGGTCAATGTTACAAAAGGGCAAAATTCAATGACATCATGTCTTAATAAAAAGTTTTAAAGATGTTATTGCAAGTGTTGAAAGAAAAGTAATTGTTAAATGTAGCTCTAATACGGAAAAGCAAATATTACCATGGGGTTACATTATGTCATAGGGGGCTTTTGTCCGGACGCTGCTATCACACCCCTGTACAATAAGAGCAACGTTGCGTAAGTTCAGGTGCTTTGGCTTGTTGTTCTGTAATGGTGGGTACTATTTCACAGCAATGGAACTGTTTGTAATTATCATTCTCTGGCAGATTTTGAGACTTTCCAAGAGTTTCATTATGCTCAATCTCTATAAAGCATTATCATTATCACTTTGTATAACATATAATGCTTACGATATATAGTACCGTTTGCTCTCGAAATCCAACTACTTGTTAATAATTTAAAATGAAGGAGCGGATATATAATCCGAAACATCGTGTATTTTCACATTTAAGATGTTATCCACAAAATCTTCCTGTTCGTATGGATGCAACTTCTCAATGTCATTCAAATATATTCTTTATTAGTCTAGCAATGGTTCACATGTATTGCCAATGATTGGGGCTTCTTGAAGTTTCTTTGTGGCCGTTTGTTGGTCGTGACGAATTACATTTTTCTTTTCACAGACACACTGCTGACTCTCAAATCTATTGGACCGAGCTGCAACTGCAAGCAATACGGAACACACGGAAATGTTATCAAGTCAACAAAGAACTGCCGACTGAGGAGTGTACAGACGTTTCAGAGTAACAAAACCTACTCATGGGCTCTCAGTTATGAACATGAAAATGACTTTGAATTTTACAATCATATGTTTTTTCTATTTATAGAGAATTCAATAACTCAAGGAATATTTTCCCTGAATAAAAAAGGTTCAGCATACTTTTACAAAACAGGTGCGGTAGAAATGCAAGTGACCAGCTCGACATGTGCAAGATTGAGACTCACCCTGCACGATAATGTACTTAAAGTGAGAAACCTTTACAATCTTGTTGACCTACCCCCTGTGAAAATATGGAAAGGCAGTACTAATTTCTATGTTGAAATACAATTGTCATCTCAGTTCAGAGTCATTGTCAAAATCAACAAGGAATGACTTTATAAAACGTTGTCCCTCCCCATAGACGACATAATAGTCTTAATGTGGAAATGAATTAATGTGTCATATTCTAGGTCTGAAATAATGAACCATGTGATATAAATAAGTGCACTAAATGTTGTGTTGTGTTATTAGTTTATACATTGTGTATAATTTTCCTTCTGAATGACACTCGACCCATTTGTTTTGATTTTCAATGTTGGTGGAATCATAAATATTGATGGTAACATGATAATCGCTGTGAATAGATCAATTACTGTCCGAGTTCAAAGGCAATTGAATAATAAACAGGGTGGAATATAATCGTTAGACTTTCTTCATCCAATTAGTAGAGCGAAGATAATTCTTCCAAATGTTTAAGGTGAATGAAATACACCAATTTATAGACCAATCAGACACCCTAAACGTTTATTATCTTTCACACATTTAACATTTATCTTCTACTACTTCATGACACGACATACTCCACTAAACTGAAGGTTCTTAGAGCATTTATATGTACTCATATAATGTTACAAAGAAATTGAGGATTTGTTTTATTTAGTTTTCACATCAACAAGGTTATTGTTAGAGTCAATCTTCGTATAGAAATGCTAGGATTTAAAAGCTTAACAAAGTGTTACTCACTTAAGACAGTTTATGCTTAAAAGGTATTTCACTGCAAAATTTTAAGATACTTATTATGTTTGTATATTGTTGAAACCAAATAGCATCTACAGAGCCTGTTTGTATGTCTTGTGTACAGAGTGTGTGAATATGTGAGCGAGTGTGGTGTTAAATTGTTAAATCACTTTAATCCAATTGGTATGCTGCTACACGTTGGTAGTTGATGTCAGGTGAAATGGGTTTAACGCCAGGAGCATTTCACTTATACCACCGCTGCTAGTATTATTGTAGGAAGAGTGTCTGAACGCGGTGGTGGCTATGCATTGTAGAACTAGCTGGAACTAGCGAACCGTGGGTGACTCGCGGGTAGAAATCTGTTGATGTAACAGTGACTTATGTAATAACATGTTGTTTCGATTTGCATCAGCGTTCAAAGTATAAAAATCAAACAGATTTCCAACTGATCATTCAGATCTCCAACTAACAATTTCAGACAACTAACGCTTTCTTCACGATAACTGTGACATAAAACCTGCATTATTCATTAAATGTGTTCATTGCGTTGACATTGATTCATAGACTGAACTTTGGAAATAATTTGCTTGTAGTATTGAATTCTATTTTACAGGATTTTATATAATTTGATGAAGCGATTTTAGCACAAAATGACTGAAATGACCGATTGGCTTTGTTGAATCGAAAAATATTAAAATTGCTTTGTTACAAGGCACTGTTATCCTCAAGTATCTGAGGTGAGTTCGGGTTTAACGCCACTTTCAGGATTATTTCTCTTAGTCCACAACACAATGATGGCTATTGGTTGTGGTGAAACCTGCAAGCATCGGCTGGAACAAGCGAGCCATGGGTGGTACTGTGCTGAATTTTGCAGCATTGTACTCAATATATACTGCATGTAGAACAGTTCTCAACAGCAGACAAAGTTGCCGAACATACTAACCATTTCGCTACCCCTCCCCTCCGATAAATAATGTTAACTTGAAGGCGAGATAACTTTTAAGTTTAGAGATTTTGTTACTTGTTGACCGGAGGTGTTTCTGTAGTGCATGTGCTTCCTCCAAAATACCATTTAGCTCACTAGCCATACGGGTTACAACAACATATGATATACAGATAAACATACTTAGAAATATTTGTATAGTGTCGATATTAAGCTACTTAAAGCTGCTCAAAGGCGCTTTTGATTTCCCTCCAGCACTGGATGTTGCTCGTAACGGCATTTTTTTTCAAACTCAGAGCATACACTTCTGAACCTACTAGGAGCACTAAGTTAAAGTAACGTGCTCATCCTTACAAGATACCAATTCAAAGCTGGATGGACGAGGACACATAGTCACGTTGCCCTACACTGGTCATTTAGAAACGGACTCCTGGGTTCTTTAAAGGGCACCGGGTTGTGTACTGGGCACCGGGGAAGAGTCTGCACACAAATTTAAGTGCACCAACAACTGCCTATGTGACAACCACGAATAATATGGATTGATTGAATATTTGTTTATGTTTCCTGTTAGATCATAATTTTGATCTGCCCAATTTGATTTTAACATAATCATTTAATTATTACATATATAGATAAATTTATCAAACTACACAACTGATACATGCACTTTTACCTCGTGTTACTACCAATCAGACATACGGAACATGAATAGGAGAGATTGTCCAGCATGTTGAGTGACAAAATCCTTATTTAAAGATAATGATTTTGTTTACATACATTGCCCCAGATATGCGACCCGCTTTATCTAATGCATATCCATAACGTTCATAAAAAATAAATTGTGTCCTAAATGTAATTCATTTGGTGATATAGTAGATACATAATTGTGGTCTTCCAGTTTCTCCAATGGCTTGGATAGTTTGTTTTTCTAAGGATCCGTTTTTAATATTTATTTATTTGTACCTTCTCGGTTGTTGATAAGAGGATACCCCATTCTTCCGAGCAGCATGTGAATATACGTAAAGCTATGTATTTAAACAACTTAATTGCAGTATTAATTGGTAGACCTCAAACAAAATGCAGTGTTGTAGCCTGTAAGCTGCATAGTTGTGTATCTCAGTGCAGAGATTTGACATGTCTTAACAGCATCCATCAACGCGGAAACTAAATCATCACTTTTCATTTTTACATTATAAGAAAGCAGTTGAGTGTTCCATAACATAATCTGAGTTGATGCCTCATAGTAAACAGTTGCTGTTTTGGTAGCTCTTTGAAGTGACCAGGGGTCATTTTTTTTCAAAACTACAGTTTTCATTTTCTTCTGTAAAATATTCATTAAGGGATCAACTGGATCAAACATGCACTATGTATTGCCTCTTATTTATTATGATATTGTTCTCATTTTGTCGATATGAAAAATGTTATTCGAAAATTAATTTTTGTCCCCTTCTGTCTATGTCAATATGTCAAATTTCATGAATATAGCCATTGCATGATACGTCTGGGAATGCTTACTTTACTCATGGATATACAATGATTCATTGTCAGTTGTATATGATGCAATTCTATTGACGTTACAGAGAACGTGAAATTACATAAAATTTTACCTAAGATACACATGTAGATGAACAAACTTTCGGCACGCAGCTGTAAATGCGTAGGCATACTTTCTCTCTGTGCCAATTAGCCCCGTTTGGCAAATAATTTACGAGTGGAAAATATTCCAAATCCAAATATAATACTGTCTACCAATATCATAACATTTGTATTCTTCTTTTGAAGTAGTTAATCTATTCTTGCAGTCTATATATAACGTCAATAGAATATAACATTAAACACACACTTGATTCTTCATCTGACGTAAATATTCCACGACAGTGAGTTTGATCTTTTTCAGTGACGAGTTTTTTTAAAAGGTTTAGTACTATTGTGATGTTGTCGAGTTCTAATTCAAATGATCATGTTACCCCTTGGAATTACACTAAGTAGTGGAGGAAGGGCCCTGTATTGTTTTACTCTTAAACAATATTCTATTGAAACTGTTATATCATAAACATAATAAGGGTTAATGATGACGCCAAAATTGATTTGGACTATTAAAAGCCTGTTAACGACTTGCATAGAAAGCAAATAAACCCCATGACCTTTAGAAGCAAGCCAGTAAAACACAATGTGTAGGATAGAACATGACCAACGGGCATTATTTAAACGTGAGCCCGATTCCCGCGGGAATTGCCCGTTAATAAAAAAGAAACTGGGGTAACACATTAAAATTTAGCTCTGTCCATGTGCTTCATCTATGTGGTTCCTGGTTGTGAAACCCATCGTGCAAACGCAGCCGGGCACGTGTTGCAACTTCAGCTAAGATAAACTGAAAAGTTATTGCAAATAAATCAAAATAATTGATCCTCTGATAAAAGTAAAATAGTCGTCCTAAAAATATCAACGTTGGTTAAAGGCCGTAGATATAATAGGGGCTTACGAACGCACATCGTTCGTCACATCCGCCTTGATGTAGGGGTATGAGCATTAGGTTTGGGTTGCAGTACTGTGAAGATTTCGGTTTCCAAACGGCTTATCGTCAAAACAATTACAGATTGTTTTTTTTATTAAAAGTTATTTTTCAATCATCACACATTCAAAGTTTGAAATTTCAGCGTTTAGATATAGACATTTGAACAGGGCATTATTAAGATAATTGCCCAAGGCATAGGAAAATTATTAAGATAATTGCCCGGGGCAGAGGGAAATTATTAAGATATCAGACTTGAGGGAAATTATGAGAAATAGTGTCCCCGAGAACAATAGAGTCACATCACTGGAGGTTTAAAAGACCTTTGGAATCAATGATATGGCGTTTTGAATTTTAAGTAAATGATGCTTTATTCTAGTTTGATAAAATTATCACTCCAATTCACACTTATGGAGCTGAACTTTGAGGCTAGGAGGAAATTAAATGTAATTATATAACTTTGTAAATAGATTCTTAACATCCCTGTCAAATGCTTATAATACGAACATTTTTGGAGATAGCCCTTTGTCTTTTCATTTTATGTTAGATAGGTTACAAAGTTAAGCTTTCCAAAGCATGAGCATGTTAATGTCCATTGATGATAGAAGAGACCAAGTTGGGTCAATCGTTTAAAATATTTCTCGCTATGGCTTCGGGTTTGTTTGTTTGAATCGCCAAGCATTGGGGGATCAAGGTAATTTCTTCATGTTTTTACGAGTAAAACAACTTCAAGTTTGTTCGTGTTTTTAATCAACTAGAATCTTCAGAGTGATTCTCTCACATGTAATCTAATGTATAAAACAATAGAAATGCTTAGTCACCATAGGATTGAAAATAACCCAGTTAAAATTATTGATATGAGCACATGTGCACATAACACGTTTCCCGGCGACACTGTCGATTGCTGTTGCAAAAGAAGTGGATCGTTTCCTAATTAATTTCATGCAATTCAAATGGAACAGAACGGCTAATAAAGTGTGCCATAAAATGTTTACAAAACTCGTGGAAATTTGTGTATAACCCTCTCTCAAGCTCGGACAATACACAAATAAACACTAGTTTCGTGAAAGTCATATGACACGAATGCATTCGACATCATATTTTATAAAAAAGAAAATGTTTCTACATTGGTCTGAAACTTGTTTTGTTATGCGTCTGTATTTTATGCGTCTGTGTCTGTAATTATTATTAGCTATTAATTAATCATTAGTTTTACATAAAATCATTGTCTGACGATATTTTTGCTTGTGTGTGAGAAACGTTTATAGACTGTCTGGTCTCAAATATCCTGTTTGGCCTTTTGCATTTCAAACGGTAGTAATCATAACTGTTTTGCATCCATGAAAAGTGACTATTTAATACGTATGAAAGCTTTTTCGACTTCATCAACATATTCTCCAACATCTAGTGCCTGTAATATTCATACAATATCAATTTAATGACTATTCAATGAAAGAAAGTAGACACACAGTTTCTAAACAAGCGTAGAATCCTGTATGATCCAACTCGTTCAGACAGTGAGTATGCATCTTTATAAACCTACCTCCGTATATATCACTCATTTCAGATAGTCTTTTCAATATCTTATCATATGGTTAGCGTTGGTTACATATCTTTGATACTTAAAACGACCTTTCTAAACCGTATCACCCGGTACGAGGGGCTTACAGCATTGTAATTCCCTCCAGGAGGGTTTACACAGACAGTTGTAAACCCTGTTTGAAGGAATGATAATGATTGTAAACCCTGATATAATTGCTAAGATGGCGGCTTGAAAGTAATGATCGGAAGAAACTATCTTTAACTATTTTGAAAAATTTCTTAAATTGAGCACATTTTGAAACGCAAATGTTTTGACGAAAGTGCGTCTCGAACCCGTACCCAGTAGGACAAGTCTTTCATAATCCAAAGCCTTAGACTGCTGCACATGGAAGACAACGGTCAAGAAGAACCTTACATAGAAATCTTTGTCGTACTGGGATTGAGACAGTGAACAAGGATTTTATGAACGACTCTATATGGAATCCGGGGTTTTTGATAACGGGATAAGAAAGCGTCTTTTAAACTTAAAAACGGTTGATAATATAGATAAGCCATTCTACCTCGGATATGGTAAGGTTGTAGACCCTGATAGTCAGGAAAAACCCTCCGATGCTTCGCATCCTCGGGGTTTTCCTTCCTATCAGGGTATACAACCTTACCATATCCTCGGTATCATGACTTATCCTTATATTATCATCCAGTACGAGGAAATTACAACGTTGTTAGTCCCTCCAGTAGGGTTTACACAGACAATTGTAAACCCTGTCAGGAGGAATTACAATGATTGTGAACCCTGATATGTTTCCTAAGATGATGATGTGAAAGCAAAGAAATTATCTTAGACAGAGTTTGAATAATTTCTCAAATATTTAGATGTATATAGTGTAATATGCACCGCAAATGTTTTGACCAAAGTGCATCTCGAACCCGTAACCAGTAACACCTCTGGTTAATGAGTTAGCGGTTGAGACTGCTGCGCCATGGAGGTAGATGGAAGATGGAAGCTTACATAGTTATCTCGGCGGTAACCGTAACCAGGTTTTTTACGAGCGACTCTTATATTTTCCAGGTTGTTTTTGAAAACGCTATAACAAAGCGTCTTTTAAACTTAAAATCGGTTGATAAGATGGACAAACCTCTCTTTCTCGGATTTGTCAGAGATTGTGGACCCTGAGAGTCGGTTACATCCTCTCAGGGATCCACAATCTCTGCTAAGTCCTCGAAATCGTGGATTATCCATTACATTAATATAAATTAATGAATATTCATCAACTGCGTATCAAAGTTGTGTTTACCTTCTGTTTTTCACTTTTTCAGAATATAAATTAATTCATTTTAGTTGCTGGAAATATTCTATTTTTTACCTTTGAGGTAGTGTTTAAAATTCAAGGGTGAACTAATTTTGAGATGTTACGTGAGTGTTTTGTTCCTTTTTGGGTTTTAACTCTAGGCACACATTTTTTTTTTTTTTTTAGATAATTTTCAGAACTTGATCCATTACCTGCAAATTTAAGTTTCTTATGTGTTGGATTAGTGCCTTTTAAGGGTACCAGCTTCAGCGTGTTCATTTAAAAGTATTGTTATTCATTGACATGAATGACTACATTATGTTTTCTAATTAATTAGTACTACCGGTATATGAAGGCGATCAAACTACTGACGGGGGTATACCATATAAATAGTTATTACCCACATGGTAGTTCGTAAAGGGGTTTCATAACAATCTGTTATGACACATATATGTGTCATAACACCTTCAAGAAATGTTATTGGCTAACGGTGAACTTTGACACTGGCTGCACTACTTTATTCATTCATAAAACGAACGTGAATTCATGAATTTACAAGTCAATTACGACACCACTTGCGAATGGCGGCCGCCATGACATGACGTTATTCAAAGGATGGATAACACTCATCTCATGCCCTCATGCATGGAGATTTTATATTGCGTACACTTCCTTCAGCATGACCAGTGCAACTGGTTTCGCAATACCGAGCATCGCGAATTATAGAATGGTAAAAGTTTATATTACGAACTGAGATGCTGCGACAGGGTTGATATTACTCAGCTATTCCGTTCCTTTATAGCCAAATTATTTTACTCAGGTCATATACTTGATATGAAAGGGGAAGCTCGATATATATCATATAAATACACCTCGACAAATATATCACCCCTCACTTTTTATCAACATTTGATGTTCGATACGTTTGAAAAGATGAATTATAGTATATACAATATTATTACACATATTGTTTAACTTAAGGAGAATCGACATGGTTGATCATAAGATATTCTTTAAAATATTCGATACCCAAATCAGCCAATTTTACTTTATGGGGCCGAAGTGTGGGGATTAAATCGTTATGATAGTATTGAAAAAGTCCATCTGCTTGCATGTAAGAATTTTTTAAATGTAGGCATGCAGACTCCTAATGCCATAGTATATGGGGAATGCGGACGGTTTCCATTGTACATACATGCACTATGTCGAACAATTAAGTATTGGTTAAAACTAACTGAGATGAATTCTGGAAGAATACCCAAAAAATCATATGACATGTTTTTATTTCTAGACAACATTGGACAAAATAATTACGCCTCTCATATCCGAAATATATTATTTTCACATGGATTTGGATTTGTTTGACTGGCCCAGGGTGTTGGTGATAAATTGCATTTTATCAGATGTTTTAAAGATGTATGTGTTAATATGTTTTACCAATCCTGGCATTTTACTCTTGATAACAGTTCACGATACAAATTATATAGAGAATACAAAAGTTTGTTAGAACCTGAAAAATACTTAAGCGTTATAAATGAAAATAAATACCGTAATATTCTTGTGAAATTCCGAGCAGGACTACTTAGATTGAAGATAAATGAAGGAAGATGGATAAATATTGATATATCTCTACGTACATGCCGGGTATGTAAATATGGCATAGAAGACGAATTTCATTTTCTATTAGTATGTCAGTCTTATTCTGCTGAAAGACTACATTATTTTCCACATGTTTATTATTTAACTCCAAATGAATCCACATTTAGAAATTTGTTAACTGCTTCTTCAAATGAATCATTACTTAATCTATGTAAACATATATATTCTGCCTATAAAAAGAGAGAGACTTTGTTAAACTCCTAAATGTGCTTATCAATGTATCCAATATATGTTGATTTTATATACTGTTTCATGTATATGGGCCCGAGGCCTTCGTGCATAAATAAAGATATATATATATAAAATACCTTTCAATTTTTGGTTTTCTTTTGATTCATTGTCATTAAATGCAGACCAAAATGATTACTTTCAAAGGCGATCAAAATACAGGCGGGGGTATGTGAGCTGGGCTCACTTTGGCATTGTTTTGACACTATATGGTATCACTGAGAAAGGCATACTTATCGACATGAATATCGGACCATTCACTTCGTATTAAATGCTCAACTTAGCAAAGACCAAAGTGAATGTGTGAATTGTGAATGGTACTTTGTTCCATAATCTTTTCCAGAGATTGAACACCATGTCTGTATTCTTCTGGGCAGTTACATCCCTCACAGTCTTGTGTTACTGTGTTGATGAGAAGTATTTCAACGTGAAATGGAGTCACAATCTGGGATACAATCAATGTCAGAGGAAATGTTCAGAAAGAAGGGGATGTACCGATGTTGAATATTCATTAGAGGTTTTGAGCTGTACCATCATATTCAACCTTTCACAAATTCGTTTTCTACAGGTAAGTATTTACTTTGTTGTATATATATATATATATATATATATATATATATATATATATATAATTATGAATATATTGGTAAACAACATTGACCAACTCGAGGACTCTACTCTTAAATGGGTGTTGAAAAATCTAGTTCAGTAGCCCCACTTGATCCAGTACCTAAATAAATAATAACACCAACTTCGAAGCCAAATTTTACTGTTTATTTACTTATTATTATCACCAACAACCCAATGCCATCTGGAAAGACGCCAACAGTAGTAGAATTCTAACCAAGAGAAACTGGTCTGAGAGGCCAGAGCTCAGACATACATTTAGTACACGGACATAATATTGATGTAATTACATGATTGCACTCCACTCCGCCTGACGATGGGGAATGTTGTTGCCTAATATTTTAGATTTGACTTTTATGAGAGATAACTAAAGTAGCAAGTCCAAGTCATACACAACAAGATCTCGGTACATTAAATTCTAAAATCTTCATGCAAATTGTTCAGCCATTACTTAAAAAGTGAAGACAAATAGGTATCTCCCAGATTCGAATCCAGGCCCTAGGCGAAAGAGGTCAAAGCGCCACTACAAACACATCACCACTTTGAACAGTCTTGTGATGGATGAGCCGAAATCGTGACTAGATAATCTTTGAGTTTTATGGAGACATGAGACATCAGTTACATGATTTGTATACACCTCGTCAGTATGGCACCACCCATTGGAAATTGAAACCAGAAATTATTTGTGCATTGTGACCATGACATCACAAACACACCTTGTTCTGAGCTGCACGTGCATGCTTTGGACACGTAGCCACTTTCGGTGTATGTTATGTCGGCGACCAATCAGGCGTCCAACCCTCACAGATCAGACCATGCCCGTTTAGCCTGGTGCTAAGCACGTCGTTGTTTGAATCTTGAAGAAGCATCCATTGGTCCGATGAACGCCGGTTTTTACTGCATCATACAAATGGGAGAGCACAGATTTGGAGACAGAGATACACGACATATGATCAGAGGAACATTCAACCTGAAGTCCCATTCGGTGGTGGATCCGTCAAGGTGTGGGGGTGCTGTGCCTATGATTGTAAGCTTGACATTGCCACAGTTCCCGGTATATTGAATGGACAGAGGTACCAGAACCTGATCCTGGATTGTTCTGTAGTCCCTCATTTCGACAACCACACTCTCGCCACACGGCCAACAGTTTACAGATTGAAGGTTAAAGATTCAGTTCTACATACTGACTAAAAGTTGGTGGTGCGATATTTATGACGAGGTGTGTATTTTCATCTTTGTGATTGTTTACGAAATGTACCTCAGCAGTATAAGTGGGTATATAGTTTTAACAAAGTTAAGCATGCCTTTATGTAAGGATCATAATGTAGGTAACGTATATGAACATGTAGGCACACTATTGTGACGTGATATTTGCAACAACATTATGCTTGTTTCATATTGACGTATAAATATTACACTGCAGTATCTTTCACGGCGAGAAGTAAATGCATCAATGAGATGAAATGTTCACAAATTGCCACTAAGTCATTGGTGAACGCATGGTTTTTTTATGAGCGAACTCTTAACAGTTTTTTTCACAGAGCAAACTTCAAGAGGACATTACTAAAATATTATGTAATGGTATTTTGTATACTGTAGTGAATTCTATGAGTTGCACTTTAAAGGTATACACTTCGGCGAATTTAGCTGTGGAAGGCATTAATTAATTAGCTCACAGCGAGGCGGAAATCTCAATCAGTGCTCCCTCTACTCAGCGGTGTTTTCATTGCGCAGAGGCCTACTCGCCACTTCTTGCCGTACAAGCGCGATACTCAACGGATGCGAGCGTCTTATACATATATGAAAGTATAGAGAAAACATACACACGACGTACAGGCCAATTATATCATTTTTGTAAATATAACCAAAATACAATTGTGATTATTTTGCAAATATTTCGCATGCGAATAGCAATCTACAATGTGTGATTAGAATAACGAACCTGTGAGCTTGGTAATCCATGCACATCGTCGTATAACACCCTAAGTTGCCTAATTGTTATTGGACTGACGTTTTTACGTCTGCGTTCAGAGATAGTGACCGTTAGTAATCGTCCAATGATATGGTTTTATTCAAATGAGTGTCAAACAAACAAAATACAAAACTATCATATATCCTATTCCTAAATTCCATTGGTCGAATAAATATTCCTAACTTTGATTGGCTGACAATATCTAGACTGAATGTCGCATTAATGTGTATTTGTTGTCATGATCAGCATTGTGTCACCAAGACCGAACATTTGACAATTAACATGTCTATTGACATACCGGTCACCGAGATGCCAGTTGTTGTGTAATAGAACCGGTCCAGTAAACTTGTAAACTGTAAAAACATAATAATTACACTCGAGGCTCCTCCCTTTTTCTCACCTATACTAAGCTTATTTGACTTTGTTCTGCTTAATTACGTAAACTTATTTGCTGTAACAACACTTCTCCCCTCTTTGATCTTGAAGAAGCGTCTATATGGTACGCGAAACTGATCATTTGTATATGGAGCGGCAAGTAAATTCTATCAGCGTATTTACCGATCCGTGTCGTTTTCATTTACAAGATGTACAGTAAGTTTGGTAACAAAAATGATTTCATTCGATCTTGTTCGTTGTCTATAAATGTGTATAATCACAATGTTGTTTAATTGTATTTTATTCAATGAGGAGAAATGAATTGGAAAACAAGTCTAGATGACTTTTGTAAATGCCAATCAACAACGCATGTATGGTTCACATTTATACATCATGTTTAAATGATGATAAATTTATGAACACAATAATCATAATGTATATGTGTGCAAGTACAGTGCAACAATTTGCATGTTAAATTCAGTGAGTTTGTTCAGTTGTTGACCAATCCAGTTCATGCATTTATACATGAAATAAATTTCATAAAACTCATATAGCAAGTGAAAATGGTTTGCATTGCATTGCATCATATAGGGGTCTTAACAATATTTTGATCGACAAACTTGAATTTAAATAACCTTTTATGTTTATGTTCTTACACTTTTGGATATACTTTGTCACTGATATCAAACGTGACAGCAACAGAGAAACGTTGAATGAAATGTGAGTCGTAACCATGATATTTTCACCAAACACGCACACATCTTTTCAGGAAATCGATGTCGTAATATTACCCCTCTAATGCATTTTATGAAATCATTTAGTAGCATTTAAATTATATTATTATTTATTGGTATTCAGAAACTTGGTATACGACGACTTTCTCTATGAAATATTGTAACAAACTTGTTGAAATCACAATCCTGGACGAACATTACATGCAGTTTAGCAATGATAAATGTGTGTGTGTACCTGTAACCCTGTTTGACATCTTTTAACGGCATCTTGAAATACATGTCGTTAAAGTAATATATACGTGTTCTTACATTTACATTTAATCCCGTATGTGAAGTTTCAATGTAGAAGTAGATTCCGAAAGATTGTATGAACAACCTGTCAAATAATTTCGAGTTGAAAATATTTCTATTAATTTCGTTTCAAGATGTTAAATATTGTCATTACTAATAATATTTATAGAATGTATAAACATTTACTCTTCAAATACGACATCAGAAGCGTGAAAAACTCAGGACAAGGTGTACATGTCGGTGTGCAGTGAGATGAAACAGCCAATCAGCGATCGCGTGTCGAAAGGGGAAATCCCCCGCCTTGACATTGGCTATGCTTGATTCGTTTTGGCGGCGTATACACCGGTCACATGTCCGGCGTACGCCGTTCCTCTACTAGGCTCAGTTGAAACAAGTGTATCGGCGTACACACAGGAAGACGTCATCATCCCTCAAACTAGCTTAAAAAAACATATCATTTATATTATATAACTATTTTTTTAAAATTATTTCAAAACATTGATTAATATTTTATTAGCGTGTAATGCAATGTTTTAAATAAGCAGTGACATTTAAAAATAAATCAGTCAACTATTTAATTGTACAACGCAACTTCATAAACAAAAGGGTTATTGAATGTCGCAAGGGTAACATTTGTCCGCCATTACACGCCGCCTTCGCCGGTCATTTCCAACCGGCGCATTCGGAGTACGCCTAAGGCGTACGCCGGGTTCCAATCAAGTGATTTGCCGGTTGCGCCGCTTCCGGCGGCGTACGCCGGGTAGTGCGCCGGGTCCCGAATCAAGCATAGCCATTGACGAGCTCGCTCGGCAGAAGCCCAGTTTGAGTCACGTGACCGTGTTGGCCATAAAATCAAATACGTAATGGGCTCGTTAGCGGCGGTCAGAACTCGCCCGAAGTGTCTCCCTTTAAGGACATGTAAGATAATGTTAATTTGTTTATAATTAAAAAATAAAATCAATCGTAAACAGTTTAACTAAGAAAGGTTAACATTGACAGAAAATAAGGCCTTTCATTTCATCACGAAATTTGATAATTCGAAACAAAACCATCACAGAAATATAAGTGTTTAATGATTGGTAAAAGGAATAGTTTCATAATCATTGATTAGTACAATATACATTTTAGGTCTACAGCTGACTTTCCTTGTTATTTAAGTTTGTCAAATGTGAAATTTATATATAAACTCATCTTTGCTTTCCCGTTGAAGTCGACAGGAAGAATAACATTCATGTTTCCTAATGTTCACTGGGTCCCCTGTGTTGGATTTAAAGTTGTAAAATTAATACTCAAGTATTACTTGTTCTTGGTTTCAGAATCTTCCCATTTGTGCTAAACATTACTGCACTGAGCGCATGGTTCTTGTGAGGTCCAAGAACATACCTGTACTTGAGGTTTTCAATGGTGAGATAGATTTACAGATTGGTTGAAAAACCTCTCCCTTAAGGTCATTGAGAAGTCACCTTTTTTAATGTTATCAATTGATTGGTTATGTTAGAAGAAGAAAGAGAGAAAAAATCAATTAACATGTTTACAAGATTAAATGTACACAAACTGCCAGCAAGTCCAGATATATCACAGGACAAAAAGTGGTGGAATCCGGTTGCCGGTTGAAAAACCTCTCCCTTAAGGTCATTGAGAAGTCACCTTTTTTAATGTTATCAATTGATTGGTTATGTTAGATGAAGAAAGAGAAAAAAATCGATTAACATGTTTACAAGATTAAATGTTCACAAAATGCCAGCAAGTCCAGATATATCACAGGACAAAAAGTGGTGGAATCCGCTTGCCGGTTCCTTAAGGATTCTTCCGGATTCTACAGAATCCGCCAATTTTGGGGAGAAACCAGAAGGATCCGGAAATCGGATTCCACCACGTTTTGTCCTGTTTATACAGCTGAGTTTTTGTTTGGAGCGAATATTATCGCAATTTATATTGCAATAGTAGGTCACAATAGTCAAACGTCATCTCAATAGCAGATCACAATGGACTATTGTCCCGTCATGGCCAAAAGAGACCTCATTTCATTACAACAAGCAATTGCCACATCAATACAGTTAAGTATGTTGCATCGTGTAATGCAATGGGGTTATATTTCAGATACACGGATGCCAACGAATGCACCAACAACCAATTATGGTATGTATGTACATACATTTGTATGTATGTACGTATGTATGTTTATATGTATGTATATATGAATGAATGTATGTACATGTATGTATGTGTGTTTGTGTATATATGTACGTACGTTCGTGTGCGTGTATGTGTGTACATACGTATGTGTATGTATGTAATTGAGATTTTCCAAGAGTTTCAACAGCCCTACTCTACAAACCACTATTATTATCTCTACCATTACATATAATGCATACAATATATAGTACTATGGCAAGAGATTATCGTGTGGTGTGAAAATGACAGGGTTGACGTTGAGTTGCCCATCGTTGTTCCATACAATCAACGTGTTTGACGCAAAGTTGAGTTCCAACAAAATAATGCCCACCCTATCTCTGCTTATGTTTCAATAAAATGTCTGCTTTATAACGTTGTCCATGACAGCTTCGAGTTCAATACAAACGATCCAAATGCATAAGTATGATGTTCTATATTCATTATATAACCTCTTTTTAAGCAAATTGTTTATAAAAATCAGTGGATCAAATTTACTTGGACGGTTGCTCGACCAGCTCGACTGGTGATTTCATATCTACATAACACCTTTATTTTCTCTTCGATCAGCCCAGTTAAGCTTTATATCAAATGCTGTCAAGTGCATTTACGCAGTGAAAACATAAACATTGCTTGTAAGGATTTAATTCCGAAGAAATGCAAATTAGAAACAACATTCAGGAGGTCGTCCCTTGTGCTTCTCTCGAATGACGTAACCAGGGAAATGACGTCACAGTGATTGCACTAGCGTAGATTCGGAAATGCTTTCTGATTCCCTTAGCATGGCGCTTTTCGCCTTATTAGGGAATTAATCAATTATTTGAAAGGTTGTTGCCAGTGACATGAAAACATAAATTACGAAGTTTGAATTGATGCGTACAGAAAATTCCGAGAAGTGCCAAAGTTTAGTGAAGTAGAACCGTCAGGCATTCAGTACGAAATTCATCGTGCAATACGGAAATCGCCTATGGAAAGCATATTGCATGCCTGTATAACTATCTTAAGTTTATATAGGTATAAAAAAATGTTTTATCTCACTTTATTATTTTTTTTAAATTCCACCTGCTGAAGGAGCGAATACATAAAACGAAACGCTGTGTATTTTCACATTAAAGATGTTGTTATCCACAAAATCTTCATGTTCGTATGCATGCAAATTCACTATTAGTATAGCAATGGTTGACTAGTATTGCCAATGATTGAAGTTTCTTGAAGTTTTCTTTGTGGCCATTGTTGGTCGTAACATATTACATTTTCTTTTTACAGAAGCACTGTTGTCTTTCAAATCTTTAGGATCGCGCTGCAAATGCAAGCAATCCAGGAGACAAAGAATTGTTATCGAGTCAAAAAAGAACTTTTACTGCCGACTACGGAGTGAACAGATGTTACAGAGTAACAGAGCGTACTCATTGGTTCTCACTTATGAGATAAAAAAGTATGTAATTAACAATCGAATGTCTTTTAGTATTGTAAAGAATTCCAAAACCATTGGAAGATTTTTCTTGATGAGAAGGCGTGCAAAATACTTTTACAAGAAAGGTTCCATAGAAGTGCAAGTGACCAGCTCGCCATGTGCAAGATTGAGACTCACCCTGCACGATTATGTACTAAAAGTGAAAAACCTTTACAATCATGTTGATTTAACCCCTGTGAAAATATGGAAAAGCATTACTAATTTCTACATTGAAATACTTATGACATCATCGAACGACGCCATTGTCAAAATAAACCAGGGATAACTGTATAGAACGTTTCTCTCCCCATTGACACCATAATAGTCTTAATGTGGGAATCAATTAATGTGTCATATATATGTGATATAAATAAATGTACTAAATGTTGTGGATTTGATTAATCATTTTCGAGTTGTACATTACACTTAATGAATGATTCCTAAATGTACATTTAACCTCTTGATTTATGCATGTATGCAATGTTCATAACTAAAGCTAATGTATGCAGTATTAACGTTAAAACACTAGACAGATTTTAGTATGGTTATCCAAAATGTGTTATCTTTTCACTGAAACTTATCTTGTCTCGCTATGTGCTTTGGTACATTGTTATACCTATAAATAGTATGTAAATGATGGAAACAATTTCAAATTTACCCTACTATTTTAATTGAATATACGAACATGTATTTGGTTCTTTTGACCAAATTCAGATCGTAACATTTTAGTCATATAATAGCGTTTATCAAAGAATACCTCAATACAATGTTGAATTTACAACATATAACACTTATATATTCCTATAGGGCACTGACAGGCGGCCCTTTAGCTTGGACATAAGCTCTTATTGCAGCATTCTCAATCTTGTTTTTGTATCGTTTATACTATAAATTACAATGATTGCGGTCTTAATCATGTTTTATTACTGAAGAATTGACTTCAAAATGTATTTAAGTTCATTTAAACTCACTTTAACTTAAAAAAAAACGCTGTGCGAACTGTGTAAATATGTGTAGTGGTAGTAAATGTTTAACTTTTATATGTTCTGATTGATGTCGAAACTTGAAATAAATACACCGTGTCATTTTCCTGTTTATTTGCAAAAGACTGATGGTACGACAGAATGCTGAATAGTTTAATAAATTTACTAGCAATACGATTTCTAAAGACATATTAACGATAATAGACCTGATTCAGAAGCAGTTCTAACATACAAACATACAGTAGGAAGACCAAATTACATACAAAGTACATTGAATGAGTATAAAAGAAAACATATGACTAATATTTGAGGCTGTTGATCTCGTTTTTGATATTTTAAAGAGCGAAATGAAAACTGAAATTTTCGAGTGTTAACTCCTTGTCGCTTTAACGAGCTGAATAAACTGTTACTGTCAACTGTGAGGTATATATTTATATATTTAATGGTACATTCAAAGGTTATTTTAACATACTTCTGAAACGAAAACATATAATTATCGTTTTCGTTATGCTAAAACCAAATGTTCATAACATTTGCATAACGACACCAGCATATGACAAGTATGTAGTGTGCCCAATAATTCATCCCCAAAATTTAAATATTGATCGTTTCGATATCTTGGTTGTCTTTGTGTGCACCTTTTTCAAAACATTCATTTGATAAATGATTTGTGCTTCGGTGAATAACATAAATTTACTTAACATTTTTGGCAAATACAATATGCCAGGGACATATTTCCAAGATAATATTCATGCAAACGATGTCCGATATTAAGAAACAACCCATTGAATGCCTGAAGTGTGCCTCCACATGATTCAATATAACATGTTATGGTTACTTCAATTGACTGTGTAACGGTTGAAAGTTAGGAAACTCTTTTTTTTGTAATGGATAACATTGGCCTTATCCTTCACACTAAAAAAGAATAACACTCGTTAACTATGCCTTAAACCACCAATATAATGGTTCAATTAAGAAAACTGTGTGTGTTAGTTAATTTGGTACCTCAAACATATAGATAGTTTAAGTTTAAATTAATGATGATCAGCATCAACGATTGGCTTAAAGGAAGAGTTAACATGTTTGTGTAATTGTATGTAGGGATAAATAATCACGTCTTAAAGGATTTCTGTTGCCATATATGTGATAGTTTCATAATGATTAAAAGATTAATGGCATTACAAAGTGAAACACCTTTTATTTGAGTTAAACAATCAGTGCAAAATTCAAAATGTCATTATCCTCCACAGTATGTTGAGAGCGGAATAGGGGATGAACAATTAGGCTAATACGTACACAGTCGGTCAAAAGAAACGGCTACTTATTTAATATGAAAGTCCATTGAAATCGTGGGAAAACTGTGATTGGAGTCAATAACATTCATGAAAACCACGCCAAATGGAGACAGCTATTTCCGGTTGATTCACTTGGCCACTGTAACCACGTACATCTGTAGCGTCATCACCAATTTAAAGCGAATGCGTGCCTGTATTGTTGCTCGAGGTTGTATGAAAATATGTTTAAAATGTTTTTCTGATCAAGCACTGATCGAAAACTTAACAATTGATGTTGTCTCATTTCAATAATCGGCATTCGTTTGTGACATGACAACTTCTGAAAATTAAATAAAGAAATGGTGCAACTTTATAAATCTCTCATATTGCTAAACTGTTCTTTGTGATTTTTACGAATTCTGATAAGCTATCTGGTAGGTGTTTATTTTGACCGACAGTGTACTTCCCACGAACAGTTTAGTCTCACTAGTGTGTATGTGGGCACTCAATTTACTCGACTGGTCGTACTGAACGTTTCTTTGATATGACGTTTCGATTGTCTCTGCGAAGTCAGTTTATTCTTTGCATGATTCTTTTGCTAATATTAAGACGGTGAGCTATCTCGCCATTTGTATTCTAGCCAAGGCAAGTCCAATGATTTAATCTGGATTTGTATAGATGTTGGTCTTTGGATCGGTTTATTGTGTCAGTAATTCTACGCATTCTAATGAATAATGGATAATTGCATCTGGACAATTTTCATCTGAATCTATTAAAAACTCATGAAAATGGTATGTTTATGTGCTTTAATTTGCACAAGGTACATGCATTGCGTTCATCCTATGAGGTATGTGCTATGCAGGCATGATGAGTTTTCTTTTATGCAATTATTGTGATGGTACTTGTACTTTCTTGTCCTAAAATATCATTGTGCCTCGATATGAGCATTGTACATAATCAGTGAATGCATGTGCTTAATACATATCCGTGTGTGTGGTAATTGTGTAATACGTGATATATCACTGTACCATATTTTGACGACACAATTGATACGACTCGGCTCAGAAATAGGAGATAATTGCATGCACAGTAGCTACAATGCCAATATATATACATAATTGTATCCGTTTGTACAATGTATAATTTTAGCTCACAGAAAACGAAATGTAAATAGAAACGTTTATATATTTGATAATTAACTCACATCTTCTCCAAATGTTCATTCGGTAAAAAAAACACCAATGCATTGTGACATTCGAATAAGAAATACAATTCATGTCAATTATTTAAATATAAAATACAATTATGAATAACTTTTCGAAAAATGTCAAACTGACACTGGAAATAGACACGTCAATCAATATACTTAATGCAATTCAAATTGCAGGTCTTCTGTTTTTGATAATTGAATTATCTGTTAAGGAGAGAGGACGGAAATCTTCTCCAGCGTGTTGTGTTTGGTTCATTTAAACATCATTTAATTGAGATACTTAATTTTATCAATTCTTTTAAATTAATTTCTTTTGAATCATTTACTTAGTAGGCGCTCCACCAATCGCAACAACGCTTTTCCAATGGATGCTTATATTTGGTCATTGCTAGTATTTTCTAGTTGTTTGTATATTTATAATAATCTCGTGTTGTAAAGAGAGCTTGAAGTTTGGATTTATTTGCTTCTAAGAATCAATAGACCATTATTGAAAGTAAACTCCTGTGATCTATATGAAAGTAAGAGCAATAATGTTGTTATGATCATGTTATCCTTGAAAGTATATCTAAAGTCACTTCATTTCATTTCAAATTCAAGCCGCTTGCATTGCATAATACACTATCTATCTTTTAAAGATATATTGTTTATAAAGCTGGTCCCATTATCACAGTATATACCAACATTTACAGTTTCGAGAAAATTAAACATTTTCTATTGAGGATTCACATCGTAGACCAATGTTAAGTTTACCTAGGAGTTGATATTTACGTACTTAAGATTCATTTCTTTAAGACGTTTGACCTTTGTAAAGCTTGTGAAACGTTAGATTGTTACTTGTTACAAATCAGTACCATTGCCATTTTCGAGATAGTGAGTCATTGCAATTCTTTTCGGCAGCTTAAATCGTTGTGGGTATTTAGCAGTGACATGCAGGAAAATCAAGATTATCTGACTATTCATTTATTTATTTATTTAACTTCTTTATTGCTACATACAAAAACATATATTCTTAGTCGTCCATCAGGTGAAAATAATGGCGCAGGAATTAACATATATATCTTAGAAACAAATAAATGTTATTGTAGATAGATTTCACATGCTGTGGATTGTTTTATTGCTTCGTTTATCTACGTCTCGTCTTCAACGACGTGTTACAAAAGTTAACTCAGCATTCAAATAGAAAACTAGACACACAAACATAAGAAGCAATGATTAAAGCAAAGACAGACAGGAAAGGTTTAAATATCATACACGTCACTGTTCAAAAGCTGAGGAATTGCATTATTATTGAACATAGACATGCATTACACATTCTTCCAAGTCTGTTGTTATTTCCGATTCATAAAATATAATTCTTTACATTTTGTTCATATTTTTTAATGTTTATTATTTGGTGGGAAAATGCTAATGAAACGAAAGGCACAGTATCTTCAAAGAATAAAAATGGTTCTCTTAATTAAAGAAAAATAAATATTCATGCCACTTATTTGTGTAAGCTCTCTGACACTTTAACTCAAAATATATGTAAAATGTCAGATGCCTACATTAGAGATAATGTATGGATAAACTTGAAATTATCTATCTCATCTTATCAGTGTAATTGAAACATAACATATCCTGCTCTAATCAAACACTTCATTTATCAGTTTAAAGAGGGCCAAGGTTTAATATCTATTTCCTTTTAAATTAGAATAGATATGCTTTGTGGCTTTATAACGTGCTATCCTGTAATATCTTAAAACAGTACTCATCTTCAATTAAATAGAGTGGCATGTAAGAAGGAAGTTCCCATTATAGAATGTCCACAGAGGATTGTTTTTTAAGAATGGTAAATTGTTAAATGTGTAAGAGAACTGATTATTATTTACACTTTTTTGTGTTATTCTATTTAATTAGTTTTCATACACAAATTTAAATAATTCGATCTCCGTTTTAGGAAGCATTACCGATTTTTTAATAAATGGCGTTTTTGTTTAACGCTGATTCAAATAACATTATTTTTAGTAAGTGAAACATATAAGCCATTGAAATATCACAATATTTTTGTAAATTGGCGAAACGAAATGACTACAAGCTTAGATATGAATCAATTTAAATACGTATTCGTTTATCAAAGTAAAACTCATCACTTATACAAAGCATTAACTATATTATTAATGTGTATTGAAATCATGTACTGATATCGTTTATAAATTCGCTTTATATTTTCCATATAACCCACATAGACCCTTGCATCTTCTGACATCAGAACAGAACTTTATCTAAAAATAACGCTTTGAAAAATATGTTTTTGGAACATACCACAATTTATTTTATTGAGTCTCGTTAATGTGCGAAACATGAAGAACCTTAATTAATTATATGCCTTATATAAGTGGCCTTATTACGAACAGTTGTGTAGTTTAAGTACAATTCATATACCTCCTTTCTGATTAGACAATGCTTTAATGTTTGAGAGGTTATTTTTATGTGGCAACAAACCGAATTCTTTATAACCATCGATTTAAAGGGGCAGTAGCACGTTGTATCTCTCAAATAAGTATTTGAAAAATAATATCACCAATAGTTAAACAACCTTCTCTCTTCGGAAAACCAAGTTAAAAAATGGGTGTACATGATTTGGTTAAGCCATGGGAATCATTTTTTTATAATTCGAAATAATAAAATGTGTTAACATTAAAATAGCCACAATGCAATGTTTCCTTTATACACAACACCGTTATTACCATCAGGTAAATTAATTAAATAATTAAGTAAATATAATTGACATAAACTATAATTATTAATGGGAAATTTTAAAACATACAATTTGCAAAAAACGTGCTACTGCCCCTTTAAAGCATCAGTCATCACCGAAAAAACAATATACTTGCCAGAGTTTACATTCCTTGTTGATTCATTCAAACCTAATCATAACCTTTGGAATGTTGGTATCCTTGGCGAAGTGTAGAGTGTATTACTACACATTACATTATGTTACTGTTGTTATACACTATACACATTTGCAACAACTTACCAAGAATGAAAATGTGTAGCCTTGTCCAAATAACCTTGGGATTTTGAACCTTTACAATGCACTAGTGAATATATTGAGAGAAACAAATATTTGATCCTTAAAATGTCTGATACTCTACGAGGATTCTTCATTTAATCACGCTTCAGCAAAGATGATGAACCTCATTCTTCGTCATATCCTTGATCACCACTGACCTCGGTTATGAAACAAATCATTTACATATCACTAGTTTCTCGTCTGGCACTACACTTCAATTTTACTCACTTGTATAACCAGATAAATGTATGTATGGTATTTCTGTTTAGTTGTGTATCTTTACAACATTGCGGATTGCAAAATATATGCAATTGATTTGACTTTGATTTTTCTGTTATGTTTATGCTTTGTTAAATGTGAATTCATTAACCCATCAATGGTAACGGCATTTCAATATAAGACCTTGGTGTCTGCGAAGGAAGTTAGAACAGATTAATTTTATGTTGTTTGTTAACGTTTTTAGTTGTTTATAATAAAAAATAATAACATGTCAACTTAATTAATCAATAAGTAGGTTTTAAATCACGAGGTTTGATCATGTTAAAACCCAATTTACACAATTCATTCCTTTTTATTGAACCTGATATGCACGGATACCTCTCGAAGTATATTTTAATTGATTCAGAGGTATTCTCATTTCACAAAAAGGTTTTGAGTTCTATAAAGATTTTATAGATTTAATCTCATTGACGTTCAGCTGTTGTTATTGTTGATCTGATTAACACAAACGGTCTCCCTGTGGATCATTACGAAAACATGCCAATTTTTAAGAAAATTAGACGTTTTCGAACCTCAGCGAGAATGTGAAAATGGTTGTTTTGATATTCTGAAATTTTGAATTACACCAGGTGTGATCAGGACAACATCGACCAGGGTAAGACGTCAGTCGTTTACAATGACCGATTGTTTGTGTATGTAAAACGTGACATAGTTTCAAAGGTTTCCCCTCCACATGATGATTTATCACCCTGAAGCTAACAATGGAATGATGTTTTTCAGCGTTGGTGTTCTAATGACCGTCAGATCTGAGTCACATTATACGACCTCTAAATAAAATCCTATAGCCCGAGTTATGAAAGCAGTTGACGTTATCATTATTTGTGTAAATCAGACAAAGACTCCACTTTCGATACAATGTACTAAATATATATTATGTTTATAATTAATAATGCTTTGATATTACTGGTAAATGCGACAGATTTAGAATGTCATATATATAATTTCATATATTATATAACTTTTGAATGTTCATTGTAAAAATCATGTTACAATGAGTAATAATAATAGGGGTAATGTGATATACTGAACGCAAATTAACTGCACATCACCGTCTAAAATAATAGTCTAGATGAGAAGGAAAATTAATCAAATAACCTTTTGTTAGCCATGTTTGTACATAATCATAATAAGTCACTTTAGAACTGACCCTACATGTAGCTTCTTAATTCAACACCACACGAAAGTGATAACAGTCATTGTATATCATTATACAAACTATCGATGCAATAGTTTATTAAGTTTTATACTAATAAATATCAGGCTCTAAAATTGAACAATGTATCAAATAAATTAGGATATGTGAATATTAACTACAATATGTCACGACGTGAATCCTTAAATCGTTATGTATCTTGTTGACCTCTCTTACATCATCGTTGTATAAGCCTTGTTACGAGATGCAATGAGGTCAAATGGGTTTATTCAAGGTCTGCACGATTAATGGAATTTTTGTTTTTGAGCAAGATGGGTGTCTCAATTCTTGTCAAGTTTGCAATAGCTCAGCAAAAATGACTCGTTGAGACGAACAAATTCATTTAAATTTAAAATTCAAAACATTCAGTTCTCTTCAGCAATTGTGATGTTTTTTTGTTTTTTTTTAAATGTATCAATTAGGTAAGCATGACTATTTTGATCATAGCCAGATGTTTTACAGCTGTATGATTATTTTGATCTTCATTTTCATACTCATATTGCACAGTGCTTTCGGATTGAACTGTCACATATGTGACATGGGTGAATAAACTAACCTTAATAAAATATATTTATAAAATGTTCATAGACATTCAATGTACATTTATTTACTGTGGTCTATTCAGTTATATCAATTAAACAAAGCTCTGTGAACGACATAAGAAGAGGGTTGTGTAACTTTCTAATTGTGAATAATTGATTCTGAATAATTGCATTTTCATGAAAATTTAAATGACACAGTCATTGAAATAGTTTGATATATTGTTTTAAAAGTATACCTACGGCTGTATATAGCGATGATTATACCACGACATTTGATTTCCTTTGAATTTTATTCCGTGGGTGACACTAAAGCAATTACATGATAGGTACTAATTTCGCCTGAATATTGATTGTTTAATTTTTCTAGTAAACGTACATTAAAGACGTTTTATTGCAAGATAACTTGAATGTTGGTATATAAGTTATATTACATTAACTTCTCGGGTAATATCCAGACCCCATAACGGATTTGTAAGTAGACTTTTATTATTTAGCTTTATAAGATGGATATCGAGGGAGGGGGAATATATATATATATATATTCAAATATATTTCAACAAGGATGACACTCTTTTTACATGTACATGTAATACTATAGTCAGATTCAACCCAACCACGTGAAAACACATCCCCCCAAACACAACAATGATTGTTTCATATTGAACTGTGGTATCAAACGCATGGTTTTCCCAATTTTTCCAAAAATTGTGGGTTTCGCCTTTTTCATGCAAAGCAAACAAGACCCATGCGCGACGGGTATAAAACCAATGCTAATTGGTTGTTAGACACCCACTTTGTAAAAAAAAAACATTTGAAGAATGGCAAGTTTAGCTTTACAAGAACGTGAGCGAGCAATAAGGATGATTGAAATGGGAGCCACCCACATCAATGTTTGAAGAACGTTTGGCTGTCACCGCACAACTGTAACAAGACTAATGCAGGGTTATCGTCATTCCGGACAGACCTTAGACAAGCCAAGATCAGGCCGACCAAGAGTCATAACCAACCAGGAGGACCGATGCCTGCGCACGTTACACCTCAGGAACCGCATCTTGACTGTGACGTCATCGGCGTCAAATGCCCTGGGCCACCGGGTAAGCAGACGCACAGTGTCCAGACGTCTAAGGTCCAATGGCATCAGGGCATACAGACCAGGGACAGCGCGGTTGACAGCCGAACATCGCCAACGAAGACTGAGATTGGCAAGGACGGTGGTACGTTGGTAGCAACGTCAGTGGCAGAGGGTGCTTTTCTCTGAAGAAAGTAGATTCTGTCTCTTCAAAGCAGATGGAAGAGTACGTGTTTATCGCCGTCGGGGAGAGAGAACAGCTGCATGTTGCGTTCAGGAAGTGGTACCCTACGGGGGAGGAAGTGTCATGGTTTGGGGAGGCATACTTGGTGAGGAGAAGATGCCGCTGGTTATCGTGAATGGAAATCTAACGGCTCAGCGTGACGTCGATGACATTCTCCGTCCCGTCGTATGTATCTTTATTCGACAACAGGCACAAGGTGTGACCTTTCAACAAGACAATGCCAGACCGCTCACAGCTCATGCTACTCAACAACATCGGCGTTTTGCCGTGGCCAGCATTCTCGCCTGAATTGTCACCGATCGAACATCTGTGGGACGCTATTCAATGACGACCACCTGCACATAACCGCCTGCAACTTGTCCAAGCTCTCCAAGAATAATGGCAGCGCATTTCACGTATTTACATCAGGCGTTTGATTTTCTCCATGCGTCTGAGGGTCACTGCGTGTATCATGGCAAGGGGAGGCTTTACACGTTATTAGTGTGAACTGTTTTCATAAGATTGAGCCTGGATTTCCCTGCACTGGGATCAGTCATAACCGTGACCTTGGACTCTTTGACCCCCGGACGAATATCAGAGACTGTGATGTTGATACCAGAAGCTGATTGGTTGCATTTTTTATGAATATGATATCGGCACATGTTCTTTTTGAGTAAACAGCTTGTTTTTTTAATCTGACCTCATTATTTATTCTTCAAGCTAGATTAACCTGGTAGCGTTTCTTTTGCCCGTGAGTTTATAAGACCAAAGAGCATTTACAATGTACATTTTACAGGATGTGATTTATTATATACAGAGAGAATTTGTTTATTTAATGCTCATATCAATATTAATAATTTTTGGATAGGATTAATATTCATTTATTTTCTCAATATCCGAAATAGTTTACACATCATCGGGAGATGTAATAAATAGTTCCCAAATAGCAATAATTTTAAAACATTAACATCGCATTCACAGGCAAAACTTCTGTCGCTCTCTCCCATATCTGTATACAGTGGTGGAAGCGCGTTTTGGGTAGGGATTTTACCCTTAGTGTATGCCTATATCATTGTTTTATTGGTTGTGAGAGGTAACTAGGAGACAACTGTGAAAGTAGTTCCGTCACCATTCATACAAGTTCAAAAGGTTTACACATATTTGGTCGATTAAGAGACGTTTAACTATGATAAAGATCACATGACGTGTGGGAAGATGTGCAAACTTCAAAGTCAGAAATGGTATCCTTTTAACCTTGGATGTTTTTTGGAAGTTCTCAAAGAGTTCCAGTGGTCATGGAAACCAACATTCTCGAAACCAACGAAAGGTCTCGATGAAGGTGTCCGCGCGCCACACTAATGGAGGCTTTTCTAACAAAAACAAAGTTTTGATCACAAAACCTAGGTTATAATAGGTTGTACAGTAGGTACAATATTGAAGGGAATACAGTGCAAGATTGAACTTTTTGTTTACACAGCATTGTTTTAACTGGAGACTTTGGGAGTATACAGCTGTATAGGACCTTTTGCTATTTTTGTAAAATCAAAAATTAAATTCCAGTTCAAAGTGTGAATTGTTGTTTCAACTGCTTTAAAGAATCAAAAAGGGTCACTATTAGCTAAATTATAGCTTGAAATAGATTATGCAAATGTATTATATAAAATCAACCATTATTTTGATGTTAATGATCTTAAATAATATTGGTAATTGTAAATGTAATTGTAAAAAGGGGGACCATAGGATCCAGTTGATTCAAACACAAACAGTGTTGAAATATCATTCAAGATCTCTATATGAAAGCAGCTGTTGTTGTTTAATTCACGATTCATTAATTCAATGACATTTGATATAAACAAAAAAGTTCATTAGATAAACATATATTCTCCAACTTTCACTCTTTGTTATACTTTTGTCTCATAATCACTGTTTATGATGTCATTTTTGTTATTTATAGTATGAAAGTATCAAGTTTGTAGCCATTATGAACATATCACATTGATTTCGAGTTTATGTAGGAGTTGATATTGCTTAAACTCTAGCCCCGGGGTTTCCAATGTTCGACTTTTTACATTTCTGAAGATGATATTCTCCAACTTTCACTCTTTGTTATACTTTTGTCTCATAATCACTGTTTATGATGTTATTTTTGTAATTTATAGTATGAGAGTATCAAGTTTGTAGCCATTATGAACATATCACATTGATTTCGAGTTTATGTAGGAGTTGATATTGCTTAAGCTCTAGCCCCGGGTTTTCCAATTTTCGACTTTTTACATTTCTGAAGATGATCAAATGACTCAAAAACAATACAATTGGAATTAATGAGAAGATGAGTCACTGGAATTATATTAGTTTCCTATTCCAATATACAATGTCTCAACTCTGCAGTGTTTCAACGGGAGACAAACATATCTCATATTTAAGACTACATATATCTATATCTTCATCATTAGCACATTTTCACTCCCGCAGTATTATGTTGCTAAATATTATCACAATGTATCTAATCAAGTCATTTGACAAACAAATCTAACCCGGTATTCAAAGAGAAAATTAAACAAAACAACAATAAGTAAAACTTAATGAGGCACCATGATAATATTAGCATTGGGAAAATAGAAATGTGCAATTGTTCATTTAATAAAATTTATTTGAAACATGTCAAAGCCGGTAAATCTGTAAGTTGATGCTTTCGTAGTTGAACCCTTTTAATTTAGTTAAAATATATGGCAAATGTCATTAGAGTTACATTAACGAATAAAATCGAAGTCACTTATATAATCTGGTCAGTCTAATTGAAACATGAGACCATCTGTTCTTATCCAACACATCAATTTTGAGATTGAAAACAACATGTGAAGGTCAAGGTCACCTCTACATTGGAATATCTATTCTTTATAGTGTTTAAACATGCCAACTTAGTAAAACTTCAAATGAGAGGGCGTGTTATTTACAAGTTTCCATTAAATAAGGTTCACATTCTGACGATTATTTAGTGGATTAATCTTTCACAAGAGAAATTGGGTAGAGATCCTGCTTATTGCTCAACAACGTTTGATATAGAAATAACACACGAAACCCGAAAATGATTATTGTTTGGTGAAAGATATAAAGCCTCGTGAAAAGATAATTAAAATAAAAAAATAAATGACTGGTAAGTGTAAATACAAATCATTAAAATATCACAGTCTGTTTTGAGACATTCTTAACACAATGTGGACCGAGGGAAAGAATAAAACTCGCTACTACGAACATGATATGAGTCTATAAGTGTTTAAAGGTCATAACCATTATGGATGTGACTTGGTGATACATAAAATCAACTCCTACGTAAACTTGACATTCACAACATTTGAAATCTCATCTCGAATTCTTAGATCGATCAACATTGTTTGTAGCTTCAAGCGAAATGAAACTGAAAATGAAAAAATTGAAAAGCAGTTGTTTTAATACAATAATAGGTCCAAGCAATTGAATAGATACATTCACGAAGGGCATGTGTTCTATGTATTTAACACAGCACATGTGCCCTTCTTGAAAGCACCCTTTCTATTGAACCAAATGACAATTACACAAAGAAGCATTAATATTGTGTCGTAAAAGGAATAATCAGATGTTTAAACTTAAAGGCGCTGTAGCACGTTTTTTCGCTCAAATAAGTTGATGAAATGTATTTGAAAAATAATTTCACCAATAGTAAAACATCATTCTCTCTTCGGAAAATAAAGTTTAAAATTAGTGTACATGTTTCGGTAAAGCCATGGGAATCGTTTTTGTTACACAAAATAATAAATTGTGTTCACAATAAAATGGCCGCCATGCAATTTTTGCTTTATACGCAACATAATTTTTACCACTACAGATAATTGGTTTGTGTAATAAGATGTTTTACCCTCTAAAGTTAATTTAAATGACATAAACTATCATTTTAATAGGAAATTTGAAAAAATAAATTTTGCAAAAAACGTGCTACTGCCCCTTTAAACAATAACAAAACGGTTTTTTCAGAATTTTAGAACACATTATGTTCAAGTAGGAGGCATGTGATTGTAACTGACTGGCACTAATAACCTCAAAATAGTAAATGAAAGTCTGCTATCATCTTACCATTGAAATGAAATAATAAGTAGTGATTAAACAAATTAAATTGAATCAGATTTACAACTCGCACTTAAAATTTGAAAGTAGACCTTTAGTTTCAATATCTTTATTATAAAAAAAAATTAATTAATTTAAATTTCAAATAACTTGATACTGATAACGATACACAGACAAGCGATACATTTATATGTAAGTGTCCAAATTATTTGTTGGATATAATCCATATATATCTGATCAAATGCTTATTAAAAGTGTGTGACTGCCAGTATTTTAGCAAAGTTAAGGGGAGATGATGCTTATAGAAGTCTCACCAGTGTAGGTGTCCTTCATTCCGTTGAAAAATGTACAGGCAGGTTGAACACATTATTTTACAAGTCGAGAACAGTATCACAGTTGATACCTGTTACACCAACGCACACACTATCTCAACTGTCACTCAGATAACTTCAGATATGGTCATATGCACTGGAGTACCAGTTTGAGAGAGTACACATGAAATGTTTCTTTATCTTTAGGTTTACTCTGAAGGCTTGTTACATGTACCAATTGAACAACTCTTCGCGTATCAAAAGTGGTTGAAAAATCCAATCAATGCATGTTTAATTGCAAACTGAAAGCAACGACATCCAAAGCGATATAGTGTTGGTAGAACAGGGAGTTGTTTATGTGATCAAGTGTAAGTAGATCATATTTGTACAATCTTGACAAATATCTAGAGTGAAACGGAAATATTAATGTAGATTTATGCTGAAGAACATGCATGTATGCATTAAGCTGCTATTCCTTCGATGGTATTCAATACCCTCAACAAAGTTTTATAAACTCATCGGCAAAAGAAACTTATCACCTCAGTTGATTTTATCTAATGCAATATTTAAAGAATCAGATGCATTTGACTGTGACAATATACAGTAATACGTATATGCAGTAGTTTGGATGAATTAATTGGTGACTGTGGTTACATTTAAGTTAAAATTATTTGTTTAATGAAGACACCAACATGATTCCTACCATATTTAAAATGTTGTAAATGTGTGCAGAATCAGGCACATTTATCAATTTTCATATAGAATATGTCTTATTTGTCAATGGACAATTGTGTATTATTAAGAATAATTTTTGAAGAAGTTTAGAATTTAAAATTTCACTTTTTTTTAACTTAAAAAGACATGTAGAAGTATTCTTTGACTGCTGACTTAACACCTGTACTTTTCAGTTTAAGATTATCATTTCAAAAACTTGAGATATTTGCAATTGAAAATCATACATATGATAAAATCAACTGAGGTGATACGTTTCTTTTGCCGATGAGTTTACATCTGCCTATCATCTATACTCATACAGTTGTGATACAGTATCGTGAACGAAAGGAAGAACGCGTGTGTCAGTCAATGCTAACTCAAATATTGACTAATTATTAATGGGGAACGACAGTTTATCTTCCCCTCTGTCACAGGCTCGAGAATCACAAAATGATATAACAAAGAAATATTACTTTCAACATTTTCAAGGTTATTATCGTCTTAATGTCTTTTTAGATATTTCGGCTTCCAAAGAGATCAGATAACAATCCTGCATCTGTATTCTTTTCACGATTCCCTATCAGGTGAGGAACATTACCATCAGCAACATATGTACATATTTCACTATTTAACATATTGGCACTCACTTGCATTATACTAAAATCAGCATTGACTATTCTGTAGACAAAAAGAAAACTGTGTCTAACATTACACGCACTCGTAAATGGTGACATTTAAGAACATATCTGATTTAAGATGACTAAATGCCAAAGCTGTGAGAAATGAGCAATACATAATGACTACATAAACTTGCCATTCGCAGTCCATACAATTTTCACATAGGGAAGTTGATACATGTACTCTTCTCTTGGCACTGTACTTGAAAACCAAACCCTGGATATTTATAACCGATATTGATTTTAGCTTTCAAAATGGTACATGTATGTAAACATGTACGTAACATGCGTTTTGAGACAACAACTGCATACAAATGTACACACGAGCATATCAATTATTTGTGGACCATTCTAGAAGCAATACATAAGTCTATCATTGTAACAATGTGAATGTACAACTATTTTCATTATATTGATGACCATGTCAAAAAGTCTCCTTAACATAAAATAAGTCATACCCTTGTAGATCATTTCAAGTCAATCAAGAAACAATAATTATACTTACAAAGTAAAATAGTCGTGTTTCTCAACTCATTTTCCCCCGGCAATTGGAAATATCCTGCAATAGTGTCATGATTTTTCTGTCAAAATATGCTTCTCAGCTCTCATCCTTGTCGAACATCACCACTATTACGATTCACTGATATTACTGGCTTCATTTGTAAAATAGATTAGAATCACTTGTTGTTCCAGTTGAATTCATGTTTAGTACACAGCATACGCACATCTACATTGGATAGTTTTCGATCGCTTTCCCTTCAGTAATAATGAATTGGGTAAAGTATTTTCTCTACAAGCCGGGACAAACACCTCGAGAGATCTCGAGCATAACAAATCTTTAGATACAGTTGGCTGTTCAATAGCCTGATGAGAGATAATTTCTCAAAACGTTTCTGTAACGCAATTATATAAACCACTGTACAAGAAGGGCTTTTTCGAATGAAACCAAGGATTGTTATGGAATATATCTCAGTACTATCACTATCAAATGTGTTCATCAAAATACTCATGAACAGTTTCCTACCATAGTAGGAAGACAAATCCTTGTTGGATGCAATGTTAGTTAGTTATGCAAACAGCAACGATATTTCGATCTATTGATCTATATTTCCTTCATGTACATTAACTTACATAAGATAAGCTCTGTAAATTTCGATGACCATGTAAGACTCTTTGATAAAACAGAGCATCTTAAGAAGACCTGCTGTGCCAACGGAATATATGAGAGCTTCAAATGAACACCACTTTCTGTTTGTATGTATTCCCTACAAACATCAAACAAGAAAAGAAAAACATGAATCCACCTGATACAACTTACAGTAAATTTACAGAGTAAAGAGTTTTATCCAAATCAGTGCATAATAAACCTTTTAAGAATATGTACACATTGTAATTACCCTATGCTCTATGGGCCTTAGATTTACAATTTGACTGAGAACAACGATTAACAATATTGTAAATACATAGTTTCATCATTATCTAGTAAAGTATATAAACGTGCACCATTTCTGCATAATGTATTTACATTTCAGAAGTTGTCGTGTCACAAAAGAATGGCGATTGTTGAACTGAGACAACAGAATTGCTTGATCAGAAAAAAAACATTTGAAACAGATTTTCATACAACCACGCGCAACAATACAGGCACGCATTCGCAATAAAGTGGTAGTGATGTTACTGATGTATGTTGGTATGGTGCACAAGTGAATCAACCGGAGACAGTGGTATTCATTAGGCGTGGTTTTCATGAATGTTATCGACTCGAATCACAGTTTTCCCACGATTTCAAAGGATTTTCATATTAATGTTTGTATTAGCATAAGGTGGAGACAACCATTAATTATATTTCAGAAAATAATTCATCCTTCATTGTAATGAAAATGAAGTAGGCATTTCTTTTGGCAGATAGTGTATTTAATTTGAATTAAAAAGTGTACACATATGTTTCGTAAATGAGGCCACCTAAACCAAGGATACATTGTTTTTAACGTGAAAGGCTAGATATAAATCATAGACAGTCTACTTTCCATTGCCGAACTCGTAAACAGATAAACTTTATCTTGTTGAGGCAAATTATGAAACGTCAAAACTTTTCTCCTCGAACATAGAACTAAATGGAATGTTGTATTAGATTAAAAAATAAAACATTACAGATGTTAAACGGACTCTGTGTGTATGGAAACCAAGGAGAGAAATACAAAACAAATTGAAATGCAGCCTAAATGAGAAAACAGCAATAACAATCTAAGTTACTGTCTTTAAATGAGATGATTGGTTTATAAAATAAATTATACATTCAAACAAAATCATGTCATATTTAATTTTGATTTGATTAAGTTTGAGGCTAAATATGGAAATAATAACGAAAGGTATTATTAATCAGGCTTATGCATCTTACATTATAAGACATGAACAATAAAACAAAATCAGAGGAAAGATTGTTGTATGTGTTAAAATATTAGCTTAGCATATACAAATAGTTGCCTTGGACATAATCAATTTAACATAAATTATTTTGCTGACAGTGTTGTGAAGGAACTGGCTAAATTCGAACAATATTTCCCTTGATCCCAAATAAGTAAGGTCTATTGAGTGTGCTATCCACTCAACCAACTAATATAAACTAGTCTCTGTCAAGCTGATATGATCATAATTTTATGTATCCTTGATAAGGGCTCTCTTTAATGTCGAGGAGTGCATGTTCATTGCATTCTAAATTTCAAGTTATACGTGCGTGTACAATGCTATAAGTGCATAGAGAATATGGAATACAGTTTGGCGAATTGTGATGTTTTAAATAAAGTTGAAAGCTATCATAGTATTAACATACAAGTACCTGGTTACTACAAGCAGTTAAACAAAAGAGCGAATAACTGTGTAATTTGTAACGAATATATATATATATATGCATGGAGTCCGAAACGAATGTCAAATGTGGAGTCCATAATTGCCTTATTTATTTTCAAACATTATTTCACTTAATAAATAAATAAAAATGTGAGCATTGATAATACAAAAAGCCTGTCGTGACATACACATATAGTGATAGTGTTAGAACTTATGAGCACGGATAACAGATAACCAATGCAATGCTTATAAACGATCACAGTTCTGGACTATACTGTTGAGATCACAATCCTATAGTATCAGCATGTATCTTGGATATAATCAACCTCTTCTGTGCTTCGTCTGGGGACAATTTGACATAGGTCAAGGATAATTCCTCCAAAAGATTCAAGGTTTTACAAAGCAAGCAGCCAATCAATTGGTGCTTTACTGTTTAGATCTATCCAGTGTACAAGGAAACATATATCAGCAAATGGTATCTTGTTATGGTATATATATATATATATATATATATATATATATATATATATATATATATATATATATATAATAACGAAGGGTACAAATCTTTATTTCATATATACATTATATATTTTCTATTTCTAGTCTAACTTAACAAATAAATCAAGACTTAAACCAATTGTATATACATTGTATGCATAACTACAAAATGAAACATTTTCTATAGGTCAATGATCCTCTCATACAGATACACGTAGTAGGTTTAAGATTAAAGATTGATAAGGTTACTCGTCATTGACAAGGGCCCTGTGTTGAAGGTCTTGCAGTTGAAGTGTATGTAAATGATGCCTCGTGATCATATAGACACGTTTCAGAAATTTGGGCAGCAGTACATTATTTTTGTCTACATGTGGGTAGCGACCTTCGAGCTATCTAACTGTAAGGGAACCAGGTTGAGTAATTGATACAAATCTTGAATATTTAAAAAAACAATTTATGTGGGGAAATGATAGTAGAATACTTCAAGGACGTTGATACCTTCTTACAAAATTTCTGAAAATAATTCTTACACTTACAGCGTATGCTATCTGTACCCGTTTTGTATCCAAACCAGAAGTCGAAACGCATTCATGACATCTTTCTGAAACTCTCTTTGTGTACTACCCACTCACTGAAATGGTTCATTATGATATATCAAGATTCTTGATTTTACAGTAGTTAAAAGGCTATTGACTCTTTACCCGGGATAGATTTGTTCCTGGGGAAGAACTCAACATTGTTTATAATTTCTGTCTGAAAGTTTCCCAGCTATGGAAGTGTGGGATTTTGATCTGCTCACATATATCTGATATGAAATTACATGAAATAGAACTGATTTTATTATTCATGATTATAAAGACATATACATGTATCTCCTGACACTTAAGTGGGTCCTTTGATATCAAAATAATTAAAAAGCATCCACACTTTTGCTATCTTGAAACTTATGTTAAAGATATACATTATCTTTTAACGATGTGTTTTACACATTATGTGGGATTGGTGGGATATGTCATCTTCTGATGACTCTTGTCTAAATTAAATAGTGTTTGAATAGCATAGTCTGTCAATAACTCTAACAATCAATTATCAAGGAAGTGGCCGTGAGAAGATGTCTTAGAATAAGCACGTAATAAGACCACAAACTAGAATTCAAATGTTGCAATATATAAGTGCAACGTTGCATTGAATGGACACTAGCTCCCTCTGTTGGCCAAGTACGGGATCAGGCGAAACCTATAAAGTTAGTTTCAGTAATAACTCTCCTTTTCAGCAATCAAATATTCTTCAAGTGTAGATTCGACTCCACACTCATGATAATACTCTGTAATTACTAGTTTTAGAAACACAATTTGTTTAACAGGTATTTCATATATTCAAATTATTACAATATACTTATTTGAAAAGTTACAAGAGTTTCTTCTCTCAATCAGTATTTATTAAAGAAAAAATCACAATGATGCAACAATGGTTTTATATGTTTGACAAAAGGCTTGTACAAAAGAGTAATGTATTGAATTCGAACGATAAGTATAACATTATTATGCATATTTCATCGCAATACCATGGTGTGTATTTTAAAACATAAATGTGTGAAATCATTAATGTAGGGCCTCCATCACCTAGACAAACACCACTGTTGATCACAGTTCGATTTCCTACGTAAATGTACATGTTGTAGGGTTCCGGATACAAATATGCTGATGAAACAGGATAGAAAATAGTGTGATAGATCCAGGCTTGCTGGATCTTTCTAGGCCAATATTTACATATTACAATCACCACAATAACTTCATAAGAACAGCATTTAAGTGATTCGATCTTACAAAATGATAATGACTGCAATCATCACAGTGGAAAAAAGTCTCAGTGATTTGATCATATAATGCCAAAAATAGATGTTGCAATGAGCACAATGAGTCAGGATGATTCGTAATTACAGAGACCCACATACTGACGCAAGGGAGATTTTATATGACAGTCAACATGGAGATTTATATTATGGCAAACGTCACAGTGATTTAATAGAAATATTTATACATACCTATTTTTTTCATGCAATGCTTTTGACTTGAACACAGTGAAATTGTCAATAGAATTACCTTCTCTGGCTGGCACTGCATAAATTGATGTGAGTATGAATGAAGACACATTATATTCTGATGTATTCTATGTAGGCGATGTATGAACATTAATTCCAATGCCATTGTCAAGGGGATAGAATAACTAAATAGAATAGAGAAGATATTATTCCAAAGAAAATGTTGCAATTTTCTTAGAATCGGCTGTTTACAAATTATAAATAAAAACGAAATAGAATTTAAAATGGCATTTACAGTTAGAAACATCATATAATGTACATGTAACTTGATGAAAAAAGAAATATGAAATTAAGAGAACAAAAGTTTAGATAAAATGAAGATCATGTTAATTTTAGCATCATTTAGATAAAAAGACATACTCCAGTTTCAGGAAAAAGGAGGAAAATGACAAAAACCCTCATTTCAAGTAAAACGTAATTGACTTTCTCAATTTTAAAAATCATTTTAGAAGCTTAATGGTTGATTGTTATCTAAATATATGTGTTTTTGTTTCCGAATTTTGTTCTACCTAAATAATTATATTTGTCCACTTGTTGTAGTTGTTTTGAACCTATACAACTAAATTGTGTCTCGATGAATGCTTGCAAAACATCAAAATATAAATCATGAAAGGAGAAAGTTTAATTTAGGATCATGAAAGGAGAAAGTTTAATTTAGGATCATGAAAGGACAAAGTATAATTTAGGAGATTAAACAAATTGTTTTCACAATGATTTAATGCCAGTTCTGTCTGTTCATTTACCTTTCTGAGAATTAAATAGACATATATCAGATTGCTACACATGGCCATGAAATGAATTTAATACAAATCCGTTTGATAACTTTATTGCCATGAATTTCATTTCAGTACTCCTTATATGATATTGTAACATGAGATCTTATAACATCAGACTCACAAGCCTTCACTCAGTGGAGAAAGTTCGACAATATATTAAATGAGAAACCATTGCGACATTTATAATATGCGTATGAACATACGTATGTGAAAACATGAACGGCAAGGGGTGGGGGATGACCTAAAAAAAATATTAAAGCAACTAACTCTAAATAAGTACTATTTTAACTAGTTATTCTAGTAGCAGGACTTAGCCTCTTTTAAGTTACAGCTGCTGAACAAAAGTTTGTTACATTGCTATGTTTTCTTGACTTTGGAGACTTAAACCACAAATAACAAGTTCATAAATGCTTGTATTGTAGCACTATTTGGTATCATAAGAAAGTACATTCAATAAGGAATATTTATCCCCTTTTGATTTTCCCAGTGCATTTATTTGTACAGGTATGGGTTCCTGGGTACTGCGACAGGTATCTTTTTAGACAAAATACCAAAATTTATTTACCAACTTTCAAAGCTCCTGGCTTGAAGTAAGCATTCCCCCGGCAGCTGTTGATCAATAATGTCCCAGAGAGTTTAAATAGGATGTATGTCTTGGGAATTCCGTGGCTATTCCAAAATTTGTAATATGGCACGTTCCGGAGAGCCAAAAAATGAACAACCACTCATGAAAAATGAACATGTTTTTATGTTGGTGATATATGATTTTTTAATCAGAAATACAAGGCATTCACATCTTGTTTTAGGTCATTGATGATCACATTCTGACATTTCTCGGAATTAAAGAATGGCAACCAGCTTCTAAGATTTCAGGTGCCATTTTCTCGCTTGGGTAGTGTGTTTTACAGTCGCCTCTTAACAATAACTTTGATATCTCTTACTCTGGAGACTCCTTATTTACATCGTAGGACTAGTATAAACATATTTGAAAACAGATTTGTCGGTGAAAGGAACATGGTTCCAATCTTGCCCCTTGTAATATCTGAGTGCTCTTCTCAATTATCTTCTAGATATTTTCTCCAGCCATTCAAAATGTGTTTTCAGCAGGGACGTAGCATTTAAACCGAAATTGTTGTAGATGTTGTTGTTGAGATTGACATGTGAATGATCCGAAAACCACTTTTTCTGTATAATACCCTTCCGAATGGTAGGACTTGACAGCCGTTCATATACATTGGTTTCGTATCCATCAGTCTTCCCCATGAATTGTGCATTGTGGTTTGCAGGTCTTTATGCGTCAAAAACATCTTCTGTGGCATGAATTTTTAAATTAACTTCTTCATACCATGATTTGTGACCCTGCAATTGTATATTCGATCATTACGTTTGTACTTCTGCCCATTTCATTCCGCTGTGCCTGACGAGGACAAACTAGGTATTTTCACTAAAAGATGAATTTCTTTGCTTCAACATATTCACTGTATCATATGTTGAAATAACCAGTTTTCTGAGACAAGTGTGCCAATTGAAGCAGATAAATTATTCATTGACAATATATATTCTTAGATAACAGACATCAAGTAATGAAACTTTTTTCAGAATCTTTGTAAATTTTAATAACTTCATATTGGATTAAATAATGTTCATATTTCATTCAAAAGCACTTTCTGTGTGGAAGAAATATGCAATTGATATTTTTTAAAAACATTTTAAAGTTCATATGTAAAAAAGGAACGATCTCACCGAGACTTTAACACTAATTTCAATACAATCCGAATCTAACTTAATATCTGCATAGTATCAATAATGTCCAAGCTTCAATTGCATTAAAATGATTTGACTACCTAATTATGAAAAGAAAAAACATGTTTATAAGTTATTTTGGAAAAGAAAGAAACAAATGTGAGCCGTGTTGCGAATGTAACAAACTTTTGTCTAGCAGCTGTATTTCATGTGGGTGCAGGCTATGTTGTGAAGTATAAAATATGTCCCTTTATGTACACATTATTTGGATTATTAGGATTATTTTCTAAACACAATTCAAATGACAGGTGTTTATTTGAGGATAGTGCACTATATGTTTTTCGAAACTTGGAATGTAATTCCTACTTTTATTTAAGAGACTTTTTTTCATAAGTTAAATTATCATGTAAATGGGTGCTGAAATGAACATTAGAATCCCGTAAGTGGACAAGTGCTGAAATATATGTATTGTTATCAGATCATAACATGGGAAAATATGAAATGTTTCTTAATAGTTTTGAACATTAATTTATAAACATAATTGCAAAAAATGTCATGTCGTATTCTATTTTGCATTTGTTTCAAGCATATTCATGTCTAGAGGGTTAAATGAATAGATTATTTATTTAATTGTGAAATAAATGCGTTATCTTGTCACACTACCTGATCAAGCCTCCTCACTTTGTTTGTACTTCACAAACTGTTTTTCAGATATTTGGTAACAACTTTCAAATATGCCCCTAAAAATATTAGGTTTATCTATATTTAACACTAATCAGGTTCCTTTGGGGAACTTTCAGCATGAAGCATTAGTCAGACACTTATTTGATCAAATGCATTCATATCTAACCATCTGTGATTCAGATATGACTCTCTGATTTTAAAACTATAATAGGTCCATGAGGAAAGAGGACAAACGGGCAAGAAGTCTTGGTTTGAAATTGGTGGTTTATGCTCGCTCATTTTGTCTTTCAGCAATAATAAATTCTGTATTTCGAAAAAGTGACTATGATGTACTAATGAAGTATATTTTGTTATATATACAATATATTCCAACATAATATTTCTTCTTTTTTTCTTCTCGCTATTTTTGGACATTGTTTAAGAAATAACTAACGGTGATTTTATTTACATGTAGTGTTTGCAAATCGAATAATTATTCACTAAATAACATTTACAAACAATGACAATACTGCACTGCCTCTTGATGTATCAGAAAAAAACCCTCTTTGTAACCATGGATTAAAAATTAATGCTGAAACGTTCATTTAAAACTTATATTTCATGTGTATCTGTGAGGGATAAAAGTGGAACTTGACCTCTTTTGGCAGATACAGTAAGCCTGGGACATGTTTCAAGATAACATTCTGGCTTGCTTTGTCAGAAATTAAGAGACAACTCATAATCGTGAAGTGTGCCTCCACGTAATTCAAAATCACATGCTGTACTTCCTTCCATTTACTATGTAAAGCTCAACAGTTACGAAACGCTGTCCTTATAATGGGTAACCTTGACCTTATTCTTTACACTAACATAGAATAACACTCCTTTATTCAGACTTAAACCATCAATAACATGGTTCAATTAAGAAGAACTGTCTGTGTTAGTTATTACCTTAATCATACACATATTTTAGTTATATATAATGCTAAGCATGACATAACAAATTGTCTAAAAGAAGAACTTGCGTAAATCATGTTTCTGTAATAGTAAGTAGATATATAATCGTTGTCATATATGTTATAGTATCATACTGATTCAAAGATTAATGGCAGTACTAAGTGTAACACATTTTCAGTATGACTTAACAAATCAGTTTCAAATTTAATTTCATTATCCTCTGCCGTGCGTTGAGGGCAAAATTGGGGATGAGGGATTTAGGTTAATATGATGTAAGTGTTAGGACGATCTCCAGAACTGGTCAATGTGATGTCTTGCACAAAGCTTCTCCCAGGAAAGATGTTCAGATGTTCAGCTGTGCAGTCGGGTTTTTGTCAACATGGGCGCCAAAATATTAAGTTTATAAGGGGGATTGCTGACGATATGAAATGGCATGTTATTTTCTAGATCTAGATCTAGATGTAACTCAAATATTGTTCAAGGTAGATCAGGAGATGAGATAAAGTAGCAGTGAGAGACATCATGAAACGGACTCCTGCATGTTGAGCAGTGCGACATTGACAATGTTCAACATCAGTTTTGAAAGCATTTTTATTTAATTTCAACAACTACATAAGTACATATCGAGACAATTAAATTGAGTGTTTCTTTACTACAATACTGCCTGCTTTCCTTTATTTTAATAACTAATTGTTTATCTTCCCTACTTAAAACTAATCGGAATGTTGGAATGATCAATATCCTTTATTAGGCACACATATTGTATAGTGCGAGTCTATCTCTCAAAGGAGAGTTGCTTCTCTTCTCAATTGAAATTACTGCTTGCTTAAAACAGCACATTAACAGAGGGGTATTGTACGTTATGTATTCAATCCCCACGTAGAAAATCACATATCAGTGACATTGACGATGATTATAACATCGAATCGAAGTGTTATCCCAAATGTAACCTTGTTATACAAGAAAAGTTACTCAAACTGAGTGAAATTGTTTGTTCATTATATTCTCTTGTGTTTGTACTATTGATTCACGAAGAGTCCTATTACATTGGGACTTATGCTCTTTTACATTTTGCTAATGTTTTCATCCTAATTCACCTCCCGAGATCATAACATTTTGTTCTTTCATCTTTTTATGATAATGAGTAACAAATGCTGCCAGAATTGTATTTTCTAATGATATACAATGTACTTCTTGTAGGATACTAGTCTGATATACTGGGAACACAAACCTATTTTCATAATTTAAAGGGGCAGTAGCACGTTTTTTGCAAAATTTATTTTTTCAAATTTCTTATTTATAATGATAGTTTGTGCCATTTAAATTTATTTTAGAGGGTATAACATCTGATTACACAAAGCAATTATCTGTAGTAGTAATAACGGTGTTGCGTATAAAACAAAAGTTGCATGGCGGCCAATTTATTGTGAACACATTTTATTATTTCGAATGACAAACATGATTCCAATGGCTTTTCTTAGCCATGTACACTCATTTATAACTTTATTTTACGAAAAGAAAAGGGTATTTTACGATTGATGAAATTATTTTTCAAATACATTTCATCGACTTATTTGGCCAAAAAAACGTGCTACTGCCCCTTTAAATCATAACTGCACGTTTAGTTATTCGAGTTCTGTTTGTCTGCAAAAAAACAAACGCAACCTTCACATTTTAATTGAAAAGACTCTGGTATTGATGACCTCCCTCGCTTCAAGAAACAAATTTATTTTGTTTACAGTTTATCTTTTGCAGCTGTCCTACCTCTATCCTTTTAGTTCAATTAACATATTTTGTGGTGTGCTCATGTTTATCGTTAATGCAATTCAATTTCATATCATTTTGACAAATACAACCTCGTAAATGTCAGATCACACTAAATGCAATAGTGAACATCATTGCAATTCTCCGGGCCCAGTCCTCTGATGGCTTCTTACCCACATCGGCAGAGTCTGGCAACAGTCGCCAGCACTGACTGTACTACAATTGTACCCTCTGATGCCTTGGTACCTGGGTGTGTGAGTTGTTGATCGTAACAAATCATACTATAGTAGTAGTGCATGTTAATGGCAGTTGTAATCACAATGTGGCAATTCAATGCTAATGTATGAGCTGAACAAGACTTATTATAGTGTTTTTACGGACACAAACAATTAAACACCATCATTTTATCATATATTTCCATACTAAATGAGATCAAAATCAAATGATTTATTTTGAGATTATAAGCCGCAAAGAATTTGTTACAAAACCTCAACATTTTGCCCAAAAGCACGAAAGTTATTAAGTATGACTCATGCTTAATGACTTATATGTATTTCATGTACCATCATTAACAGTTTCAATGATTATAAATTATAGAGAATAACAGTTTTCTATTGGTGATTCACATTGTTGACGAATGTCAACTTCACGAAGGATACGTAGATATTTACATGCTTTAGACTTCTTTACAATGCTACAAATAAAGGCCATTGCCATTTTCGAGATATTGAGTCATTGCAATTTTATTCCGCAGCTTCAATCGTTGAAGGGCACTACAAAGTGAAATGCATAGGAAAATCAATATTATCTGGATATTTATTAAAACATATCGTTAACATGCACAGCGTTTCGGAATATGTTTCGTCATTCATCAGGTGCAGAGAATGATGAAACCGTAATCATATTCATCTTGGATATAGTAATCAAAATAAATAACTGACACAAAAATTGAAAAGTCAGAATATAAAAGTTTATTTAGATGTATTGCACAGTATGTGGACCAATATTTACCAATTTTAAAATATAGAACCTGCAACCATAATCTACCAATTGAAGTTGGCCGTTGGCATGGCATTGACCGTGAAAATAGAACATGTAATATTTGTAAATCCCCTGCAATTTGCAGATGAGTTCAATTATTTATTCAAATGCCATGCTTTTCTGGTACAAAGACAGAAATACATTCCTAAGAAATATGTATCATTCCCAAACTTAATGACTTATAAAAACATATTTTCTAGACCAAAGCCTTGTTCAATCCAAAAGTTTAGCACTGTATCTTAATATTATTGATAAAAATGTGAAAAAGACATACAAATGATTTTGTGTCAACTGTATTTCAGCTGTATTCTGAAATGACATCCTATATATTGTGAACAATTATACCCTGCCATCTTGCTTTATGTTTTATGTATCATTATTATAAACTGTATCTCTTGTACCATCGAGTGTGGTTTCCGAGGATAAAGAGTTTGAATTTCACTGCTGCATTTTACTACGCCGTGTCTTCAACAACTTGTTACAATAGTAACCATGTATTTAAATAGAAAACTAGACACACAAAACTTAAGGAGCAATGTTTGAACACTTTAAAATTAACATGCTATGAGGAAAGTTTAAATTATCTTCCACATCACTGTTTAAAAGGTAAAAAAAATCATTATTATTGAACATGACAAATATGAACACGAATTCAAACTTACACATTCGTTACAATTTATTCTCAGTCTGTTGGTCCATCAGATTGATACAACATCTATTTGACATGTTTTCAATGGATATGATTTTGAGGGGTACATGGCGATTAATAGAAATGTGCAGTATCTTCAAATTGGATTCTCTTAAATAAAATGAAAATAAATGTCCACGCCACATAATTGTGTAAGCTCTCTATCAACTTAATTCAAAGTATATGTAAAATGTCTGATGTCTTTATAAGAGTTAATTTATTGATAAACTTGAAAGTATTTATCTAATCTTTTCATTGTAATAGAAACATAACACATTCTGCTCCAATCCAACACAGGTTATCAGTTAAAAAAAGGCCAAGGTTTAACACACATTTTCTTTATATTCAAATAGATATGCTTTGTGGTTCTAATATGTGTTACACTGTAACATATTATAGCAGTATCCATCCGCAATTAGATAGAATGGCATGTAAGAAGGGCAGTTTCTATTAAAAACGTTTGGAAGGTTTTTTTTTTCTTTTAGGATGATTAATTGTTATCATTGACACGTTTTGTTTTTAATGTTCTTGTTTTTCTATGTTTGTTGACGATTCATTTAAACTTATTGTATAACTAACACATACATGGTACAGCTGACAATTACAAACAGGAAAGTGATGTATAAGTCTCATTCCGTGTCTCAAGTGTATATATGTACATGTCATGAATTAAGCATGGGAATTACCATGCACAGCGTTATATATATATATATATATATATATATATATATATATATATATATATGCCATACGAAAATAGTAAAAAAATGTTCTGGTAGCTACATTTGTACATGTTTACAAAATATGTTTATTATAGAATGAATATATGTTTTCTTCCAATGAACTCTAAATGACAAAAGTAATACAGTATCAGAGTTTCGACAAATGTGCTCATTAAACTCGAAAGGTAAATCCACTTGTTCATGTGGGGTGGAAGCTAGGAACAGGGCTCCAGCATGAAAAGGGAAATAACACTTGCTCTGTGGGACCTCTTCAACGCCAGTCTGACTTGCTATTTGTGTTGCTTTAGGCATGTTTTTTACATGTAGTTTATACAAATTCATCTATCATGTCTGCTTACTGGATGGTGATGAATAATGAATACAAAGCTTTGCATAACCATTCTTCTGATACAGATGCATATCCCAATTCACAAAATGTGTTTTGACGATATGTCCCACTGCTTTGCGACATTACATAAACATTATCATTTCTGTGAGATTACATAGAAACATTTTGCTTTGTGTTGAGAAAACAACCTTCAAGTCCAGGAGAAAAGAAAAAAAGCCATTGGCTCTGTAGCTCATCTGAAATTGCATGATTTAATATCACAATTTGACGACGTAATGAATTGTTTAACAACTGCTTAAATCAAACTAAGAGATTTATATTATTTATTTATAACTGCTTCAGAAAATATGTCTACACAAGATGTCAGTATTCTAGTGCCTTTTGTTCATTTGAAGTAATCAAAATAGAACCATGTGCTCTGTAGCTATCCTGCTTTATAGTGATTGATGTTGTAGAAAATAGTTCAGATAAAGCACAAAACATAGTCATAAATTTGAAACGATCGTCTAAAATCAGTGACAGTGCATGAGACCAACATGACTGCATCACATGGTTGGCTAGATAATAACTATCTTGCATTGATCTAGAAAATATTCTCAAAGTAACCTATGCAATTCAATCAGATCATGATACATGATACAAAACAGGCAAACTTTATTTCATATGATTGTGTTTTGGGTTCCTTGACACCTTGACAACCACCCCTCCTCATTTAGTTGTAGTTATAATGCATAAAATCACATTTCTGTTTGGACAATGCTACAATTTCTGGAGAATGTGTTATGGAGCAACAAACCAAAGTTTTGAAAGCATGGATTAAAACATTAAAACATCTGTCATTACCAAAAATACAATATACTTGACAAGAAAGCAATTTGCGTTACTTATATTGATGCATTCAAACGTAACATAACCGTTTTAATGTCGGTATCCTTACCCAAGTGTGAAGTACATTAATACACGTTACTGTTAATATACACTGTACCAAGAAGGAAAAGCTCTTGTATTGGCCACATAACCTTGGGATTTGATTCGTTACAATGCACTATATTACATTTAGAGAGAAACCCTCAAAACGTCTGATGCCATCCACAAGGATCTTTATTCCAATCACTCTTCAACGAAGACGATGGTGTGCCTCCTTCTTAATCATACCCTTGAACATCACTGACCTCGGTTACAAAACAAATCATTTCCATATCACTAGTTTTTTGTCTGACAGTACAGTTCAACTTTGTTCACTAGTATAACCATTTATAACCATTTATTGATATATTGTATACTGTTTTTGAGTACTTTTAAGTCCTTAAACATGGCGAATTGCAAAGCAATATACAATTATGTTTAAGTTCATATGAAGCTGAACTGATTTGACTATTATGTTGACTGTGAGTTAACCCTTTATGAAATGTATACTCATTTACCAAAAAGGTTACACATTAAGTGTTCAACTATGATCTCATGACGTCCGGGAAGATGTGTAAACTTCAAAGTCAGAAATGGTATCCTTTTAACCTTGTTTTACTGTTTGGAAGATGGCTTCTTTCCAATGTTCCACTGTTCAACGAAACCAACATCCTCGAAACCAACAAAAAGTCTAATAGAGGCTTTGAGGACCATATCTAACGAAACATTTGATCACAAAACCTAGACTATAAGAGGTTGTAAATTAGATACCAATATTGGAGAGAATATAGCGCAAGATTGAACTAATGTTTACACAACTTTGTTTTAACTGTATTCTTTTGGACTAAACATCGCTATTTCGCTATTTTTTTTCAATCATAGTTTTTGGAAATCAAAAATTAAATTCCAGATCAAAGGGTGAATTGTTGTTTCAACTCCTTTAACTAATCAAAATGGGTCACTATTAACTAAAGTATAGCTTGAAATAGATTATGCAACTGTATTATACAAATCAGCCATTATTTTGATGTTAATTATCTTTATTATTAAGTTATCTTTATGATAACCGGTGATGTTGTTTAATTCACGATTCATTAATTCAAAAAACGTTCATTAAATAAACACCTATTCTTATATTCAACGTTATTTATGTGTTGATGGATGAACAGGGTCAACAAAAGGAAACCAGTCTCAAGGACTTTCTGGAAATATACAGAGAATTGTTGTTTCAACTCCTTTAACTAATCAAAATGGGTCACTATTAACTAAATTATAGCTTGAAATAGATTATGCAACTGTATTATACAAACCAGCCATTATTTTGATGTTAATTATCTTTATTATTAAGTTATCTTTATGATAACCGGTGTTGTTGTTTAATTCACGATTCATTAATTCAAAAAACGTTCATTAAATAAACACCTATTCTTATATTCAACGTTATTTATGTGTTGTTGGATGAACAGGGTCAACAAAAGGAAATCAGTCTCAAGGACTTTCTGGAAATATACAGAGAATTGTTGTTTCAACTCCTTTAACTAATCAAAATGGGTCACTATTAACTAAATTATAGCTTGAAATAGATTATGCAACTGTATTATACAAATCAGCCATTATTTCGATGTTAATTATCTTTATTATTAAGTTATCTTTATGATAACCGGTGTTGTTGTTTAATTCAAGATTCATTAATTCAAAAAACGTTCATTAAATAAACACATATTCTTATATTCAACGTTATTTATGTGTTGATGGATGAACAGGGTCAACAAAAGGAAACCAGTCTCAAGGACTTTCTGGAAATATACAGAGAAGGTCTAGAGTCTGTAATTCAACAGCATCAACCGTGGTGAAAAATGACAGCACTCATCCGAAAGTCCAAATCGACAAAAGTTGAACGTTTGTCCGTGTTTATTTATTAACAAGCTGAAACTCTTACAATAATGACAGTATATAAAGCAATATTCATTCTGATATAACTGTAAAAAAAATACCATTCGAGCTTCTGGATGGAGGGTGATCTCCACAGATCGCAATGGAATTACTTTGAAGAAGATGGTCCAAGAACGTATAACCATTTGGAGGGATTGCATTCCCGATTGAAGCGAACCATTGGCAAATCTCGCCCGAACTTTTTAAAAATCATCACGTTCCTGACCAAGGAGCAGGGTAACACAGAGAACAAGATGGTGCAGTATGCTAGTGACCAAAGACAAGCAATGGAAAGAGAAGTAAAGTGACCTGGACCGTCACCATCAGGAAATGAAGCACCAGCTTCAGAATTGACAATCTACTGTCAGACAATTTGCTGATTCGGCATCCTATCTGTTACATCTCTCTTAAATGTAATTTGTGTTGATGTATCTGTATGTATGTATTTAACATATTTATTTAAATGAGCAATTGGATTGATAAAAAGTCATAAACTTATATGAATAAAGATTGATACGTGAATACCGATCCAGGATACAAACAAGTACACATGTGCATTCATTTTGTTATGTATCATTCATTTTATATTCCTCAAACAATGTAATGTTTATTCCTTAAACAATGTAATGTTTTTAAATGATAAAAAAAACTATATAAGTATAATATAGTTTATTGTTTATCATTCTAAATAGAAGATATATAATAAAATAATAAAATTAACGTACTAATGTCTTGTTATTAGTTCTTTAAACAATCGTGTGTTTTTACACTCTTATAAATATATGTATGTATATATGCACACTATTTAACTCTTTATTTTATGTTTCAATGTATATGAAGTATGTGAAGTAAAACACTATTTACTTGGCATGTTTTCTCATTAGACGTGCTCTCAACAACATGTCGATGCGTCTTTGTCTTTCTAATCCAACTTAAATTTGCTGAAACATCGACAAAATCAGGACATCGACCTTTTTTCTTCAATCATCCGTGAATACGAGACTGAAGGTCGACTTCCTGAGGCCAAACCGTCTGGCTCATATGCATGATGACCAGTCGTGAGATACTTGTAATAAAAACTGACATATCACGGGGCGTGGCCTAAAGTTCCGAAGCACACGTACTAGCACAACAGCTTAATTACAGATACATTTGTTTATTGTTGATGCAAAGCGAGTTACATTAGCTAATCATAAAAAAAACACACAATGTGGCATGAATAAACAATTTGGCAAGTTGATTTATTCTCGGATATTGGTCAAATAAATTATGTTTATATACTAATATAGTTTAAATATATAAAACACTTTGTCATCGCTCAAAATATATCGTAATTGATGTGTTAGACAGTATTGACAATTAACGCCCAAAAAATATTGAATCACTATAGACAGGGGCGTGCCTTCACAAAGAAGGTTGTCCAATAATATGCTTGTTTTACATTGCACGCACCTGTCACCTGTCACCTGTCTTTCAATTAGGGTGGGTCTACGTCTGATTTGATCCCCATACTATACTATACTTATTTCAAGGTCAACTATCTTATTTCTATACCCTACTTGATTGTGTATTCGTTTAAGTATCAATCCCGTAACTGATACAGTAGCATGCATGAATGAAATCACTAATTACAATGAATGTATTGTTAAAACCCCATAAGACACTTTCATCAACTGAACTCACAATACAATTGAAATATGTTATATGGTTTAAAGGTAATAATTAAGTTATTACATTATACTCACTTGCATTCACTCAAAGCATGTTTTGTCCATGTAATATATACGTGCTGTAAACGATTTCATACATGCAGATACAAATGACAAATTTTGATCGTTCCAAACTACACTAGTAGCATTACAAAAGAGTCTCTTAAAGTCAAACGTGCGCATTATTACCTAAAGGTGAAAAGAACAGGTTTTATGCAATAAAACAGTGAGAACACATATATACATCTTTCGCTGAAAAAGGGATGCTTTCAGCTGACGCATATATGCGTCACTCGCTAAATAAGTGCTGCTTTAGCTGTCGCATATATGCGGCTTAAGCTGTGAGGAGCTAATTAATTTGTCACATATGTGCGGCTCTCGGCCTTAATGAGTTAAGGTCACGATGATAAATGTGACTCGGGGGGATACATAAAACCAACTCCTACTTAAACTTGACATTCACATCATTTGGCATCTGATCTCGAATTCTTAGATTGCCAGAACAGCAGTTGTTTCAATACAACAAATGGTCAAAGATTACATGACGAAGCATTACTAATTTTTCTTTAATAAGTAATCATGAGTTTACATTAAAAAGTAACATTTTAAAAAATAAAGTTCTTTGAATAACTTACTAACGTTCAGAATACTTAATGTTCTAGTAGGAGACATGTGATCGTATATACCTGGCACTAATAACCTCTGCTATCATTTTACTTTTTAACAGAATTGATAAAGTATGTTAAAAAAAACATTATATTGAATCAAATAACAACTCGCACTTATAACATTGAAACTATACCTTTTCGTTTCAGGATTAATACTATAAAAATAAGTTTTCAATTAATTTTGGAATCACTAGATATTCTTAATAATACACAGACAAAAGACACATGAGAAATGTAAGCGCTCACATTCCCTGTTGGATATCATCCTTATATATCTGATATGAAAGTAAAGCACTTAATACATGTGTGTGATATTTAAGCAAACGGTGGCCGTGGATGTTAACCATAGAAGACCCTCCATTTGGTGTCATTCCAACTTCATTTTGTTGCATAATCTACAGGCAGGTTGAAAACATTTTGGACAAGTCAAGAACAGGGAAAGCATTGATAACTGTTTAAGTTACACTAATCCAAACACTATCTCAAAGGTAACACAAACCTCCACCTGACTCGTGGATATGGACACATACACCAGAGTACCAGTTTGTGAGAGATTTACATATTGAATACTAAACGATGTCCCCTTTGATAGCATGTTTATGGAATGAGTGAATGGTTTGATATTTTAACGAGCGAAAGCGAGTTAAATACCGATGCAATTCACGAGTTTCATAAACATGTTATCAAACGGGACCGAGTTTAGTATTTTATTTATTACTGTACTGATGTAAATAGCGCTGAATTGCAAGGAAGTCGTTTTTAGTGACGCTCACTCCCAAAAAGGTCACCCGCTATTGCAGTCGAGTGGCTAACATTGTGACGTCAAACAAAAACGACTATGACGTCACGGGTCGATTATGACGTTACGGCAGCAGGCGGTGGTATCACACATGTGTGTAACCAACTCATTGTTATCTTATTAGTGATCTCACCACGGTTGAGTAATAAATATAAATATCTTCTTACAATCAACTTCTTGAAGAAGTTAAACAGTTCTACGTCCAACATGTGTAACTAATACAATTCATATAAGAATATAACTCACCAGATGTGTATTTTTAATGATTCTATTATTTGTCAGTTAATTCATAGTTTTCATATTCAATTTCACTATTTATAACCTTAGAACCATTTAATTTTTACTTTTTAACTCGACATTGACATTCAACTCCTTTTTTCTTGGATAGATAATAATATGTTGGATAAAAACAAATGGCGCCATGTATCAATTACACAGGGCGGATTCAACAGATCAAGCTTCTGTTAGATAATTATCTGAATGTGCTCCGAAAATAGTTTAGCTGATGAAAAAGAACAAACAATCTTTTGACATTTAGACTAAAGATCCAAATTCTTGTTAGCGATTTAAAAAAAATAACCGACTGATTAATTAAGCCAGATGCAAATGAAGTGGATATCTTTCAGAAATCCTTATGCTAACAAGAGTACAAGTATATACTTCCAATACAAGTCAGCATATCATTTCAATACCTATGTCTGTATAACCAAGTTTCGGGCATATTCATACCATAATTTGTATTTAGACAGATATATGCATAACAAAGCTGATGTACATATACTCACAATTTTTATTAGAAATTTGCCAATCACAATGTACATTCTTTTATGCGTAACGTTCTGTGCCTTATACCTGGAATTGTATGACATAAACACATCAAAAAGTTTCTCATATTTTCAACATATATTTTCATAAATATTTACTAAGTCTATACTATATATATTAAATTTAAATAATGAATTGACATACATTTCGTAACTTATAATTAGGTTACCTTAACCAAGGATACATTATTTTTACAAAACAATGTGATCATGAATCACGTGCAAGGCTAAAGTAATAAATCATGGACAGTTTTCCTTTCCATTGCATAATGCTACGGTCACACTTTTGCTACGGTCACACTTACACGATGTCATCCGCGATGTATCACGTGCAACTTCATCTTGATATGCACACATATGTTCTGGATACACACGCCATTCACACTTACAACGAACTTAAAGTGCACGTGGCTTTTTGGCGAAGGTCGTATTGAGCGACGATTGGGTAAAATGTTTTGAACATGCTCAAAACTTTCGCGATCATCGGGAAACATCGTGAAATACACGCACTATGCACGTGGTGCATAAGTGTTACATCGTACTTTATTTTTGTTTATCGTAGCATTATCGTGAGTAAATTGGTATTACGATGCTCCCGTCAACTGTACGAATTGGAAGTGCTAATTACGAATGTGTTACGTTCACTAAATGAGTTGATTCCGACCATAAGGCGTATTTAACAAGACACCATTAAGTGTTTACCACGATATTCAAGTGCTCTTTACAAACAATGTCTGTTTGGCATGTTTGGTATGTAATCAATCTTTATTTCATACTGAAAAGGCTACAGGTCTATAGCACATAAATGATGGATAAATGCACACATAAATACGGGTTACATCGACAATACGTTGTTTCTATACAGCATTGTATAATGGATGAACATGGCAAGATTGTGTAATATAGTTTGACTTCTAATGCTGACAAGAGTTGATTATTTAATTGTGTTTGGAATGACATAGTAATATTTTAAAATATATTTACAACGTAATGAATAATACGACGGGCAAATGAGAAGGAAATGATAGGTCGTGAGACGAACATCCAATCGTGCTAATGAACGTCTAAATTTCTTTATGTTAACACAGTCATGTTAAATATAATTCATCGATTAGATCATTTTTGAACATTGAATAATACAAACATTTGCTTGATAACGAAATGTTTTCACTCTATGTTTGAAGATAGATTTTTTTAAGTCTTGTAGTTAATGACTTAATGAACGGTGTGTGAAATTCTTCATATTGTGCATTCGGTGTCGACCCGGGAAATATAAAATTTAAATTTCAGAAGTCCCGCCAAATATAATTTCAGTTTGGGGCAACGTGCCGTTTAGTATAATAATAGCTGGAAAAAGGGTATTTACTTGTCAAAACACAACCCGCGAAGGGGAGTTCTTATCAAAACAAACTTGTTTAATTGAGAAGTTGCAGTTAACAGAGTAAGCATGTGTTTTATTAAGAAAACAGTTTCTTCATAAACATCTCTTGTTGAAAAAAAGTATATGGTGCCTTTAAAGATTTGCAAAAAACCTTTGATAATATATGGCGGGTGGGACGTTTGTAAAATCTTATCAATGATGTGATTTCAGGGAAGATCTTAAAAGTTATTTGTAATATGTATGACGATATTAAGTCTTGTGTTTCATTAGTGGGAAATGATTCTGCTTATTTTAATTGTTGTAAAGGAGTACGCCGGATGATTTACAGCATAAGTGTATTAAGAAAATATTGTGTAATGTGGAGGTTGAACGAGAATATTGAAAATACTAAAGTAGCTGTGTTTATATCCGGAACAGCAAGGGTGAAATGTCGACAATATTTTGTTGTTGACGTTATTTAAAAAAAATTCCGATAGTTATACTTAACTAGGAATACAATTTAATATGAATAGGAAATTTAATACTGCCATGAAAGCCATAAGTGATCAAGGCCTGATAGCAATGTATTGGTTGTTATTAAAATCACGAAATCTACATTGACCACTTTGTAAATAATGTAAAATATTATTAACTCGTGGATTGATGGTTGAGACAAATGAGTACAATTGTGAATGCTAATACTATGGGGATCACTTTGGAACTTTGGAGAGCAAGAATCGGTCAGTTTACACCACCCAAGGGATGTAGACAGATTGATAAGATTCTACCCTATCGACCCGACACACGATGGACGACGGGCACGGAGCTGTGTTACCGACTGCTGTTGTGCTGTATAGTGTGGGAGTCTGTACTCGTCGCTGGACACGGACTAGCAATGAACAGCAACACTATTGTGGAGGTAGGATGGCAGTTTATTTGTCCAGATTTGCAAATACATATTGAAATACCTGCATCAATAACAATGTACAATGCATGCACGAGAGATGCATGTCAAACGGCCTTGACCCAGTGTTTTTTTACGAACTGTAACACACTGTTACTTCGATCAGGGGATATTGAAAGTAACCCAGGCCCTGTCGATCAAATAGATATGGAAAGAATGTTTGACAAAATGAAAGAATTTATGCGAAGCGAATCTTATGTTGGGGTAAAAATTTGACTCAATCGATTAGAATATGAAAACATTGAACAGTAAAAGAACTCTCAAGCACAGTAAACCAGCTAAAGAAGAAAACTGATATATTAGACTTGAAAACGGGTGGTTTGAAAGATGATATCAACAAACATGGTCATGATCTTTGTGCAACAAACAATAAGGTGAAAGAGAATGATTATAGAATTACTATTTTGGGGAGAACAGTAACTGTGTCAGAGATGACTACAGAGCTGGATATGCAACAGGCTTACAGCAGACGGGATAATATAATATTTTGTCGGCATTACTGAAGATGAGGGGGAGGATGCATCAGTGTGTAGGGGAAACATTCTCAATGACGCTATACCTTCTAAGACCTGGGATAAAAGGGACATCTTAAGAGCACATCGTGTAGGGAGGCATGCAGTAGACAATGTAAGGGCCGTTATGGTTAAATTTCTCTATCCTGACGATACAGATTTAGTCTTCAAACGTCGAGAGTGTTTAGCCCATCGTGATATCCGTATTGTTGTAGATCTCACTGCACGACAGCGTGATGCAGTTGGTGATGCTCGTCGACAGGGTAAGGTGGCCTTTTTCAGGAGAGGGAGACTGATCGTCAGAGACTCGAATGGGCCCCAACTCACGTCTACCAACGGAGCTACACATCATTCTCAGGAGCAACGCGTTTCGTTTGTGCCCCCAGCTTACACTAGTAGATCAGATAAATCTGCCCCTATGAATGTTGATCTGTCTTCTCACGACCCAGGTGTACTATTCCAATTCAATTCTGGACAGGGAGGGCAGGGCGCGAGACTCAAGGACTACGCTTCAGCTGTGAGTGATGGTGAGAGACGCTTCACAAGGGGCAGGTAACTCTAACCCAGTCACGACACCTAAGTCAAACACTACACGCGGACGACGGAAGGCTTTCCGATAAACGTCACTGACAGGGAAATAACGGGGTGGCCACGGCCAAATTTGTTTGAATGTGTGTTCTACTAATATGAACATAGGAACTTGGAATGTTTCTGGACTTTTGTCAAAATTGAAATTTGCCGACTTCAAATCCTATTTACGTACATTTGATGTTCTATTTTTGCTTGAAACATGGATTGGTAATGACGATTTTGATATTGATATTAGTGATTATACACAATTCTTAAATGTTGGTGTTTAAACTTCACATTTCGGAAGGTACATGGGTGGCATGTGCTTAATAATCAAAAACACTGTTAGTAAGTATGTAAAGCAGTTGAAATGCAAATATGATAACTTTATGTTTATTCAAATGGAAAAGCAGTTTGTGTCCATGAACTGTGATGTTATCATATGTGGTATCTACATACCGCACCAATCATCACCTGCATTTAGTATGCCGGGAAGTCGGTTTTGAGGGTTTGACGAATTAGATCAAGAAGTATTTGTACTCAGAAATCGATACCAGAGTTGCGAAATATTATTATGCGGAGATTTTAATGCCCGTCTAGGGAATGAAAAAGACTACATTGTTTTTGATGAGGCGGATGATGCCACGCATGTACCTAATTATTACGAAGATATGTTTGATGTACCACGGGTTTCGGTTGATGATACACTGAATAATTATGGGTGTAATCTTGCTAAGTTGTGTATAAGTAACATCATACATGTTGTAAACGACAGAGCAGGTGATAGGACAACTGGAGGGTATACCTTTATATCACATACTGGAAAAAAGTGTCATTGACTACTTTATTGTATCACCAAATATATTTAACAACATTGTAGATTCACAATTGAAGAACTATCAGAGTCAGACAACCTCCCACTTGCTCTAGTATTAAAAGCAGAAGAAAATATCGCTGATGTACACAGCCCTAATGTGACCCCAGAGTTGTATAGATATATATGGAGTATATCAGGTATGGATGTCTTCATAAAATCACTTGGAGATAATATCGAATTACATGGAAGAAATATTTTAAATGACATAAGAGATGATAATATCAAACAAGCTGTGACCGCACTAAACGAATTAATCCTTAACTCTGCTGAGATAATGAAAAGGCGAGTACAGTGTAAAGAGGTAAAACAACCGGTTTGGTTCGCCAGGGAATGCCAGAAGGCAAAGAGACAAAAGTATTCTTATCTTAGGAAGTTTAGAAGATCCCATAATGATAACGATTTACAGGTGTATTTAGACAGTAAAAGGAATTTTAGATCTATATGTCAAGTCAAACAGACAGAGACCGACGAAGCGTCAATGGATAACCTTATGGGAAACCTGAATGATCCAAATCTATTTTGGAAAACAGTAAATCGCATATTACATTCTCGCAAAACTTCAACCCATAACAATAATATATCAATCGATGCATGGAAGGAGCATTTTTGCAAGCAGTTTAATGAAGGAATCGATGATACTCCTTGTGTAGAGACGTATGCTGATGTAAAGGATAATGAGGTGGACGGCATTTCAAATATGATTTTAAACAATGAAATAACTGAAATGGAAATTCAAAACGCTATTAACCGGTTGAAAAGAAATAAGTCACCTGGTCTTGATAAATTAATTGCTGAAAGTTGTTTAATAAAATGTTCGACTCTGGGACTTTACCAGATGAATGGTCTAAATCTATTATCATCCCATTACATAAAGGTGGCCCATCGAATGCGCCAAATAAATATCGAGGGATATCTCTTTTAAGCATATTTAGCAAAATATTTACGTCAATCATTTGTAATAGATTGAGATTGTCGACAGAAATATTTGATAAGATTGTAGAATCGCAAGCTGGTTTTAGACATGAATATTCGACGATTGATAATGCATTTATGTTAAGTGCCTTGATAGAAAAACAAATAACCAAGAAAAGAGGTAAATTATATGCTGCGTTTATAGACTTCAAAAGGTTTTCGATACGGTTAAGCGCCCAAAGTTATGGAACCTATTTAACAGTATTGGAGTTAAAGGCAAGATATTCCAAATCATACATACTATCTATAGCGATGACACTGCCTGTTTAAGGAACAATAACAGATATTCTGAATTCTTCACATGCCCCATAGGACTGACACAAGGTTGCATCATGAGCCCACTGATATTTTCCATTTATATTAATGAATTATAAACCAATATTGAAAGTTCAGATTGTTATGGGTTACAACTCATGCCAGATCTTGTACATCTGCTTTTTTTTGCTGATGACATTGTGCTGTTTTCTAATGTGTGCAGGGATCTCCAAAACAGCTGAACATTCTGTCCTCATTTTCGATCGAATATGGTTTGAAGGTGAATATGGCAAAATCAAATATAATGGTATTCAGAAAGGGCGGTACGTTAAACGCAAATGAGAAATGGAATTTTGACGATGACAAATTTAAAATTGTTAACAGTAACAAATACATAGGCATATATTTTACTCCGCAGTTGTCGTGGAATCATGCTATAAGCATACAAGCTATGGAGGGTAAGCGAGCTTTGAATAGTATACTTAAGGCGTTGAATATGAACTGCTTCATAAATAGCCAGACATTCTTCAAAATTGTTGATAGCAACATACATAGGCATTATGAGAAATGGTTCTTCGAGGGTAAACAAATTGAGGTTGTTTCATTTTATAGATATCTTGGCATTGTTTTCACCCCTAGACTATCCTGGACTAAGGCTCGACATTGTCTACTCTCACAGGGTAATAAAGCACTCATGTCTGTTTATTCTTTTCAAAGAAATTTTGATACTTTGTCAGCGCAGGATCTTTTCAAATTATTTGATGCTATCATTTTACCTATTCTGTGTTATAGGTCAGAAGTTTGGGGATTATCATATTGTAAGATTATTGAAAGCCTCCAGATCAAAATTTGTAGGCGGTTTCTTAGGGTTGGCAGAAATGTAAGTAGTAGTATGGTTTTAGGTGAATGTGGTAGGCTTCCATTGCAGTTTAACTATATGTCTAAAGCTATCAAATATTGGTGTAGGTTAATCCAGTTAGGTTCACATAGATTACCCTTCCATAGTTATAGCATGATGAAATCACTTGATGATTCAGAGAGGATTACCTGGGCTACACATGTAAAAAAATATATTATTCGGTTATGGATTTGTATGGGTTTCACAGGATGTTGGAGATAGTAAGGTATTCATGGAGCATTTTAAACTAAGACTTTCTGATAATCTTAAACAATCATGGTCTACTTCTATACAAAACTTGTCAGATTCTTTTGCTTATAAGGGTTTTAAGTCACTGCTTAATGTTGAAGGCTATCTTTCTATGCCATTTTCTCCATTTTTGAAATCTCTATTAGCAAAGTTTAGGTGTAGCAATTTTGGTATAGAGGTAGGAAGGTACAATAATACACAAATGGCTGGTAGACTGTGTGAGTACTGTAAAGCAAATAACATTAATTGTATAGAGAATGAAATGCATATTCCTTTTTATTGTAAATTATATAAGGATGCCAGAACTAAGTTTATTACCCCATTATTGTCAATTATTATCAATTTACACACTTTTGTGAATATCATAAATAGCAATAACCATGAAACTATCAAACATGTCTGTAATTTCTTGCACCAAGTATATAAAATTAGAAAAAAAATGAAATCATAAATATGTAATATCAAATTGTAAAAACATACTGTATTATGGGCCGTTGGCCTTAAAATATTGAATAAATATGTCTGTCTATGTCTGTCTGTCTGATAGCAACATACTACCGATCCTAACATATGGCTGTGAAATTTGGGGAAATAATAATTACAATGCATTCGAAAGATTTCAGATAGCAGCGTGCAAGAGGTGTCTTCAAATAGCTATTAAAACACCTAATTATGCTGTCCTCGGAGAATGTGGCCACTTTCCACTATTTGTGAACACATCTTTTATGCCGGGTAATTTAGATCCAAAGGCATGAGCATAATATGGATTATGCAACAGATAAATGGTCCTTGTTATCTAAATGTACATTGATATTTGTTTCTGATAGAGAACAATCTGTTTTTGGATTGTTCATTTAATCTTATTTTTCCTAATTACCAACAACATTAATTCAATGGTTTGTCAATTAATTTAATTTGCTATCTGCAACTGCTTGAAGGTAAGTGTTCATATTGCGTCAATGCTTATTAGGCTTGTCATCGATTAGCCCTAAAAGAAATATTCCCATCTAAAATGCTCACAGAAACATGACGGCGTGCTTACCTTGGCACTACAATGTACGTCAACATGGAATTCTATCAAAATCTAACTGCATATGTAAATGATTGTTTCATTTTGTCACTCAAAAGTTTTTTTTATTTTTAAATGTTGCAAACATCAGCATATGCATAACTATAGTATAATAACATATTAGAAATATGTTTGTATAATTGCTTGAGGAATAAATCATCAAGTTTACAACAGTATCATATCAAGAGTTTCTCAATCGACCCTTACTAAACATAGAACAGGAAGATTATTTCAATTGTAATAATGAGAAACCTGCACCAGCTATAGTTATGAACATTGTGTCGGACAGTGCACTTCTTCATCCTTAAGTAAGGTATAAAAAGCAAATGAATAGAAGCTGGTCAGTGTCAAGGCGATATGATAATCATTTTAGAAAAATGTATTGTCCATAATATCTTTAAAACAAAATTGTAGCAATTGAGTGCATTTTTTCAAGAATTTTGAACAGTGCATCTTTGATCCAAAACTATCGTCTTTAAAGTGCAGTAAACTTTCAACCAATAAATTGAAACTAATCTGGTCAGTGAAAATGCGATATGAACATTATTTTAGAAAAATATATCTCCCAATTGAGTATAGTGTCTTTCGAATTTCATGTTTCCAAAAACTTTAATATTGAAAAAAATATGTTGTACATTGTAAGCTATAATTTTATTTACATCATGTTTTCTACAAACAGTTACAGAACTGTAAGTGTTTGTAGATTAATCTGAAACTTGTGATTGTTATTGTGTCAGCTACTCTACGAATACAACTAATGGTATATAAATATACCATAGCATAAACATCTACTGCACACAGTCCCCTAAAACCAATATCCACTGTTTTTTATTTGTAAACATGTAAATCATGTCTATGTTTCGAATATTATATTCTCATTGATTTTCATTCATTGCTTCACTTAATAAACACATATATGAAGTTTGTTACAAGTATATCATGTGAAAACTAAGGAAACTTATAAACATCAATCACATCTCTGTACTCAGCTGTGGAGGTCACAATCGTATAGCATCAGCATGTATCTTGGAGAGAATAATCCTTTTCTTGAGCTTCGTCTGGATTTAATGTTTTGAGAAGCTTTACAGTTCAAGGATACTTCTTCCAAAACATTCAAGTTTTTCAAAGCAAACAGCCAATCAATTTGTGCATAACTGTTGAGACCTAACCAGTCTACAAGGATATGTGTATAAGTAATATCTCCGTATGTCCAGAAGAGTGTGTTGTCATATGCCGTTTTGGACAACATAAATACGATCAACCTGTCAACACTGAACTAAAAAATCCTTATGTTCTTTATCTTCGACTTTTGAAGAAATATAATGACAGCATGATCTTCCATATAATGATAATTGCATCATATCATGAACAACTGCTATGAATAACCTTACCCGTATGATTATGTCAGAGACAATCTTAAACGATATGTCCTGATCATGTGAATGTCATAAAGAAATTAGCTGTTCACGCTTCCATTAAAATTTAAAAAATTAGCAATAAAAGCAAATGTGGTGAATGTAAGTGTTGAAGTGTTGTTACATTGTCAAGCACATACATATGCTCTGCCCTATAACTATGTCTGCCAGAACTCTGATGATGATGATATTAGTATTACGACATTTATGCCTGGAAGTGTACCCTCCGCTTCTGATATTCTATTTGAATTGGGATTGTATCTTTCTTAAAACACATTATTTAAAGAAATGGTATCATTTGTTATTGCCTCGTGATATTGTTACTTAACTACAAAGATATTATGGGTTCAAATCTTTATTTCGTATTCTCTGCTATTTATATATTGTTTATTCTTGCATTTCTTTATTACAATAAGAATAAACAAACAAATCTAGTATAAGTGTATGATATTATCCAAAATAAATGAAGAATAACTTAATCCAATTAAAATATGTTAAAGGTGAAAAACATAACAAAACTTTTTCTTTGAAATATAGGTCAAGCATCCTCTTCTACACAGAGTAGGTATGAGATGTTCGATTTCACTCTTCATTGACAAGGACGCAGTGTTGAAGGTCTTGCAGTTAAAGTCTCTGTACAAGACTCCCCGTGATTGTATGGTCACGTTTCAGAAATATGTACAGCAGTACATTATTTGTGTTCTGCATGTGAGTTGCGAGCTATCTATTACATAACTATCAATGGAAATGAATGGCGCGGAGAATAGTACATTTTAGAACTTAAAAGTTCTTAACAGTTAAGGCTAAAACTTAAATATTGTTTTCAAAGTTATGTTTCTGGAAATGAAATGACACTTCACGAACATCGATACCCCCTTACAAAATTTCTGAAATTAATTATTACACTTACACTTACAGTGTATGTTATATGTACACTGATTTCGCGTAATTGTGTTGGATATGCATATTTTAGATAATATCATAAACATGATAATAATTTTTTTTTAAATATTGCACACCACCCCTTTTACTCTACCTGTATGTAATACCATTGGATATAGTCATTGTCCTGTCAGTCTGTCTGACAGTCCATAACAAGTTTGTTTCCGAGCAGAACTCAAATATCGTTCATAAAATCTTTCTGAAACTTGCTTTGTGTTTTACCTACTTACCGAAATGGTTCCTTATCATATATCAAGATTCCTGATTTCATTTTTCGTTTCCAAAGAAGTTTAAAGGCTATGGACTCTTTATACGGGATAGATGTGTTCCTGGAGCATAACTCAACAATTTTTTTCAGAATTTCTGTCTGAAACTTTGCAGTGTAATAACCAGCTACGGATGTGTTTTTGATATTTTCACACATATCTGTAACACAACTTATTTGATTTTTAAAGATGATATGTTGTAAATGCTGTAAACTTTGTTCTTAAAAAATAAAAGTTATTAAAAAATGATGACAAAGATATATATTATCATTTATTGAGGATCCTTGAGATACGTCATCTCAATCATTCTGCATGTGTGTGTCTGATTTATTCCAAGTTCCTGGCTTGTATTGTACATTTTGCTGTTTTTCGGAATTATTGTAAAATTCTATACAGTCTGCTTTCGAGGAGATGTATGAAATACTGTGACAGCAACACAATTCCTGACACATAAGTGGGTTCCTTCAATATCAAAATAATTAAAAAGCAACCAAACTCATGCTATCATTCAACTTATTTTAACTATATACAATTATCTTTCAACGATGTGTTACACAAATTATATGGGACTGGTAGGATGTGTCATCTTGTGATGACTCTTGTCTAAAATTGAATTTCTGAATTTCTGTCAATAACTCTAACAATCAATGATCACGGAAGTGGCCGTAAGAGGATTTCTCAGAATCATCAACGCAAAAGAAACATCAACACATTTTCAACAGTGTATAAAACGAAAGATTCCTGCTGAAGAAAATCGATTTGGAATGATTTTTATAAGGACATGATTGGTAAAGAGCTCGAGGTACCCCCAATTTCATACATCAGAGTTCAAGACTTTTATTTTTATGATTGTTCAAGTACACTTGGGGTGTTGAAATCGCTTTTACAAAATGGTTTTTGGCCAGAATGTTTGGTGTTTAACTTAAACATTTAAAAGAATGTACACAACTTTTTAATAAAAGATGTTGTTGACATAAAAAACATTCTTAGACCTAATTTTTTGATGCGTCACATAACATGCCAAAAAAACATTGTTGAATCTCCTATCTCGTCTAGTTAAAGATATTTGAAAACGACGATTTTTAAAAAAGGTGTGTATTTCACACATATGAACAGATATTGTTTTGAAAATTCCAAAATTAGTTTGTTGGCTTCTTGAGACATAATGTATCTCTGTTTCACTCGTGTTTATCACTCATTGGTTGGAATTATCATACATTTTGTATGATGACGTTTCTTTTGCGGTTGAGTGTTAGCACGTAGTAAGACCACATACTCGATTTTAAATGTTGAGATATATTAGTAAAACGTTGCATTGAAATAACACTTGCTTCTTCTGTTGGGATGGGATCAGGCGAAACCTATAGAGTTATTTTCATAAAGAACTCTCCTTTTCAGCAAACGAATATTCTTCTTGTGTAGATTCGACTCAATACTCATGATAATACACACTAATTGCTCGTTTTAGAAACACATTTGTTTGTGAAATAAAAACAACTTTACAATACTCATGGTATGTGAAGATGTGAATAAAAGTTGAGATAATTTAAATATTTTAGATGAAAAGACAATTTTCAAACTCCAGTTCAATTTGACATAAAATCAAATGGTAATCGATAAAGGGAACAGTACTGAGATAATAAAAAAAAACCCTTCATTTCAAGTAAAAGTAATTATTTTAACCTATTTGTTTTATTTTAGAAGCATAATGTGTCATTTCTGTGTAGAAAAACGTTTGTTCTTGGTATCCGACCCTTATTTTTACCCAAAAGGAAATTTAAAACAATTAACCTGATTAGGTTTATTTTTCTATTTGTACTTGTTTTGATCCTATACAACTTAATTGAGCCTTGAGGATTGCTTGCAAAACATCAGAAATATAAATCATGACAGGACAACGTGTCATTTATGAGACAAAACAAGTTGTTTTCAAAAGTATGTGTTGCAAACTATTTAAGATGCCTGTTCTTCTCTTTCCTTTAACGTTCAGAGATTGATAGAGGCAGATATCCTTTAGACAAATATAACTGCAATATCAAATTGCTACAAATGACAATGAAATGAATTCAATAAAAATCCCTCTAATAACCTTCCTTCCATAAATTTAATTTCAGGACTCTGTATATGTTATTGTAACATGATATCCTATAAGAACGGACACTCAGTTCATTGTTTCTTTTGACTTGTTTACCTTATTTATATTTCTTCACTTTGTTGAGAAAGTTTGACAATTTATCAGTGAGAAACCTTGTTGACATGTCTGACACGGGGTCCATCGAATGTACATGCACAATTATTGAGAAGTGTGAACCATCGCCAGTTAAAGCTATTGAACGTACTGGACAAACTAGTTGTACTGTGCATGCTTAGACACATGTGTCTCGTATTGCCTTTAGTTTTCCCATTTACAGACAGTTATATTGATCATTCGAAGCCCAATTACATACGAAACATCGCTTGTGTGTGATCCATGTTTCGTTTTGACGCTTGATTTACAATGGCCTGCCAAGTCACAACACTATTATAACAAGTAGTTGTCACTAAGGTGACATGATCCCCCGCCGCAAATTGATACTTCAAAATTGAAAAATAATGTCAAGATCAGCAAAATTGACTAGGCCCTGAATTTTCTCCAAAAGAACGACTGATAAGATAAGATAATGATGAGAATCCAATGAACATTTCTTATGATATCGATGCCCCTGACAAGCTTAACATGTTGACAAACTCAAAGTTCTGCTGTGACCTTGAGAATAATGTCATCAGCCCTTTGTCTAATCAGCCCTTTGTCTTCCCTAGGAGGTGCTTGATATAAGATATGATGAAATTCCAGTGAATGGTTCTTGAGATATCCTGCTGACAAGCTTTATATGTACATTAACATGTCGATAAATTCAAAGTTCCGCTGTGACCTTGAGAATAATGTCAAGGTCACAAATATCTAATCAGCCCTTTGTCTTCCCTAGGAGGTGCTTTGTGTAAGATATGATGACATTCCAGTGAATGGTTCTTGAGATATCCCGTTGACAAGCTTTACATGTACATTAACATGTCGAAAAATTCAAAGTTCCGCTGTGACCTTGAGAATAATGTCAAGGTCACCAAAATCTCATCAGCCCTTTTCCTTGGAGAAGCTATATATAAGATATGAAGAGAATCCAGTGAATGGTTCTTGAGATATCCCGCTGACAAGGATACAAAGTCTCGTTGTGACCTTGAAATGAAGGTCAAAGTAAAAAAAACCTCTGTAGGAACATTACTCTCCCCATGATGAACCCATATGCAAAATGTGAAAATAATCCAGTGAATATATTTAAGTTATTCCATTTCGTACGGACGTACGGACGTACGTACGGACGCAGCCGAATACTATATTCGGCTAAACGCGGGTCGGGGGATAATAATGTTAGTGGAAATATTTTATATATACAGATCATTATCAGATCAAGTTTGACGCGTTCGGCTCCAATTGATAAACGTTGGTATCAAATCTACGTGAGACTCAAACATTATTTTATACACAGTAGGTATAGCTCCTAATTCACGAAATTGAACTTTACAAACAACAACTTCAACAATTCTATTGTCTTCTGTCTCTTCTTGTGCAAATTGCAGATGATACTGCACTTTCCCTAGATGGATCAGAAAAAAGCCTCTATGCAACCATTATCACCTTAAGTTTTGATACAAGATTGTCTGGAATTAAAATCAAATTTGAAACATTCCTTTCATAAATGATATTTTGTTTGTATTTCTGTGAATGATAAAAAACTTACTTGACATTTTTTGGTTGAGACAATATGCCGTGACCATGTTTCCAACATAACATTCTTGACCGCTATGCAAGCCGTAAGTTATGCGAAGTGTGCCTTCACATGATTCAAAATCACTTGTTGTAGTTACTTACATTGACTATGTAAAGGTCAACAGTTACGAAACAATTTTCTTGTAATGGGTAACCTTGGCCTTATCCTTTTCACAAAAATAAAATAACACTCCTCAATTCAGACTTAAACCATCAATAAAATGATTCAAAACAGGAGAACTATCTGTGTTAGTTAAAATATATTACCTTAAACATATACTAATTTTAGTTTGAATTTAAAGCTAAGCATGACATCAAATATTGGCTAAAAGAAGAGTTTACATAAATCATGTTTCTGTAATTGTAACTAGATACATAATCATGCCTTAAAACGTTGTGTTGCCATATATGTTATAGTTTCATAATGATTTATGACCTTTTATTATGAGTTAAACAGTCAGTTTTACATTCAAAATGTCATTATCCTCAACAGTGCGTTGAAGCTTAGGTAGTGGATAACGAATGAGGCTAATGTATATTACCCACCATAAGTTTAGACTCACTGGTGGTAATGTGGGCACTAACTTTACTCAACTGTTCACAATTGCACCTTAGATATCAATCATCATTTCTAAAATCCTTTGACATGGTAATGTCATCACCACTTCTGCATTAAACACAATTCTGGTTGTTTTGAGCAGCAAGCAGTTGTTTATAGTTATATAGTAAAAATGGCCTAGTTAAGAAGCATATCATTTTGCATAATGCATAATGGATAATTGCATCTGGACACATTTTATACGAAACCCTATCGATAGCCTATGAAAATTGTATGTATATATAGTTTCATTTGCACACAGCACATGCATTGTGTTTATCCTATGATGTACATGTTATGCATGAGTGATCAGTTTTCGTTCCTGAAATAAGTTTGATCAACTCTATGGATACTTATTTTTCCTGCGCTAAAATCCAATTTTTACTTCGAGTTTAGCATTGTACATAATCAGTGAATGCATATAATTAATTCATATATCCATGTATGTGGTCATTGAATAACACGTGATATAGTTCTGTAGCATAATTTGACGTCACAATTGATATGACTCCTCTTAAAATAGGAGATACTTACATGAACAGTAACTGCAATGCCAATATATGAAGATAATTGTATCAGTAAATATTGTATAAGCCCACATAAAACATCACATTAAACATAGCGTTGTTATATCTGGGATAACACTACCTTCAATAGTACACATTCTTATATTTTAAGTCTGCAGGTACTCACATCCTCAGAGTAAGGCAACTATTGCCAGCACTGACCGTACCAACAGCTTACCACACAACCATTTCACCTATTTCTAATAACATTAACCATTGAAATATCCGAAAATCCGTTACCATCTTCTGCAAATGTTAATTTTTTTGACAAACAGGTGGTACCAATACATCATGACATTCGAAGAAAAAAATCACATTATTTATGCAATATGAAATACAATTATGGACAACACAGTATAATTAATGCATTTCAAATTGTAGGTTTTCTGATCTCTATAATTTGAATCTCCTGTTGAGCAGAGAGGACGGGAACCTTCTCCGGCCTGTCCTGTTTGGTTTATTAAAAACACAAGTGAATTGAGATTCTAAATTTTATAAATTTCTATAAAGCTCTCCCAATCACAACGACGCTTTTACAGAGGGTACTTATATTGGGTCATTGATAGTATGTTCTAGTCTAGTCAGAAAATGGATAGCAAATGCTGTGGATTGTTTTATTGATTTGTTTATCTACGCCAACGAGTTGTTACAAAGGTTAACAGAGCATTCAAATAGAAAACTAGACACACAAACATAAGAAGCAAAGATTAAAACCAAGACAGACAGGAACATTTAACATATCTTGCTTGTCACTGTTCAAAAGGTGAGCAATTTCATTATTATTGTTCATAATAAATACACATGCATTTTACTTTCTTCCAAGTCTGTTGTTATCTCGGATTGATAAGATATCTATTTCACATTTCCTTCAATGAATATTATTTGATGGGAAAATGACAATAAAAAGAAAGGTACAGTATCTCCAAAGAATAAAATTGATTCTCTATAACAAAGAAAAATAAATATCCATGCCAATTTTAAATAAAATTGAAGAATAAAATTAATTATGTAAGCTCTCCATCACCAAAACTCAAAATATATGTAAACTGTCAGATGCCTTCATAAGAGTTAATTGATGGATGAACTTGAAATTGTTTATCTAATCTATTCAGTGTAATTTTATGCCTGTGACATGTGTCACTTTTATGTCACCACTCGACTATGTCGGACGAGTTCAAAATTTACTTATGCTTTTATTCTTCGTTTCACAGGTAAGCACCCATTCTACATATGTTTCCTTGTCTTTACTACTTTATATATTATTATTACCATAAACATGGTAATAGCATTAAATTAGTAATTAATCTCTCTCGCGTATTTTAAACACATTCTCGCGCGTTTAGCACATTCTAACTGAAGCACTAGCACAGCATTATGGCAGTGTGTGAATGTTTGATCATCATGATTTTATGATATAAGGTGTACCAAATCATTTATTTTATATATTTTCTGACTAATAGCTAATGCGTGACGTCACATAAGTGAAGCCATTCCGTGACGTCCCATATATTTTATCTATTCAACAATTATAGTATTACAATCATATACAATGCTTTCATAACTATAATTGTATTGTTTATTGCCGATATATGAATTTATAATAACACATTTATGTTGACTTTCATGTCATAAGTCGACTATGTCGCACGTCTTCAACATCTTACTACGTTTCTTATTCCATGTTTTACAGGCAATAAACCGGTTTTTGACTCTTGGCAATGTTCCCCGTCATCATTTTATTGTCTATCGAAAAGCCCTGAACCCGTGACGTTTAGTTAGTGGAAACATCAGCCATTGAAAAATCACACGGTTTTTCTAAGAGAATGAGATATGAATCGATTTAACTATGTAATTGTTTATGTAAGTGCAACTCATCACTTGGAAAAAACGTGAAGTATATCCTTTCTGTGTATATTCCAATGTCAATTAAATTGTTCTATCAATATTCACATAGACTCCTGCATCTTCTGACATGGGCATAGAACAATATCTCAGAAATATCTCTGAAAAAATGTGTTCTTTGAACGTACCACAATTCCTGTTCCTTATTCTCATTAATTTGAGAAACATTAAAAACATTACTAAATTATATTCCGCATATTTTCACGTTATTTCGAACAGGGTTGTATTTTCAATTCAACAATTCATATATCTCCTTTCTGTTAAGAGAATACTATGATGTTGGAGAGGTTATATTAATGTAGCAACAAACCGAATTCATGATAACCATGGATTTAATTTATAAAGCATCTGTCATCACTGAAAAAGCAATAAACAGTAAACAGTTTACGTTTCTTGTATTGATTCATTCAAAGCTAATCGGAACCGTTGGAATGTTGGTATCATTTGCGAAGTGTAAAGTTCATTAATACACATTGCATTACACACTGTTGTTATGTACACTGTAATTACTTGCCACAATTTACTAAGAGGGAAAAGATGTGGCAGTGAACACATATCCTCGGGATTGGATGCACAATGCAATTCAGAAAATATTGAGAGAAAAAATCATTTGATCCACAAAACGTTTGATATTATTCATAAAGCTTCTTAATTCAATCACGCTTCAGCAAAGACAATGATCAAACTCGTTCTGAATCATATCCTTGAAGATCACTGACCTTGGTTACGAAACAAACCATTTCCACTGGTTTCTCGTCTGGCACTTCACTTCAACCGTACTCACTTATATAACCAGATTTATTGATGTATAATGTTTCTGTTTAGTTGTATATATTTACGACATTGCAGATTGCAAAAAGGGTATGTAATTTTTTTAAAATTCATATGAAATTCTGTTCACTTGACTTTTCTGTTATGTTTAGGCTATGTTAAATATGAGTTCATTAACCCTTCAATGTTAACAGCATTTTATTATACGGCCTTGATAAGACCTTAGATAAGCATAATATTATGTTGTTTGTTAACGTGTTTAGTGGTCTATAATTGAATATAATAACATGTCAACTATTATTCAATAAGAAGGTATTAAATCATGAGGTTTGATCACGTTTACATGTAAAAAAATCATTAATTTTTATTGAAGCTGATATGCACGAAAACTTCTCGAAGATGATTTTAATGGATTCAGAGGTATTCTCATTTAACAAAAGTTTTCAGAGTTCTATAAAGACTATATAGTTTTAATCTCAGTTGACATTCACCTGTTGTTATTGTTGATCTGATTAACACCATCGGTCTTCCTGTGGATCAATACGAAAACATGCCAATTTTGTATCAACTAGAATCGTTTTCAAACCTTAGCGAGAACGTGAAAATTGTTGTTCACAAAAGGGTTTGGAGTTCTATAAAGACTGTATAGTTTAATCTCAGTTGACATTCACCTTTTATTATGTTGGATCTGATTAACACAATCGTTCTCCCTGTGGATCATTATAAAAACATGCCAAATTTCTAGAAAAATAGAATCGTTTTCAAACCTTAGCGAGAATGTGAAAATTTCCAATTTGTAATGAACCTAGGCATGTTCAGCAAAACATTGACCACGGTAAGGTGTCAGTCGTTTTCGATAATTTGACCGAATGCTTATTTATTTAAAAGCCACTTTAGAACTGACCCTACATGCAGCTCCATAATTCAACACCACGGAGGGAAAGTGATAAACTAAAATCATCGTATACCATAAGAAAAAAATTATTGATGCAATATGTTATGAAGTTTTATATTAATGCATATCAGGCTGAACGTTGAACAATGTAACAAATACATTTGGATATATGAATATTAATTACAACATGTCATGATGTGAATGCTATATTCGTTATGTATCTTGTTGATCTCTCTTACATCATCGTTGTATAAACCTTGTTACAAGATGCAATGAGGTCGTTTTGAGCAACACGTTGCCTCAAGTCTTGTCAAGTTTGCTTTAGCTTAGCGAATATGTCAGGTGGAGACGAAAACATAATGGAATTGTGTAACATTCCTTTCTCTTCAGCAATTGTGATGGGTTTTTAAAAAAAATCATTTATAATAATTATTAGGTGAGCACGACTAAGATCTGTTAAGTTTGATTTCACATTTTCACACTTTCACAAGTGGGTGACCAAATAATTCAGTTACTTCAAACGCAAAGAGTGTTGAAAGATCATTTAAGTTATCTATATGATAACAGCTGCTGTTGTTTAATTCACCATTCATTAATTCAAAAACATTAGATATAAAAAAAAACGTTCATTAAATAAACATATATTACTATTTTTATACTTTTGTCTCATGATAACTGTTGATGATGTAATTTTTGTAATATATAGAAAAAGAGTATCAAGTTTGTAGCCATTATGAATATGTTACATTGATTTCTCGTAGGATTGACTTTTACGTAGGAGTTGATATTGCTTTAACTCTTGCCCCAGGGTATCCAAAATTCGACTTTTTACATTTCTTAAAACGAACAAATGACTCAAAAACACTACCATTGGAATTAGATGAGTAGATGAGTCACTGAAATCCTATTCGCTAGCTTAAGTTGCCTATTCCAATATGCAATGTAATTGCAAAGCTTTATTTCGAACTTTCATTATTCTGTAAACATGCATATATGCACATATAAATACTTTTACACTCAATTCGACCCTACCACGGTATTTTGGGGACAAATCTTATCACGTTGTATCTAACTAAGTCTCTAAATATAACTCTCATTCAAATTTAAAATGTAACAAAACAACAATACCGTTAGTAATAATTAATAAGGCACCAGGGTAATATCAGCATGGGGGCAACTAGAAAAGTTCAGTTCTTCTTTGAATAGTATTTATATTTGAACAACGTCCATGCCAATTAATCTGTAACTTTTTGCATTCGTGTTTGATCCCTTTTAATTAAAATATACGACAAATGTATGTAGAGTTACATTAACGGATACAATTCCTTTTTATAATCTATTCAGTCTAATTGAAGCATGAACCTTCTGTTCTAATCCAACACATCAATTTAGGGATTGAAAATAACGAGACCTGCAGTCAATGTCACATTTAAATTGGAATATCTATTCTTTATAGTTTTTAAATATGCCAACCTGTAACTTTTTATGGTAGTGTCAATCTGCAAATTAAAGGGAGTAGTATTTATACATTTCCAGTAAACATGGTTCATGTTTTCGCGATTATTTTGCGGATTCATCTTTCACAAGTTTGACAAAAGATCTGTCTCATTCTTCAATACAGTTTCTCATAGAAATGAGACAAGAAACTGATAAATTATTGTTTTTGTTACACTATCGTTAAGCTATTTAAAGAAATCAAATGCAAAATGTTACTTGTTTCACACGCATTGCAACATTCCAGTTATTGTATTTCATTAGGAGTTCAGATGATAGATATATCTTGAGAAAAAGAATCATTATTGACAAAAACAATTGTTCTGAATAAGATTTGCTAATACGAATATGATATGTGTCTAGAAATGCTTAAAAGTCATGATGATAAATCTGACTTTGGGATTACATAAAATCAACTTCTACGTAAATTTGACATTCACGACGTTTGAAATCTGATCTCGAATTCTTAGATTGCTTAACATTGTTTGTAGCTCCAAGGGAAATAAAACTCTTGATATCCAGAAAAAACATGAGAAGCAGTTTTTTTGATGCAACAGATGGTCAAAGTTACCTAATGCAAACAAATTACAATTACATAATGAAGCATTAAGGTTGTCTCGTAAACAGCTGCAGAGTAATCAGGAGTTTAAACTAAAAACTACAAGTTTAAGAAAATGAAGTTCCTTATTTAAGCGACCAACTATCATTAATGACCATCCTCATAGTGACATTAGAGAGTAACATCGATTTTGCAGAATACTTGATGTTTAAGTAGGAGACAAGTGACCGTAAATGGTTGACATTAATAACCTCAATTGCAAGAGAAAGTATGTCATCATTTTACTATCAAAGTGAAATAATAAAGAAATTCTTTAAGAATGTAAATATTTCCATGTGTGATATGTGTAACTGATTTTATTCATTATTACGAGAATAGATGTCACATGATTTTCATGTTTTCTGATTCTATAATATGTCAGTTCGTAGTTATCATATTTAACGTCACTATGTATAATATAAGGACAATTAAACTACTATTGCTAATAGCACATGTCCACATGAGAGCTTGAACTTTAAATTGACATTGACATTCAACTCCTGATATTTTGGACAGATTAGTAATACGTTGGTTAAAGACAAAAGGCGATATGTATCAATTACACAGGGCGGATTCAACAGATCAGGCTTCTGTTAGATAATTATCAGAATGTGCTCCGAAAATAGTGTAACTGATAAAAAAGGATTAACAATCTATTGACATTCAGACTAAAAGATCACATGTCTTGTTTGTGTTTTTACAAATTGACAGATTGAATAATTAAGTTTCTAATCATCTAGACTAACATGTTATTCAAGCAGTTTTACTGAGCCCAATGAAATTAAGTTGATATCTCTCTAGAACCAATATGCTAACATGAGTCCACAATCAGCTTATCCTTTTATTAGCTAAACATGACGGCGGTATAATCATATTTTGAGTTTATTTATAGGTTCAGGAAATATTTTCGCTGTTAACTCATAAAAGCTGAGAGCAGCACATATGCGACAAAATAATTAGCACCTAACAGTGACAGCTGCGTATATGCGACAGCTAAAAGTAGCTTTAATTTAGCGAGTGACGCAAATATGTGTAAGCTGAAAGCATCCCTTATTCAGCGAAAGACGCATATATGCGTTCTCACTGTTTTATTGCAGAAAACCCGTTTCACCTTATTAGCGATGTCAATGAACACTTATTGCAGTCATAGATGCAGTGAACATCTTTGGATATATATTGATATGATTTGTAAGAATAACTTATCATAAGGAACGGTTTACTCAACGTGTGATAAGGAGCATATGCATGTCGACGGGGAAGGCAAGAATGCTGTTGAGTTATGTTATGTATTGTGCATGTTTGACTTCAAGTTTGAAATCGTTTACTGCACGTATTACATAGACAACCAAGCATTGAGTGAATAAAAGTGAGCATAATGTAATAACTTACCTGTAAACCATATAACATAATTCAATTGTATTATGAGTTCAGTTGATGAAAGTGTCCTCTGGGGTATCTCATATAACAAAATATCAAGTGTAATTTGGAATTTCCGTTGATTCATTGGAAATTAATGCATGATGCTGTCTCAGTTAAGGGATAAATACTTATGCGAATAAACATTTAATTAGGGCATATATATAACATATTTGACCTTGAAATAATCGTCTGGGGATCAAATCAGAGGTGGACCAACCCTAATTGAAAGAACGGTGACATGTATATGTTTACCTGTATAAAGTCTCTCATAACCGATATTGGGTGGCTCTGTAGTTTTATGTAAATATTATATCTGTATTTTATGTACAATTTAAATCAAGCATATTATTGGACAACCTTCTTTGTGAAGTCACGCCTCTGTCTAAAGTGATTAATTCAATCATGTTTGGGCGTCAAATGTCAATAATATATTGCACATTAACTTCAATTACGATATATATTGAGCGATGACAAAGAGTTTTATATATTTTAAATATATTCAAGTATATAAACATAATTGATCTGGCCTGTCTTCCCTTTCATTTTTTCCCTTTCACGTTGGCGACCATGACGAATCACGTTTCTCTGTGATTGGCATCTCAATAATCGAAGGTTTATATAAAAGTGTGTAAATGAACAAATGTCAGCGAGAAAGAGGATTATTGGAGATATTTATATAACGCGTTCTTTTGTGTTCTCGGTCGGCTGTAGAGATAAATAAGCAAGCCCTCTATGATCACATTCATAAAATTGCATTTGTTATGACATGTCATTCTTTGATTGCGGGTGTGTCTAATTGACTTACTACATTCCAGCTTCCGATGAACATGAACGGTGACTTAGCTATCAGTTTCATTTTCATTTTAATTTTAATTTATTCATATATCATGTCATAGCAATAAGCCCTTACTGCACTTTGTCGCATTATTCAACGAATGTTTATCTGATACCATTGTTGTACTTATTGAAAAAATATCAAACGTTTCTTAGATACCCGAGAACAAATCAACTATGCATGCCAAATTGTGTGTTTTTATGATTAGTTTATGTAACACACTTTGCATCAAAAATAAACAAATGTATCTATGTTCAAGCTTGTGTGTTACCATATATGCTAGTGAATTTTATGTGATATATCAGTCATTATATGATTGGTCATCATGCATATAAGCCTGACACTATTGGACAGTCAAATCATGAAATATTCTTTCTTTTCACGATTCAAGTTATGTCAATAACACTTTCACAATGTTATAATAGCAGGGAGGTTTTTGTCGCATCTAGTACATACAAATTATCCAAAATACAATAACATGTAACTATACTAAGAACCAAACACTTACAAGCGATACGGACCATGCATAAATATAATTTAGGTAAATAAAACGACAATCAAGACGTTCACCTTTTCACTCTAATTCAATAATTTCTCACAGGATTTTAAATTTGACAAACCTATGTTATCAAAGCACTGTATTTATTATAACTGTCATAAGATCTGACAATATACATTGTACCACTAACAAGCAGCAAAGACATCCAATATCTGATGTCTTAATGTCACATAATTTACAATAGTTCCGTCCACCCATTTCCTGTCTACTTTTGATCATTATGCAAGACACAACAAACAATCAGTCCCGTGTATGACATGCCGCTTTCTCTCTCTAGCTAAATCAGAGGTGGCGAAGCGTAATTGGTCTCGCTGCAGCCATGTGCCAGTGTAGATTGCGGCCTAGGCGTTGAGCTGGCAATTACCTGTCGGCTTTAACGAGTTAACCAATTGTAAATTGGGAATGGCAGTTTATCGTTTTCTCTTCTTCAGCAAAATAACAAAAGTTATATAAATAGAGAAAGATGAATTTCGATACTTTCATTCCTAATTATCATCTACATGCCCTGTTAGATATTCCCGCTTGCAAAGACATCAGAACAATTAATTCTCAATCTGTAGTCTCCTTATGACTGTGTACATTAATAATTCGTCAGACACTCAAATCAGTATCAGCATTAACGTCTGTAAACAAAATGAAAACCAATACAGCACTACTTATAAACGGCTACATTTAATTTAGAGAACATATCTGACTTAAGATAACTAAATGTCAAAGTCTCGAGGAATTAGCAACATATGATGTCGTAAACATACCTTAGTATTTTCAGTCCATAAAATCATAACTTAGACCCCTGATACATTTATAAATTAAACCAAAACATTTACTCTTCCCTTGATACTGCACTTTAAACCTAAACCCTGATGATTTACACCTAACATTGATTTTAGCTTTCCAAATGGTATGTGTATGCATATATGTAGATACAATGCGTTTAAATACAACAAATGTATACATATTTTACATACGAGAACATCAAATGAATGTTGACCATTCTAGAAAGACAATAGTGTAGCAGTATCAATGCGCAACTTATCGTTCTTTTTATTGGTGACCATATCAAAATGTCTGCGAAACATAATGAATACTAGCAATACTTGAGTACCCGATTTCTAGTCAATCAAAATAGAATACTTATTTACGAAATAAAAAAGTTACGTTATTTAAAGCATGAGACAACTAGACAACAGTGTCATCTATATTTCCTGGCATTTGAAATGTTCTGCTGTTGTCTCGTTATGAGTTTCTGCCCAAATAGGCTTCTGTAGTTGCCACTGTTTTTATTCAGTGATATCACTTGCTTCATTTGTAAGATAATTACTTTCTTTATTTCGTTTCTGTTGAATTATATTTCTAGTATACAGCAAACGCACATCAACATGGAGCACCGTGGTGTAGTGGTTAGCGTGCTGGCCTCTCACGCCAGAGACCCGGGTTCGAATCCCGGTGGAGACACAAAACATTTGTGACCTGGGTCTCACACTGTGTCGTGCCCTATGGCAAGACACTTCATCCACATTGCACTCAGTCTACCCAGCTGTTTAAATGGGTACCTGAACACGGGAAAGTACGGACCTATCAGGTCGCGCGGAGCGCTTAGTAGCAGCCTGAAAGTACAATTCCTTCAGGGTAATAATATGTGTAGTGCTTAGAGCATGCTAAGCATGGATTTAGCGCAACATAAATATGCATTTATTATTATTAACATTGGTTGTTTCAGAAACAGTAGAGAACCTGGGAGAGCTCTGGGTGTGTGGTGAGGGAGGTTTGTGTTGACAAGATAGAGGTAGACGATGCAAAATATCCCCATGTTGGTGAAGAGAAGTTCAACATGCTGATTAGAAGGAAGAGGTTAGCCATTTCGTAATGAAATGGAGCCAAGCGGAGTAATACCAGGAGTGACATCATCTACATAATCCTGTCCCTGGGTAAAACATATACGCCCGTTCCACTTTCATACCATGGGTCACAACCCCTATCAAATCTACATGATAATCCAGCCAATCAAAACGTTTTATCCTGATGGTTATCGATAAAATTGCAGCCAGCCACAATTGGTCTTTCAAACTGCGGTTTGTTTTCGTTCTTCCAGTGTTTCGAAAAATGCTGACGTTCTTAGATTAGCATGCTGAAATGCAATGTTTGTTTTCTTGTCAAATTATCTTATTTTATGCAGAGTGAGGTATTTGACCATTTGTTTACTGGCGAAGATGTTTTCTTATCTTTGAACAACGATTATGACAAGTCTACAAATCTTAATATTGTCGACTGGCATTTCAAGCGCTGTCATTGGTTGTTCATTTAAACACAGGTCCAAACCAGGGTATGGAACGGAGCGAACTATTAACCCATTGTACAAGAAGGGCACTGCGAATGATATCAATGATTATTGTGAATTATATATCATTGCTATAACATAAATCTGCTCATCAAATACTCATTAACAGTTTCCTATCAAAGTCAAGGATGCAATCGCAGTGAGTTGTGCAATCATCGAACAATAGAATCCATGCATTTATGCCGTATGCTTAATAAAACTGATGTAAGAATATTTTTCAATCATTATACACATGTTGAATACCATATGTTTATATAAGAGCCTCAGACCTGACAGTTTATGAATTCAACACATTGAACTTAACTATTAACAGCAGTTTCCCATACTTCCAGCATGTATTGTCTTTACGATATGCTTTTTATATTATATTTTTTAAATTTAATGTTTATATCTTTAGTTTAAATCATAAACGTTCATGCTCACACATATTTCATAACTTAGGTCACCTTAGCCAAGGATACATTGTTTTTACTAGACAATATGATCGTGAATTACACGTAAGGCTAAAGTAATAAATCATAGACAGTTTCTTTCCCATTGCATAACTCACCAACATATTAACTTCATATCCTGAAAGCAATTTATGTAAAATCAGGGTTTTTTTATCCTTGGACCATAAAACTAGATGGAATGATTAAATAATTAGATGTTAAACAGACAACTTGTGTGTGTGGAAAGCAATTTCCTCAAGTAATGGACAGGAATGCATCACATTTTAAAGAAACCATCAAAACTGAAAGGCACTTCTTCCATAACGTATATAAATGCATCCTAATATTATTGCGAAAATAGCAATTAATAACTCAATGATTATCTCTAAATTATATATACATTGATATATAGGTGCCTATGTCTCCAATACGGAAAGGCGTATGTGTTACGTCACGAACATATCAAAAGTTTGTGAAGTTGGGTTTTACATATCAAAATGGCTTTTGACCGCGTCGTCATAACATATATCCACTTCTTTTCTGTAGATAAGCTTAGCTTATGCACGAAGACTCTACCAAATGCTGGAGTACACATATGTTACCTCAATCCTCAATTATCACAAAGGGCATGTAGAAAACTAAGGAAGCTTATAAACATCAATCACAGCTCTGTAGTGGAGGTCACAATCCTATTGCATCAACTTGTGTCTTGGAGAGAATCATCCGTTTAGCTGGATGTAACGCCTAGGGACAACTTGACACAGATCAAGGATATTTCAAGGTTTCAACGTTCAAGGATTTCCAACGACAACAGCTAAGCCATTTGTTCTTGACTGTTCAGATCTAACCAGAGTACAAGGATACATATATAAGCAAACTCTCCTTAAAACCAAGCTGTCAATTTCATAACTACCATGACGTGGAGAAGAGTACATTTTAGAATTAAACAGTCCTTGTTGAGACATGCAGGTCGAGTGATTGATACACATTTTTTTTTAAATTTTGTTTCAGGACAGGAGAGTAGAACATATCACGAACATTGATGCCCCATTACAAAACAGTTCTGACAATAATTCAAACACTTACCGTATATGATATCTGCACTCTAAATTATTATATTTTATTTCATGTAATCGTGTTGAATATGTATATCTCAAATAATATCAACGTACGTGTTAATAATTTTTAAAAGTAATATTCCACACCACCTGTCGATCCAAACCGTTCGTTCTGAAATTTTCTATGTGTATTACCCACTATCTGAAGTGGTTCTTTATGATATTTCAATATTTCTGATTTATTTTTTCCAAAGAATCTTTTTGAAAAGAAATCTTCATAAAGACAAAGACACGTATCTTGTTATGTAGAGAATCGTTGAGATACGTCATCCCAAATCTGTCTGCATGTCATAGTCAAGAGCATTTTCCTGAAGTTGATTGTGTTTCTGTTTTTCACAATTATTTTAACACCAATGCGGCATTGGCATTCCAAGTAATCTGCTTTCGCGTAGTGAGTGCTAGTAACAGACGATCTTTTTCAAAGACATGTAATGTTGTGGCAATAACACTACTCTTGAAATGGGTTTATTTATTTTAAAGATATACAATTATCTGTCAAAGATGTGTTTGCAAATGTTCTTGGACTGGTGGGATATGTCATCTTCTGATGACTCTCGTCTTTAATTAAATAGTGTTTGAATAGCATATTTTTGTCAAGAACTCTTACAATCAATTATCAAGGAAGAGACTGTAAGAAGATTTCTTAGCATAAGCACGGACTAAGACCACACACTCTTCTTTAAATGTTGAAATGAATTAGTGCAACGTTGCATTAAATCGACAATAGCTCCCTCTGTTGGCCAAGCATGTGTTGAAACAAAGCCTATATATTTATCATTTGTAAAGGACAGTTCTGTGCAGCGATCAAATATTCTTTTGGCGAGGACTCAACTACACATTCAGGATTACGCTATAATTGCTTGTTTTAAAAAAACTTTTGTGAAACAAAAACAACATTTCAATACTTGTGGTTTAAACTGAAATCGACGAACAAATATGTATAAATAAGCCAATTTATTTGAAAATAGAAAAGTTGGTGGAGTTATTTTTCTTAATTAATGCTTATCAACCAAGACATGTTTGATGAAGGGTTTGTACAAAATAGCAATATATAGAGTTGGGATAAGTATTAAAACATTTGTAATGTCATGGTATGTAATTTATAGAAAACGTATGTTAAATCATTAATTGAGGGTTTCCAAAACAGAGACAAATATAAATTTATTATGCTGTTTTCGCGTTGTGGCTGAATTTACATGTGTACCATCTTCTTACTTTGATTAATTAAACCTAAAATGTAAAGTTTCTTTTTCAAGAGTATATAACAATCGCCACAATGACTTTATATTACAGATCCCTTACTTATTTGATAAAACAAATGCCAAAGTGATTTGATATCTAAAAAACGCCTCAAAGACTTCATCTGATAAAATCTACAAATACAAGATATACTGATAAGGCGGTCAAATCACCATTGTGATGTGTAACTACATAGGTTGACTGCAACATCATACTCTTTAATTTTACTGGCTTAAATCCTTTTGTTATCAATCATTTCCCATGTTCACATGTGCCAATCAATGCTTATCAGGATTTTTACCAAACTTAATGACATGACATGACATGACATGACTGAACTTCCTGGCGTATTTGGAGACACCGTGGACGATGAACGGAAACGGACTAGGGGAAAAGGCTACAAGTGTTAAGTGCCAAATTCAAGATCCGTGACCATCACGTCATAGCTAGAATAAGTTGTCTTTCTAAGGGTATAAGGATGTACAGGATTGTGGATGGACTCCTCCCTGTCGTACACCTTGTTTAATTACAATGTAGGATTGCTCTTGAATTGGCGACCTTCACAACGAATTGACTCTTCAGGGCTGTGTAAGCATTGAGTAGACGTTTCGGTCTAGACGAGTTTTTAAAACGGCCCATTGTGTCATATGGTGTCATATGGTGTCATATGGTGTCGAAGGAATGCTTTATAGAGCTGACTCCAAAGTTCATTGTCCAAGTACACCAAGGTCACAAAGTCAAAGGTTATGACCTTTATCAGTCTGTGACATGAGGCACCGCAGTTGATTTAGGACATAGGTACTGTCAGTCTGAAATAGGAAAGCAAAGCACTCTAAGTCATCTCTGAAAATAATAATTTGAATAATAATAATAATCATCACTAAAACAAGTACATGGGTATTACCGATGTATATCCAAAGCAAATGTTAGGTTTCAGAAAGACTGAAAACAGATATTGAGAGAAGTTGATTTCCCTTTTTAGGATAAACTAACAGACAGAATGACGGGAGGATAGTTGTGCTACGACATAAACTCATTTCGATTATACCTGTTGACAAAACACCAACAGAGATAAATGAGTTAATACCACACATACCACCGTGATTCGATGTTACATGGAACCTTCAAACATACACCACGGAAATATGATATTACAAACAGCAGAGAAATATTTGATATTGCAAAAGTCACAATGATTTAATAAAATAGTAGTATATAAATAATTATTCATGCAAGGGCAAAGCTAATGCAATGCAAAGAGAAGATTTTCAATATATCATCTTGTTTGAATGACAGCAAAGAAGTTGAGGTGATGAAGAATGAAGAGTGAGTAAGCATCTTATTTATGCCACATGTACTGTAGGCGACATATCAAGATTGATTTCAATATTGTTGTCAAGATGAAAGAAAACATACATAGAATAAAGAAGATGTTTATGCAAAGAATCTGTCTTCAATCTTCATAGAATCACCTGTTTGCGAATAATCATTAACAAAAAAACTAAAATGAATTGAAAATGACATTTCCAATTAGAAACATCATGTTATGCACATGTAACTTAAGGATAAAATAAATATGAAATAAAGAGAATACAAGTGTAGATAGTAAAAACCATGTTACATTTGAGCATCATTTTCATGGGAAGACACCTTTAGTACTCCAGTTCCAAAAACCGTAAATCAAATGGTAATTGAGAAAGGAAACAGCGACATAAAAACTTCACTTTGGGTAAAAGTAATTGACTTTAGCAACTTTAAATATGATTTTAGGACCCTAATGTGTTATTGTTATCTAAAAATATGTTGTTGTATCTCACCTTTTTCTACCCAAAAGCTTAGTTCTTTCCACTTGTGGTATTCTTTTTGAACCTATGCAACTAAACTGGGTCTTGGGGAATCCTTTCAAAATATCAAACATATAAATCATGGAAGGAAAAAGTATAATTTAGGAGACAAAATAAGTTGTTATCAAAATATTTGATCCATACTCTTTTAGATGCCTATTCTTCCAGTTCATTTAACTTTCTGAAATATAATCAGACATATAATACTGTGTTTTAGACAAATATAACTGCAGCCTCAAATTGCTACACATGGCAAGAACATGAATTTTAAGAAATATCCCTCTAATAACTTTCCTTCCATGAATTTAATTTCAGACTCAGTATATAATATGATAAATGAAACACCTTGTTGACATTTCTTAAATTGCATATGCGAATCAGGGAATGGCAGAGGGGATTCATATATTGAGACAGGGAGGTTGAAGGGGGGAGGGGTGAGGGGTGAGGGGGTTGCGCCATGGGGTCCATCAAATGTACATGCACAATTATTGAAAAGCATGGTTAAGCTATTGAACGTATTGGACCATATAAGTGTACTGTGCACACTCGGATGTGTCTCGTATTGCCAAACAACAAGTTCCACTATCCTATTGTTTCCTACCTCTTCATGCGCAGTTTGCTTATGATACTACCCTACCTCTTAATGGATCAGAATAAAAGCCTCTATGAAAACAAAAGTACGTATACCTTAAGTTTCTTTGCAGATTTTTCTGGCTTAAAATCAATGCTGCCACACTCAATTAATACATACTAGTTTATTTGTATTTCTGGGAAGGACATAAATGTACTTGACAGTTTTGGCAGATACAAATGGCCAGGGACATGTTTCCAAGAATACTATCTTGCCTGCTATTTCATAAGAAACAGCCAATTGTTTACACGAAGTATGCCTCCACGTGATTCAAAATCACATGTTGTGTTTATTTCCATTCATTGTGTAAAGGTTGACAGTTACGAAACGCTTTTCTTGTAATGGGTAACCTTGGCTTTTCCTTTTCACCGAAAATAAAATAACATTTGTTAATTAAGACATAGAACATCAATGAAATGGTTAAATTAAGGAGAGCTTTCGGTGTTAGTTAACATTTATTACCTTAAACATATACATATTTTAATTTGAATCTAATGCTAAGCATGACATCAGAGATCCGATGATCTATATAATGATTAAAAGATTACATGCATTACTCATTGAAAAACATGTTAGTATGATTTAAATTAAACAGCTTCAAATTGTCAAGTGTAATTATCCTACACAGTGCATTGATCGCGAATTAGAGGATGGCGAATTAAAGGGGCTGTAGCACGTTTTTTTTGCAAAATTATTGTTTTCAATTTTCCTATTTATAATGATAGTTTGTGTCATTTAAATGTACTTTAGAGGGTAAAACATCTTATTACGGAAACCAATTATCCGTAGTAATAATAATAGTGTTGCGTATAAAGCCAAACATGCATGGCGGCCATTTTATTGTGAACACAATTTATTATTTTGAATAACAAAAACGATTCCGATGACCCTACTGAGCCATGTAAACTCATTTTAAACTTGACTTTCCGAAGAGATAAGGGTGTTTTACTATTGGTAAAACGATTTTTCAAATACATTCCATTGACTTATTTGAGCGCAAAAACGTGCTACTGCCTCTTTAAGCTAAGATAATAAAAGTGTTAGGATTAGCTCAAGAACTTGGCCCTGGAGTGTATTCATGTCTAACAGATCTAGAAAGCTTCTCCCATGATCTACGAAGGGATGTTTAGCCTTTTATTTTTCAACACAGGAGCCTTAATATTGAGCTTATAAGCGGGATATCTTACGTTGCCGACGATATGAACAACCATGTCATTTGCTAGATCTGTCGAAGAGATGTAACTAAAATATTGTACAAGGCATCGTAAATGATCAGATATCGTAGCAGTGAGAGACTTCCAAGAAAAGGGCTCCTGCGAACTTGGCAAGTTAAACATCGGTATTGATAACATTTGTATTTAATTTCAACGAATACAATTATATAATTATATATCCAGGCAATATTGGTCATGTTTCTTTACTACTTTACTAAAACCTCTACTTTATTTTAATAACTGATTGCTTATCTTTCTTACTTAAAACTAATTGTAATGTTGGAATGCCCAATATCCTGTATAGGCATACTCATTGTACAGTGCGAGTCTATCTCTCAAATGGAATGGATTATGACGTTTGCTTAACGCAACACGTTAATAGATGGGTACTGAATGTTATAAACTGTTTGAGAGACATTCTTGGAAATTGGTGTAACAGAAAGACAAGGAATTTATGGATGTTCAACTTCTTTGTGTAGCCATTGTGAAATAAATAAGATGAACATCCCTCAAATCATTTTCAATCTATTTTATGTTATGTATTTAAATCCGGACAAAGCAAACCACATATATCAGTGACATTGGAGATGAATATAACATTCAAGAAGAAGTCGCTAATACTGAGTGAAATGTCTAGTTCTTTTGAACTTTATTCTGGTGTATTACACTGGTGCGGCATTTACAAAAGCAAGGCTTTGATTGCTTGCCAAACCAGATTCTTTATTGAATAAACATATGTTTAAAGTAACTGAGTGAGATTATTTGTTCATTAGATCTCCTTGAAAGTGTGTTTCTTATTTTTCATCACACTTCTCACAATGATGTTATTCCTGTGCATCGAGAAACCTATGTTAATTATTTAAGAAATAGATTAGAATATTACATTAATTTACTGTACATCTTCAAATTATATAAAATAAAGGGCTCACTTACACAACATATCATAGTACACAGTACACATAGTATAAACAAATAAAGCAAGATATTGCGACTGAGACATAGTTAAACCACGTCTCTCAAAGCAAACTAAACGTAATTTGTACTTTTAATACATTGTCTGTTCATGTATGTGGAAAATAAATTAGGCATTTAATAAATCTTTGTTTCCTTAAACAGGCCATATAGGAAAGTGAACTATGATGTTTTGGCTTGTTTTATGAGATCCTATAGCGACGATGTGTCAATGTCTGGAAGTCCAAGAAGGTACTTTATAGTGACAACATTTAGTCCAAACATAATTTGATAAAATTTCACCTTTAACACCAAGCATTATGTCCAAAATCACTTGAAATAGCAAGTCAGCACCAGTATTTCCGGATATTTGCATAACTAAAACCCTCGATGTTCTGGTGTCCAAACAATCATTTAGTTATATAGGAAAGTGACGTTACACAAATGTTGTAAACTCACGTTGTGGTGCTGCAGAGACTAGTCACGGCCCAAATGTGGTTTTCTGGGCCGTTAAGAGTCACTGGATGTGTACTATGGGCCAAAGAGTATTTGAAGGGTCCAAATGACGGGTGTCTAAATAGCTATATAATGCAAACAAACTCTTCAAAATTGCTCAAATGAAGTGTTACTGATAGCTGAAGTAGTTATCTGTAGCATGTTGAGTAAGTGTAAAATAGGGGGTGTTTTTTAATGTATAAAATACGTTTGGTCAAGACCCCCTACTTTACATCTACTTGCTATATAACCTGATAACATATTAAAATTAATACATTTTGTCAGGAAAAGATTCAATTATCTTGCAAGTTACTGTTCAAACAAATTCATTAGTATTGAACATAACGGTGGTGTAGTAGTTAGCACGCTGACCTCTCACGCCGACGGCCCGGGTTCGAATCCCGATGGAGACACCAAAGATTTGTGACTTTTGGGTCGAATACTGTGTTGTGTCCTTGGGCAAGCCACTTAATCCACATTCCACATAGTCTACCCAGCTGTACAAATGGGTACCTGAATACGGGAAGTACTGATGAAGCGCTTAGTAGCAGCTCTGAAAGTACAATTCCTTCAGGGTAATAATTGTAGCGCTAAGAGCATACCTTAGGGTGTGGCAAAGGCACAATATAAGTACGCAATTATTATTATTATAATTTATTATTAATTAATACAAAATAAATCAAGATAAAATTACATATCAATTACACTTTCTTCCCTGTATGTTGGTATATCAGTGTGTTACATATCAATTTGATTTTTTTCCCAATGTAGTGCAGTGATACATAGCAACATGCAGTATCTTCAAATACTTACATTGTATTCTCTTAAAGGGGCTGTAGCACGTTTTTGGCAAAATTTATTTTTTCAAATTTCCTATTTATAATGATAGTTTGTGTCATTTAAATTTACTTTAGAGGATAAAACATCTTATTACACAAAACAATAATCAGTAGAAGTAATAAAGGTGTTGCGAATAAAGCAAACAAATGCATGGCGGCCATTTTATTGAGAACACAATTTATTATTTCAAATGACAAAAACGATTCCCATGGCCTTTAACTGAGCTATTTTTAACTTGATTTTCCGAAGAGATATGGGTGTTTTACTATTGGTAAAATTATTTTTCAAATACAATTCATCGACTTATTTGAGCATAAAAACGTGCTACTGCCCCTTTAAATAAAAGAAAAACTAATATCCATGCCAATTAATTGTGTAAGCTCTCCATTACCTTAACTCAAATATATGTAAAATGTCTGATGCGTTTATTACAGTTAATTTACGGATAAACTTAACATAACGTATCTAATCTCTTCAGTATAATTGAAACATATTACATTCTGCTCTAATCCAACACTTCATTGATCAGTTAATTTGGCTAAGGTTTAACATCTTTTACTTTAAATTAGAATAGATATGGTTTGTAGTCCTAAAAGGTGCTATACTGTAATATTTTATAGAAGTACACATCCGCAATTAGAGAAAAGGATACGAATTCTCCATTATGGAACACTCAGAAAGATTTTCTTTTAGGGTGGTTAATTGTTAAAGTGTAAGAGAACCGATCATCATTTGCACGTTTAGTGTTTATTAATTAAATCATCATTGTTTTCTATGCCTGTTTACGATTAATCTAAAAATTGTACAAACATCTGAAAGATTGGCATTATCAGCACAGTTTAATACATACATTTAGAGAATTGAATCTACGTTCTTAAGAGCATTAACGATTTTATAATTAAATGATTTTAACTGTTTGAGAGGCATTCTAGACGTTGGGGTGATGAAGAAGGCAAATATTGTATGGATGATCAAGTTCTTTGTTAACAATAGCGACGTTTCGGCATAAATCCTTTTTCTGTTATCAATTATGTATTGAAATTATGTACTGACATCTTTTTTCTATCAATTATAACATAGACTATTGCGCCTCCTTATATCCGAATAGAACAATACCAATTCTCGGAAACATATGCTCTTTCAACATACCACAATTCATAGCATAGCAACTAACCAAACTCTTGATAAGCATGGATTAAAACATTAAAACATCTGACATAACTTAGATGCAATATACATGTACTCCTCAAGTATACAGCTTGCGTTTCTTATATTGAATCATCCAAACCTAACTATAAGCTTGTGAATGTTGGTATGCTTAGCATTGTCTATTGAACATTAATGCAAAGAAAAGGTAATAACATGCGAATGCATTACTGTTTATATACCAACTCGTCAACAGTTACCAAAAGGGAAAGGATGCACAGTTTATAACCTTACCCACATAACTTTGGGATTCGGATTATTTTCAATGCACTTAAGAAAATATATACCGAGAGAGTAACAGCGTCTGATCCTTTAAAAGGCTTATACTATCAACGAGGCTTCTTAATTAACTCACACTTCAGCAAATATGATCAAACTCGTTCTTAATTACATCCTTGAAGATCACCGACCTTGGTTACGAAACAAATCATTTCCATATCTCAAGTTTCTCGTCTGTCAGTACACATCAACCAAATCCATGTATGCATACTGTTCTTTTTATTTTATGTCTTTACGAAATGGCAGATTGCAACAAATTTGGAATTATTTTTAAATTCATATTGAACTGATTGATTTGCCTTTATTTTTTTCTGTTGTAGCTATGTTAATTTAAGTGTCAGATCATTAACTCTTCAATGTTAACGGTACTTTATTTACAATAAATTAGTTTCTGCGATGTAAGTTAGTTGTGCTTAACGTTTTGGTTTGCGAAAGTTTTATAGTGGTTTATTGTTATATATACTGACTTGCCAACAATAAATCAATAACTGGGTATTAAATCACTAGGTTTGTTCATGTTTAAACAACAAAGATATGTGTTTATTGCTAAGCCAATTTACATGTCAGCAATCCATTCATTTTGAGTGAACCCGATATACACATATACACTTACAAATGTATGCCTCTCGAAGTCCATTTTAATTGATTCAGAGTTTTGTCATTTCACAAATACCTTTCTTGTTTATCATGGTATAATTCTATAAAGAGTTAAACATTTAATCACATTTGATATTCATAACTCTAAAGTTTATCTGATTAAAGATACAAATGTTAATATAAACGGACTCTTGTTTCAATTACACTACAATAAATGCATAAATAACTCTCATATTCTGGTTATTTAAAGAATGTTTTACATTTATCATAAAACATCATTCTTATGTTCGTGTGGTAAGCTGTTTGTACAGTCAATGCTGGCGATAGCTGTCTTACTCTGAGGACGTGGGTTCGAATCCCAGAAGGGACTCGGCCCGAAAAAGTACAATAATTTGTACTATTGAAGGTAGTGTTATCCCAAATATAGCCATCTTATATCATTCTTATGTTCAATATAATTGTACCTAAACGGGAAAACTAAGGGAAATTCGAGACAAATCTGTCTAAGCATGCGCAGTACAATTAGTTGGTTGAATATGTTCAATAGCTTTAACTGGAGGTGGTTCACCATTTCAATAATTGCGCATGTACATTTGATGGCTCCAGTGGGCAACCCCCTCCGTCTTTCAATATGTGACCCCCTTTCCCTTTCCTTGATTCGCAAGTGCAAGTGCAGACATGCCAGTAAGGTTTATCATGTATTATACTATTGAACTTTCTCCAGTAAGTCAAGAAATGTAAATACAGGTAAACAAGTTTAAGGATACAATGACATTGAGAGTATAGGATCTTATTTTACAATATCATATAAATGGACCTAAACTGATATTCATGGACAGAAAGTTAATAAAGTTTTTCTTCATAAATACAGGTAAAGAAGTCAAAGGATTGAATGAACTTTAAAGTCTTATTTCATAGGATCTCATGTTACAATATCATATAAAGAGTTCTAAAATGAAATTCATGGCAATAAAGTTATAAGGAAGGGATGTTATTGAAGTAATTTCATTGTCATTTCAGCGGTCAGGTCACCTAAACTACCTTTGGGTGGAGCCATTTTATGTGCGCAGCATAAAATGGCCTTTCTAAGGGAAATTGACTCGCATCTTTATCTCGGGAATCCAGCCTTAGCCAATGATGTTACTCTGGTAGCCTTTTCCCCAACTGTGGATTTTATGAAAGCACTGAGACTTTTTAAAAACAATATCAAATCACTTTGCCATTTGTTTCATCAAATAACTGCAACATCTAGTCATTGTGATGAGTGTTATATAGTCTTTAGGAATATAATATTCGTTGAAATTATCAATATGAGAAGCTGGTACAGCTGCAGGTGTAAAATACAGCCAACACGAGAAAACAACACATCAAAATCGAACAGTGGGTGTTGGAAACCGACCATTAATGATTTCACATACGTTTTCTTTAAACTGCACAATGTATACCTTATCATGATATTTCAATTAAACATTTTCATTGACTTCATACTTATCATCCCAATTCTATTTAGTATTTGTTTGTACAAGCACTTCGTCAAACCTATAAACAGGTTTGCCACAATCATTTTTTTCTTTTTTGAAAAGCAATAGTGGAAAAAAACTCTGAAAACTTTTCAATTTTCAAATAAGCATGTTGTACTCTGTATCTATTCCTCGATTAAAAGTTTATACAATGAGTAGTGCAAAGTTGTTTTTGTTTCTAAAACAAGCCATTACCGTGAGTGTTCTCCAGAAGAACATTTGATTGATGGGCCAACAAAGGAACCTTGTGACGCTTTAGTGCAATGTTGCATTAATTCATATTAACGTTTACATTCGAGTTAGTGGTCTTATGTGCTTATGTTAAGAAATCCTATAACGGTTGCTTCCTTGGTAAGTGGCTGTCGTTATTATTGACAGAAAGACGGTATTCAAACCCTATTCAATTATTGACAAGAGTCATCAGAAGATGACATTTACCAACAGTCCCACTTAATTTGTAAAACACATATTTGAAAGATAATTGTATATATTTAAAATAAGTTTTAGGATAGTATAGGTTGTGGGGCTTCAGAAAGATATCATGAACGGTCAGTAAGGTAATGTACATAAAACGTTTCAGAAAGATATCATGAACGGTCAGTAAGGTAATGCACATACAACGTTTCAGAAAGATATCATGAACGGTCAGTAAGGTAATGCACATACAACGTTTCAGAAAGATATCATGAACGGTAAGTAAGGTAATGCACATATAACGTTTCAGAAAGATATCATGAACGGACAGTAAGGTAATGTACATACAACATTTCAGACATATATCATGAACGGTCATTAAGGTAATGCACATAAAACGTTTCAGAAAGATATCATGACCGGTCATTAAGGTAATGCACATAAAACGTTTCAGAAATATATCATGAACGGTCATTAAGGTAATGCACATAAAACGTTTAAGAATGATATCATGAACGGTCAGTAAGGTAATGCACATACAACGTTTCAGAAATATATCATGAACGGTCAGTAAGGTAATGCACATACAACGTTTCAGAAAGATATCATGAACGGTAAGTAAGGTAATGCACATATAACGTTTCAGAAAGATATCATGAACGGTCATTAAGGTAATGTACATACAACATTTCAGACAGATATCATGAACGGTCATTAAGGTAATGCACATAAAACGTTTCAGAAAGATATCATGAACGGTCAGTAAGGTAATGCACATAAAACGTTTCAGAAAGATATCATGAACGGTCAGTAAGGTAATGCACATAAAACGTTTCAGAAATATATCATGAACGGTCATTAAGGTAATGCACATACAACTTCTGAAATATATAATGAACGGTCAGTAAGGTAATGTACATAAAACGTTTCAGAAAGATATCATGAACGGTCATTAAGGTAATGCACATAAAACGTTTCAGAAAGATATCATGAACGGTCAGTTCTGCTCCGGAAATGAATTGATTACAGACGGACTTAGAGGACGATGACTATATCATACCCAACGCTATTACTTATGTGTGGGATAATATGGGTGGAGTACTATAATGCCTTTTCATTGATTAACATATGTACGTTGATATTATTTGAAATGTGCATGCATAAAATAAATGATAATATTGTGAGTACAGATAACATACGATGAAGGAATTATTTTCAGAAATTGTGATAAAGGATGTATCAATGTTCATGAAGTGTTCTATTCACATTTCCAGAAAAACAATTTTGAAAAAAATAATTCAAGATGTGAATTCAAAATATTCCTGTGCTATACGTTTTATCTGGTACATTTTATGATATAGGCATATAACATATATACTTCAATGGTCACCATAAGTATTGCTAAGGTTAATATTGATAATTATTAGGCCGTTTCATTATTATTATTATCATTATGTTATTGGTATATCTAAAGTTTCTTTTATCGTTTCCCTGTCTTACATCATAATAAACTGCCATATCACGTTATCACACATAATTGTTGTTGTTTGAAATTAACTTGGGTGAAGTCTAGTTATATACAAAATATCCTACAGTTTATTTGGATTTTTCTATTATGTTTCCGTTTATATGCAAGCCTTGTTCGTTTGAAGAAAAGAGAACTGTAAGAATTGAAAAGAAAAAAGAGAGATAGAAATACAACTTTCAATCCATAAAAATCTTCTTTTTTAAATTTAAATTACCTTGAAGCTGTAACAAACACATTTCCCTACAATCTAAATTGAAAAAAATATTCAAGATGTGTATCACCCAACATGAATGTTTAAACATTTATCACGTTATTTTTGTCTGTTGATAGTTACGTTAGCTCGCAGTCCACATGTACAAAACATATTTTTTTAGCTTCCTGGAACGTGTCCATACAAACCCGAGGCATCATGTACATAGGCTTTAACTGGAAGACCTTCAACACTGTGTCCTTGTCAATGACGAGTGACCTTGTAAATCTTACATCTAAAACCTGCTATTTGTATAAGAGAGTGCTTGACCTGTATCTTCCAAGAAAATGTTGCATTATGTTTTTTACCTTTGCCATGAATTTCAATGTATTAAGTCAAGTTATTCTTGAAAACTATCCAAAACTTAGACTAGATTTGCCTGTCATCTTTCAGTTTATTGTAAGCCTTGTTAGTTTGAAGAAATAAGAAACAAACTGTAAGAATAAAAAATATATCAATAGCAGAGAATATAAAATAAATATTTTAATCCATAGATATATTCGTCTTTAAAAATGCAATATCATGAAGCTGCAACAGATGATACCATTTCATTAAATAGTATGCTATAAGATATATACAATTCTAATTTAAATCAAATGGAATGTCAGAGGCAGATGGGTACACCTCAAAGCATAAATGACATACACTGTTTGCCAAAAGAAACGCCTACCATATATCTTATCAGATTTAAAAAAAACTATAAACAAAAAACAGTTTAGCAATACTATAGCATTGCAGTTATGCATAATATATTTAAATTTCAGAAGTTGAAATTGTTGAAATGTGCTTAGTCAGAAAAACATTTGAAACCGATTTTCATACAACCACGAGCAACAATACAGGCATGAATTCGCATTTAAGAGGTGATGACGCTACAGTTGTACGTGGCTACGGCGGGTAAGTGCATCAACCAGATATAGCGGTCTTCATTCATGAATGTTATTGACTCGAATCACATTTTCCCCACGATTTCAATGGACTTTCATATTGATTATTGTTGTTATAAAGTGGAGACCATCATTAATTATATATAAGAAATTATTTCATCTTTCATTTTAAGGAAAATCAAGTAGGCGTTTATTTTGGATGACAGTGTATCACCATCGTCATCATTAGAATACCACCTGACAGACGCTTCACATACAATTACATCACATAGTCACATAAGACATAAGTAAAGGACATACGTATGTGCTTGGCAATATCCCTTCCTCTCTTTCACATTCACATTCCAAAGATTTGATTTTACTGACATCCAGATTTGCTGTCATTGCTAAATCTATAATTTTACCGGGAGCGTAAACAACTTTTTTTCTATATGACATTCATATCCTTATTGAATAGATGACAATCAAATTTGAAAATGACATGATTTTATGGAATGCATAATTGTTTTTATAAACCTTTCACCTCATTTAAAGATACTCATTGATATATTAATTGCTGTTTTTTTATGTAGACTGCGTTTCTGTAGTTTCGTTATTGATTTCTGTATAATGTGATGTATTTCTGTCCATTTCTTCGGGGACCTTGTTTTCCATACACACAAGGTTCTACATCTATCATGTCTTATTATTTAATCAAATACAATATTCCATCAAGTGTTACGTTCAAGGAAAAGAGTTTGGATGTTTCATAACTTGATTTCAAAACAACAATGTTTTAACGGGTTATGTAGTGGAAAAGAAACTTCCATGAATTAGTTATTTAGTTCTGCAGGTGATTTAAGCTCACAGTATCCTGTACAAACAATATGACTTAGCTTTGGGTGACTTCATTTATGAAATAGTTGTGTACATGTAAATGCATCATTTCATTTAAATATGTAGACATTAAAGGGGCAGTAGCACGTTTCTTCGCTCAAATAATTCGATTAAATGTATTTGAAAAAGCCATGGGAATCGTTTTTGCAATTCCTAAAAATGATATGTTTTCATAAAATGAAATGGTCGCCATGCAATTTTTGCTTTAACACCTTAATTACCACTTCAGATAATTGGTGTGTGTAATAAGATGTTTTACCCCCTAAAGTAATTTAAAATATTAAAATAGGTTTGTTATACCTACCAGTAACACTGTTAACATCAATTCTATTAATCTATTCAAGTTGGGTTAGAATGCTATTAAGGCTTCATGTATTTCCTTGTTAGATGTTTAGCGAACCTGCCACATCACACCAAATCTGACGTCTTTACATTGGCTCTCAGTAAGACAGAGAATTCAATTTAAAATTACTGACACGCCAGTGCGTACACGGCACTGCTCCTGCATATCTGTGTGGCCTTTGGTTTACCCTATCAGCCAGTCAGAGAATTAAGATCCAGTTCAAAACAGCAGCTTCAAGTCCCTAACATCAGACTGAAAACATGTGAAGCTCGCTTCTTTGCCTATGCAGCCGCTGAACAGTTGGATATCCCTCCAAAAGAACTAAAAGGTATTGAAACTCTTGAAAGGTTCAAGAAATATTTGAAAACATATATTTATAGTTTTGTGTAAATATCAGGATCCCCACCCGTATCTTTAACACTTTATGTAAGCGCTTCGAGCACTCTTTCAGAGTGGAATTTAATGCTTTAAAATAATCATTATTATTATTATTCTTATTGTTATTATTATTAGTAGCAGTAGTAGTAGTAGTAGTAGTAGTAGTAGTAGTAGTAGTAGTAGTAGAAGTAGGCTCATATACAAACAGAAAGAGAAGTTCAGACAATCACTAGGCACAGAAGGCACAACGTCTATATTCCTGAGATGTCCTTTATTGATCATGAGAGTATGTATTTCATGAGCATCAGCATCTTTAAAGAGTTTGTCTGAATATACGTTAATCTACATGAAGGGAATATAGTTGTATGGTTAGAAATAACGTCGCTGATTGAACAACTCACTTACGTTGCACCCAACCAGGACTCTATATATGTGTACACTGAGTACAGTAGAAGACTGTTAATCAGTATTTTGATGAAAGTATTTTTCTGTGATAGCAATTAGTGATATTCAACGATAGTCGATAGTCGCTAACATCACTCTTGTAGAGTTGGTTATATAATTGATTCACACAAACCTTTTTGAAAGATACCTCTCATCAGGAGTATATCACGTTTGTCTATTAACCATCGTTTCTGCGACGTCATAAAACGATTTTTGTGACGTCACTGTCGCTCGTCGTCGCAAGATAAATTAACTGACTAATGTCACGTGAATCAAATTGAAAAGAATGGGTAGAATAAAGAAATGTTTTAACTCAAAATCGGTTCATATGATATTTACGAAACGTTTGCATATGTATAACCCTCGCTCTTGCTCGGGCAAGACAAATAAACACACTCGTTTCGTAAAAGTCACATAATACACTTCCTCGGGTAATAACCTCTATGTGTCTTAAAAATAACGCAAGTGATTTCACTGAATAAAATACAGTGGCTATTTTAGACATGCATGAGATAAGGAAATCTATTAGGGGAGACATTACGAGACTACAGCAGAACATTTTCAATGGCCAGGAATACAGATGACACTGATTTAAAGTTCTTTCAAGTTTTGAATAACTCTTTTATTTTGTAAGTAATTTTTTTATATTGATTGATTGGAAATCAGGTACTAAAGTATTACTAATATTTGTTTCGGAAACATTTTGTCATGGTCACCAATACGAAGAAACAGAAATTGTAATGTATATTCTGATTGGTACTGCTAGATTATTGTCTGTCTAGAATGGTCCACATGCATGATCTTCTCGTATGTACAATATGTACACATTTGTTGTCTTTATACCTAATTTATGTACATGTATGCATACATCCCCTAAAATCGGCATAAGTTGTAAATTATCAGGGTTTGGTTTAGTCAAGGGAAGAGTTAATTTTTGGTGATTTTTCTAAATATGTTAAAGTCATTATATGAACGACTTCTCTATATTAAGATCAATTTGACTGTGAATGCCAAGTTTATGTAGCCGACGACAATATATATTGCTGATCCGTCACAACTTTGACATTTACAGTGGCCGGGAACTTACATGTAAATGACACTGGTTTCTAGTTTTTTTCATGCTTTGACATGATCACCAATACATAGAAAGAGAGGTTGTACATTCACATTACAACCTCAATCCTAGACTATTATCTTTCTGGAATGGTCCACATACAATTGATCTGTTCATTTGTACAATATGTATACATTTCTTGTTTTAACACACACTATAGATACATGTTTGCATACACATACCATTTTGAAAGCTGAAATCCGTGTGGGTTATAAATCTTTAGGGTTTGGTTTCAAGTACGGTGTCAAAGGAAGAATAAATGTGTTGATGTTAGTTCTAAATGCATTATAGTAATTATATGAACAACTTCTGGAAATTAGGATTTTATGGACTGAGAGTGCCAAGTTATGTTTATGACATTATATATTGCTCATCCCTCATGAATTAGTCGTCTTAAGTCAAATATGTTCTTTAACATAAATGTCATTTATGGGTATGTGTTATGTTGTTTTTCTATTTGTTTACAGGCGTTTATGCCGAACTGAGTGAAAAACAAGTGAATGTCAATATTTTGAATTGTGATATAAAGATGTGTATTATGGGTGGTACTAAACTGTGAATATATATCAACGAGAGTCATAATGAGAATACAGATTGAAAATTATTTTATCTGATTTTTTGGAAGCGGATATTTCTAAAAAGACATTTATAAAATAAGTAACAAATGAAAGTATTGAAAGTCATATTTTTCTTTTTACATCACTTTTGTGATTCTCGGACGTGTGAAAGAGTGAATGATTAACAGTCTTTCCCCCATCTGTGATTAGTCAACAGACTAAAATTTGCGGTAATACTTCAGCTTATGGAGAAAAACAAATCCTGCTCAAATACAATCTCAGTTTATTGATGGTCATACAACATCTCAATATTCTACGAATTAAACTTAATTAAACTGGCTGTCTAAGTAAAAAAATGGCTGTATGAATATATTCGAAACATGTCCTGACATGGCCATAAGACTTAGCTAATGAAAGGGTTAGCTGATTGATGACTTGCATTGGAGATATATATATCTACTCATGGTAGTAAATGGATTTATTCAATTCATTTCGTCGGGCTTAATTGATCAGTCTGGCAGTTTAAAATATACAAACCCTAACAAGAATGTGTATATTTTTGTCTAAATGTCTAAATATTAAATCAAGGAGATAGTTTCAAGGAGGCTTTTCTTTTCAATTACGAAACTAGGATTAAAAACTGCCATGTGCAAACTGTAATGGCTGAAAGTAATGAATGGTCACCATTGCATTTATATTCTAGAATAGAATCTGTGTTCGGTTGAAAAGTATCTGGCAACTGTTATATCTAAAGAAGCAAGACGTAGAATTTCTTTGTTATGAATTGGTGAGCTACAAATCTATAACAAATATGGGTAGACGAAATGGTATTCCAAGTGAATGTCGTTACTGTAAAATAAGTAAATCCAAATATGTAGAAGATTAATTTCACTTTCGTTACAAATGTCAAGTGTATAATGGTTTACTATAAATATTTTCAAAATATTCCTCTATACATCAAGAAACAGATAATGATCCATAACCTTCAAGATTTTAACTTAACACATTTGATAGCTATCTCAAATTATGTGTGATTGTTCGAAAGTCTTTTATTTGACCACAAGCAACTCTGTTATATACTAGTATATAGTTCATTTGTTGATCTTGTACGTGGGCCGTATGCCTTTCTACTGAAACTATTTTCGGAGAACGTTCAGATAATTATCTGACAGAAGCCCAATCTGTTGAATACGCACTATGTAATTGACACATGGCGCCCTTTGTCTTGAACCAACATATTACTTATCTGTCCAAGATAACAGGAGTCAATGTCAGTGTCAAATGAACATGAACGATTTGCAAAAGAAGTTTAATTGTGCTTCCATTATTAATAGTGATGTCGAATATAATAACTACAATTTAACAGACGTATGATATAATCATAAAAATTAAACATCTGGTTAGTTATATTCTCGTAATAATGAATTGCAATAGTTGCACATATTGCCCCTTAAACATATTTAAGAGGTTGATCTTATTGTACTTAATGCATCGGTAATTATAAATTACTATTACTGTTCATTAACAGACGACATGGATATATATTATTAACAAGCAGATATATATATATATATATATATATATATATATATATATATATATATATATATATATATATATATATATATATATATATACACACACATTGGTTTAGGGTAATGAAGACCTTTGAGGGAACAGCTTAATGAAGACATACCTGTAAATGATTGATGATATGATAGGGTGTTTCCCTCACTTTTGATATCTGTATATTTGCTTAATTGGTACATGTAGCAAGCCCGGAGAGGCAACCGAAAGATAATGAAATTGATTATATGACAAGCAATGAAATACTTTATCAGTGAAATAAACTGTCTATCAAGCTACAGTGAAAATAACTTATATTTTCACTGTGACCAGTGACTGGTATACTTTGAAGTCAAAACAATGCTCTGGCATAGCGAATTATGACATGACGTCACATTGAAACGACGTTGTTGCGACATGATGTTCCCCGCTCAACACGAGAACGATCCTGTTCTGGCGTAATTACAAGGATAAAATCATATAATAAATAGAATAGCTGTCCAAAAATACTACTTATAGTTTTTAGTTTAAACTCTTGTACACTCTGTTTAAGAGACAATCTTGATGCTTCTTTATGTAATTGTCATTGTTTGCATTAGGTAACTTTGATCATTTGTTCTTCTTAAAAGACTGCTTCTCTTGTTTATTCTGGATATTAAGACCTTCATTTCGCTTTTAGCTACAAACAATGTTTAGCAATCTACGAAATCGAGATCAGATTTCAAGTGTTGTGAATGTCAAGTTTACGTAGGAGTAGATTGTATGTCCCAAAGTCACATTCATCATCATCGTGACCTTTAAAACTTCTAGACACATATCATGTTCGTGTTAGCGAATCTTATTCCAAAACATTTTATGTTCATAATGATTCCTTTTCTCAAGCTATTTCTATCATCTGAACTCCTACAGCAATACATTAACTGGAAATTAACTGTTGCAATGCGTGTGAAACAAGCAACATTTCGCATTTTGTTTCCTCAAACAGCGTATACAATAATATGTGCAACAATTATGAATACATTTTTATAAGACTATAGCAGTTATGGCATTTTAGGGCCAGGCGCTTAACTCAAGTGAGTTCCATGCACCCATGTACATGTATAGTAATCGACCAATGAAATCAGCTGTCTGTCCGGCTGTCCCGTCTCGAAAACGGATCCGGAGCAGAACTCAAAAACAAAAGGCATAGGTCAGTGAAACGTTGTGTTTTAAACAATCATCATTTGTAGATGTAACTTTTCGTATTTCAATTTCATTGTATTTTTAATTTACCTATTTCCATAGACTTTGTAACTGACCCGACCTAAAAAATACAACTGTAATAGTAACTGTGTAGATGTTCTTTTTAAAGTATATGTTTCACTAATAGTGTATGTATTTGTCTGTTACAATCCAATAAAATAAACCTAAACGTTTTCTGCTTATTATTTCCCGGCGCCGCATGCGAAGTGGTTATAGCTTTTGGCAGGACACAATGGAATAACTATGGTGTACTATTCACTGGATCATGTCATATCAGGCACATACATTCATGATGAGTAATGTTCCTATAATTTATTTTTTTACATTGACCAATATTTCGGAGTTTTTCTTAAGCATCTTTGAATTGACTCTGTTTATGTCTTACACATAGCTTCTCCTAGAGAAGACAAAGTTCTGAATACATTTTGGTGACATATTGCCATTGTTCTTAAGGTCACAGCGAAACTTAACATTTTTCGGCATTTGATCTTGCTTGTTCAGCTTGTCAGCGGGAAATCTACATACATCAACTAAATTGTCATCATATCTTTCCCATAGCTGCTCCTAGAGCAAAGTGCTGAATAGATGTAGGTGACCTTGGCATTATTGTCAAGATCACAGCGGAACTTTAATTGTTCGACATTTGAACATGAATTATTTAAGTTAGTACTCCCTCAGGTCCACTTCGTGTCGACCTTCTCCCAAAAAGATTGTGATATTCTAACGACAGATTTTGTTATACTTACCAACCATTTTTCTTATAAATATGAATTATTGTTTCACAAGACTTTATTTCTTTCGTCAAACACACTATTTCTCAGTTTCATGTTTTTCTTGTCCATTTCTGTTAAAAAAACTTTGAACAATGAGCAGAATCTCTTGTGAAACTTGTGAAAGCTGAATCCGCAAAATAATCGTGAAAATGTGAACCCTGTTTACTGGAAATTTGTAAATAATACTCCCTTTGATTTGTAGTATGACACTACCATAAAAAGTTACAAGTTGGCATGTTTAAAAACTATAAAGAATAGATATTCCAATTTAAATGTGACATTGACTTCAGGTCTTATTTTCAATCCCACAATTGATGTTTTGGATTAGAATAGAAAGTTTCATGTTTCAATTAGACTGAACAGATTATATAAAGGACTTAGGTTTTATCCGTTAATGTAACTCTACAGACATTTGTCGTATATTTTAATTAAAATGGATCAAATACGAAAGCATTAAGTTACAGATGTAATGGCAATGGACATTGCTCAAATAAATGTTATTCAACAAAGAACTGCACTTGTCTACTGTTCCACATGCTGATATCATGCTATATTAATCGTTACTAATAGAATTGTTGTTATTGCTTTATTTTCTATGTGACTTGATTTGATACGACGTGATAACATTAAGTATCAACAAAAAAGAATTCCCTTTTGGGTAATAACATTAAGCATCAAAAGAGAATTCCATTTCGGGTAATAAAGTAGTATCTTCTCTTAAAATACTGCAGAAGGATCCATTCCAGTGCAAAAGTCGTTTGCGTTTTCAGTCTAAGGATGAATATATGTTTAGTCTGAAGATATGAAAGACCAAAATAAGATTTCATTAATATTGTTTATCAACCAAAACTGTGGAGATTGCTGTATACAGATACGGGAGATGGAAGTGGAGTAGTACTGATACTACCCTCTTTCTTTTGCAAAGTTTTGCCTGTAAATTTTATGTTAATGTTGTCAAATTGAAATGCTATTTTGAACTATTAATTATAAGTATTCATTATAAATATTTTGGATTATTTTGGTAAATGAATAGACATTTATCATATCCATATTTATAATAATATGTAAGTTTTATTTGACTGAATAAAATACCAACATCCACTTCGATCAAACACATGAACATGTATTCGAAAATTAAACAACCAATATAAAGCCGAAATTAGTATCTATCATTTAATTGCTTTAGTGTGATATCAACTTCGAAAAAAAATTCATATGAAAGCAAATGTCATGTCAAAAGCATCACCATAAACTCTTACTTGTTGGTATAAGGTAGGTATACTTTTGATAAAATATATACTTAACTATTTTGATGTCAATGAAATGTAGATACAAATCACAATAAGTCATAATTAGAAAAAAACCATCTTCCTATGTTCTCAACAGAGCTTTATTGTTTAATTTAATAGGGCACAGTACTTCCATGGACTTTATATCAATATATTTCAATAAGGATATTTTATTCAACCCTGTCGCACATGTGACATTTCAATCCTAAACAAGTGTGTAATATGAATTTGAATATGATAAAACAATTATAATACATGAAGGTTGGAGAACATTTTCTATCATCAAGGTATGGTCAAAATAAACTAAATGCACTTGTGAAAGTGTACTATCAAACTTAACGTCGCCTAGTCATTCTAAAATAATTAGTACATATAATTACCGTTTTAAAAAGATCACAATTGCTGAAGAGAACTTAATGTTAGCAATTCTGTTTCCTGTTTCCGTCTCTACATGCCATTTTACGTTATCAGAATTGACAAGATTTGCTACATTAATGATGCTCCAAAACAAATTGCCTTTACTTGTACAGACCTTGAATAAAAACGTTTGACCTCAATGCATTGCGACGCAAGGCTTTTACAATGATACTAATAGAAAGGTCAACAAGATACGTTATGATTTTACCCTTTGTACATAACATGTTGTAATTAATACTAACATATCAAAATGCATGTGTTACATTGTTCAACGTTAGAGTCTGATATATATGAAAAATAATACTTCAAAAAATTGCATCACTATCCCGTAGTGTTAAATTAAGAAGCTACAAGTAAGATAATTTCGAAAGTGGCTTATGTTTATGTATAAACATGGCAAAACAAAGAGTTATTCGATCCAGTTTCCTTCCCATCTAGAATATCATCTAAGACGTAAGTTAATTTGCTATCATATTTGCTATCATTATATCACGTTACCTCTATAAATGTATTTATATGGGACTCATTTTAACATGAAATAAAACAATGAAAATGAAAGTTATTCATATAACCATATATACGACATTCTAAAAGTTCATCTATCGTATTTACCAGTAATATCACAGCATAAATTGTTATAAATATGATCTCTTTAATACATTCTACTATATTGACGAAAGTGGAGTCTTTGTCTGATTTACATGAATAACGAAAATGTCAACTGCCTTCATATCTCAGGCTACATGATCCTATTTAGAGGTCGTGTAAAGTGCTTCAGATCTGAAGGTCACCAGAAGTTTAACGTTGAAAATCACCATTCCATCGTTAGCGTCAGTGTGATAAAACATCTTGTGGAGGGGAAATATCACTTTTTAAATACATAAACATTTGGTCAAAGTATCGAAAAAGACTGACATCTTACCCTGGTTATTGTTATACAGAACAAGTAATTGTCACAAACGTGACCATGTCCTCCGCCGCAATTAAGAAATGAGCTAAAAGAATGGACACACAGCTTGTACCAAGTAGTGGCATTTACATGTTTGATTCAATTATTGTTATATCGGGCAATAATTTTAAAATGGTCAAAGTCTTGTAGTGACCTTGAAAACGGGGTCAAGGTCACCAAAATCGACTGGTGTCTGCGTATTCCCCAACTAAAGACAGGTACCAAATTTGAAGACTCTAGGTACAGCAGTTCATGAGATATCGTGCTAACAACATTTGACAATCAGCCTTGTAGTGACCTTGAAAATAATTTCAAGGTCAACCAAATCGACTGGTATCTGGATATTCCCCAAATGAAGACTGATACTAAATTTAAAACCAATAGTTCTAGTGGTTCATGAGGAATCGCACTAAAAACATTTTCAAAACTGGTCAAAGTCTCGCCGTGACCTTGAAAATGAGGTCAAGGTCACCAAAAACTTTTCAGGTCTGCGTATTCCCCAGATGAAGACTGGCACTAAGTTTGAAGATTCTAGGTTGAGCAGTTCATTACATATCGCGCTAACAACATTTTCAAAACTGGTCAAAGTCTCGCCGTGACCTTCAAAATGAGGTCAAGGTCACCAACAACTTTTTAGGTCTGCGTATTCTCCAGATGAAGACTGGCACCAAGTTTGAAGATTCTAGGTGGAGCAGTTCATTAGATACCGCGTTAACAACATTTTCAAAACTGGTCAAAGTCTCGCCGTGACCTTCAAAATGAGGTCAAGGTCACCAACAACTTTTCAGGTCTGCGTATTTCCCAGATGAAGACTGGTACCAAGTTTGAAGATTCTAGGTTGAGCGGTTCATTAGATACCGTGCTAACAGGACGTACGGACGGACGGCCGGACGTACGGAGCTGAATACTATGACCCCCGCTCCGCGCATCGCAGCGGTGGGGGACAACAAACCTAGGTTATTCAAAATGTTAAAATACCAAAGCAACAATTTCAACATTTTTACATTTGGGATAGCACTACCTTCGATAGTACACATTCTTGTACTTTTTCGGGCCGAGTCCCTTCCGGGATTCGAACCAACACCCTCAGAGTTAGGCAACTATCGCCAGCACTGACCATACAAACAGCTTCCACACGAGGCGAAATGGTCGTGTGGCAAGCTGTTGGTACAGTCAATGCTCGAGGCGAAACGGTATGGTATTTACATGTCGACGTTAAATGCATCCCACATTACAAATTGCAAATTTTCATCAACATGGTCATAAATTATTAGTTATTATTATTATTTCATAGTGCATCTCAAAATGAAAAGCAAAGGTATGGTTGCAATTGACTAGTGCGTGTTTTGTTATTAAACTATATTGTTTGTTTTATCATTCGTTATTATTTCGGTTTAATAGAAAGATGATAGCAGAATTTCCCTTGCAAATTGAGGTTATTAGTGCCAGTTATTTACAACCACATGTCTCCTACTTGAACAAAAAGTATTCTAAAAAACGGTCTTAATATTTAATGTCACTGTGAGGACGGTGACCATGACATTAATGACAGTCATCCAGTGATCCAAGGAACATCATTTTTACAATTTCAGTTTTTAGTTTAAACTCCTCATTATTCAGTTTACGAGCAGATGTTAATGTGTCTTTATGGAATTGTCATTTGTTTGCATCAGGTGACTTTGGCTAATTGTTTGGATTAATTTCTAACACTATTCGAATCTTATTTTGGTCTTTCATAATATAATTCCAGTGACTCATCTACTCATAAATTTAAATAGTATTGTTTTTGAGTCATTTGATATTCTACAGATATGTAAAAAGTCGAAGATCGGATACCCTGGGGCTAGAGTTTAAGAAATATCAACTCCTACGTAAACTTGAATTCAATGAGACATCTTGTTAATGGCAACAAACTTGATACTTTCATACTATGGCTATACATTATAAAAACGACGTCATCAACAGTGATTAGACAAGAATATAGAAATGTGAACGTTTAAAAATATATGTTGCTTAGTGAAGGATTATTATTACAATTGTAATTGAATTTACTTACAACAGTTTACTCTTAACGAAGATGTTAAACGAGCCATGATATAATTATTGTCTTCCTTATCATGAGGATAACTTTTGATTTTTTACATAAGGGAATATTAATTCCAGAGGAAAGGAAAGTTATCATACTTATATGTAGAGGATATCTGTCTTTTCTTGACTAATACCATGTATCTCATCAAGTGAGGAAGAACGGTTCTATTTTCACGAGTGGAGCAGCCACAAGTGTAAATATATAATTTTTCTACCTCACAAGATGAGACAAACATGGTATTTGACAAGATTGGCGGATATTCAATTTATTATATAGAGGATATCTGTCTTTTCTTGACTAATACCATGTTTATCTCATCGAGTGAGGTAGAAAGGTTATATTTTCACGAGTGGCGCAGCCACGAGTGAAAATATATAACTTTTCTACCTCACGAGATGAAATAAACATTGTATTTGTCAAGAATTGACGGATATTCTATTTATTACATGATATTATCCATGTAATTACGTCCGAAAAGGGTCGTTTTCACGCCAAGCGGCCGCAAGGAACAGCCCGTCACCACAGTAACACTCTGACGTCATAAGCCAAATCGCCGCGCGAGACCATTGTTTTATGACGTCAAATTATATCAGTCACCGTTCGCAGTGAAAATATAAGCTATTTTCACTGTAGCTTGATAGACAGTTTATTTCACTGATAAATCCCAGTATTTCACTGCTCTTCATATAATAAAAAGCGAACATGTTAACGATTTCTGTGCATGATTTCAATAAACGTGCATATAGGAAGATACACAGAAATGATATATTTCACGCTTTGTATTAGTGATAAGTTTTACTTGGATAAACCATAACATATTTAAATAGATTCATATCCACGTCATTTTGTTTCACTATTGAAATACTGTGATGTTTCAATAGCTGATTTTTATCAATTATTAAACATATTTTATTTGAATCAGCGTTTAATTAAAACTCCATTATATTATAAATTCGGTATTGCTTCTAAAACATAGTTTTAATTCTCTAAATGTGCGTATTCAACTGTGCTGTTGATGGTAAACTTTAAGATGTCTGTACAATAAGTTTAGCTAAATCATGAACAAGCATCGAAAACAAAGAAAATGAAATAAAATAACACAAAACGTGTGAATTATGATCTCTTACACTTTGTTCATTTTACCATCCTAAAAGAAAAAACTTCTTTAATGGAAATTTTCTTTCTTACAAGACACTCTATCTAATTGTAAATGAGTGCTGCTATAAAATATTACAGGATAGCACGTTTTAGAACCACAAAGCACATCTATTCTAATTAAAAGGAAATAGATGTTAAATCATGGCCCCTTTTGAACTAATAAATGAAGTTGATTAGAGCAGAATGTATAATGATTCAATTACACTGAAAAGATGAGACAAATCATTTCAAGTTTATCCATACATTATCTCTAATGAAGACATCCAACATTTTACAGAACTACACATTTAAATGGCGTTGATATTTCATTTTCATTTATTTTAGAGAATCTTTAGTCTTTGAAAATACTGCATATTTTTAGTTAATGTAATAGTATATGTTGAACAATTATTGTCAAAACGATATCTTATCAATCTGATGTACTTACAGACTGAGAAGAAAGGGTAATAGACGTGAAATGTTCACTTTATATTAATGATGTTCAATATTGATGATTTGTTTTCATTTTGAATTGTGACTTGCAAGATTATGTAAACTTTCCTTGACAAAAGGTATCAATTTTAAGATGTATAATGATTGCTTCTTACGTTTTTAGTGTCTGGTTTCATTCAAATGCTGGGTTAACTTTTAAAACAAATTGTTGAAGGGAAGACGTAGAAAGATGAGACAGTAAACAATTCTGATTTGATTACATTGTAATCTGATTTTATATTTACGTTATTTCGAAGGAATATAAGATTATGGCTTCCACGCGTATTTCACCTGATATAGGACGAAGGATATATTCTGAAAGGTCGTGTATGTTATCGATTAATAAGTTGTGAAATTAATATCTGGATAATATGGATTTTCCTATGCATTTCACTTCTTAATTCCCTTCAATGATTTAAGCTGCCTAATAAAATTGCAATGACTCACTCTCGATAATGGCAATGGCATTGATTTGTAACAATGTATCTGTCAGGAATATTGAAAAGTTCAAACATCTTAAAGAAAGTAGACTAAAGTATGTAAATATCAACTCCTGCGTATACTTGACATTTGTCAACAATGTGAATCATTAATAGAAAACTGTTATTTTATACAATTTACTTCTGATTAATGAAACTGTAAATGAGTATTATAATGAGACAAGATATATAAAGAAGAAATATTAAGGAGAGAAAATGTATTATGCAAAACAAGCACTTAGAATTCAGGATGTAAGGGCTTGATATCAGATATATATTCTCAAGGATAATTTGAAACAATTCATAAGAACATTATGAATTCCCTCTCACTTTAATATGTGTTTTCAATTACGGAATATTGATTCCTAGAGGCAAATAAATTTCAAATTTCCAGCTGACATGGAAATAAAAAATCATAATAAATAATGACATAAAAAAGTATTCCCCGAACATTCATTGTTGTGAGGGGTATCAACATTGGCTCCGGTTGTCCGTCCGTCCGTAATGAGTCCTCATATATTCTGAACTAGTTATGATATTTTGATCACATGTGTAATGGAGAAACATAATAACATGGCAAACTTAATAACTGTTGGCCAAAAAGTGGTGATTTTGTAAGAAAACTGTAACAAGTTCTTTGTTGTGGAAACCTGCAAAGGACTTGGCACGAACAAATTTAAATATTGTGTACTATTGCATTAAATGTGATCCTAAATATGGCAAGGTTTTTTTTGTTGTCAAATAATATATACTTGCATTAATGATAAACATGAGTACATCACAATTTACTTTAATTGCACTACAATCGCAGACAGCTTCTTGAAATACTTTTGTTTCTTAAAGCGAGATAAGTTTCTCAATATCACAGATTCTTCTAAGACAGAGTCTTTTCAAAATGAGAGTGGCATTTTTTACAGACAAACAGAGCTCGAATACTCAAACTTGTAGAAATGGTTTAAGTGATGAAAATATTTGTTTTTCCAGTATATAAGACTAGTATGCTATAGTAGACGTATATCATTATGAAATACATTCCTTGCAACATGTGGTACCCATCATAAAACAAGATAAAGGAACGAAATGTCATGATCTCGGGAGGTGGAATAGGATGAAAATATCGGCACAATACATAAGAGCATAATTACTGATATAATACGATTCTTCACGAACATTGTATTAAGAGTACAAGCACACTTTCGAGAAAATATAATGGACAAACGATTTCACTCAGTTTGAGTAACTTCTTCTTTCATGTTATATTCATCGTCAATGTCACTAATATGTGGTATGCTACGTGAGGATTAAACACATAACACACAATACCCCTCTATTAATGTGCTGTTTTAAGCAATCAGTAATTTGAATTCAATCAGAAGGGAAGCAACTCTCGAGAGATAGACTCGCACTATACAATGAGGATGCCTAATAAAGGATATTGAGCATTCCAACATTCCAACAAGTAAAAAGGACAAACAGTTGGTTATCAAAATAAAGTAGAGGTGGCAGTAAATTAGTAAAGAAACATGACCAAATGTAATTGTCTCGATATGTATTTATGTAATTGTAGTTGCTGAAATTAAATAAACATGTTTTAAAAACTGATGTTGAACTTGAAAATATTGCAAAGATCGCACTGCTTAACATACATGAGCCCATTTCTTGAAACTCTCTTACTGCTACGATATCTGATCATCTACGATGCTTCGTACAATATTGAGTTACATCACATTTACTGATCTAACAGATGGCACGCATGTTCATATCGTTGGCAATATGAGATATCCCGCTTATAAGCTCAATATTAAGGCTCTCATGTTGAAAAAAATAATGGCTGAACAGTCCTTCATCTTTCCAGTAAGAAGACATGATGATAATCCAGGGACCAGTTCTTGAGATCCTCCTACTACATATACTTATGCTATATTAGGCTAATTCTTCATCCCCAACTTTGCGCTCAATGGACAGAGGATAATGACATTTCTAATCCAAATCTTATTTGTCGAATAATACTAAAATGTGACCCATTTAGTACCGTCATTAATCTTTGAATCATTATGAAACTGTAACATCTATGGCAACACAAATCCTTAAATATGATTATGTATATACTTACAATTAAAGAAACATGATTTAAGTTAACTCTTCTTTTAGACAATCTTTGATGTCATGCAGTTCAGTATTATATTCAAACGTAAATATGTATATGTGTATGTTAAGGTAATACATGTTAAATAACACACACAGTTCTCATTAATTGAACCCTTGTATTGATGGTTTAAGTCTAGATTAACGAGTGTTATTTTATGTGGTGTAACTGATAAGGCCAGTAAAAAAGTTTTAAATGTAGATTAACCTAATGGTTTTGGGGATTTGTGTACATTGTTATCAAATATCTGAAAAACGGTTTGTGAACTAGAAAAAAGTGAGGGTGCTTGACAGGACACAGGACAACAATTTGTGGAATCCGCTTGCTTGAATCTTCCGGATACTTTAGTATCCTTAATTTTTGGGGAGAATCCGGAAGGATCCGCCAAATGGATTCCACCACTTTTTGTCCTGCGTTTGGGTGTGTAGTGGGTTAAGATAACGTATTTATTTCAAAATTAAATAATTAATCAATTCATTTAAACCTTAAGACATGAATATGTTTGTAAATAGAACATTATATGACACTTTTCCAATTATGTAATAAATGAATGTTAAACACCAATGAGAAACTGTTCATCTTTTCCCACCATGATCTGATAACAATCCATATATACCAGCACTTGTCAATTTACATGATTATAATTTTCCTTTCAGCACCCATTTACATTACTTTACCCATAAAGTCTCTAAAAATAAAAATAGAAATTACATTCTGATTTCCCCCCAAAAATACAGTGCATTATTCTCAAATAAACAGCTGCCATTTGAATTGTGATTGAAAAAGTGTTTCCAACAAAAAATTATCTTTTCGTAAATGGACATATTTTATACTTCAAAACTTGGCCTACTCCCACTTGATATGGTGTCAGATTGATCTTACAATATCAGAAGCAGGATGAAAATGGCTAACGAAATCACGAGTTAAGATTGTACTTATTTTGAGCAAGTTGCTTAAATTTTGTTATGATTTTATCACAATATACAGGCGAAACTACAGGACTGACAACCGATGAATACATAGAGAATCACATCCAAATATCTTCTGAAATTAAATGTGGCAACACCATTTGATAAATCTAAAATATTTAACTTTTCTCACAAAAAATAACGATACTTCCTGCAAGGTGGTGTCGCAGCACTATAATGATGAGACGTCATCAGGTTGTGACAATCAAAACATTGTGAGTCATTGATGAACGATGTAAACACATCGTGATGTCATGTGGTTGACAGTGACTTTAGCATTGTACAAAATATAGTGTCAAAACGAAACATGTAACTCGCACAAGTGATATTATAATGTTATTAATTAACTATCAATGTTATGGCATGTATACGGCATTTACGACCCAGACCATATGATTCGACAACTGGGCCAATACGGGAAAAACTGGGCCAATACGAGACAAACTGGGCCAATATGAGTCTTAGCAGCGCAGTTGCACATTTGGTGGAAGCCCGAAGCTGTCGCTTCACAACTTTGACCCGTGATATTTGTTCACCATTCTTTTTTAAAAGTATTATTTCAATATAAATGAGATGTATATTGTTGTGCAAATAGAATGAAAAGAAGTTAATTAATAAAATTGTCATTAATGAAGTATTTCCGTATTGGCCGAGTTACAGGTCCTCGGTCCGTTGTATTGGCCCTCGACTTCGTTTCGGGCCAATACAACGGACCTCGGTCCTGTAACTCGGCCAATCCGGAAATACTTAATTAATAACATTATATGAAAGAGAGATTCGTATGATCAATATACCTGTCTATAAACCAGAACACTAAAGGCAATACGAGACACATCTGACATGGCGTGCGCAGTACAATTAGTTGGTCCAATACTCCCAATAGCTTAACCTTGTGGCGGTTCATGCTTCTCAATTGTGCATGTACACTTGGTGTACCCGTAGGTCATCCCCCTCCGTTTTCACCCATTGACCCATTCTGCCATTCCTGTTTTCGCATATGCATGTTCAAAATAAGAAATGTAATCAAGGTTTCTCATTTATTATATTGTCGAACTTTCTCCACTAAGGGAAGACATATAAATACAGGTAAACAAGTCAAAGGATAGAATGAACTTGAGTCGGATTTGATCTCATGTTACAATATCATATAAAGAGTCCTAAAATGAAAAATATGGCAAGAAATGTATTAACGGGATTTTATTGAATACATCTCATTGTCACGTGTAGCAATTTGATTCTGTAGTTAAACTTACAAGAAAGCAATATCTGTCTAATTGTATCTCAGAAAATTAAATGAATGGGAATAACAGGCATCAAATCATTTTGAAAACAACTTGTCAAGTCTCCTAAATTATACTTTGTCCTTTCATGATTTATATTTGTGATGCTTTGCAAGGATTCAACAAGACACAATTTAGTTGTATAGGTTCACAACTACCACAAGTGAAGAACTATCAATTTTAGATAACAATAGACAATTAAGCTGCGAAAATTATGTTTTAAATTGGTTTAGTCAATTACGTTTTACATGGACTAAGTTGTTTTCATAATCGTATAGTTTAAAATTACCATTGGATTCCTGATTAATGAAACTGGAGTTCAAAAATGTCTTTTTATCTAAATGATGCTAAAATGAACATGATTTCAATTTGTTTTAAACGTTTATCCTCTTAATTTCATTTTTCTTTTATCAGCAAGTAACATGTACACAATAATTATGTTGTTTCTAACTGTATATGCCATTTTCAATTCAATTTCGTTTTTATCGATCATTTGTAAACAAGTGATTCTATGAAAAGTGAAAACATCTTCTTTCGTCTATGTTGTTATTCAATCCCCTTGACAATGGCATTTACATTAATGTCCATACATCGCCTACATAGAATAAGTAAGAATGTTGATAATAAATTGAGTCTTCCTGAAATTTTGAATCTAGGAAGGTGATTTTATTATGTATTTCACTGTGTTCAAGTGCAAAGCATGAAAACATATATTTACAAGTATGTCATTGTGACGTCTGCCATAATATAAATGTCTCTGTTGTTTGTCATATAAAATGTCCCTAGCGTATGTAAGTGGGTCTCTGTAACATCGAATTATCCTGGCGTATGTATTATCAAATTACTGTGATGAACATCTCTCTGTGGCATTATATGATCAAATCTCTTACACGTTTTAACCACTGTGGTGATTGCCGCATCATTGTCACTTTTGTAAGACCGAATCACTGAAGCGATGTTCTTGTGAAGTTATTGTGGCGATTGTAATATTTAATGACTGGCCTAGAAAACCCAGCAAGCTTGGATCTATCACACTATTTTCCATCCTGTTACGTCAGTATAATTGTATCCGTAACCCTACTACATGTACATGTACATACGAAATCGAACTGCGATTAACAGTAGGGTTTGCCTTGGTGTTGGAAACCCTACATTAATGATTTCATACAATGTTTTATAAATAACTCATCATGGTTGTTCGATTATAGATTCTCAATGATCGATTACTTATCATCTTAATGCAATAAATTACTCTTTTTACAAGTCCTTTGTCAAACATAAAACGCTTTTTCTATCATTGTCATTTCTTCATTGATAGCAATGATTGTGACAATAACTTTAAAAAAACCTTTAAATTTTCAAATAAGGATGTTGTCATTATTTGAATCTAGTTAGTTTATATTTACCATGAGTATTGTAAAGTTGATCTTTTCTTCACAATAATCGTGTTTCTAAAACTAGCAATTATTGCGCATTATCATGAGCGTGGAGTCGAGTCTACACAAGAAGAATATTTGATTGCTGAACAGGAGAGGGAGCTAGTCGATTCAATGCACCGTTGCACTAATATATTTCAACATTTAAATTCGACGTTTTGGTCTTACTACGAACTTATGCTAAGACAACTTCGTACGGCCACTTCCTAAATACATGATTGTTAGAGTCACTGATAGAAATACGCTCGCTATTCAAACACAATTAAATTTTAATAATAGTCATCACAGGATGACACATCCCACCATTCCTACAACATTTACATAATAAACACATCGTTGAAAGATAATTGTTTAACTTTAATGATAGTATAAGTTTGTATACTTTTTTTATTTTTAAGAAAGAATTTTACACGAGTTATATAACTCAACATGTCATCATGAATAGTCAAACAAGTTCTGTTCCAGATATATGTGAAACTATGTCAAAGGGCACCACTTCCATAGATAAGTATTACACATGCAAAGTTTTAGATAGAAAGTTATGAACAATTATTGAGTTCTGCTCCAGGAACAGATCGACCCCATGATTAGATTCAATAGACTATTTATCTATTTGGAAACGAAATATCTTGAAATATCATAGGGAACCACTTCAGTGGGTAATACACATAGAAAATGTCGAGTTCTGCTCAACTAAATGATAATGGATGGACAGAGAGACAGACTGACAGGGCCATGACTATATCCAACGGTATTACATGCCGGTGTAAGTATGTCGTAGCACTCACAAATCATTGCGCTTATTGCGGGCAAAAACTTTTATCCTGCGTGTGACGTGGGTTGATTTACTCCTTCCCTGCGTTTGATGCCTTCACCCCACTTCACTTTTTCAGAATAACTTAACGGCGGTGGGCATGGCCTCCCCTAACAAGAGTGCTCTGAGAGCACAATAACCCCCTGGTTCCTTATCATCCAAAATGCATTTTAAATGTAAGGGTAATTTAATGAGCTATTAAAAATAAATAAGCATGTCAAATATCTAAGGCCTATCACCAACCAATAAATAATTATGGCTATGGTTAAGTTTCTCACAAATGGATCCTACATGAAGGTCAAGGTCACATGGTCAAACTTTTATAACCTCAGTGTGTAACTTGGAAACGTAATATTTTCAGATGCTGACAAATTTAAAGTTGCTATACGTCTGAAATCGGAAAGCTGAGCGCTCTAAGTTAAGGGCCATAACTCTGTCAATATTAATCCGTTCAGTCAAAAAAGCACATGCGTATCACCGATATAAATCCAAAGCATGTAGAAAGTTTCAGAAAGATTGGTAAAAAACTGTGGGAGGAGTTGATTTCAGAACATTCGGAAATTGGAAAGCAGAGCACTTTAAGTCAAGGGCCATAACTCTGAAAATATTAATCTGATCGGTCCCACAAAAGCACATGCGTATCACAGATGTATATCCAAAGCATGTGCAAAGTTTAAGAAAGATTAGTCAAACACTGTGGGAGGAGTTGATTTCAGAACACGGGTAGATTTTGGACAATGCCTTGTCATCGTTAATTACATTACATCATACTGCTTTTACATCATCGAGTAATGACAACACAATGCTATGACGTCATTAACATGATGACGTCAAAATTCTATGACATCACCACCTTGGAAGAAAGTGGCAGAGCTGTGCTCAGATATATACACTTTGAAACGTAATGAATGATTTTGGGCGATACACAGAATCTCGCCCTCGTGTCATATGATATCAAATATACCATATACCAATTAATTCGTTTTGGTAAATTTGATATCAAAAGACACTTGGTGAGATTCTTTACTTACTCGCAATATTGGGTTGTTCCCATTTCTCACCACATACCTGTTAAGGTACCTAAAATTTAAATGAGGAACTGCTAAAGGGGCAGTTCGATCGGTTTACAAGGCGTCGCTCTGTCACATCAAGGTTTAGTTTATACAACACTCCGTCCATATGTACAAGTACATGTATCATGCATGACAAAAAAACATCAACATCACACGGGTTTCGGCTAGATGTACTAAAAGAAACAAATAATGAAATACTTATATCAATATTCGAAAAAACACACGCAGACGCAGTATAAAACTTCCTAACGAATTTCTTTCAAAATAAAGGAATCATTTACTATTTGTGTCGGTGAATGTAAACATATTTAAAGATAAAAGTTTTAAGACACATTAAATTTCCGTCTTTGGAGTGGGTTGAAATAATTTTTAAATGACCTATCTGTTTTGAAATATAAAAAAATAATCACCATAAGGAATTTTTTTGAAAAGTTGTTATATTTTATTGTTGCCACAGGTGAATATGTTTGTTCATATCCGGGTACGGAGGTACGTAATCATCAAGATAGGTGTATCAATAAATAATCCCTGGCCTCGGGTTTAACAGGGTTAATATGTTATTCCTGAAAGGAAATTAATATGAAAGATGATAGTTATAAAAGATAAGAAATAAAAAATGTTTCCGGTTTCATGAAATGTGTATGAATTCCATCAAGGACAGACCAGCCATTTTCTTCTCAAAAACTAATCATCGTTTTTTTTGACAAATTGGCAAAGAAGTAGTTAACAAGTTGTTAAACTGGCGGAGCATTGCAATAGACATTTGAACTAAATAGGGATTCTTTCGAAACTGACTATTTGCATATTTTAAATTTTTTTTTTTTTTAAATGGCTCACAAAATAATAATTAGGCTCATATCATACCATTTTGAAATCGCTTTGTTTCAAACGTTAATGGCACCGTCAACAACGTTAACTGAACTTTGGTATCCAAAAAAAAGGCAGAAATGCAGGCATATTATATTTCATGAACAATATATTTTGGCATGAAAAATGGATATAACTATAAACAAAACATTACCATTTAAAGGTCAACAGAAATTATGCTCAAAATAAACAAAAATAACTCTGTACCAAAACAAGATATTCTTAAGTTCAGAAACCTAATGCTTCTGCTGTAAAATAGATTTAATGCTCCAAGTTTCTCCGTTTTAAAGCATGAATGGTGTATATATCCTTATTAATTTTCCCCGCTACAACGTAATAATAACTAATACTAAGAAACTTTGAATAGCGTAGGGATGTTACATGTGTGCGGTGATTTGCCCTGTAGGTGTTTCAACTTCCAAGGTTCAAATATGTTTTTGACATTTTGACCAAAAACTACACGTTTGGACTTTGTAATGTTTCAAGATCATAACTCGAAAATTATTTACTTTGGTAACTTGCACCTTTTATGGATTTCAATCAATGTTCCTTACAGTATAGCCAGTGTAACCAGTTTAAATGAAGAAAATAAACTGAGGTGCAAAAGAAAGTATATCACTCAGTTGTTTTCCATTAATTCAATATTTTAAAGAAATTAGATGCATTTGATTATGGCACGATACAACAACACCTTTCGGCAGTAGTTTGAATGACTTAATTAGTGACTGTTTTATTGTTTAACTTAAATATCATTATTTAAAGTAGACGGGGGTAAGAAATGAAATTTACACCAACATGACCCCTACCATGTTCAAAATGTTGTAAATGTGTGCAGGACGAGGCACATTTATTGATTTTCACACAGAGTGTGTCTTGTATGTCGATGAACAGTTGTGTTTTGTCAAAATTAATTTGGGGGAATTTCAAAATGTGAATATTTTAATTTTAATTTTTTGTTTTTTAAAACGCGTAGAGGTATTCTTGGACTGATTTAATGTTTTGGACTAATTTGCCAAACTAGTCAGTTTTTTAATACGACGTCGAAAACTCGAGATATGTAACTTTGAAAATTCTACATAATGATAAATACAACTGAGTGATATACTTTCGTTTGCACCTCAGTTTAGTAGCACACCATTTATCTATCAATAGGTGATTTAGACATATACCATCGAAAGTGTAGAGGACGGGCTCACAGTGGCCTCGATTAAATGACCCGTTTCACGTTTTTGGTATTGGAAGATCAAAAAGAAAAGGCGCACTTGGATGATAACCGATGATGAATACGTGTGCAGAACTACGAAATTGCTGAAGGGTCATAATTAAATTATATATTCACATTGAGCACACAGGGTTTCAGTGCGCACAATTTAGTCCAGAATTTGGAGACGACAGGTTACACTGGGAAAACAAATGATATTTAATCATTTACTCCTATTTAATCCCGGAGTAAATATCATCTTTAGTCATATTTAATCCCGGAGTAAATATCATATTTAGTCATATTTAATCCGGAGTAAATATTTGTAAATATTTGTAAATATTTGTAAAGTTTTGTATATATGTTATTTAATTCAGATTAAATGTTTGTAAAAATGTTATTTAATTCAGATTAAATGTTTGTATTTATAACCTTTTATTAAGATAAAATATTTGTAAATATCATCTTTAATCAAGATTAAATGTTTGTTAATATCATGTTTATATGAGATTCAATATTTGCAAATATAATTTTAAATGTTATTAAATATATTGTCTTTAAACGGAATGTAGCACGTCGTTCTTACGGAAATAAAGAGCTCTATAACGGGAAGGAAGTGTAATCAGTGGCTTAATAATACTGTCCAATCAATGAAAAGAGTTGTTGAATAAATAAACTTGATTCGTTTAAGCAATGAAACACTCCCTAAATTGAATTATGTCAAGGTGTAAAAAAAGTAAATATTTATCATATCTTTGGAGGGAATTTACAAGTTGAATACATAAAAATCAATATTTTATCATAAGATTTTATGTATCGGAGTAAATGATCACTACCGGGTAAAAGACTCAAATTTACTTTAAATGCTATCTATAATAAGTATATGAAACATTCTTGGGGTTACTTATTAATTCAAGAAAATAAAAGTTGTATCCATAATCACGGATAGACGGACAAGATAAGATATATCCCACAGTATTGCATGCCGGTGGGATAAAATAATAGTTTTACTTGCCAAAACATGAAGCCCGCAAATATGATAACATTTTATGAAATAGACAATTTCAGTAGCAAGCAATTGCATTTTGGAACAAATTAATATTTTCCCTGGTTATAATGTCAATCATCAGAAGACCGTCTACGCCATCTATATGATATAATACTATTTACGATGTGGATTTAGCTGTTTACACTGTGAATGTCCCGTTTTTCAAGGTTAATCAAACACTTTGAAAAGGAGGCTCTCTTAAAATTCCATTTCTTACAGTCCCTTTTCAATATTTGATAAAATGGTGATATTTTCAGAATACATACTTTTTTCAGAGTCTGAGTGTAAGACTATCATGTACTCAACCGCAAAAGAAATGTCACCAGCCCCTAAATATTGCTGTCTGAGAAAGTAGATTTTGAATGTTTATGATGGACACATATTTATTCAAGAAGTAGTAACAAATTCAGACGTTAGAGAATGATACTTTTCTTTTAATGTCAGTTCAAATACAGTTGCAGTGTTGAAATCGCTTTTTCAAAATGTTTTTGGGCCAGAGTATTTGGCATTTAAGTCAAATGTACAAAATGTAGAAACTACATAAAATACAATAAAATATGGTGTCGACATGAATAACCTTCTTGAACTTAAATTTGTTGACCCGTCTTTACTGTAGGATGTCATAAAAATGCCAAAAAAGCCCCTTTGGACTCTCCTATCTCATCTAGTTAAGGATATTCGAAAACGTGGAGTTTGAGAATTGCCAATTGTTAAAAGGTGTGTTTCTCAGAAATATGCATAGATAATGTTTTAAAAGTTCAGGTTTAGTTAAGTTTTCCTTCTGAAGACATGATGTATCTCTGTTTCAGTCGTGAGTATCACTCGTGGAATGAATTATCTTGTATATTGTATGGTGACGTTTCTTTTGCGGCTGAGTTCAGAATACACCAGCTAAATTTACTGTTGAGTGTATAGACAATAAAATCCTTACGAACATCCTGTTTAGTGACTGCGTAAGCTATGTAAGGGAAAGCATGGGAGTAAGTGACACCTGAACACACAGTTGTGAAGATGTTTATCTATAACATAGTCTTCATTTTTTCCAAAAATATACATGCAAAGAACGAAAGTGTTTCCTTTTGTTCAACCTGGTTACACTACAATAACAGGTGACATTACATTAAGGGTATACTATTTAACATTACAAGGATCAAACATATCAGTATAGAAACAATATTCTTGGTTGCTACCTTGCTAAACCAGATATGCCTTTATGAAGTGGACCATAAATGTGTGACTTGAAACCTGGAACTACTGACCTGCCTAATTATGATCAATCAATCCACCTAAAAATCTATCAGTATTTAGTCTGCTCTTATTTATGCAACATGACAGACAGAAATATAATGTATGCCGATGCAATCGCTAGTTAAAAATTTTTGTTATGTTACCTTCCTTTCATGTTGAGACATTTACGTTAAGAATATATTCTTTTCAGAAATAGTTAAAACATCCAAATGAATAAGAAGAAATGTGCTCTAAACTGCTGTTTCGTTAAAAGAACAATCATTTTTTCAAACAAAAATTACACATGTTACACAGAATGGAATTAAATGACATACAAACGTAAACGTCTAAAAATAATCTAGCGACACTGCATCGCTGATTACTAACTCATATTATTACAACACACAACATAATTTGAAACATTTTTTGTTAATCAAGGAAAACTTAAGTGTACGATTTTGTACCGCATCTATACGTGAAAAGCGTCAAAGCGTGAAAGCACAACCAATTGAGTGAGCTGCAGGTGTTGTCATATGTGAGTAGTTTAAATACGTGTACTGCAAAAAGTCTATAAACGATTAACAATCAGTAACTTTTAATTCAGTATCACCACAATCAATGACAATGCAATACTAGAGTGGCCTGATGCAACATGAACGCCCAGGGTTTGATGCACAAACTTCCCTCCAAATAAGCAGTTTAAATGTAAGTGTAATTTACGATTAGATGACATCTTATCATCTTGATCTGTATTTCATATGAGATTTTCTTTGATTAACTTGTAAAGTATGACAATTCAGGTCTGAATGATCTAGTGACAATAAATACACATGTCAAATATTGATGGCCTATCACTAAAAACCCGATGACCATAGTTACGTTTTTCAGAAAATGCATCCAAAGTCACAAGGTCACAAGGTCAAAGGTTATGACCTCAGTGTGTGTCATCAGAAACAACATTTTCATAGGCCTATCCTGACAAATTAAAACTTTTGAGGAAGATTAAAATTTCAAAAGTTGCGTCGTTCATTAAGGTCAAGGTAAGAAGGTCAAAGAATTTGACTACTTCAATTGTCTTTTGTCAAGGAAAACACATTTATCAAGTTTCAAAGACATATCATTGATAAATCAAACGTCTTAGCCAAGCTATAAGTTCAGTTTTAACCCACGGTCTGAAATGAGAAAGTCAAATGCTCTAATCAAGGGTCAATACTCTAAATACACAGGTCCGATTGGTCCCAAAAAGCACATGCGTAACACCTATGTATATCCAAAGCATGTGTACATTTAAGTTTCAGAAAGATTGATCAAAAACTGTTGGAGGATTCGCGCCACGACATAGACCCCTTTGGGTTTTACCCGGGGGTTATGAACTGTACTTGTGCAACAATGTACAGGTTGAATGTAAGAGTTTGTGTATATGTGTCCATGTTTGTTAACAATCATTTGTGTGTGAGGAAATAATTCATTGTAAAATCCATAATTTATGTATGTTGTTAAGGTGATTAGGAAGTGCGAGGTGTGTGGGTGCACGGACAGATGGTGGTTGAATGTCTCTCTCTGTCTCTGTCTCTCTGTCTCTCTCTCTCTGTATCTCTCTCTCTCTGTCTCTCTCTCTCTGTCTCTCTCTGTCTCTCTCTCTCTCTCTCTCTCTCTCTCTCTCTCTCTCTCTCTCCATTTCTTCTTGATTAACTAAATTAGGGCTCATTAACAAGATACCAAACAGGTGTAAGCCATTAAGTGTCGAATTTGCTCCGGCTCGTTAACAAGGGTGAGAATGACCGACGGTTAAGAAGGCATAAGCCGAATACACAAAAACATTAGAGAATACACACTTGAGTATTCAGAACCTCTTTAGGTTATAAACGTTGCAAGATTGACGATTGCCTAAACTAAAGGAGTATTTTTGGTGTAATGCATTACATGAAATAAGGATTAGATGGTATTTGTTTTTACTGATTTAACAACTTTGCAATAATGAAAGGTACCCGTTGATTTGATTTACCCGCGAGTAATAAACAACATATACAAGTTTGAGAGCGAGGTATTGCATTTGCAGTTGGTTTCATATTCCGACATCGATGACATTTATTGAATTGCTTGTTTTCATAGGATACATATTGGCTATCAGCTCGTGTAACATACATCTTAGTTTCACAGAATTGCAATATTTACTGGCATATAGCACAGGTATTATTTACAGTATTGGTTAACAAGAGGTTACAGCTATGAATTGTGGGGTTTCCACTGTACTTATAAGATAAATTCTTTTTTCTAAAATTACTACAGGCGTTACATACAATGAGAAAAGGATATTCATATACAGTGTTACAATTTCTTCAATTCCTTTGACTCATAGGAAACTTATAGTATATTTCTCGTTAGCGCATTATTTTCACAATAACAACAGTACACGCACCCACAGGGGTTGTTCAACTATACACCCCCCCCCCCCCCCCCCCCCCAATCGAGGAGACTGCCAAACCGGGGCCAACTGTCTCTCTGTCTCTCTCTTTCTCTCTCTGTCTCTGTCTCTCTCTCTCTCTCTCTCTCTCTCTCTCTCTCTCTCTCTCTCTCTCTCTCTCTCTCTCTCCATTTCTTCTTGATTAACTAAATTAGAGCTCATTAACAAGATACCAAACAGGTGTAAGCCATTAAAGGAGCTCTATGACGCCTGATTAGACTACTGCTGACGAGCGTGTTACGTGCCGGAAACATGGTCACGTGACTACGACTGGGCGCAGACCTCTCGAGTGGTCATGTTATTGACAGGGGATTCCCCCTTTTCACACGCGATCGTTGATTGGCTGTTTCATTCTCGTTCTTGTTTTGGACCCCGCCATCGCCACCTAAAACGACTTCATGGTCCATGACCAGGTTCGAGACAACGCAGCCTACAGACACCAAGCCCATAGACGATTTAATTGTGTTGAAGAGGTCTGGACGTCTTGGACCAAGCACAGACGATTTTTCCAGAGTTGTCTTGTAGGCAAACTGGGATCGATTCCTTGATCCCCAAGGGCACTACACTGGGATTATCGGACTTTAGATGTGTAGATGTGTGGGGGGGAAACTCAAAACGATCACAATAAGAAAATATTAACATGTATTACTATTTATTCATTTAGTACTTGTTTGTATTCTCCATAAAGCAAAACTATTTTCGTAAGGAATGACAGATATTTCATTGAAGAAACCTTTCTAGTTAAATATATGTAAAAGTTGTATTTCAACTCATAAAACATGTAAAACAAGTCTTTTATGTAACAACTTCATTATTGTAAAAAAAAAAAACAGCATTTTTCATGTCACTCAGTCTCTATGAATGTACATCATACATTCTGGACGGAAACAGTAGAATTTTGAAATTATTCAATAGAGATATATTTATTGATAGTGATGTTTTAATCCTGAAATATATTAACCCCAACTTGGACATATATATACTCTGTCAATGTCAATAAATATACAAATACAATGTTGAATACATAATGTTTTATAAATGTATTGCTGAACAGTCATTGAATTGTTAATACAGTTCACATAAACCTTCCTATAACAAATTAAATGTCGATATATTGACACGCAAGTCGTGTGTCATTTATCTAGTCAGTAGTGTATATAACGTGCAGAGAAACTTTGCAATCCACAAATTGCCTAGCCATGCTGGAGACAATTGCAATACGATTTCGCAATAGAAAGCTTACATATAATGCTTTGAAGTTTCATCCATAGAGTTCTACTTGAGTCTATGTACAAAAAACAGTGTTCAATACACATTGTCTGTTATGTCAGCAGCATTTCCTGTATATTGGCAGACACCTGCTGTTGTCGTCTCCACTGACACTACCAAATACCACAATTATGTAACGTCGCAGATTATGATCATATCATGAATTACCCTGCAGCCTGAGCCAGATACCTTTCAATTAGCATCCAATTAGCATTGCTATGTCCCTGTAATGAAGTCTTTAGGTGATATTTTCATTTTTACCACTTTTTTAAATATTTGATTTACTCATAGGGCAAACTGACCGAAGTCACCAGCTGCAGAAGTCGCCCGAACTTCGAAGACTTTCACTTGCAGCTGATGCAATAATATCTGCAATAAATGCAATCTGTTTGTTTCCAAATGTTCCTTTTTAATACGTTTTATTTGTATTTTCTTTTGATGAATTATTAAAAGTTTGATATATTTTTTATCAAAACTAGCCATTGCGTGAGGTTCAATTAACGGTTTCATGAAAGAAAGAAATATTTGTTTTCATGTAAATGTTCACGCACAGTTTAGAACATACAGGAAGCTCCAGAATGTATTAAATTATATGAATATACCAGTAGAAACATCTATTCATTACAATTAAATTGAATATTCGTACTTTAAATGCGATAATGTGATTCAGTATTGATATTATGATATTATTTCAAAATTACCTTGGTTCGGACAGTTTGACCAAGGTTCGGACAATATTACATTTTCTTTGTAACCACATGTAAAGTTTTAAATGACCGCGGAAAAACTATGGAAATATGTAGAAATATTACATATCACATATGACAACAACAAGTTGATTGTGACGTCATTTTTTTTCTAACGAAGCATGCGTTAGTTAGCTTAGGAAAACATGCTCTCAATAAATGACAAAGTACTTCAAGCAGTTTAACTAGGGATATTTTATTGTTCCTGGACTATTATCCATGTGTTTAGGGATATAAAGAATCAGTTTCGTGAATAGTTTAAACCACTGACGCATGCCAGACAGAACATTAGGTAGTAGGGTCCGAAGTTAGGTAAATCTTGTCCGAAATGATATACGCAACTAAAACCTTCTTTTTTTTGGTTAATCTAAAGCAATTATGAAATATCTATGTAAAATCGAGTAAAATACTTTATATCCAATATTTTGATTTGCTGAAATTGACATTTTAAAGATTATTATTTATTATACAGTCTTTCATAATATTCGAATCGGATCAGTGTCCAAGCTTCGGTCAGTTTGCCCTACTCTAACTTTTTATGTCTTGGGGTGAAATAGGTTTAATGTAGTTAAATATCAGATAAGCGAACCATTTTGATATTTCCTTTATTTTGCGATACACATGAGTTTGATATCAATAATAGAAAAGGGAAATGGTCTGCATTGTGATAAATACAAGCTCATATCAGTATATCACTATATCCACATAGAAACTTGGTTCATATGTGCTAATTATTATTATTATTAACACAACGCAAAAAGGTAAATAACGCCATTATTACGAGCTCGATTTATACAGTCTGTAGATACTCGTCTCGGTTACGCCGGTTGAGCAAATGGAAGAGGGATTAGACGCGAGAAGATTAGGAGCGAGTAAAATGCGCAAAGAAAACTACGTTGAGTAGACAGAACGCTAGTTGAGATTTCCGGCTCGGCACGCTGGGGTGGTAATTACTAGTGGATCGTTTTAATTATCCCGCATAGACCTCCTTTAAGTGTCGAATTTGCTCCGGCTCGTTAACAAGGGTGAGAATGACCGACGGTTAAGAAGGCATAAGCCGAATACACAAAAACATTAGAGAATACACACTTGAGTATTCAGAACCTTTTTAGTTTATAAACGTTGCAAGATTGACGATTGCCTAAACTAAAGGAGTATTTTTGGTGTAATGCATTACGTGAAATAAGGATCAGATGGTATTTGTTTTTACTGATTTAACAACTTTGCAATAATGAAAGGTACCCGTTGATTTGATTTACCCGCGAGTAATAAACAACATATACAAGTTTGAGAGCGAGGTATTGCATTTGCAGTTGGTTTCATATTCCGACATCGATGACATTTATTGAATTGCTTGTTTTCATAGGATACATATTGGCTATCAGCTCGTGTAACATACATCTTAGTTTCACAGAATTGCAATATTTACTGGCATATAGCACAGGTATTATTTACAGTATTGGTTAACAAGAGGTTACAGCTATGAATTGTGGGGTTTCCACTGTACTTATAAGATAAATTCTTTTTTCTAAAATTACTACAGGCGTTACATACAATGAGAAAAGGATATTCATATACAGTGTTACAATTTCTTCAATTCCTTTGACTCATAGGAAACTTATAGTATATTTCTCGTTAGCGCATTATTTTCACAATAACAACAGTACACGCACCCACAGGGGTTGTTCAACTATACACCCCCCCCCCCCCCCCCCCCCCCCCCCCCCCCAATCGAGGAGACTGCCAAACCGGGGCCAACCGTTCCAGCTCGTTAACGAGGTGTGCCATTTGACTGATAAAGTTTGATCAATCAAATACACAGAGGTTCAGAATACACCTGTGTATTGAAGGTCGCCATAGTCATTCATGTTGCTTTTATTGCCTGACAAACACATCTTGCTTCTATACAACAATATATTCGGCGTATGGGTATAGAACAAACACAGATGCACTCACCATGAGCAAAGAGTAATAATACAGATGTGAAATTACATGTTGATGTTTATTATAGTGATTTTTCTGTGTACCATTATAGACTGGAATAGAGTATATTTCATAAAATCTGATTTGGCTTTGATATGTGCCAAAATACCATATGTGATGATTTGAGTTTACATAATCTCACTCGACTTGAATATATATCCCAAAAGGCCACATATTTCACAATTACTTAAAGTTGAGTTACGTTTTCACATATTTAGACGAAGCCGCATTTGTGCACCCATTTTACGTATCTATAGGACCCACTAGTAAACCAACTGTGTCTTCTTTAGATAAGTTTCCAAAATTACATTGATTTGCGCGCACGCCCTGTCTTGTTGCATTGTAGTTATTCTCACTATACTGAACGGGGAAAAATAGTTATGTTCAGTAGCTCTCAGTTGTGCTCGATATATATCATCGATGATAACATTTGACATAAGGGAACAACAAACTCAATGTAGAGAATCTAGGGGAGGTTTAGACATAATAAAACATTAATACAACAGCATTTATTCCAGAGTTGTTGATATATCGACATGAAAATATACCTGACAGAAATCATGGGTACACAGAGGAACAGTAGATGGCGTTTACCACTGCGCTACCCCGCCCGTTATTTTTTTAAAAATAAGTCATTTGTTCAAATCATAAACATTTATAACAAAAAATGTTTTACCTTTAGTTTTACTTTTTTACAATATCTGTTTTACTGCCAGAAAATTATTTTATATTTTACATTTTATTAGGATATCTGTGTCTCTTATGTATACTCAAATATATAGCATTAACTTTCCATGTTTGTATATCATCCAGTTTCTCATAACCCTAAAATGTGGTTGTATATCTATATATATATGTGTTATGTGAGGTGAGACCTTAACCGTCTGTCTGTGTATCTGAACAGAATATGTTAATTAAAGAGTTGTGATCATCACGGCCCGTGCACAGCGTGTATTGAGTTGTGTAATGCCAGTGAATCTCCTTTGGCTGCCGCTAATTAGGGGTAATAAATTAATTTCGGTTTAGCTTTGCATTGTCAGACAAAGGCGTTATTTGTGTAACGGCATGTATATTCCATTACATTCAAGTAGTGAATTTTGATGACATTTTACTTAGGAGAAATAATTGTGTTTTGTCATAATTGAACCATGTTTTAATTATATTATATTATAATTATTATTATTAATATTATAATTCCGAATATTCTGTTAGTATCTCACCATAGCATTTGTATTATGCAGCAAATATTTTAAAAGGTGACGTGAAGTGATTTGGAGTTTAACGCCCCTCTCAAGAGTATTTCACGGCTGCTAGTAATATGACAGGGAGAAAGCCCGCGAACCATGGTACTACGCTGAAATTCAGTGTAGCATTGCACCCAAACCTCACTGCGTATAGAACAGTTCTATACTGCAGACAAAGCTGCTGTGATCTTGGCGGGGTTGAACTCCGGACCCGAAGCCGAAGGCGTTTACCACCCGCTACCCGCCCCTTATTTTTAAAATACAAATAACGTGTTGATTTGATCTTGAAATTATGTCATTTGTTCAAATCATTAACATTTATAACAAGAAAGGTTTTACCTTTAGTTTTACTTTTTTACAATATCTGTTTTACTGCCAGAAACTGAGTTTATATTTTGCATTTTATTTGGATAGATGTATCTCTTATGTAAGTACATTTATACTCAAATAGATAGCATTAACTTTCCATGTTTATATTTTATCCAATCTCTCATAAACCAAAAAAATGGATGTATATCTATATATATTTGTTATGTGAGGTGAAACGTATGTCTGTGTGTCTGAACAGAATATCTTAATTAAAGAGTTGTGATCATCATGGCCCGTGCACAGCGTGTATTGAGTTGTGTACTGCCAGTGAATCTCATTTGGCTGCCGCTAATTAGGGGTAATAAATTAATTTCGGTTTAGCTTTGCATTGTCAGACAAAGGCGTTATTTGTTCAACGGCATGTATATTCCATTACAGTCAAGAACTGAATTTTGTGATGACATTTTACGTAGGAGAGATAATTATGTTTTGTCACCATGTTATAATTGTACCCTCCCGCCATTTTGTATATATAACGACACCAGACTGGGTGGCGCCAATTTGATTAGCTAGGGGTATCAAGATTTAATCTACAATTATGACGAACAATACCTATGTCTATGTGATTGTGAAAAGTTGCCTTTATCGCGTTTTGTTCTTTTTAATTGAATGAATTCAAATCACATTTATTCAATGGTAAATGCATTGTAAATATATAATGCCAATATTATTACTTCAAACATAATTGATATATTATAATAAACAGAGCATCCTGGAAAAGATTATTTGTAAATCTAATTCATTAAGAACCTTATATGTTGTTAAATAATGGTCTCTCATAATTAGCTGTGCATACGATTCTATACGTTTAAAATGCATTATTCTAGTCCAAACTGATAGGATTTAAACACACGCTTTACATTATTTCCGGTTTGTAGCATTAAGAAGTACCCTTAGTTGGCTTGAATATTAGGTTTATTTAATCGATAATGACACTAGTTATGATGATACTGAATATTTCTATAAACTCAAGGCTACTTGGCTTGGCTGCTAACAGAGCATAATAATGTTAACAAGAGTTTCATATATTGACAATATGTGTAGAAACTTAACACGTGGTGACAGCATATGGATAGTTTGATCTAGGTAGCGATATTTTTTGTTTGAAATAAAGTATTTTATATTAAATATTGAAGGCTATACGATGAACGTTTTTTAAATAAATTGTTAAAGTGTGGTGATGGTATAAACCAAAATATGAGAAATATATTTGTCAAGATCATATATTTCCCTTTATCATTATTTTAAGCTGAATCAATATAACTCATCATTTTTAACGAGGAATAGTTAAACTACACTGGTATGTAGGTAAGTGAGATCACAATACATTAAGGTAATATTAATGTCACTGGATATTAGATGCTATACAAATGCATTAGAATGTCTAGCTTCCAAAGACAAGAAAACGTTAAGCACCAGTGAACCTGTTTTATACAATCTTGAAAGCAAAAAGATTTTGCCTATATCATCTTGGAGTATTTTTTATTCACAAATCGTATAACAAATCAGTTCTCTTTAACACTTAATAGTGTAGATATCGCATTCGGTGTGACAATTACCATGATAGTAAATTGAGTAGTGAAACGTCCTGAGTTAAAGCCCAGTGATGAAGGTGCTGTGATGGGAGGTTACCGACTGTCATGTATAGCGTTATAGAATTTCATTGAAGTGCGATAAGTACTCAATCGTCATGAGTTTCATAACTACCTGTCGCAAATGGAAAAGTATACTCAAATAGTACACTTACATCAACATCTTATTACATTCAATGCAACAGGTACTGAATATGTATTTTAAAATATTTGTTAAAACTTTGTATATGAACTACATGGTATGTGAATAAACTTCTCTCAAATAAATTGCCACACAATCAAGGAATATCTATTGAATATCTGTCGCAAGCCATGTAATACTCAAAAGGACATTAAATCCGCTTGTCATATAGACCAAGACCCTACGCCATTTGAGTTTAGATTTTTATTAGATTTTGTCAAAATGTGGAAACTGAAGTTCATTTTATTTCAGAATGCCACTTTCACAACGATCTCAAAAGTAATTTAATCAAGATGTTTATAATGTAACGGGGCCTTTAGATCTTTTTATCAAACTGTTAAAGGAAAATAGCCCCAAACGCATAAAATGCATCTGTACAACCATAAGAAATATGGTTTATAGATGGACATTATATTTTTCATTCTTATATCTATTTACTTACTTATTTAATTACTATTATAAACCCGTATCATTGCTATTTTACCTACCTATATTTACGAATATGTTGTACACTGTTTTATCTTGTAAAGTGTCTCATTAGCCAAAAAATGGCTCGTTGTCTAATTTATAGTTTATGTCTTTTATACATGCTTTTTACAAAGTATATTTAACTTGTGACATTATGATAAAATATATATGTCTGTCTGCCTGTCTATATCTATCATAACTGTGTATATGAACTGCTATATCGAAGTGATTACAATGTTACTATATGACATTAATGAACAATGTTTAACAATCAAATAGCAATCTAAATAATCAAAACGTTATGGTTCCTTTAATATGTCCCCGTCACCTTGCTAAATGTTGCTATCGCAGTTGAATTCTGTAATATTTTCAGCTTTTTCTGACTGGTAAATAAAGTAAAACTGCTGTAAATGGTAACTAATAAAGTGATTTGGTTCACCAATTGCCAAACAATAGATCCATCTATATTCATTGTTATGTAAGTAGATATTTTCATGAGATGATACTTATAATATCTGTATAAGTTACTAAATCATGTTAGTCATTATGCCGAATTGGTCATATTTTCATCAAAGGTAATTTTTTCCATTAAAGACATTTTTATCATCAAAGTCAATTTTTTTTTACCAAAGTCAATTTCTTCACCAAAGTAAATTTTTCATTAAAGTCAATTTTATTTTCAAAAACAATTTGTTCATCAGATTAAATTTTTAAATTAACAAAGTAATTTTTTTCATCAAAGTCAATCTTTTCATCAAAGTCATTTTTATCATCAAAGTTAACTTTTTCATCAGAGTAATTTTTCTCATTGAAATCAATTATTTCATCAAAGTCAAATTCTTCATCAAAGTAATTTCTTTCTTTTAAAAAAATATACCATCAAAGTAATTTTTTTTCATGAAAGTCATTTTTTTCATTGAAGTTATTTGTTTTCATCAAACTAAAAATTTTCATCGAAGTAATTTTTTTCATCAAAATGTATTCTCTATTAGGTAACTTTTTGCAATTAATATTAATTTATCCATTAAAGCAAATATTTTCATCAAAATAATTTTTTCATCAAAGTGTTTTTTCCCATCAAAGTCAAAATCTTCATAAATATAATTTTTGTCTTCATCAAAGTCATGTTCTCCATTCAAGTCACTTTTTCTTTAAAAGCATTTCTTTTCATGAAAATAGTTTTTAATTAGAGTAATGTTTTGTTAGCAATGTTCAAAGCAAATTTTTTCAATAAAGTTACGTTTTGATTAAATTATTTTATTTTTATTACAACATGGTAAAAAACCTGTCTGAATATTTACAAAACTTTAATCTTATTTAATCACCTTTACAAATATTTAATCTCAGAGTAAATATGGAGTAAATATGGATTAAATGTGATATTTACTCCCCTTTACTCTGTTGTAAATTGTGTCTTTAATCCGGAGTAAAGGGGAGTAAAGGGGATTAAATGACATCTTTAATCCATATTTACTCTGGATTAAATAGGACTTTTTCATCCAGTGTTAGTATCTTGAGCGCATAACTTAATATATTGAGTGCACAGCTTAAAATCATAAACGCACATATGGTTAATCTGTAGCTGTCCACATTGTCTTCAGCACATAATTATATTATTGAAACGCATGTTTGACTGACTGATGGCCAAACATTTACAACGACTTGCAGTATTCTGCGTCATCATGAAAATACATTGAATACATTTGTATGCACCCAACGATAACCATCTCCCCTTCAGATCATTGAAGTTGGTCGACAAGAAAGCATTCATTTCTGTTTTTAAGCAGGTTTTCTCGGAATCCGGAGTATTTACAATACTGTGATAATTACAATATCATTACAGTCATCTGCTACCTCAACAAGGTACGAGAGTTGTGCTCGAGATCGATTTGATTTTAATGACATTGGTGATGTTAGGACTCTAACCCTCGTGTTTTGTGATATCAAGTGTCTTTGACCGTTGGTATTAATATGCTTGATATCAGAAGACATGATATTGAAATTGTGGATGGACGGAAGTTCCTTTCCTTTGGTTTGCCATCGTTTATTGACAACAGTTCGTAATATAGGAATAGTTGAACAGCTGGACACGTACATAACGTTCTCATGTGATTATGTTACCTCTTTACAACCAAATTTCAATTTATAACGGACAGTATTTACCGGATAGCCTCAATGCTGTATTTTTGTCAACTTTTAAAGATAAATACTAAGTTGGTAGTACTAAAATATTAAATAAATTACCATGATGTTTGCTCAAAAACTGTATTTTAAATAAAGACTGAACGACATTAAATAGTGAATACTCCTAATATAAGAATTGCGGTCAGGTAATGCATTTTATGATCATTTTAGAGAATTTTACAAAACACATGTAGCTAAATACTGTCACTCTTACCAAGTTTTTAAAATTATTTTGATTCATGATAAACTTAGTTCAAAAGAGCTCTAATATTTTAGTTTTCACCCAGTCACCAGTCAATCAGCTTGGTCTGGTTACTTATCATGTTAGTTTCACCAATGATGGCTAAATACTTCAAATGATTTTCTTTCTTTTTCTCCTTTCAGAGAAAGTGAACCTGCCTTTGATATCGTGAAAGAAGAATATTGCAAAGATCATCACAAGTAACTTGTTTTGCTCTCAGTAAATCCTAAAATACTCGCCTTTCTTAATGGCTAGAAAACTTGTTTTGGTACTTCGTAAATAAACAAGAAAAACTGTATCCGAAATTCAAATAAGATTGTTTTACACAATGATTATTAGTTAGTATTTCATTTAATGACCATTGGAATTTCAAATGATTAACCTGAAATCTATTTATCATTGTTTACCCCTTTCTGTAATAATTCAGATTCGAACCAGCACTTTAAACCACTCCAGTCGTTATCACTGTCTGTACCAACATTTTATTCACTCTGGTCATCGAGACCTCGACAAAAACAATATCAACGAATATAAATATTTACCTACATTGTATACGTTACAAGGGACATTAATTACCATAACTACACAAGCCCATGGTTGTTGTTTGAGCAATCGTTGCCATTGTAGAAACGATGGGGTTATTGATTCATTAACACAACACTTCCTTTGTAAAATAACTCGATGAAGCACACGTTCAAGCGTACAAGTTCTGAATCCGGTTATACACTGTATCATCGGCTAATTGCTCCCCTCAAATGCCTCACCAAACAATTCCATACCTTTCGAGCAAATCATTTATAATAATTATAGAGTTTTCATTCATTGGTCATCTAGAAGTATCTCTTGCAGAATACCAATTAAGAGTGCTTTGTGTCGTTTTAACAGAAGGGACCGTTTCTTCTCTAAGGTTCTTGGTATTTTCTTTAAAAGACTACAAACATTCAAAAGTGTTTGAAATATTGAAAAGGAATATAATGGACACTTAAACGTGATATCCATATATTTTACATGTTAAAGTTAGGATGAGTGACTGTGCATGAGTACTATCACTGGCATATTAGCATCCCACGGGACAAAAAGTAGTGGAATCCATTTGCCGGATCCTTCCGGATTCTCCCAAATTTGGCCGGATCCTGAGGAATCCGGGAAGCGGATTCCACCACTTTTTGTCCTGTGCACTTTCACAGCCAATCGTAAAATCTACATCTACGTATAATAGTTAAGTGCAACTTTAATTTACGCTACGTGAGGAAAAACGCATGCTACCTCTGTGACTCGCCGGTGCTAGCCGACGAAATGCATTATATTTCCATATGCCCAGCCCTACGGACTCTTAAGTGATCAATTCATACCAGCATATTATAGTACGTTATAGTAGAAATAGGCATAGTAGGTCTTGTCAACAGGTGAGTATAAATAATTACGTTTAATCAAAAACGTACTATTATTTAAATACCTATCTGTTGTCTAGACCTACTATGCCTAGAATCCCACTGCATGGAGGCGGGTCAGTAGATATGTGCTAGTGACGAGATCAGCAACAAGCCCTGAGTGTAAGCTAACCTACGAGTCCACCACCCTGTGGTGAGGACAAGGCACAGCCAGGGAGATACCATCTCTACCGCTGAGCGGATCGAAGAGACAACCCAGCCACTCAACTTCTGATCAACACACTGCCCCCAACCCCAACGGGGAGGGGTTGTTAAAGCGAAGCTAAAGAACAATCAACAGACAAGGAGCTACCAATGCAAACAAAGTTTATTACAATGAGCATCTAAGCTCCTAAGAGGGCTGACCCTTTCTTGGTCTGGTCGGGGGGACCACCTTCGTCTGAGCGAACACTTGTGGACCCAGCCTAGAGATGCCTTCAAGATCTGCTGTGGAGACATCTCGTAGGTAATGGTTGGCGAAAACCTCTGAGGAACGCCAAAAACACCCCGCCATGACGTCCGAAACCGCGATGTTGCCGTGGTAAGCCATCGTGGCTGAAACTGCACGGATCTCATGAGGGTTGGAACGCGAATGAGGAGGCAGGTGAGCAGCCTTGTACGCATCAATGACCGCCGACCTCAGGTACACCCGAAACGCTTGCTTATCTAGCTCCTTGGTGCTCCTCGGCGAGTGAGGTAAGGACAGACGACGCCTGCCATCTCTCAGCCTGCGGATACGCTGCACGTACACCCTCAAAAGGCCCTCACCGGACACAGAGAGAGATCCACCTTTCCTGAGTCAGAACCCAGAGCCGGAATAGAGAAAGTACGGCCAGCCTCATCAGCTGCCTGGTTTTTGCAGACAAAGTCGGGAGCTAAACCAAGTGAGGCTGATCCCCCCTCCCTGACCTCATACGATACTATACTGATGAACGGAGGGTCCGACACGTCAACGAAGCGGATGTCACGCTCCCACGAGTCTGGCGAGGAATCACAGGTGGGCGACACCACCGTGACACAACGTGTAGGGGTGTGAGAAACACGCGAGGAGGCAGCGGACCCAGAGGCCCTTGAGGACGTGAGACGCGAACCCTGAGACACGCAATCAGCATTGCGTTCACGACCTAGCGTAGTATTGGGGATGGTGTGACTAGGCAAAGTCAGCGGACCCAACCGAGCATCGAGCAACGAAGAGACCATGTCTTTAACGGACGCAAGAAGGAGGCCCGAATTGACCTTGTCAAAGCTGGCCTTCTTGGTCTTCTTCTTTTTGCTCTTGGGCGTGGATGGTCTGACAAGAGGCGACATACGCCTGTCTGCCGAAGGGGGAGACGAAGTACGAGTCTGCGAACGAGAACACGAACGTGAAAGGGGAGAGAGCCAATCTCTCGAACCCTTAGCGGATTCGGATAAGACCGGCGACCCCCGGTCGAACTCATCCGACCGTTCCGTAAGAACAATGTCTACCGCCTGCTCTGGAGACGGGTGACGAATGGGAGACACCTCCTGACATTGACTCGACGTAGCTGAACGTTTCTGCAACGAAGCCCTATTGGCGACGGACTCGCGGATGGCCGTAACATACGCATTGAAGTCTGAAGCGGAGAGAGGGGCACACTCGTCGCAACGATAATCTTCTTAGCATAGGTCCTTGCACTTCCTACACAACAAGTGAGGATCCTTGATGGCCGACTTCCTACCTCCGCAATTCATACAAAAAGCGGAGTACATAGCGAAGTAGGTGAGTCACTAACACGCGTAACCTAGGCGAGGTGAGTGACAGTCGGGTCGAACGAAGGCGAATGATTAGCTAGTGACAGGCGAAAGCGAGCGACTGGCGAGGCGAGACAGTGGCGAGGCGAGACACTGACGAAGCTAACCACTTGCGAGACGAGACGAATCAAATACATTAGAAAATGTAACGTAACAAGTAGATACAAACCTGAAGGCGAAAGACTGGCAAAACAAATGACAGGCGAAGCGAATGACAGGCGAGACGAAGCAAGTCAAGTCGAATCGAGCCTAACGCGAATGAATGGCGAAGCGAGTCAAGTACGTAAGGCGATAGACTGGTGAAGCGAGTGACTGACGTAAGCGAGACACTGGCGAGACGATGCGAGTCAAGTAGAATCAAGCCTAAGGCAAATGACTGGCGAAGCTAGTGACTGTCGAAGCGAGTCACTGGCGAGACGATGCGAGTCAAGTAGAATCAAACCTAAGGCGATAGACTGGCGAAGCGAATGACTGGCGAAGCGAATGACAGGATCGAGCCTAACGCGAATGACTGGCGAAGCGAGTCAAGTACCTAAGGCGATAGACTGGTGAAGCGAGTGACTGGCGTAAGCGAGACACTGGCGAGACGATGCGAGTCAAGTAGAATCAAGCCTAAGGCAAATGACTGGCGAAGCTAGTGACTGTCGAAGCGAGTCACTGGCGAGACGATGCGAGTCAAGTAGGATCAAACCTAAGGCGATATTCAAACCGAAGGCGAATGACTGGCGAAGCGAATGACAGGCGAAGCGAGTCACAGGCGAGACGATGCGAGTAAATTACCAACAGCGAGTGACAGCTCACAAAAGCGTAGACGATGAGACGCTTAAGCGAGGTCACTGACGAGTCGAAGGTGAAGCCAACTGAAGTAAACAACGAACTATCGGCAGATTCACCTGATCTAGAGGGACTGGCGGAAGGTACGACCTAAAGCCGTGCGAACCGAGCAGTCGTGCACGTGCAAAGCATGCAGCCACCCGACAGGTCGCACACAGCTAGCGCATGTCAAAAAGGCCCCTTGTAACTCAACACCTACCTAAAACAGGTTGTCTAAACAACCTGCTAACGACGAACGTAGATTAAGGTGTTGAAACTATCTCTTTATTAAATAGGAATAGCTAGCAAGTTAGCAACAAAAGCGCTAAAAAATACCCAGTCACAAAACAAAACAAACACGTCTGTCTTGCCTTGCAACTGAAAGGAGAGTGCGAATTCCGGTAGTGACGTCATGAGACCATGCAGACTTACCGCCCTTGGATAGGGATTTTACGCATCCCTTACTCCACTGTTCAAGTTTCGTCTGTGTTAAGGTTGAAATAGCATACCTAGAGAGCAGGTAGCCATAGTAGGTCTAGTCAACAGATAGATATTTAAATAATTTTAAATTTATATTAATATTTAAAGTTTCTATCTCACGAGATGAATATAATGTTAACAATGCAAGCTAGGCCTACTCAGCAGGAAGCACTTATTAGGACTGTTCCATTTCAGCCATTGGTGTTGTAGCAATACATCCCATTCTCTACTGTCTTAGATATACATTGTATGCTTGTCTGGTATTGGGAAAGAAACGCGGCGTACATTCTACGGCCTATCTGCTAAATTGGAAAACCACACCCTTCACCACTTCAGCTAATGAGGTTATGATACTTCATACATCCTCTTAAAGGGAAGATTTTATTGGGAGTACATGTATCAGCCAATTCGTTTTTGCATTATCTGAAATAAGAGCATTTTAAAATTTGTAACGGTAAAACATATACATGTATACTGTTACACTGTCCACAGATTAATACATAATATATCATCAGACTTACCAACGATGTCTTATTATGCCCGGGAAAAGCTTTAAATAATTCACAGATTAATGAAGAAATTGTGTCCTAATTAATAAGATTGTGTTAACATCATGAATTAATACCATAGCTACATGTATAATTATGTATCAACATGATTGTCCCGCGAATCTCGTTTGCACAAATTGTACGCCCACATAAACCTATCTGTCACGCTATGTTCTTGTTAGGTTGGCTATCAATGGACAGATGGTGAATGAATGTTCTCAAAATTGTTGGCCAGTGCCATGAACTCCATTTCAAATGTTTTCTATGCTACTACTCAACGGTATGTAATTACTAAGATGGATGTTTATCTTAAAATTAATAATTACAATATCACAACATAACTTAAAGGGGCAGTAGCACGTTTTTTCGCTCAAATATGTTGATGAAATGTATTTAAAAAATAATGTCACTAAAAGTAAATCGACCTTCTCTCTTCGGAAAATGAAGTTTGTAAATGAGTGTATATGGTTCCGTAAAGCCATGGGAATGTGTTCACAATAAAATGGCCGCCATGTTTATTTTGCTTTATACGCAACACCGTTATTACCACTACGGATAATTGGTTTGTGTAATAAGATGTTTTACCCTCTAAAGTATATATATAACACAAATAAAAAAATTTAAAAACGTGCTACTGCCCATTTAAGTCTATATCGTGCACTTCAAATACATGTATGCATTGCCCAATTTGTTGACTCGTACTTCAGATGTATAAAGGTTATGTGAAACATTTTTATCACCCAAAACTGTGTGACTGGGTGAAATCAAGCAATATCGCATATAGGAAATACCGTTTCTCTATTATCACAATGCTTTTACATAAGCAAGTAGAGTGACTCACAATGCTTACGACATTGAACACCTAATGTCATGACATCACGACGCTATGACATCACCGCATTGGAAGTGCAATGACAGTGTTGTGTTCAGCGATGTACAATTTCGTTGGAAATAATAACGAATGGAGCGAGGATCTGTGTTACATATACGGGAGGGCAATCATATAACTGAGCCTAAGTTATTTTGGAAAATATTTATTTCAATGCGATCTGTGTAATTTTTACCACGGCATCCCCTCATTACCTACTCGCCGATGGGGCGTTGAACAGTAACTGAATTCGATTCATTCATAAATACACTACTTTTACATACCCTCCGGCGTGATGTCGAATAAAATGCATCTAAGAAGTTTCCGTTTGGAGATATAAATTCCATCACAGACGTCAGAAAGTCAATTTGACTTTGATCCCCCGTGGATATACATTGAAAAGAACATCATATATAACTTGTGTTGATGTCAGTCAAGGTTCCTACATGTACTACACACATTGTCCTCGCACTCGAGAAAATTGCTTTAATAAAAGAGAGTTAATTATATCTTTTAATAAAAAAGATAAAGAAAATATCATACAAAAAGAATTCAGCTAAGACTGTTTAGTTTGATGAAACAATTATCTGTGTATGACCTTTTGTGGAGGTTTTACTGAAGGTTCACATATATTTTTGTATTTATTTTTTTAACAACCTGCAGTGATGTTTTAAGGACGTGGTTTTTGTGACTCTAAATTGAAATCAGTGGTTCAACATATCAACATTCTTAAATGTTAGTTTGGTAGTTTCTGAGTTGGTCAGTTTGCTCAGAACTTTGCAAAGTGAGTACATATTATACACTTTACATTAAAGCAATGTTTTCATACATTGGAGGTCGATACTCAGTGACCTACTTTAATCTTGTATTTCAATTGAAACTACGACCCACGTACAAAATCAACAAATGAAATATATAAATGACAGAGTTGTTTGTAGTCAAACAAAAGAATTTCGAACAATCAAGGCATATTTCACATAATGTCATTTGAGATAGCTATCAAATATGTTAAGTTATAATCCTGGAGGTGATGGATCATAATCTCTTCATTGATGAACATTTTCAAAATACAAATAATGTAAATAATTATACACTGGACATTTATAAAGACAATGAAATGTAGCCACTACATATGGACTACATATATCCTATCGTATTGATTCTATCGAACTGATATTTGGCATTATTTTCATTTGACTGTATACTCCGAATCGCAAGTTATGGAAACCAGTATTTTACCATGCTTCCCCTCTGAAGTGAATGATAACCAAAATGATTACGATACACACTGTATGGATTATTTTTCTTTTGTCGTTTATGTCTCAAATCAAACACCTGCTCTCCTAATTCAGAAACCTGTTTCTAAAAGGTAATTTCGAAGGTACTTTATTGCACATCTCCATAACATATTATTTTTACATATCCTGTGGTATGATATTAATGTACTTAATGTTTTAAGCCGTAATTTTCTTAAGGAACGAAATTGGTCCCAGCTGAATACTCCATAATGTAACTCGTAAATATAACTTACGTTGCTGTCATTCAAGGCTGAAATTTCATTTCCATGTACACCACTTTGCACGCCAGGGCTGTATATGTGTTTATGGTGCAGTAAGTTTTCCTTGAGAAAAAACGACTTGGGGCCGGAAAAATGTCGCTATGGAGAGATGTGTGATGAAAGCTTTGTTTCCATGTGATACGCCATCTTTCGATACAAACAAAATGTCGCTTGTGGTTATATTAAGAGGAAGACCATTGCACCTAATACGAACAATTAATGATAACTGAGACGATTTATATGGCGCTATAATCGATGCACCATGACATGCTTTAAATGCACAGTTATGCACAGAGATGTTAAATGCAGCTCTGAACAGATGAGATGTAAGTTGAGTTTTTAAAGTTAAGAGATCTGGACAGGATTTGAGCTGGTTTGGAAGCTTTTTCCACTCAGTTACTGCTGTATATGAGAAGGATGTCGCTCCATAAGTCACATAGGGAACTCTGAGTAGGTCTGTGACCACAGAGTCCTTGCAGGGGTGTACGACATTGCCACGTCATATATATATATATATATTTTTTTATTTTGCTCATATGAGTAAATTTGCGTATGTGTAATGATTTACTCATATGCAAAGGCTCGCCGTCTAAACAGGGCTAGACACAGAGTCAATGCACTTTCATATTTAAAAGGAAAGTGCTATCGGTTTTTTTTATGGAAACGAAATTCTGGAGGATATTCCTGTTTACACATATAGGTTGTAAATACATGGTTAAAACACAGTCAAAATGAAAGATAATAATGAAGGTAATATTTTGATGACTTTATAGTTCGCAACTTGATACACACATTCGTTTAAATATACAAACAATGAGAACTGAAGCCATTCATCGGCGCTGCGAGTGGAGAAAACTTCGCTGCAGCATAACAACGAACTGTTTATTAGTTTTATGACATGTTATATGTTACTCTATGAATACTCTACCAGTGTGTGTCTTTAGTTATGATAAGTAGCAACATTAAGTACAATATAGCGTGTTTATATTTCACGTAATGCAAACATATCCAGGATGGCGGCAGAACTCTCCCTTTAAGCTGGTTTCCTTTTAGTTAAGTTTGATAGTTCATTATAATCTGCACACATGTAGCTCTATCACACAAACGCAAACTTAAGCATGATACATTGTTAATTACACATGGTCCTTTCTTCTTTTACATTCTCATCGTAGACGTAAAATGGCAATTGAACAATTTCTAGTTCCATATTGTACAGCAATGTTTTGGCACAAGCCTAGTTTTTGTCATTTGAAATCTTTCTTGTTGTCACGTTCCTGCAAATGTAATCGTTATGTTCGCACTGGCTTACCGATCAGTTAATTGACAGGACTACACAGTACAAGCAATTTGTCCGAAACAGCAGCAGAATGGCTGTCCTACGGATACGAATTGTGAGCCAATTTGCATTAGCAGCTGGTTAGAAGTTTCCCTATAAATGACACCATATTAACAGTAACGTTAGTCCATTCATACATATATAATATGGTAGTGTTTCCATATGGCTAACGCAACAACATCATGTTTTGCGAAGACAAATGTATAGAATCAGAAGAGGGGAACAATACATTAAAGATATAATTTGTCGTTTTAATAATGTGAACAAATTACCATTTTGCTTAATCCAATATATGTCTGGAATGAGAAGAATAGGGAGAAAGAAACACTACATTTTAAAACATTATTTGTCTCTTTTTTTCATATGTACATTTACGTATTGGTTAACTAATTACCAGCGTGCGCAGTCAAATATCTGGTATTTTTGAAAAAATCTAAACTATTTTAATTGTTTAGAATATGAAATATGTACATGTAGGACAACCAAACATTCTTGCCGACTAAAATTAAAGAATATTCATATCTTAAGTCTTTTAAATGTCGGAAAAGTTAATCTCTGAAGTTCATCAATGCATCTCTGGTTTTTTTTCTAAACATCCGACAATTAAATAAAGGTACCTCTGAAGTTTTTACTTAACATCAGAACATCAAAGTAAATGCATCTCTGAAAAGTGTGTACGACTTCCTAAAATTAAAGGTACATCCATTGTGTTGTTCGGGGTCACATATTGCAAACGCTATAAATGGTATTACTTTATCGAGAAGTACCGACTGTTACCGAAAACTACCATTTTGATGATAGTAGACTTATTGACGATATGAAGGTATAAGTAATGATTTCTGATCGAAAACCGGACAATGCACAGCGTGTGGCGCGCGTCAATGAGTCAAACGTAATTTTGGAATCTTATTTATAACAGACAAAAAGACAAATTTGAGTTGATAATGTTAAATAGGTCCCATAACCACTGTGCATGTAAATGGGGCGTGCAGTTTCGGTTTCTGCACATGTATAATTATGTTACTCATTTTTAATTGGAAACTAATAATTATGATGTATTTGGCGATTGGGGATAAATATGCAAGCTGAGTGAATTTAATTTGTATTGTAGACAGTACATGTGGTGATTTGGAACGTATTAAAGCTAAATAAACTTTTTTGAAACACAATGAATGTACCTTTAAGCACTGAAAACCCAACTACTTGGACATAAAACACCTAGAACGCATAGCAAAAACATGTCGTGAGTTGGAACGTATTAAAGCCAAATAACATTTTATGAAACACAAAGGATGTACCTTTAAAGACAGGATATATCTATTTTTAAAACATCAGAGTGCAACTTCCTCCCTTACCTTTGTTCTCTTATTAATATATCTATAAATATAAACATATCCGAGGAAACAGTGTTCCTTGGCTAAATACAAAGAAACAATCCTCTCATCATTATTATATATACAAAATATCACATATTTAACATTAGGATACAGCTCAGAACGCCAGACATCAAATATATTAAACAAAATATGCAGCTTTGAATTCAAATATTAATATGTTTTATAAGTTTTTATCAAGTTGTCGCCTGCTATTTTATGATACAAATACAATACAAGTACAAATATCATGTTGCGTTGTGTCGTCTTACTTCAGTAATAATTTATTTGCAATGACATACGGCCATCCTATGTCGACGTGTACTTAATTTGTAATAGTCACGATGGTGGTGCAAGTTTTCTAGCATCGACATAACGGACCAGGAATGTATTTATTTGAAAATTCGATTTGCCTTACAGAATAAAACGTTGAATATCGACTGCATGAGAAACATTCCTATACAATTACATTTATTGGCCACACGAAAAAATGTATGGCTAATGCTTGATAATAATTGTTAATGTATCATAAGAAAAATAAAAACTAGACTTTTTTAAATATTGACCCCTGGTCACTTCAGCAGCTGTACTTTCTTAACAGTTAGATGTGAGGTATTACATTGGATTATGCTTTGGTTTATTCCATCTTCTTTTTCGAAGGGAAACACGATATGACCGGTTTGGTTTTCGTGTTGGTACGATTTCTAAAATTCACTAAAATTACATAATACACGCACTTTGATAGACAAGTAGGTGAAAACCTTGGGGATACCCTGTGCGCTTGCTAAAATATCCATTCTATGAATAAATAATGCGAAATTAAAAGGAAAATAAATAACACATTGTCGTTAATTCTCTGTACATCTCATCTAGAAATCCTCAAAGGTGTCGCTTCTCTGCAATTGAATGGAACTAACTGTGACCATCAGTTCTCATTACCCGGATAAACTAATCAAGTGTTTGGACTACAAAGTACTTACTAAGTGCTAGACTATGATTGAATTCCCCGTCTTCACACTAGGCCAACGCCTCCAGTAAAGTAATGATGATAAGGTCTTCTATCACCTGTGGATATATTTCATAATTAATGAATTGGTTTTACCATTTCAAACCGGCCGGAATTTGGGGATCGCCGGCAAACAATTTATACGTAATGGAAATGTTGGTCGCGATCAATTGTATACGTGGTGAAGGAGATGTTGATGGACATGTTGCTCGCGATCAGTTGTATACGTGGCGATAGATAGATATGCTTTATTTCCTCCATATCAATGAAGATCAATACAAAGTTCAGAATGTCATAAAAACAAATGAATCAATATAAGGTTATATACATAATGTAGGTATTAAAACATTGCAAGACATAAGAAACATTTAAAGAAATATCGTTTCCACGGTTTAACAGTTTTACATATCCGACGGATACATACCAGCCATGTTTCATAATCGAGAGCACTCGTGCACGGAGTCGGGAGGCCTCCGAGTATGAGGCATAGTAACACATCCTTCCACAGACTATCACAAGTTGTAACATCAAGTATATCAATTAGATCTTCTAAAAGTATATATCTCTCAAACTGCGTTTCATTACAATAAAGGAATGCATGTTTGACAATATCATAAGCAAACATACCACAGATACATTCATTAGATTGAATGACATAAGTGCTGATGTGAAGCAGCGTTGCTATATCAGTAAAACATAGGCGTTGATCTAATGATAGATACCATAGTCTCCTTGGACAGTTGTCGTAAGCGAGATAGAAACGTGCTAAAGTTGCTCTTGTCGATAGAGGTAATAGTATTTAGTACCTTGATAGCACAGTGGTTAGAGTGTTTGCTTTCGGATCAAGAGGTCCGTGAATCCTCTACGATCCAAATATCTTAGTAAGATATTTGCTGGTATGAATCTGTGATTGTTCTCAGTAGCAAATCCTAGCCAGAGAGCAATGAGGCTGATTTGACTTAACAAGGATACAGCCTATATAATCATGTCTGCGTCCACAGTAAGCAGAATGATGCTCTGGTATCATTGAGCAATGGCATTAATTGCATGAAACAGAAGCCTGCTATCAAATTCGTCATGAGTGCATGCTATTTGGCAACGTATTTCCCCTTTAGGACTTTAGGGGTTCCAAGTTTAGTAAATGACCTTTGAAAATCATTGTCGAAACAGCCCCCCCCCCCCCCCCCCCCCCCCCCAACACACACCCACACACACACCCACCAAGTGAGTTCGAAGTATAGTAAAAAGAATTAAGAATATATTGGATTGCGTCACATTTTCAAGGTCTTCAAAAGTGAACCCCCGTCCCCAGCTCAAAAAGCTCTTAAAGTGACTGTGGTATCATCGTACTGTCCAGTTCACATGTTTTAATTTTAATTTAATTTTTAATTTCAAATATTGCGTAGTTGTATACGGCTTCCAAAATTTAATTCAAAATTACTTAACTGAACGATAAAGTACTACTTCACAACAACATTATCAAAAAAGTTTCCCAGTAAATTCCCTGCAAAATAAAGAATAAACCATTATCTTCAAAACAAGCAAGAATGATAATATAATTGGGTTTTTGAATCAATTAAATATGTGTAAACATGCCAACCTAAATGAACAGTAACATGTTTAAGAAAAAGAATTCAATTCTATATTATAACAGGATTCAGTGACAAATTGGCCGCCATTTTGGATTATGTTAGTGTCAACAACGGGATTACAAATAAATTGTCAGTCAGTCATGGTATTTCTTATATACACAAGCCAGATTCACAATCAAATTGGATGACATAAACACGAGACAGACAAAACGAGCAATCACCTTAGGTGACAAAATTGGTCGCCATTCTGGTTTTTCGACTTCTATGGATCATTTGTACAATCGTCAACAATGGATATGCCAATACAGTATCAATCTGTGTATTTCTTGGGTTCTAAGCTAGCATGAATAACAACAATATAACATGAATGGATCATCAAAATATGCAAAAACAAGTAAAATCATATACGTTTTAACAGTAACGGCCATCTTGGATCGAGATTGACTTGGCCCTCAGACCAAATTTAATCACGAGAGCATAAAGTATCTTTGTGCAATGTTTGTTACTCGTCGCCCAAAGTGCACAATTGACTTTATTTGTGCACCATTCTGCCTGACTATTTTATGTTGTCATTACTTGTTTTCCAGGTCGGTGTAAAAGTGTCAGTACATACATGAACTACCTACTTATATATTTTGATAGAAACAATAACAAAATGTTCTCCACCCTCCCCTTTATTGTTTCCAACAAAAGTCCTCCTCATCACTTTTAGGCAAAATTAGCCTGAGAAACAATGAACTTTTCTATGAAGCCTTACTTATTGTAAATGTTGGGAGTGAAACGAAGAAAACATGGTTGTCATAAACTTAAAACCATTCAGTCTAAAGCATTAACAAGCAAAAGCGTAAGGTCAGAGCATTCAGTGATTACACTTAAAGGGACAACAAACCACACACGTTTAGGGAAGATTTGTTTTGAAAAACCGAGGGGGGTATCAGAGGTTTTTTTAGAGGTTCAAAGAACCATTATACAAAGCTTTTTCACTGTCCTCGAGCAATAATGGGCGGGTTATAGGAGTAAAACTTTCCCACTGGAAGCTGAACCACCATCCCTTGGTGCAGACAGATGACACACTATGCAAGGAGATACAGGGATTACGTTGGAAACCGTACCATGCAATATAACGTGAATACATCTCATCGTAATGAATTATTGATTGCAAATAATTGCACACAGTATGTAAAGCTTGATGCAACGATGAACGGTTCAACGAGTTCGTCTGACGACACATGCGTCAATATTCTATTACGTAACTGAGTACGATTCTATTGACTGCCTATATACGTCGATGAAATCGGCGAATGGCGATAACTTGTTTTGAAATAATATCACAATACTTATGCAATGCAGAAAAGAAATAGATTCGTTGGAAAGATTAAACAAGCCGCGATGCAGGGTTTTGATTCTTTTTCACGAATCCACTCACCATATAATATACATATTGACGACAAGAATATGTCAATAGTTATATTTCTTATCATTTTAAATACATTTTAATTGATTTTTTTACATGAACGGAAGCGGAAATATTTAACCCGTTGTGATTTACAGCCTATATAGCTGGCTGTGTATGTGCCTGAACGTACTACACACATTATTTACGTGAACTTCATACAGAAGAACGCATAGTTTTTACCGACAATCAATAGCATCTACACTGTCGGCCAAAAGAAACGCCTACTTGATTTTCCTTCAAATGAAAGATGACATACTTTATGAAATATAATACATATTGGTCTCCACGTTATACTGAAAAAATAATTAATATGAAAATATAAAAGTTATATTTTACCATACTTGACAGAGAATAGAGAATTTCATTGAGTAATGCTGTGAATATTTGGTGAATTTATGAATAGTGAAAAGGCAGTAATGTTGTTATGAAATTATAAGTATTATATGTACATGAAAACCATGTTTGCATTGTTTAACATGGTTGCAGCTATTAACCTTGGACCGTTGACGCCAGCCCAACACCATGCACGTGTCTGCACGTTTTTGCTGATACCCTGGTGCCTGTACTGGAGCGTGGTGACGTGTTGCAGGGATGACGTAGCAGCTACGAGGGTGTCGTCATGCCGGACTATGACATCATGTGACTGGTCATATGGTACTGTGCTGGAGTGGTGGGCTTTATAAGGTTGTCTGCTCCCTCTGCAGTGTTTTAGTGTGAACTTTGTGTAGTCCCGATGTCATTGGACTAGTCGTCTGTCGGACCTGTTGTGTACCCTCTGCGTCTGGGGACGACCCTCATGACACCATCGGCGTGCTTAGGGAACCCTTTCCAAGTACTTCGGCTTGGCGCATCTCATGTTGTTAGAACTAAAAACCATATCCTTGGTCACATGTGTCATGTAATTGGACACTCTTAACTGTAATTGACCCGTAACTGTAACTGTTACCTGTAATTTGTAATTTGTCGACATGTATGTTGCAGCACTGTAATGTTATTATCTGAAAGGCATGAGAGCGGGTTGGTCGACGGATGTTTCTTGGCTTTATGGTGTATCTGAAGTGAGTAGTGAAGCAGGTTGTTAATGTGGATTGTGTTTGAGGGAAGGTTACAGAATGTGGTTGGGCGAGGCAGTGATGTGTGTGCGTTTGCGATGCGAAATGTGGACTGAAATGATATGTTTTTCATGTTTTGAATGGTTCTGTACAGAGTGGGATTGTTTTGTTTTTTTGTGGGTAATCAACTTTTAAAACAGAAAAGTGTTTTGTTGTGAGCTTATGACGTGGGTGACCCCAGTACTTGTGACACCATTGAAATCGTGTAAAACTGTGTTTCGAGTCAATAACATTCATGAAAACCACGCTCAATAAAGACCGCTTTTTCGGGTTTATTCACTTGCGCGCCGTAACCACGCACAGCTGTAGCGCCATCATCACTTTTATGCGAATGCGTGCCTTTATTGTTGCTCTTGGTTGTATGAAAATCTGCTTCAAAGCACTGATCGAAAACTGAACGATGTCTGTTGTCGTATTTCAACAATCGCCATTCTTTAGTGACATGACAACTTCTGAAATTAGAATGTATTATACAGAAATGGTGCAACTTCAAAATGCTAAAATATTGCTAAACTGTTCATTGCAGTTTTTACGAAATCTGATAAGATATCTGGTAGGCGTTTCTTTTGGCCGACAGTGTACCCTCAGGGTGATGGATTGGATAGCGCGTTCGGCTTGAATCTCGGCAACTTTGTCTGCTGTGAAGAACTGTTCTACATGCAGTAAGGTTTGGGTGCATTGCTACACTGACTGTCAGCGCAGTATCAACGATGTGACCAAAAAGTGATATCATTTAACTATTGACAAAAGTCATTTGTAATTCCGTAATATTAATCATCACCATACATGTACCTGCATGTTTTGAAACGTTTACAAGTTAAATGACTCTAATGCAACACGGATAATCATTTTGAAGACGCAAGCGAAAAAAAACAAGAATTAAGTAATGTGTTTGAAGTAAAAGTTTTAAAACAGATTTTGATGAAATCCAATCCTAACCGTCTACGACAATTCATCTCCAGGATATACTTTCCGGTAATCTCTACTCATATCACGAGTTCATGGACAGCCTCGGCTGATTTGCATACGTAAGGAATTCATTTTAGAACCGATTAAAATCTTAACGCAACGGAAGGCATATGTCTCGAAATCGTAAGAACAGAATTGCATTCCGAAAAAAGTCCACAATTCTCACATAAACATCTGTCATCGAATTTCATTGTAAGATGTTTTTTTCTAATTTCCAATTTTCTCATATCTTAACTTGAGAATTTAAAACTTAGCTTATATCTAGTAGATTTATAATGTCAGGTTGACACAGATAACTCATTTCAATTCCTACACACAAATACGTATCAGTCATTCTGCGAGATGACAGATGTTTAGCTATGCTAACTGAATCAGGAGTGATCTTTACTCTTTCTTAGAGTCAATTAATTTAATATTACTTTATATTAGCACATGTGATACACGAGAAAATGTCAGAAAAGGTGAAAGCAAAGGCTAAAATGGAGAGTAGCCATGCATTGATCTACAGTTTCATTACTTTTATTGACGTATTTAAGCTCAATCATCCCGAAATACCAAAACTGCGAAAGTTGTTGTTGTAATTATTGTTGTTGTAGTTGTAGTTGTTGAGTTGGAGTAAGTAAGTAATTAAACAAATGTGTTCTCGTTTTACCTACGGAGCCAAAGCCATAGGAAGCTTAGGTCGTGTCTACAAACTCATTGAACAGTTGTAATTATTGGTATTTGACATTTTGCACAATTCTTGTGATTTGGAACACTAGCACACATTGTTTAGGTACATATCAACTTCATATATTTCTCTTATAATGTGAAGCAATATATAACATACACTCGCAAGCAAAATAAAGTATGGCTACAACAGCGCAATATATGTTAATCAACGAGTGATGGACACGACTAAAACATAGCAACGCCATGTCTCTAAAAAGCCAACTGAACTTAATTTATAATTCTTGAAACATGATCTGTTCATATTTGTTCATGCAAGAAAAGAAATAGATTCGTTGGAAAGATAACATTATCTGTTCATATTTCTGAAAAATACGGCTTCTAACAACTCGTCGTTTTAGAATCTCCTCCTTAACCAGACGACATAGGAGGGTAAAACATGGCTTCCTGGCTTGTTTTATGACACCATACAGCAACATTGCGTCATCGATTTAAAGTCCAAGAAGGTACATTATGCCGACATCATCTTGTACTTAAATAGTTTCCACATTCAACAAAATACCATACATATCGAACATTATGTCACAAATTAAACACCTTCGAAATAGCAATGTCTGCACCCCATGTGTATTTGAACAATATATATACAATAGTAAGTATCATACTTTCATGAATGAAATTGTGTGTATCTCTTTGATCATCACAAACATTCGTAAACGATTTATTCGGCAGAAATATGTTGTGTTTGACTCTGTTGAAAATAAGATATACTTTATTTTAGCCGTAAGTGTACACAGCCAATCATGTAATCATTAAATAGGGGGGAAATCAATGACTCAAATATATAATAGAGCTAAGCTGAATCCATCAAGATCATTATTTGATTAATTTTCACTTGGAAATGAAAGTACCTTGCATTGATAAATTGCTTATATAAATAGCACAATCTTGTTAACTATTTGTTTAGCGTGTAATCAATAACTTCCAACTTTATCAAATACTATTTTGAATGTCCTTTCCATAGATAAGTTGTTACCTAAGATCTCCACGCTATGCTGAAACTATAACATTCATTAAACCAACCCCCAATGAAGACTGTTACTTCCGGTTGATTCACTTGCGCACCGTAACCACGTATATCACCACGTCGCCACCAGGTTATTGGAAATGCGTACCTGTATTGTTGATCTTGCTTGTATGAAAATCTGTTTAATTTTGTTTCGGATCAAGCACTGATCCAAAAATGAACAATTTATGTTTTCTCATGTCAACAATCGTCATTCTTTTGTGACATGACAACTCCTGAAATTTAAATCTGATAAGATATCTGTTAGGCGTTTTTTTGGTCGACAGCGTACTGAAAAGAGTTTATAATTGACTTTTTGTAGTAATAAAGTGTCGAGAGGAATCGGCTTTTACCATTGCAGTGCAGGTAATTTCAATTTCCGATTGGCACTTCAAATGTCTAAGGTTTTAAAGTACAGTCATGTAGTGGTTAGCATGTTGGCCTCCCACTCCAAAGGCCCGGGTTCGAATCCCGAGGGAGACAACAAATACAAGTGATCTGGAAATCGTACTGAGTTGTGCCATTGGCAAGGCACTTCGTCCACTTTGCACTCAGTCGACCAGCTGTTTAAATGGGTACCTGGACACAGAAAGCAGGGACCTATATGGTCGCGCGAATTGCTTCGTAGCAGCTACGAAGATATAATTCCTTCGGGGTGAAAGTGAACCGCCAGCGAGTAGTGCTTGTACTGGATAATTGGCGTAAAATTTAAATTATTACTACAAATTGTACGGGCTAAGCAAAATTGAAAAAAATCACTTGATCATTTTGATATCTTGAAGCTTGACATAAGCGATTGGCGATATACATTATTAATTATTTTTCCAATTATTATAAGGTCAGATAGCTCAATAACAGTGTTAACGAAGTAGATATTGGTATAAATGGGAGTTTTAGAAATGAATAAGTAATAATCAGAGAATAAGCATTTTTTTTAAATTTCCATAAAAAATATATTTAAAAAAATCAAAACCAGGTCGTGTCATTTGTGTACTTGTCATGTTTTATTTACTTGATCGACCACAAGCAATGACTTATGAATTTACACTACAGGTTTAATAAAAAAAATGTTGGCTTATAAATGAAGGGTTCGGGGGAAGATAGCGATAACCCACACAAAAGAGAAACTGAAAAAAAAACCAGTTTAAATATTTCAGTTTAACAAGCAGGCATTTCGGGGGGAAATGTGATATAATACACGATTTTCTTCAAAGTTACTCAAAGTAATGAAATATATATATATATATATATATATATATATATATATGTTTCTAACAATTTACGTATGGATTTTAGGGAAAATAAGTAAGTATAAGCTATAACACGATCACCATGTTCATGAACAAATAGTATCTGAGCCAGATCTTGAAATAGTTGAATGATTTATTTTAGCTAAAACGACTAACTCCTAATTCTTTGAGCAAGGGTGAATTTAAGCAACATTAAAACTAATTTACCCATAGCAAAAATCTATCTTCAGAATCCTATAGCCAGGTGTTTTTTTTAAAGAATTACAAGTGTCCCGCCCAACCTTTCATTTGTTCTTTCGACCATACCATTTTCCGTAAAATGGAGTGTGTTTTGCACGTGGTTGTGCGCAATGTTCAGTTGACCGCTGTGTCGATAAAGTTGAACAAAGTGTTCCGGCTCACTAACGTGTAGTCTACGATCACATGCGCCATACCTACATATACATATACATATACGTAAACCTACCTACCTATATAACATACAGAGAAGGTGAGACACTGTTCGCCATCTTGGATCCTGCCATTGGACCGAATATGGTTAAACTGGTTTGCTTGCGGAAATACGCTATGAAATATGTGTAGACTGATCCAGGTTTCCGTTTCTGGGTCTATGACAGGATCCAACATGGCGGACAGTGTCTTATCTTCTTTATATGTTATATAGATATTAAGGTAGGTAGGTATACGTGTGTATATAAAAAGCTGCAGTATAAATAATAACTAAATAAAAATAGCATCTCATCACCTTGATGGCTTCTGAAACATTACTTAGTTAGTAGCCCGTGCAAATGGAAGACAATTGAGTAAATTCGTCATGGATCTGCTTCCTTCTAAGGCAGTTAACATGTTTTAGCGTGAACGTGTTACATGTGACAATATTGCTGAAATAAGAAAATATCAATATTTGTTTCAAATGTTTCTCTAATGTGTTTAAAGAAAATCCTCTATTGTTAATAGTATAATAATGCATTAGGAACACGTTAAGGTGCCATAAATGTGTAGTGTTTACGAGCGTGACATTTCAATGTATTATTTAGTTGTACTTTGCATGACCTATAACAGCAACTTCTGCTTGCGTAAGTGGATTTTCAAGAGAAGAGATTGGAACTATTGCCATTATTGAAATCAGATTGTACGTCACCTGCTTTCAAAGGAAATTACTATTAGCCAAATAGTTTGAGCGGATAACGTTTTGCGGACATGAGATTGATTCTGATTTTGTAAAGAGGAAAATTGCAGTAGAATTGTAAAAAAATCGATAGCCTTGTTTAAAATACGGAGCATCACATGGCAACTATAGACAATGTCTGCATGACAAATCGAAATAGCGTATGGTTTATGAATATACTTTATGACTGACAGATTTAAGTTTTAGTAAAATATTAAAGAGAGTATGTTGATTGAACTGATTGAATCGAAATAATAAATACGTAATATAACACAGGATCACATCTACAAACAAAATAAAAATTATTCTAATATTTTGGACATAATTATTTGTGATTAGATAATGCTGTTTTTATCCCGGAAACAAATTGATGTACAGGGTGTGACAAGACAAGACAAGCAGACATAACAGCAACAATACATGTAAAAAGGTTGTTAAACAGCAGGCGAAAACGCTCGATACATAAACCATGAAATGTATATTTAAATACTTAATTTAGAACAGTGATGCTTTGATGAACGAATTTCGAGCCGTGTTTGTTCTGAATATTGACATGCACAGTCGACGCCAAGAAGGACGACGTTGTCATTAGTAGTGTCATTTATAACAATTCGTGATCTTTTCAATTTGCTGATATATTCCAGGAAAGAAAGGATTTGCTGGTTGCAAATAATCAATTGTGGCGTTGGGAAAATAGCTGTAATGTAATACGTCCCATTCGTCCGTAATGACGAGAGCGTAACATTACAGCTTGTTTAAACTACATTGGGTTGGCGTATTTAGGTCGTGGGTTTAAATCCACCAATCTACTCGTTCACAAAAACTACAAGAACGAGAACCATTACTGCTACTGTGATTCGAAATATCATATTACATCGATAACATTATACACTATTCTCTATTCCACACACCATTGCGGATTAGATTATTTTTAACACTCGCATGTGGGTATTTACAACACAAGTTGTATCTACAATCAAACATTGCATGTGTAATTCAACTCCTCATATATGAATATTCTCACATTTTGGAGAAAAATGTCATCAATTTGAAAGCACATGACCTTTCAGCTACACGTGACACTGAGTTCAAACAGTTGTTTATGATTGATGTTTTCCACGACCTCTATGAAAACAACATACAAAATCCTTGAACGTGAACGTGAAACTGATATTGGGGAAAATGGTCAACGGACACTAACATTACAAGAACCGTCGGTGTCCCTACGTTACCAATGGCAGTTTGTTTTCACAATACATATTGTGGTTGAGGGATATATTTGACAATACATGTATACAAAAGGACGTGGTACCTTTGACGTGGGAACGCCGATTATCCACTTGTTTTCAGACTGCCCACAACATCATCTCTAAATGATGTTATTGACGGCAAATACCGTACACTGTAGGTCGGCGTATATGCATACACTAGAAACGCCTACCAGTTATCTTATCATATTTCGTAAAAACTACAATGAACAATTTAGCAAAATTCTAGCATTATGAAGTTGCACCATTTCTGCATAATATATTCTAATTTCAGAAGTTGTCATGTCACAAAAGAATGACGATTGTGGAAATCAGAGAACAGACATTGTTCAGTTTTCAATCAGTGCTTGATCAGAACAGCATTTGAAGCAGATTTTCATACAACCAAGAGCAACAATACAAGCACGCATTCGCATAAGTGATTATGACGATACAGATGTACGTGGTTACGGTGCGCAAGTAAATAAGCGGTCTTCATTGACTCGAATCACAGTTTTTCCACGACTTCAATATGCTTTCAAATTAATTATTGTTTCAGTATAACGTGGAGACCACTATTAATAATATACAAGAAATTATTTCATATTTCATTTTAAGGAAACTAAAGTAGGCGTTTCTTTTGGCCGACAGTGTATACGACACAGAGATCAGAGAAATCAATGGACATACATGTACACTGACCACTTAGAATGGCTAATACATTTGAATCTAATGGCTACGACAGCAACGTAATTGACAACATCGTAATTGACGTGCAATGTTGATTGTATTTCTGTCACGGTTGGTCAACGAATATGCAACACTAGGACGTACCCCTCGTAAATATAAAAAGCATCTCAACGAAGATAATTGTGCGAGATACAAAGCGACAATGATGTGGAACTCTTCAGTATGAGCGGTAGATTTGTGTGTTTTATGAGAATTTGATAGTTCAGACTGCAGGATGGTTGACCATTCAATCATTGCACCATATTTACTCTGAGTTTTTAGGTATCACTACACCAGTCAGATCACACTACCATCGAGTGGCCATTTTAATGTGAAAACATTAAAATGACCGCTCGATACGAAATGGACGAACAATGTACATTAATTTCAGAACTTGTTTTTATTTCGGAGTAGCATTTAGCCTATGGTAACACTTATTTATATTTGTGGGAGAGCACTTTATTTCAGTAAGAAAGTCGTGCTTTTAAATGAACTTCCGATAAACTATGTTTTCTACCCTTACTGACTTTGGATTTACTAAATTTAAAATCTGCTGATACAGTCTTTAAAGAATTGATTGGTCTATTAGAGTTATTGTATCTGAAATTTCTACCAGTTTTCGTTGCTTTAGATTACTCATTATAATCTGGTGACAATATTATTTTGATCTTCAGTTTATACTTTCAATTGAATTGATTCTCCTAACTGTTAAACTTTAAGCAATGGTGCTAGAGCTTTTAAATAAAAACACTTGTGTAAATATATCTGATACATGATATTTAAACTAATAACATTATTTTTTATTAGCAAATTAACCTTTTAATCGGTAGAATAAGTACGTAGACCATAAATATCCTCAGTACTTGTTTTGTGTAAATGGCGTAGAGATAACATTAAGCTTCCGTTACTGTATTTTACAGTCTACACACTTACAATATTATACAATTATAGACTTCAGTTGAGGTGAATCAAATGGTTTATCGACCCCGGAACAGTTATGTTGACCGAGGCGATAGCCGAGTTGAACATAACTTTCCGAGGTCGATAAACCATTTGATTCACCGATAACTGAAGTCAATAACTGTTTTGTTATATGATCCATGAATTTTTCCAATTCATACATTTTTTTTTTTAAAAATTAAAAATTTCAAAAATGTATTTGTTCACAAAAAGTTCTTCTTTTTTTCTAATTTTACTTTTAAACCTACAAAATAGATTTCGGTTGAAAATAAAAACCTTATTCTTAAATAACGTAATATTATTTTAAAAAAAACATTAATTAAACAGCGCTCTTCGCTAAGCTCCTCGCAGCGGTGATCTATTTTTAGCTCCAGGTCATTGGTTTGTTATGTCGACCTCGCGTGACGTTTCCCGCGGTCAACATAACGTTTGATCATTGTTGATGACCATCTGTCTCGGCCCATCAGAAAGCAGAACATTCGTCCATCATATAATAAATGTATCTTATATCTAAAAATGGATGCAAAATAATGCTACAGCTGCATTCCAAAAGTTTGTTCAACTACACGTGTATCTTAGTGCAAATATACTCATGGTAAAAAAATAGTTGACACCCCTTAATAGTTATAGTAATGAAATGTTATTTAAACAACATAACGCATCAGTTTCGATTATTTTATTTGGTAAAACATGTTACTACTGGAAGTCTTTTTATGAATAGCGTCCTTGAGCATTTTCTATTTCTCCACTTCTACTTTAAAATACCAAAGAAAGAGGAATATAAGAAAAATGAAATGTATTCAAAAGAGTTAATTCCTTGCAATTGTGTCTTGAGATCTTGGCATTGGTACATTGTTACAGTGTTTGAGTGTTCCAATTTTACTATAATACATAATGAAAAGTTGCATTTAAAAAAAAAATTTCTACTGAAACAAAATATACACAAAATCTTCCATGGAGTCTAATTCGCACACAATACATACATGACAATTATTTTACAGTTTATATCATGTGTTTGTGCCATTTAATCTTGCAAATACCAGAATATCGAACAATATTAATTGTCAATGCAAAACCATTTTCTGTTTATGGGTGTCAAACATTTTTACCATGATTATATCATGTAAATTGTCGTTCATTGTACGTCAATGAAATTGCATCACATACAATGGCAATGAATCAGCATTTATCCATGAGTAAAATAATTGTTTTCAAACGTATCCTGCGATCAGTGGTGCATGTTAATTACTGGGCGGATGTGGCTTTTGCTTACCATTGTGACAACGGCAAGGCATCTCCAGGAAATCAAATCTCGCTTTCGTTTGTCGAGTCTTTACTGTACATGAATCTCAAAACAAATATATATCGTCCACCTCTAGCAGTTCCAAAAACATATGTCCTTTGTGTAGGCCTACCTTTGACATTGTAGGAATGATTATATATTTTTCTCAAATATGAATTTTTTTTAACAATATCTATACAATATATCGTCAAGTAAGAGGATAAAACATCGCATTAAAGCCGTGTTCATAGAAAAGGTTAACCGGATAGGAAGAAACTGTTGTGGCGTATAAAGCTACAATTTTGTGAAATTCTTGAGTATGAGGTGGCTTTGTCGATATCATGCGAGTTTGAGAGTTCAGACAGTAAGATGTTTGACCATTCCACCATTGTAGCTTATTCAAAACTCGACTCTGCGTGTTTTGATATCGCTACGTCAGTCAGATGACTTGAACCTTCGAGTGGCCATTTTAATGTGAACACCTTAAAATGGCCATTCGGTAGGAAATGGACTCACATTATTAACCGAACCATGTACATGTTTAATTCATTTTAGAACTCCTTTTATTGATTCAGGAGTATTATTTAGCCGTTGGCAACACTTATTTACCGTTATGTGATAGCACTTTATTTCAGCAAGAACTGAGTGATACAGCTAGTTTAAAAGAAGTTGTAAATGTCACAGTTAAATATGTCGCCTTTGCGAATTTTACAAAAGGAGATTATATTTTTATTGAATGGTTAGATTTTATACCATGCTTGTTGATATCTATCTGTGTAATTTGATGCGATATAATTGAAACCCATAGTTCATGACAATTTACTCGTGTGATTGTATACATTAACGAAGCTTAATACTTGTCCGTTTTCCCTATCCTTTTATTTCGTTTATTTGTTGTTACAGAAAAATTTCTCAAAGCTGAGAAATAAAGATTAATTTTGGCAATTTGCAGTTGATACCTGCATATCAATATGCGGATTCGGAGACAGTTCTAAATGATGTCCTATAACGAAACCAATACAGCTGGAAATTAACGATGGCTCATCCCATTAATAACCGATTCCTAAGGTATTTAACATGATCATGAGTGTTGATATAACGTCATAGCCGACGGGATAATCGTTTGCATGGGTAATAGTTCCCATACGCTGAGGATAAATCTCATTACATGAAGTCAGATTATGCTTGATGTCATAGATCAAGATGCAGTGATGATGGTGTTAGACAGGGGGAACATTTATCCCCTTTATTGTTTGCTATATATATAATAGACCTTGAATCATTTCTGTGTGAAAGCAATGTACAAGGTCTTTCTGTTGTAATTAACATGATTGATGAACATCCTGGATTGTACATTAAGTTATTAGTTTTATTATATGCAAATGATACTGTTCTTTTAGCAGAAAAGGTTAAGGTTAAGAATAAATTCAAATTTACCGTCTGTAATGATGAAATTGAGGTTTACGGGAATTTCTTTATTTGGGAGTATTATTTAATGCTAACGGTAAATTCTCAAAGGCAATTGAGAGAATTTCGGACCAAGCATCAAGAGCCATCTTTTCAATCTTTAAAACCATTCGAAATTTGCAAGTACCAATTGACTGCCAGCTAAAACTATTTGATCAGTGCGTTCTGCCAATTCTTCTTTACGGTTCGGAAGTGTCGGGATATGAAAAATACTATTATCTGGGAAAGAACGCACTTGACATTTTGCAAAATTTAATACATTCTTAAAGTAAAACAAACAACTCCAAATTTCATTGTTTACGGCGAATTGGGCAGGTATCCTATCGATGCTCACTTTAGAACCATATCTTTTAGATCTCCCTTCAAAATTGCGAACTTGGATTACAAAGTTAAGATTATCTAATCACAGATTACCTATTGAAACAGGAATATGGTTTAATATTAATAGAGAAAACAGAATATGTACATTACGTAAACTTCCTGTTGTTTGCGACGAATATCGTATTATTTTATCATGTCCATATCTCATTGATAAACGTAAGGAGTTACTTCCATCCTATTTTTGTAATAATCCATATATTGATAACTTTATTTCACTAATGAAGTCGGATAATACTCCAAGGCGACCCGATTTTATTATGGAAACCCGAGATTCCATAATTGACCAACGTAAATAACATAAGTGAGAAGTTCAAATTCTATCGAAAACCTATTTTTATACTTTAACTAAGATATTGACGAAAATTCCAACTTTCTACCCCGCACCGTACGTGAGATACAGACCCCCTTGCCCATGGGTATGCCCATGGGAAAGTTCGCCCATGGGCCTGCCCATGGGCCGGCCCATGGGCGAGAGGTTGTTAAAATTTGAGTTACACAAAAATTATTTTCTAATTTATAATAATGGGTCTAGCAGTAACATATTTTAGGTATTTGTGAACTCCCCCCATGCAAAGGAAATTATTTTTCCCATGGGCGAGATTTCCCATGGGCGAGATTTCGCCAATGGGCGAGATTTCGCCAATGGGCGAGACTACGCCCATGGGCCAGGTTGCCCATGGGCGGATTTCCCATGGGCCAATGTTGACTTTGGCAATCATATAATGGTTGTGAAATGTTGACTTTGAAAAAAATAGAATGTTTGTGAAATGTTGACTTTGGAAATATTGACTTTTAAAATATTTATTGATTTTGGTGGAAGTGTTACTTTGATAAAATATGGACTTGTTGATTTTAATACATATTTTGAGTTATATGAATGGTTGACTTATGAAATATTCATTTTAGTGAAATGGTTGACTTATGAAATATTCATTTTAGTGAAATGTTGTGTAGTTTAAGTTTAACTTATATAAAATGTTAACTTTGGTGACTTTGAAATAGATATTTTGAATTTAGTGAAATGTTGACTTTAATCACATATTTACTATGAAATGTTGACTTTTAAAAGATATTTTGAGTTAAGCGAATTGTTGACTTATGTTGACTTTGGAAATATGTATTGACTTTGACGAAGTTTGCATATAAAATTATCATGAAATATTAATATTTCTATTCTATTGACTTTGGTTTAGTTTGAAATGTTGACTGTTATATTAGTTTATTAATTTATGGTTTGACTGACCCTTCACACAAGAAATACCTACAACGGGTTGTTAGTCAACGGTATGTGCATCAATTAACATAATTGAATATACATGAGTGTCAATGACACGCTAATGAATAATGATACGCCAGTAAAGTAAATATATGTATAAACGTTTATATCAAGTACACACACATTGTGTTAAGTGTAATTCAGCGTCGTGTAAAGTACTTACGCAATAAAGAATAACAATTTTTATTTGTAATTGTAATTCACTTTCATTTCTGAGGAATTAGCAAAATCTGCTAGCCGTACACTTGGGGTAATTATATAAATAGAAACTTTTAGGGGTATGTCTTTTGGTGTTTTCCTGCTTCTCTTTAACGTTCTCACCTAAATACTCAGAGTTAATTATGCTTTGGCACTTTCTTACCTCGAAATAGAGTGTAAATATGACATTACAATCTTATGCTTATGTTATTATACTTTCTGGTTATTGATGTCATATTTATTGTGAAACAAGGATGTGATAAAAGGTAACATATATTTCATACAATGTGTACGTGCATCCGACTGCATGACTAAGTCTTTTGTTTAATGTAAGGAATCTATATATATATGTATATATATATATATGTATATATATATATATATATATATATATATATATATATATATATATATATATATATATATATATATATATATATATATATATATATATTAAAGCAATGTATATGTACCGTTAAAACAATATTATGTAATCGCCGTATCTTGACTTGTATCGAGCACCTTCATTGTTCCCGGGCCATAAACTGTGCGTAGAATGTAGACATCTTTGATTGGCATTCTAGAAGTAGAATGTACAAAGTAGAATTTGTTTTGATTGTGGCGTAGGCGATAGGTGTAGGCGATACGAGGACAGACTATACCAATAAAGGCTACTATTTAGTAGGATGTCCTATTTCACTGTTCCATTTCAGTCATGGGTGTTACGTTAATCTATTTCTAAGAACTGGCTGACAAATGGCTGTCTGGAGAATGGGAGATATGAACCTTTCTGTTGAAACTATGATAATTTCAATGACTAATAAAACTACAATTGGTCGATCTATTAGTCAAATCCTACACATTAGGCCCAGATCGCGATGCTGTTAGTAGTAGAGGGGCCTGCATACTCCCAAATTTACTCCTAAATTTATTGATAGGAGCCTGTATACTCCCAAATATATTGATAGGGGCTTGTATAGGATATTTATAGAGTGGACCGAAAATTCGGTCAAACTGATTTTCTCAGACATGTCCAGACCTGTAGCACAGGTGTTCTCAGTGTCGTATATATGGTTTAACCAATTTAATTGTTAATTGAATTGACCGATTTGTTTAAAATTCGGTCAGACTGATATCATTTATACCCTCTCAAGGTATGATAAAAGGCCACTTTGTTTCATGAATACATTCATTCTCATTCGAATCTTGAGAAGTGGTCTTATGTTCTTGACGCTATTTGTGCTCTGTGCTGTTTACCTCGAAGATAGAAAATGGCAAAATTACCCAAAGACCCTATGGAGAGATATGGACTAGCCACTATGGCAGATAAGCAGTTGACAGAGATGCAGGATCCTCGTTGTCATTTGGACTTGGGTGGAGAGGTGTAAGTGACTGCTCAGACTTGGGATGGAATGTTAAGTATACATATCCGCAAGTATGATGTTTTCCCTAATGGCAAGAGCTATCCTACCAAACGAGGGATTATGTTGACTCTGAAACACTGGTCAGAACTACCAGGAGTGTTCAAGTTCATAGAGCAGTATGGTAAGACAAGTTTCTATACACATGTTGGAACCAGTGTCTATGCCACTGTGGAAGATCATGGTGTGGATCTCAGACACTGGGTGTTTAATGATGATAAACTAGTACCTTCCTCAAAAGGTATTCTACTATCCCAAGATCAGTGGAAGAAATTGAGAGACTGTTGTGATGTGATGCCAGACTTTGTACCTGAACTTAAAGAGATGGTATCAAAAGGGTCAGGGAAGAGAAAGTTATCTGATGTGAAATCTGATAAACCCATTAAGAAAAAGCAGGAGAGTGATTCCAAGATCGACAATGAAGCTGATAATGAGATACCTAATGATCCTGAGGATGTAAGGAAAGAAGAGGAGACTGGTGAGCAGGTTGAGGAGACTGAGTTGGAAAGAGACTTACGTCAGATCCGTGAGGAGATGGATAAAGACTACAGAAGATTTGATCAGCAGATGGACTTAGTGATTCCAGGGTATAGCAGTTTGGTTAAGGGGAAGAAACCTGATCATTGTCCTGTTGGTTATATTAAAACCACAGCATCTGATGGAAGACCTCAATATGAGGTTGCAACACCTTTCAATACATCAGATGAATCACCGCCAATATACCTCAATTTAAGGTCACCACCATTTTCTGATGATGATAATAATGATGATAGTGTTGACGATGATGATTTTGGTGTAGATGATGAACATTTTCATCAGGGTCAAATGGAGCATTTGCAATGTTGGAAGTGTAATCCTAGTGACTATATCAACTGGTAGAACTCATTTTGCGCTGAGACTTGACTCATTCAAGAACTGTCCTTTACAGATGACCCTTGGCTTCAACATAAGACTGTGACTATTTGTATATGGTAGGACAACCAAACCAAAAGAGTGATACTGCTGTTGGTTCAACATTGTGATCATGATATTGTAATAAACATATTGTATGTATTTTTCTTGTGTTGGTCTTCTTTTTGTAGATATATAAATAGAGTGAATGATATAGGATAGGCCGATTTATCCATCATGGCACCTTACATTATATGCTATTTATTATTATGATCCAAAACATGCTGGTAGTTATGCCGTACCAAAGAAGTTATTCGAAGCTGTGAAAGCTGAAGGTCAATTTAAGATTCGATTTATTTTCACGTTATCTTTGGGTCTATCCACTCAAGTCTACCAAAGGTGATGAAAGCCTTGACAGAAAAAACACAATATCATATACTTGGTATTTTTCAATCTGATAAGGGATCTGAATTCAATATAAGTTGACAGAACTTATATATATATATATATATATATATATATATATATATATATATATATATATATATATATATATATATATTAGGTCGAGATAATGACTAACCTCATTTGCTTCAGAACATTCAGGGAGGACACATCACCATGAGTCAGTATAAACTTTTTGTCCCAGACACCGAGAAATGGACTCGCTATTATATGTTGCAAGTACAGGGTAAATGTGCACAGCACGGCAACTTGTCTGTTGACAGAACACTGGAGCTTTATGATCCAGAATGGCCTAAAATTTTGGAAGAAAGGAAACGAAAAGAACAGGCACTGGCCATGCCTTATTCTGAACAACCCAAAATTAACTTTGTCTCTCCAACACAACAAGTCGTGGAGCAAGCCATAGCTCAAGAGAAACGCGAAAGGGCTATACAAAGGAGAGCACAGAAAGTGTGTGTCATTCCTGACAAGAACGTTAAAGAAAACACATCACACAAAAAGAAGTCTCTTCCAAAACAGGGAAAGCCAGATCGTTACAGTAAGAAGGCATAATGTACTCCTGTCCAGTATGTTTCAAGACATATTCTTGGCCAGATAGTCTAAAGCGACATATGACTATCAAACATGAACAACTGCAACCACAACCACAACCACAACCACAACCACAACCACAACCACAACCACAACCACAACAACAACAACAACAACAACAACAACAACAACAACAACAACAACAACAATCACAACAACCACAACAACCACAACAACCACAACAACCACAACAACCACAACAACCACAACAACCACAACAACAACAACCACAACAACCACCGCAAGAGGTTTCATTACGACACCCCTTCACCATGATCGTTTCTGGGCCAACATCATCAGGAAAATCGTATCTTGTTCGACACATTTTGGAAAGCCTCAAGATTAAACCTTACCCTCAACGGATCTTATGGCTTTATCGTCGCTGGCAACCTCTCTATGATGACATTCTACAATCCGTGTATCCTCCTGTAGAGTTTGTTCAAGGTATTCCCATAGATTTGGACCAAGACTACTTTTTTGACACAGGTGTAAGAAATGTCCTAGTTCTGGACGATCTCATGTCAACGGCTAGTAAAGATCCTAAAATAACAGATCTATTTACAGAAGGTTCCCATCATCGTAACCTCTCTGTCATCGCCATCAATCAAAACCTTTTCTATAATAGGAACCCAACACAACGTAGAAACTGTCATTATATAGTCATGTTTAACAATCCAGTAGACCAACAATCCATCATGACCTTAGGTCGTCAAATGTATCCAACCCGATCTCAACATTTTATGCAAACATTTGAAGAGGCTACGAGCGAACCCTATGGCCATCTTTTAATTGATTTAAAACCTGATACACCAGCAGACGAAAGACTTCGTCCTAATGGCTGTAAAGTGAGTAGTTTGGAAAAACATCCTCAGAAAGAGTCTACCCTCCGAAGCGCGCAGACGTGTGCCGAAAATCTCTGCGATATGCCTTCTTGTGATAGTTGTGGAATAGTCTTCCAATCTACTACGGACCTCATGAAACACAGAAAAACCTGGTGTCCTGGGAATGAAAGTTCACCTTCACCTCCCGGAATTGCCAATGAGCCAATGAAACGAAAGTTTGATGACGCCTTTCCCCCAAAGAAATCTCTAGAAAGCTGTTGTTATTGTGGACAGGTGTTTCTAAATAGTATTTGTTTACAGAAACATCTCCACGATAAGCAATGCCCAGAAGTGGAAAAGGATGATATTGATGATGATGATGATGACATGAAGATATTTCATAATAAATTACAAAAGACTAGCAAAGATAGTGAAGAAGAGGTTATAAGAAGTTTGATAAAGAGAGTTGGTCGGGAGAATGAAGATCTATTGAATATAAAGAGACAGCGGTATGAAAAGCTAAACATGTCAGGAGATATGATTGAAAATAAAATGAATAATATAGTTTGGAGAAAATTCAAAGAAATGTATGGGCAAGTTGTTGCCTATGTCTTTGGCTTGAGGCATGGTCCCAATACCTTGGACATTCTTAACTCTATGGAAGACACAGCTGAAAATATGATTGAACAAGTTATTTCCAAACTCTACAAGTACAAGCCATGGATCATGGAAATCATAAAAGATGTTGATGATGACAGTGATGACGAATCTGAAGACGGTAGTGAGGATGAGGAAGAAGAAGAAGTAGCTCAATAGACATTCGTGGTTGTAAAGAAGACTTAGGGATTGTTCCTAGCCTTAAGTCTTCTCATTGAAACGGGGCAAATAAAATGTGTGAATATAAATAATCTTGTTATATATATTACTATATAGCAATTGTCACATATAATCTCTGAATGTGAAAACAGATGAATCAATCACATTTTCTACAGGGCAAACTCACTATACTGGACTTCTTCCAATTTTATGTAGTTACGTGAAGTGTACCTTTATTATACACCAGGGTCACTTCTTTCCATGGTACCAAGAGCATGTTTGACCTTTATGACTAGTTAACAATGTCTCTCTCTCTCTCTCTCTCTCTCTCTCTCTCTCTCTCTCTCTCTCTCTCTCTCTCTCTCTCTCTCTCTCTCTCTCTCTCTCTCTCTCTCTCTCTCTCTCTCTCTCTCTCTCTCTCTCTCTCTCTCTCTCTCTCTCTCTCTCTCTCTCTCTCTCTCTCTCTCTCTCTCTCTCTCTCTCTCTCTCAACAATTGTTGAATAACATAAAATGTTTGCCATGTAATATAACCTAACTACAATATTTCAGATATTTTTTCAACCATAACAACATCTTATAAATTTCATTAAACACATTTCATTCTAATATCGGATATGTACCTCAAATGGTGTATGTATGTTAATTGAAGGATTAGAATAAATTCAACTTTAGTATTACTGTCTAAAATTATGTAAAACCATTATCAAATGACATTTTCAGAAAATGTTATTCATTGTTCTAGCAAATACAGTGTAGGGCATTTCAAGCATTTACATTCATCTGCCCATTGTCTTACATTTCTGAAGAATGCATTATGTGATAAAAGGAAAATGACCACAGAGTTTTCATTGTTGCTCTCTCAGTTCTTACAACTGAAAACTTGCTTCTTGCTTTCGCTAGAAGTTTCGGCCAAGAATTATAACTTGCGCTATGGGGAAAAGGTACCAGGTCTTCATGCCTAAAATTAACACACAAACAGCAGAACGATCAGTCAAATAAATGTCATTAACATATTTAACAGTACATCATATTCAATACAAAAGGTGATATATAAATAGAATACAGAACAACTTCAACTCCATTAATAATAATAGTTACATAAGTCCATATTACAATAAACATACATGATAGTCACTTATTCAAATATGCAACAATTGTAATACAGAATATCAATTCAACATTCATACGATATAGTTAGAATTCACCTTAAGATTCAATATAGAAATAGTAACATTATTCTTGAACAATGACATTTTGATTACATTATGATTTTAGCTGAATAAGACATGTTCACTGAAGGTGAATGACATGGCCTAGTGAGTTGAATCAATTATGCGACCAGCCGTGATGGATTAGGCTTTACTTAAAGATGACTTATTTATCTTTTATTTATAGATACTTTATTTGAACACCATATTGTCTGATTTTTTATAAACTATTCTACGACATATAACACATACTAGACAGTAATGCGGCGTCTATTTAACTTACATTAAAAGATTTATATTACACAAGACAGAGCCTGATTGCATACATTTGTGAAACTTAATACCACATGGGTGTGTGTCTCTCATTAAATATGACTATTGCAAACGGGATAACTTGCTATGAATATAATGGCTACGTATTGTCATCTACACATAAAACATATATTGAGAATTGACAAACAACACTGAAGTATTTTAGTACATGTTAGAAGTAATATCTTATCATTTTTCATGGTCATAGCATGCGTCAACACATTGTAATAGAATATTTATTATTAACTTAATGATCTGTCTTACAGGTAAACATATTGTCAAGTGTATTAAGGTTGGAGATATATCAAACCAATTTTATCAGGAGTAACTCCGATATACATCAATAATCATAAACTAAAGACTTTAAGTAAGTCTAGTTTCACATATACAAGCGGTAGTCTAATATAAATAAGCATTTAGAAGTACACTACTCAAGCACACATAAACATAGTTGATGTCTCTATTTTTAATTTATTATATATTTTCAGGGGAAGATTTTAGAAAACTAATGTCTAAAAAAAATCATTTACAAAGCTAAAACAGACCGTGTATACGTAAAGCAAGTTGTAAGCCAAATTATCTTAAAGGGCCTCTTAGGTATTCTAGCTTTCTAAAGTTCATTCAAACATGAACACACCTGACACGCGCCCAAGAGCCTCTGTTTGTTTATTCAATCCGGTGTGTTCGTAGTCTGTTTGTATTAAGGATTAACGCTCCACTGTCCTGTGGGACATCTAAAGTGGTCAACAGCGAGGCAAATTTCCACTACAACACAAACTGAGTGCAAGTCTTTTATTTCAGATTGAATATAAGTGAAGGAGTGTGAAAAGAAAGCTCATGATAATTAAGCTTTTGTTTTCCTTAATAAGACAATCAACAGATTGACACAATTTTAACACGTTTTATGTAGTTACTCTACTGAAATCCCAATTTATTCAAAGTGTTGACATTCTAGTGATATGTTATATATGTTAGATATCTGTGATTTTTCTTTTACAACATTTAAATAACTGAACAAATTACCTGTATTATATGTGAGAGATGTATGGAATAAGAACAACATTTATTTTCAGGGGGACATTTTAGAAAACTAATGTCTATGTTCGCATGTGTTTTACAAAGCTAAAACAGGCTGTGAAAATGCAAAGCAAGTTAGGGCTTCCAAGGGGTGTAAATGTGAGGGCGAGTCACACTCGGGGAGGTCATTGTATCCTCGGATCCCATTATCCGGTCATTGTTTACTGAGTAAACATAGTGGATCGCCGCATGTTTGTTATAGTTAAACCTTTCACAGGTTCATCTAAGGACACGTGTTGAGCTGACTGAAGCAAATGATATCAGTCTGACCGAATTTTAAACAAATCGGTCAATTCAATTAACAATTAAATTGGTCAAACCATATATACGACACTGAGGACACCTGTGCTACAGGTCTGGACATAAAATGAGAAAATCAGTTTGACCGAATTTTCGGTCCACTCTATAAATATCCTATACAAGCCCTAATTAAAAAAATATCCAAAAAATATCCTATACAAGCCCCTATCAATAATTTTAGGAGTACACAGGCTCCTATCAATAAATTTAGGAGTAAATTTGGGAGTATGCAGGCCCCTCTACTACTGCTGTTCTCAATTCAAGTTTGCATGTGGGGATATTTATTTGCATTACTGAGACTCCTATAAGTACCTCGGCTTTTGGTTTGATGAACGCCTTGATTTTAAATTAGCCATACATCAACAGGCAAAATCGGCCGGTAGAGCTCTGGGTGCTCTCTGTACTAAGTTTTGTACAACTCATTAGTACAACCTATTCTCAGCTACGGAGCGGCAATATGGGGGCTTTATGTACATAAAGAAATTAATACTGTTCAAAATCGAGCCTATCGGTTTTTTCTTGGAGCTAACAGTACATCTTCAAATATAGCCACTAGAGGTGATATGGGTGTATGTATGTATGTATGTATGTATGTATGTATGTATGTATGTATGTATGTATGTATGTATGTATGTATGTATGTATGTATGTATGTATGTGTGTGTGTGTGTGTGCGTGTGTGTGTGTATGTGTGTGTGTGTATGTGTGTATGTATGTATGTCTGTATGTATCTGATATTTGTGTATCTATTTATGTGAGTGTGTAAGAGATGAAATGATTGAGTATGATCGGATGAGCGAGCAATTATTGTGAGTGAACGACAGTATGTGAAGAAGTGTGCCGTGTGATGTTGTTGCGCGTCTGTTTACTTTAGAAAGTGTTTATCTGTTTATAATATATCATTTATTCATATTGTATTATTGTGATATCAAATGGCCGGGTGCTTTTTTATACTTTAAAGTATGTATATATTGTATGTTATTGTAACTTGAAGCACAAAACACTTTAACAATATCTATCTCTCTCTCTCTCTCTCTCTCTCTCTCTCTCTCTCTCTCTCTCTCTCTCTCTCTCTCTCTCTCTCTCTCTCTCTCTCTCTCTCTCTCTCTCTCTCTCTCTCTCTCTCTCTCTCTCTCTCTCTCTCTCTCTCTCTCTCTCTCTCTCTCTCTCTCTCACACTCGCTTTCTCTCTCTCTCTCTCTCTTGGGTAAAAGCAGTGACCGGTTAGTTGTGTAATAGCTCGCCCATCCGTTAATTAGCGTTGATCCGAATGAATACACACCCAGTATGTCTACCACAGATGTCGTCAACACGTAATCATATGGTCTAGTGCCTTGAGAATCCATTTCCTGTTTATTGTTCCAATATTTCAATGTTCAGGTGGAATATACCTGATGAAGGAATGAGTATGTAGTCCGAAACTTCGTGCATTTTCACATTAAAGAAGTTGATATCCAGAAAGTATTCCTGTTCTTATGTATACCACTTCTAAATGTCCTTCAAAGACCTAAATCTATGCAGTTAAATCAGTATCATATATCAAATATGTTCGTGTTGTGTAGTGATAGTAATGGGAACTGTTTACGTACCGATGGTACTTTGAGCAATGGTCAGTAGTTAAAATTACACCAATGATAATGTTTGCAGTTTTATAATCACCCATTGAAAGAGGTCGGGGTTGGGGAGTTGAAGTGGAAATTACTACTGCAAATGCAATACACACAGCGGCTTCTGATTTGTGAAGTTGAATTTGGCCGGAATCCGTCAAATGTTCAAAACTTGACTGTGCTGACCAGTAGACTCACGCTTGAGTGATTTTGTGGTCCTGGTTGAATCAGAGAGTGGCAGAGATGATATGTGTTCTGTTCTGGTGTCAACGTTGCATTTATCATTATAAATGCTGTTGGAATGACACGGTTTGTTAATTAAAAGAATGAGGCGGTACGGCTACTAATATAATTGCAGACAGACAGACAGACAGACAGATAGTTTATTTAAGTCTCACAAAATTACAGACAATGTACACACACATAAAATATGTTTTAAAATGCAATGAGCCACTCTATATAAAGAGTTATGAGAGACTTTTATTATTTAATCTTGCCTAGGTACTATTCAAAATTTCAAAATTTGCCTCCACCCTTTTCGACCGTGGCATCAAAATTATCCTCCTTTGGAATCATTCGAAACTTTATTAATGGTCCTTGCGACCCGAGTGAGAGAACAGCTCCGCTGAAATCGCTCGTTAAATCTCCGTACTCATCATCATCAACTATTATTATTGCAGGCACTCTCTGCTTCCTTTACTTAGCCCAACTGATAAAGTAATTTACATATTGCAAAATGATAAGCTCAGTAAATCTGAAGTCGCTACTATTAGTAAAATGTTTACAACATATATTGAGTTTATATATATATGAAGTATCGTTTCAACAGTATTCTCTTCTATAAAATATTCACTTTAATGAAACGTTGACTCTTGAAATATTATGACTTTTTTAAGTTGAACACTAATGTCTGGCTAAAGTCGAGTGTTTCAAATAGTTCCGGTAAGTGTAAGTGCTATTGCCCACAATACATCGGTCACCATGACTGATTATTTATACACAACTGAGTGCAGGTTACAGCTATATAAAGATATAGAACAATTGCAATATAGCCATGCAAATGCGGTTTAAGTGATATATCAGACTTTTGTTTTGACTCTCAGAATACCCCACTGTCGAACAAGCGTCCACTCGGTATTACGTAACATGAGTATTCGGTCAACTCATTAAGGCCGACAGGTAATTAATTACCGGTACAATGCCTCTGACCCCTGTGTGACGAGAACGCCAATATATATACAAATGTAGTAAGATTTCGATAGAGTGACCACAATAGCACTTATATGTTTCCGATATGTGTGCATTACACTGCAAATTCATCTCCGATCAGTTGACATTCTCGACCAGGAACTAATAGCGCTAGTTATTGAGAATGTAAATGTAACAAATGTAAATTATGTAACTTTGAGATAATGAATTTATTTTGTTACAACAGTTATAATATGCCTAAGATTATCAGGTAGGAATAGCTGACTTTTAAGAGATTGACTTTGGTGACTGGAAACTATTTATTGGCTTATGTACTTATATAATGAAGGAAACATGTTTCTAAATCCATCTTAATGTGTGACCTCTTTGCCTTTCTCATAGGTTTAACACTTTCAACTGGACATCAAAGGCTGATTGTATCAATTATGTGCAAACCCATGGATATCACAACTAGGCTGATGGTGGTGCATTATATGTGAGACCCCAAAAAATCGTCACAGCTTTGACAGTTATGAACTAGTTATAGACCTCTCATGTGTATCAGATGCATACTGAAATATTAAATAAACATCACATATCATTATACATATTCCAAGCAAAAGACATGGAGTGATTTTGACAAAGGAAGTAATTTAATGCGATAATCTAATGATTTTAACGGTCTTGAAGTGTGCTGTGTTACTTTCTAGGCTTACGTAAATATGCACCAAATAATGCTGTAATTGGTGACATGGGTTGGACGCCTTCTTTTATTTTGCAATGGTGCAGTGTTGTTAGATTTTATAGACGTTTATGTAATGTGGACCCCGATCGATTAACATCAAAAATATTTGTTTGGAGTTATAACAAAGCACGTGCTAACAAAATAAATTGGACGTTTAGAGTAAAAAAGAAGTTAGCCGATCTTGGTCTTAATCATTTTAGTACTATTACCAATATGTATTGTCTTAAGCATGTTGTGTCATCTGTGAAGAATATAATGTTTGGTGATTTTTGTACAAAATGGAGTGAGAATGTGTGTCGACCTTCAAGCATTAACGGCACTGGAGGTAATAAACTTAGGCTATATTGTAATTTTAAGCACTTTCCCAATAGTGAATTTTATGTGACATGTTTCTTGCCTCGTTCTTATAAGACGAGCGCTGGCAAATTTTAGATGTGGAACGGCCGCTTTACGAATTGAAACGGGACGCTATGGTAGCACAGCGGTGAATGAAAGATTATGTTTACATTGTTCTGATTTTATAGAAGATGAATGTCATGTTTTACTGAACTGTCCTCTGTACAAGGATGAAAGATCTCTACTTTTAAATGTATGTCGTACGGAATGTTTTAATTTTGATTTTTTATCAGATGTGGAAAAGGTGTGTTTTATATTGTCCAGCCATGAAATGTGCTTTTTATCTGCCAAAACCTGCCACTTAATTTTACTGAAAAGACGGTCTCGTTTTTATGGTAATTAAGAATATGTTATATATGTACATAAATTATGATATAGCTTTGTAAATATCATATTTTTATAGTCTCTCATAACTCCGCACGGAGTGTCTCAATTTTAACCAATATGCTGTATTTTACTTTGTAATTATGAGGTGAGACTGAAATAAAATATCTGTCTGTCTGTCTGTCTGTGTATTAGAAAGTCCCTGGTCTTACATAATGTGCATGAGAGGACGTCACCCTTCACTGGCCATGGGAATTCGCTAGTTGATGTAATTACGGTTACCTGCCAAAACGCAGAACTGCAAAACGCAGAATCCCAATTAGCAGAAATGAAAAGTTCATTGTCAGGCTGGTCACACCTATTCAATTAAGTAATGGACTGGTCCACTCTGACAGTGAGTAGAGCGACACAGTCAAATTAGCAGATCACTGAATCAACAGGTCAATGTTCAACAGTATGAACCTCCCGGTATATGTTTATATGAAAATACTGAGTAGTCACACACTGTAACAATATATTCAACACTCTATCAAAACATTGTTAAACAGTATAATCCTCCCAGGTACATGTGTTTGTAAGTAAATACTGAGTAGTAACACACTGTAACAATATATTCAGCACTCTATCAAAACATTGTTAAACAGTATAATCCTCCCAGGTACATGTGTTTGTAAGTAAATACTGAGTAGTAACACACTGTAACAATATATTCAGCACTCTATCAAAACATTGTTTAGAGTAAACAATTAAACTTTAATCTCATACTTCCTTCTCCGAAACAATCTTTGTCCACATATATAGGTGTTAGAAACATGGCATAGACATTCCAATTCCACAATGGCTGGGTTACGGAAAGTAGAATATGTGATGTCTCAGAAAGGTGCTCCACAAGTGTTACTTGACGGATACTTGTATGCTAAGAACAAGGATAAGGGGGACACTGTTTACTGGCGGTGTGTTGATAGGTCATGCACTGGCAAGTGTACCACGGTCACAGACTTCGTGAAGATAACAACTCAACACAACCATCCACCTAGTGACGAGCGGGCCCTGAAGTTTGTCAGCACGCTGAAGAAGAGAGCTAGAGAAGAAACGACGCCAATGCAGCAGATCTATAACAACGAGGTGAACCATCAGGAGGAAGATCTTCTAGCCCACCTGCCGTCTTTCCCCAGTGTGAGCAGCGCCATGTACCGTCACAGACGCCACAACATCCCACCACTGCCTGCATCAAGAGCTGAGGTGGACCTTCAAGACCAGTGGACCACAACTCAAGATGGCAGAAGATTCTTGCTGTTTGCGGATGGAGAAGAAAACAAGATCCTGGCCTTCTGTTCCGAAGAGTCCCTGGAAGCCTTGCAGTCTCTGGTGAGAAGTCACCAATGCAGTTCCTGGATGCAGTCGGACCTCTCATGATGATGAAGATGTGAATGAAAGCACAGATTGAACAATGAACAATGATAAGCAATGTTGTAAATTATTGTTAATATGTTATTGTAAGTTATTGTACGTTATTAATATGATGAAGAGATACATCAACATCAATATCCAAGATGATGAAAGAATCCAACAATGGAAACATATGATTAAAAAACATGCACAATACATGTTTACACAACAAATTGTATTTTTGTCTTCATTTCATTTCCTATCGGGCCGTTCCATTATATTATGAGGGTTCAGGTGTGTGCAACCAACCATAAATGTTGTTGTTTTAGCAGTTCTGCGTTTTGCAGTTCTGCGTTTTGGCAGGATACCGTAATTACAGGTGGCGGGAATGAACATTAACTAATAATCATGTACCCACCCTCACTTAATTATTTGTGTATCTCCCACCAGACTATTAGGGGTGGCCAACATTCGTTCAAATGTTCTTATAGATCTAACGCACAGTATTATATAACATGCGATATTAGAAAGGCAGTAATAATAATAATAACAATCATATATGATTATCGTATTGTGTTCTTTAATAAACTAATTTTTCTTCTTCTTCTTCTGTATAAATCAACACAGAAAACACATGCATAGGCTGTTGGAAAAAGTTATTTAGAAGCTCCAAATGTAAGGTTGTTATGTATGATGTCATTTAAAGGTGCATCAATTGTGTTTCATAAATTTTTATTTGGCTTTAATACAAATTCACTCAGCTTGCATATTCATCCCCAGTCGCCAAACATGTCATAATTACTAGTTTCCAATAATTAAAAGTAACATCATTATGCATGTGCAGAAACTACACGTCCTATTTACATGCACATGCAGTAGTTATATGACTTGTCGAACATTTTTTATCAACCCAAGTTTGTTATTTTGTCTGGTTTAAATAAGATTCCAAAACTACGTTTGTCTCATTGGCGCGAGCCAGACAAGGTGCATTGTCAGGTTTTCGATCAGAAATCGATACTTTTACCTTCATATTGTCAATATACTAAGTCGAGTATCATCAAAATGGTAGTTTTCAGTAACAGTTGGTACTTCTCGATAAAATAAGATAATTTATAACGTTTGTCATATTTGACCCCCTACAACACAATGGATGTACTTTTAAACCGCTGCCTTTGAAATCTGTCAACTCCAACAGTGAAATTTTCACAGAAATATTGACATAATAAATAAAATATCTGTCAATTCTTGACAAATACCATGTTCACTTCATCTCGGTATTGTATGATAACTTGAAAAGATAATGCTTTCAAATCATTTATTGCAATATTAATACGAAATAAAAACGTGTAGCAAGCAATGTTTATGTAACTACATGGACATTTAGATATTATCACACTTCCAACAATCGTACCAAAATATTTGAAACATAATAAATGTTGTTAACCGTTAAATATCATAAACAAAGTCATGACATCTGCCTGTCTATTTTGGTAGCGTCCCATACTGCCTACATTCCCAATCTGCCTACAGCTTATAACAACATGTTAAGGTCCAGTGATCAGGAAGTCGGGGTTATATGCTGACCTGTTCTACCTCTTAAACAAATGAACTCAACCAAATTATCGGTTCTAACTATCTTTATTTCATCTGCACTAGCTCAGGGGGTGGGGACAATAACAAAGGTACAAAATTGTTCACAATTAAATGGCCGCCATGCAATTTTTGCTTTATACGCAACCTAGTTTTTACCACTACAGATAATTGGTTTGCGTTATGAGATGTTTTACCCTGTAAAGTTAATTTAAATGACATAAACTAACATAATGTTATGTTAAATTAACATGTTAACTGTTTCTGTATAATTGTATAACTAAAGATAATCTGCTAGTAAACTGGTTAGTAGATGCAAGAATTTAGGTATTCTGACATGATTATTTCAATATTTGTAATACTAAATAAGCAGGTTAACTTTATCTGTATGAGTGTGACTCTGTCGTGATGTTAGTAACTGGAAAATAGGTTGTTCCATTTTGATATGGGTAAAACATCATTTCCCAAACTGCCTACAGTATTTTGTGTAGGCAGAGTGGGATGTAGGCAGATTGGGACTGTAGGCAGTATGAGACCTAACCTCTATTTTACTTGAATCTCAAACTTGTAGCAAACCTATTAAACTATTACCACGCTGTATTGACGCTTACATTATGCAACATTGTCAACTTAAAATTAAAAACAAAAAACATGTAAATTGTTCATTAAGCTCTCAAATAAAATTTGAAATGAACCAGTATGTATGCTGTACAGTACTATAGTATCTAATTACCATCAAAATCCTGCCAAAACGCAGAACTGCAAAACGCAGAACTGCTAAAACAACAACATTTATGGTTGGTTGCACACACCTGAACCCTCATAATATAATGGAACGGCCCGATAGGAAATGAAATGAAGACAAAAATACAATTTGTTGTGTAAACATGTATTGTGCATGTTTTTTAATCATATGTTTCCATTGTTGGATTCTTTCATCATCTTGGATATTGATGTTGATGTATCTCTTCATCATATTAATAACGTACAATAACTTACAATAACATATTAACAATAATTTACAACATTGCTTATCATTGTTCATTGTTCAATCTGTGCTTTCATTCACATCTTCATCATCATGAGAGGTCCGACTGCATCCAGGAACTGCATTGGTGACTTCTCACCAGAGACTGCAAGGCTTCCAGGGACTCTTCGGAACAGAAGGCCAGGATCTTGTTTTCTTCTCCATCCGCAAACAGCAAGAATCTTCTGCCATCTTGAGTTGTGGTCCACTGGTCTTGAAGGTCCACCTCAGCTCTTGATGCAGGCAGTGGTGGGATGTTGTGGCGTCTGTGACGGTACATGGCGCTGCTCACACTGGGGAAAGACGGCAGGTGGGCTAGAAGATCTTCCTCCTGATGGTTCACCTCGTTGTTATAGATCTGCTGCATTGGCGTCGTTTCTTCTCTAGCTCTCTTCTTCAGCGTGCTGACAAACTTCAGGGCCCGCTCGTCACTAGGTGGATGGTTGTGTTGAGTTGTTATCTTCACGAAGTCTGTGACCGTGGTACACTTGCCAGTGCATGACCTATCAACACACCGCCAGTAAACAGTGTCCCCCTTATCCTTGTTCTTAGCATACAAGTATCCGTCAAGTAACACTTGTGGAGCACCTTTCTGAGACATCACATATTCTACTTTCCGTAACCCAGCCATTGTGGAATTGGAATGTCTATGCCATGTTTCTAACACCTATATATGTGGACAAAGATTGTTTCGGAGAAGGAAGTATGAGATTAAAGTTTAATTGTTTACTCTAAACAATGTTTTGATAGAGTGCTGAATATATTGTTACAGTGTGTTACTACTCAGTATTTACTTACAAACACATGTACCTGGGAGGATTATACTGTTTAACAATGTTTTGATAGAGTGCTGAATATATTGTTACAGTGTGTTACTACTCAGTATTTACTTACAAACACATGTACCTGGGAGGATTATACTGTTTAACAATGTTTTGATAGAGTGTTGAATATATTGTTACAGTGTGTGACTACTCAGTATTTTCATATAAACATATACCGGGAGGTTCATACTGTTGAACATTGACCTGTTGATTCAGTGATCTGCTAATTTGACTGTGTCGCTCTACTCACTGTCAGAGTGGACCAGTCCATTACTTAATTGAATAGGTGTGACCAGCCTGACAATGAACTTTTCATTTCTGCTAATTGGGATTCTGCGTTTTGCAGTTCTGCGTTTTGGCAGGTAACCGTCATCCTATGAGGAGCCAAGTCGCGCTCTTAACGAGCTAAATGGAATATGATATACTGGGTATACTGGGATAAGTGTGTATTGCAAAGGGGCAGTTTGTTTGGGTATTACCATAAACCAATTAAAAAATACGTATATATTCGTATTGTCGCCAATACTGTTATTTCAATCGGAGTGTTTTGACACGTGTGTAGTTGACTCAGAGATACACACACGTGGTCACTGGGATGTTCAGGAGATACGGTTCACTGACTTGATGGTTAAACACTCAGGAATTGTCTGAGATTTAAGAAAAGAGTGGTATATTCATTTTGGATTATTTTCATTTGAATGCAAACCAGAGAGTATATTGTGGGAACGTCTGGTTATAAATTGACTACATATATATAAACTTAATATATATTTTTTTAGGGGAAGGACACTTGTGTGAAAAGGCTTTTCATACATAATACCCGTCAAAATCGTAAGATGTCTTTGATAATCCCTGTATCGTATTGAGAAAGCGGCCGAAATTGTAAACAAATGAAATTATTAAGAACTTAATATAGACTTTTCATGTAACCTCTTCACTGCTGTCAACAGACTAACAGTGAGTGGGTCATCTCAATATCTAAATTGGAGACTAATTGCAAGAGTTCGAATTAATTAAAATTTGTAGGGTACTGGCGAATTTGAAAACGCCAAAAATGAGAACATTCTGAATTCATTACATCATTACATTTCTAAAAGTAAAACGTTTCGCTGATTATTGATACAAACGAATAATGAATATATTAGATCAGTGTTCATAATATTTGCGAAGTAATCCCTTGTTCAAAAGAGGCAATGAAGTATTTTGACGCTAGGAACAACTGAGCACTACCATACATGCAAGAATGTTTATACGTATGTATGTTCTGTGCTATTCAATGATTAAAACCGCTCGAAATAGAATCAAACAAGTGAGGTAAGTAATTTACAACAATGGGTTAGTTGATCGAATAGACATGTTACGCAATACCACGGCACGCTCGTTACATAGACATGGTGTTCTGATACACACAAATCCACAGGTCTAATATATCATATATCTGTAACCTGCACTTGGTTGTGTATAAATCATCAGTCTCAATGACACTGCCCACTCTACAAAACAATCAGAGAACCACTGCTTAGAACCTGTCAAGCCAAATGGAACAATTTTAATACTGCCACCGACCCGGAACGTCTATCATTTATCCTAGCAAGCCCAACTATTTTAAAAGAAAGTGCCAGAAGCTGCAAACTACTGCTGGAAAAACGTCGAAATGTATTGTTTAAAAATTGACTTTTTTATAATATATTATTTTATGTCCTTTTATGCACAGTTTATATGTATACCTATATTTATACAAATAAATGTATTATTCTATATTTAACCAAAGTTTTAGTATCTGATTTATAACCACGTTTACTCTTACATTCATACCTTTTTTTTGTAGTCATTGCATTTTTTATATGTATAGATAGTCTCTCATAACCATAGTTTTAGGGTGGCCCAGATGTATTTATATTTTATTGATATTATTTTATGTATGTGTATATATGGGGTGAGACTGAATAAACTATCTGTCTGTCTGTATTGTGGGCAACAGCGTAGTCAAACAATCTAATACTTACTGTTTGAAACGCGCTCCTTAAGCCAGACCATAGTGTTTTCAAAATCTTATTAAACTCAAACTTCAACATCGTCAATAAATATTTCAAAGTAAAACTATGTCACTTAAGTCAATCGTTTAGAAGTCAACAATTCACTAAACTCAAAATATCTTCTCAAAGTCAATAAGTCACCACGTTAACATATAATTAAAGATAAACTTTAAGTCAACCAATAGTTCCGAAGTCAACATGTCATCAAACTCGATATATCTTTTCAAAGTCAACATTTCACCAAAGTCAATATTTTATTAAAGTAAAACTTCCACAAAAGTCAACCAATATTTCCGTAGTCAACATTTCACATCATTATAATATTTTCAAAGTCAACATTTCACCAAAGTGGCATCAATTCCAAAATCACCATTTCACCAAGCTCAATATATATAATCAGAGTCAACATTTCAAACTTCACCAAAGTGAATAAAATGGAATAAATATGGAATTAATATTTCATGATATAAGCATACTTCACCAAAGTCAATAAATTAACATAACATAATTAATGTAAGTCAACAATTCGCTTAACTCAAACTATCTTTTATAAGTCAACATTTCATCAAAATCAATGTGTGATCAAAGTCAATATTTCATAAAATTCAAAATATCTTTTTCAAAGTCAACATGTCACCCAAGTTAACGTTTTATCAAAGTAACACTTTCACCAATGTCAATAAATATTTCCAAAGTAAACATTTCAAAAAACATTATTTCCCCCCCAAAGTCAACATTCACAAACATTATATGTTTGCATAGTCAACATTGGCCCATGGGCGAGGTTTCGCCCATGGGAAATAAAGCCAATGGGAAATCCGGCCCATGGTCGAGGTCAACATATGTGATTAAAGTCAAGATGTAAATATGTGATTAAAGTCAACATTTCACTAAATTCAAAATATCTTTTTCAAAGTCAACATGTCACCAAAGTTAACATTTTATATATATAAATTAAACTTAAACTACACAACATTTCACTAAAATGAATATTTCATAAGTCAACCATTCATTTAACTCAAAATATGTATTAAAATCAACAAGTCCATATTTTATAAAAGTAACACTTCCACCAAAATCAATAAATATTTTAAAAGTCAATCTTTCCAAAGTCAACATTTCACAAACATTCTATTTTTTCCAAAGTCAACATTTCACAAACATTTTTTTTTCAAAGTCAACATTTCACAAACATTTTTTTTTCAAAGTCAACATTTCACAACCATTATATGTTTGCCAAAGTCAACATTGGCCCATGGGAAATCCGCCCATGGGCAACCTGGCCCATGGGCGAAGTCTCGCCCATTGGCGAAATCTCGCCCATGGGAAATCTCGCCCATGGGAAAAATAATTTCCTTTGCATGGGGGGAGTTCACAAATACCTAAAATATGTTACTGCTAGACCCATTATTAAAAATTAGAAAATAATTTTTGTGTAACTCAAATTTTAACAACCTCTCGCCCATGGGCCGGCCCATGGGCAGGCCAATGGGCGAACTTTCCCATGGGCATACCCATGGGCAAGGGGGTCTGTATCTCACGTACGGTGCGGGGTAGAAAGTTGGAATTTTCGTCAATATCTTAGTTAAAGTATAAAAATAGGTTTTTGATAGAATTTGAACTTCTCACTTATGTTATTTACGTTGGTCAATTATGGAATCTCGGGTTTCCATAATAAAATCGGGTCGCCTTCTCCGCTCTTATTCAAATTATCACATTTCGTTAAAGCTATACTTAGTTTTTTCTAAACCATATTATGTAAAGAATGAATGATTATATGTATGTTCTCTATATCATTGTAAATGATTCATGAGAATACAATTCTGTTCTGTTCTGTTCTGTGATAAAGAATTACATCATTGTTTCTAGATTTCATGCATTGGAATATGGTCTGAGAATTTACACTCTCGCAGATTTCTGTTCATTCATTTTGTAAAATGCATGATCAATTTCGATTGATCTTTCCTTTTTCCAAACACATTGAAATGCGATATTCCATGAGCGCACGACAGTTTTGAAGGTAGGAAAGATACTTGTTCACAAGATGAATCGATGGCATATGGATTTATTATTTGTAAACGTGGAGTTCGAGTTCTTGGACCAATTTGTAACTGTCAAGTCGACGTCACGAAAAAAATTATGAACGTTTTTCTGAAGACGTTGTATTCTGTATGCTAACTTTCATGTTTGTTAGAAAGTATTAGATGTATTCATCAATTTCATGATTGTGTTACCAATTGTTAATACCATCCAATCAAAGTGATTTGGTATCATGGAGCTATATATATATATATATTTAAAAATAGGGTGTTTGTTCAAGTGAAAAGTCAGTATATTTCAAATGGTAGTTGAAAGAATAACTAACGCCGATTTCCTCCTACATGTTTCAACTTTATCCTCAGGGAGGTTTACATTACCGTGATTATCCGTATATATGGTCTTACTGCACTACAGGTTTCATGGCAATGTTGTGTTCAGATATTCATGTTTCATGAAACCTTAATGGATAATGACCATGGCATGGATAATAAAACCATCAATATCTCGTGTCTTCTGATATCAAATACGTTCGTGCTTGTTGTAACTATAATTGAATTGAAATTGAAAAATTGAAACGCATACTCCAATTTTATTCTGATAAAATGTTGGATTTTCATATGAATATAGTATTACATAGCTCGATTGCTCGGAAAGCTCGAATGTCGATTAACCGCAAACCGTGACACTTTTTGCTATTATAAAACTAATTATTATTAATAATAATCCTACTAGGTAATGGTACACGTTTTGCCTATCAGAGCTGAACGTTCTAAGGAAATATTACATATAATATAAGTCAAAAGAAGGACAATACTGTAACAAGCTTCTGGAATGGAAATAATTAATATTTCAAATTAACTTCCATCATTCAACGTAGCTTGATTGATATTTTTTCTCAGACGCAGTAAAAACACCAATATTAATGGTTTCTATAATTCTAATGTTTAAAGGGGCAGTAGCACGTTTTTTTGCTGAAATAAGTTGATGAAAAGTATTTTAAAAATAATGTCACCATTCCTAAACCACCCTTCTCTCTTCGAAAAATCGAGTTAAAAAATGAGTGTCCATCGTTCCATAAAGCCATGGGAATCATTTTTGTCATTCGAAATAATACATTGTGTTCACAATAAAATGGCCGCCAAAAGATTGTTGCTTTATACGCAACACTGTTATTACTACGAATAATTGGTTTGTGTAATAAGATGTTTTACTCTCTAAAGTAAACGTAAATGACATAAACTATCATTATAAATGGGAAATTTGAAAAAATAGAATTTGCTACTGTACCTTTAACCTTCCGATTATGAACAATCTGTCAGTACTTGATCATTTGTTGACAATATAATCCATAAACTGATAAACTGAATCCTCTCAACGTGTAAAGGCGCCGTAGCAGGTTTGTGCATATTGCATATTTGCTCAAATTTGCCATTTATTATTAAAGTTTATTAATATCAATGTTATGGCATGTATACGGCATTTACGGCCTAGACCATATGATTCGACAACTCGGCCAATACGGGGAAACTGGGCCAATACGGGAGAAACTGGGCCAATACGAGACAAACTGGGCCAATATGAGTCTGAGCATGTGCAGTTGCACATTTGGCGAAAGCCCGAAGCTGTCGCTTCACAACTTTTGTTCACCAATCTTGTACAACAGACCTAAGACCTGTAACTGGGCCAATACGGAAATACTTAATTAATAACATTATATTATACAATATATTGTAGTGTTAGAAAGTAAACATCTCATTACACGATCCGATATGCCTCATCTATAGAAAACAGGTATCCGTATTAGGATAAAATGGTGCGACGTATAAAGTGACAGTGGGTGTGGAACTCTTTAGTGTGGGAATTTGAGAGTTCAGATAGCCATATGGTTATCAATTCTATAATGGAGCCATAATTAAAACTCTACTCCGAGTGTTTAGGTATCGTTACATCATTCAAATCCCTTGAACCACCTTCTAGCGGTCATTTTAATGGAAAATGGACTCGCATGACTAAACTAAACCATGAACATTCGTTTTGGAACTCTTTTTTTATTGAATGAGGAGTGTTACAACAATATGACCCCTACCATGTTTAAAATGTTGCAGAACGAGCCACATATACTGATATTCACACAGAAGATGCTTTATATGTCGATGAACAGTTGTGTTTTATCAAAAATATTTTTTGAAAATTTTATTAACTCAAAATAATTTTTTTTCAAAGAAATTAAAAAGATGTAGAAGTATTCCTTGGCTGGTGACTAAATACCTGCACTTTTCAATTTTAAAGTACGACGTCGAAAACTTTAGTTATTTGAAATTGAATCTCATAGATATGATAAAACCAACTGAGGTGTGTACTTTCTGTTGGACTTCAGTTTACATGCAGTCAATATCTGTCTAGGCCATATTGACAGATCCAGAGTGCACACGAGAAGACCTTAATTAATTTAATTGTCATTAATTAAGTATTCTAGTATTGGGTGATTTACAGGTTCACGAACTATTGCATTTTGCTCAAGAATTCACCTGGTGCCAAAACAACGGACCTCGGAATACACATATGGACACAATCAGAGGATTTACTGAGTCCGTTGGACTTAAAAGGAGGGTTCAATCAGGGTATTGTTTGTGGAAACTAAATTCTAGAGGATATTTCCGTTTACACATATCAACTAAAATTCACGATTAAAACAAAGTCAAATTAAAGATATTAATGAAGATAATATGTTGATGACATTACTTTTCACAAGTTGATAAAGACAAGAGCACATTTGTTGAAAAATAAAAAAACAATGAGAATTGAAGCCATTCATCGGCGCATGAAGGGGGAAACTTTGCCACGTCCTAACAGCATATTGTTTATTAGTTTTATGATATGTTATGTGTTACTTTGTGAATATTCTATCAGTATATATGATTTATTATTTCAAAAAATAAAAAATTGGGTTATATATATAGCATTTTCATTTCACGTAATACCAAGAAACCAAGATGTCGGATGCTGCCGATAGATCGTTGATAGAACTTTCCCTTTAACTGACAAGTACTGCTTTACCAGTATACAAGAGAATGGAAATCTATCTATATATAAAAAATAAGTTATGACATAAATGTCCATTTGTTGCACATGTGCAATTTCGTTGGCTGGTTTTTGGACTACTTTTAAAACTGACGGAGTAAAGATGACCAAGTCTATGTCCTGTCAAATTGACAATCGATTTCAAAAGCCAATTTTAAGAGCGTGAAATAGCTGCGTTCTTTGATTAAATTCATGTCTCTTGAACATAAATGCATATGGAGGAGTTATTGGACATACTGCATTGCCAACAACAACATGGAGCTCCAGGACATGCGATGCATGCATGCAAAAAGCGTGCTTCACGTTCAGTCTTGTCAGCTGACGGAGCGGGCGGGTTAATCAGTGCGAAAGTGACGATTCATCTGCCGGATGTCTTATGAAAAAGCTTGATTTCGATTGATGAATTATGTTGCATTATGAAAAGTTTACCCTTACTTATATTACATTTAAAAACAATTCTGTGACCTTTGAGCTTGTGTTTTATAGTTTTAAATGACTCTACAGTATAACCATGGTGTTGAACAGCCCGAGTTAGAGATGTACCTATACGCGTACACACGATTAACTTCACCATTGACGATACCGATACGTAATGGAGAATGCATTCGGAGCTGTGGATTCGTTAAAATTAATCCATGGTGATGACGTCACTCTATTGTATTATTTTTAAGAATCTACTGGTCATTGACTAATCCAGTCAGGAGGGGTGTCAGGTTTTGACATTTTCGTAATGGCTCACAAAGTAATTTGTTCAAGAATGATATATTTTGTCTTAGTATATCTGATTAGAATCTTAAAATATCTGATTATTTGTTTAATGTCTGACCCGGGAATCGAACATGTAACAATCGACTGTTGCGCAGCGCCTTAACCTATTACGCTACCAGGCCTGCTGGTAATCATTTGATTTTTTGTCAGTAAGATCCTTGCATTCTAAACAAAACTGGTTAAGTGTGAAACGCATGGGGATCGTGCTGAAACACATGAAATACAGGAGTTTGGCTGTCAGTCAAATCGCTTTGCGTGGAAGATTTGGGCCATGCACGTGCGTGGAAGAATCCATTTCATAAAGGTCGAAGCTACGTGTACCATATCCGATGAATGGGCACCGAAATTTGCAAAATAATATTTTTTTAGCTTACATAATTGAAATGTATTGTTTATAATGCTAGATAATCACATATGTATTTTTCGTGACGTCATACATGGATTAAGATGGAGAATGCATTCGGAGCCGTGGATTCGTTAAAAATAATCAACTCGCCCCTTCGGGGCTCGTTGATTATTTTTAACGAATCCACGGCTCCTCATGCATTCTCCATTACATAATCAACGAATCCCCGAAGGGTGAGCTGATTATTTTTAACGAATCCACTGCTCCGAATGCATTCTCCATCTTAATCCATGTATGACGTCACGAAACTTATGTGATTATTTTACATTTGAAACAATAAATGTCAATTATGGGACACCAAAATCAATTATTTGGCAAATTTCGATGCTCATTCATCAATATGGTACAAGTAGATGCGACCCTCATGAAATGGGTTCTTCCACGCACGTGAAGCGATGTGATTGACAGCTACAACTCTTACAAGTCTTAAATAGAACGCGGGATTCTTACTGACAAACAATCCTAAGGTTTATAACAGCGTCTTGTGGCCTAATGGCTAGAAGCGCTGACTACCAAGCGAAGGGTTGCATGTTCGAATCCAGGTTTATGCATTACAAAAATTATTTTGTCTAGTTGAGACCGAGATATTTTAAGATCCTATACATCCAGATACACCAAGACAAAATACATCAGTCTTGAAAAATGTACTCGATTAGCCATTACATGTCTAAACCTAACACCTCTCCTGACTGGGACAGTCAATGACCAGTAGATTCCTAAATAATAATAAACTGATAACACAAAAGAGTGACTTCATGATTAATTGTCTATAATTTGTAATTCTGGCCTTCTGCAATATGGATAATAAAGAAATGAACACTCACTGGGATGCAATATTGTTTTTACAGCACTCGTACCAGTGAAATAACATTCCAGAGCTCTGCCTCGGGAAACTATCATTTTACACTAACAATTTGAAAATCAGCACATCCATTGCTGGAAATGTGTGACCAATTGACTGATTTTAGAGCAGTGAAAATAGCAGTCGCGATAGGTGTGCACCCTGCCTAACTACAAACAGTTGCAGTGACCTCGAAAAGTTATTACTTGTAAAGAAGCAGGTAAAGATTTACGAAAAACTATCAGGGTATTAATAGTTCGCAAATTGTCATCTTACCTTGAACACAAATCTCGAATATATACCAACATATACGGTAGTTATTTCTTGTTCATTGCATAACATTAAACATGTCAAGTAAAAAGCACTTACAAGGCAGCGCCTTCGTGTAACCGCCCTTGATTTATCGCTTACTATTGCGTTATATAACCTTCGTAGAAAAATAATGAATTTATCTTCTAACAATTTCCCACTCAGTCTGTTAAAAAGGTCATGGGCTTTTTTGTCATACACGAAAGCGAATATCTGACACCAAATATCCTTGCAACGTAAACTGGTCAGCATGAATCATGTAAATTAAAGTACAGAATAAGTGAGGTCAGTAATAATGTGCCAGCACAGTATAGAACAATTGTCGTTACCAATACAGTAAACATGTTATGAAAAGATTTATTTTCGTAATACGTGTGGAATCTTTATATTGATGAACAAAGAATAGTACTTTCTCTTATCAGGTTGATAAGATTTTTATTTCAAATCTCATCTGGTCGTCTCGTTGAAATATGTTTTAATTATATAACAAAATGCATTGATTAGGCAGAGTCAGATAATTTTAATCACGTATTTTGTATGGAAATGGCAAGGCTCGCAAAATACCATGTTTATTTCTAATGCAGGACATTGACCATCTCAAAACACTTCTCATGAAAACCTCCATTTAACCATTTTGTGGAAACACAAGGAATGATATTGGCAATTACAAACAAACGGGATTTTGGGATCACAAACAATATCTCTGAAAAGAGGTTTTCTCAAATATCATATATTTCAAGAGAGATATTCGATTTCCGGATCCTTCCTTATTTATAAGAAAAACCGAACCAGATCTTGAATACGTCCAACTAATTCATACATCAATCACATTTTAAAACAATGACCTTTCCTGTACTATTTTTATATGTATATTTTTCATCAATAATTGCCAACTTCCAGCTAAAGTAAAAATGAGTAAATACGCTAATGGTATATGGGTATGTTCCATATATCCTGTATAATTGTTACACAATGTTTCAAAGATGTTCTACATCCTCCTCCATTAAAGATAGATTGTCATACCCCTGGCCACATTCGGAATTCATTAAAAGGGGTTCCAATTTGACAATTAATTTAGTTTTTTTCAAATCTCCCGATAGATTACTTATATGCAGCTTTTTCAACACTGCTGACGGACGAAATGAAAACGCTGCTGTGGTCACTGTCGTGTGTGACGTCATAACCGGCGTTTCAGTAGCCCTGTTAATCATCTTTCAACATGTTTTAACAATTGTTTTAACTGGTGATTTAACATACAAACCATCATCCAAACGACTCAAATCTTCGATAAACCGATAGCTTGATTATCCAACTGGACATTGACATGATTGATTACTTTGAGCATTTACATATTGATAATGCGATTCGTAGAAGTGTAATTATGCTTAAATAAATCAAATAATTATTTACGTTTTTCTTATTTTGTTTTTATATATTATGGGGATTGTTTATTTACTTTGTATGGTCATCACGTTACGTCTGTTTGAAGTGAACGGAGTCGGTCAACTAAACTATTTACTTTTGCTAGCCCGTGGGCGAGTTAAATCAAAATGTTAAACTTGCTTGTGAGATCTAAATGTTGTTAATATACACAGTTTAAACATGGTTTAGTTGATGTCTAATTTTTCATTTCACTTTCCTTTTTGAATTGTATGAAACATACTTCGGCTGTACCTATGTATTTACGCTATTTATCGGAAAATTGCGAGTGAAAGTTAATTTACCGGTGACTATTGAGATACGTCATCGTGAATAAAATAGTTATTATTATGAAAATAACGTTGACAAACTATCCTGATAAGCCCCTGTTATTTCATATGTTCATAATGTTAATTGCCTATCAGACCAGTGATTCAACGGTTCAGAAAATTTACAATTAACAGTAATTGGTCTGTTAATCCTGATCTCTATGAATTTGATACGTGAAAAGCGGATTGATTGTCGAGCAGATTAAAGGTAGTTGTTAACAAATAAACACGTTTTAGCTGAAGCAGTGACCGTCATTGTCAAACTCGTCCACTTGAATCATGTATAATTCTTCTATTTATGTAACCACCGGTAAGTTGTACAACGTAAGGTTAATAAAGAATTGAATTGAATTGTTTCATGTTTATTGAGAAGGAAATGAACTTCCACTGCATCAATAATTTACCTGATGAATTAAATCATCTAGCTGTCGTATCGTAGGCAATGACTGTGCCAAAACAAATTTTGATGAAAAATATGACTTTGAATGATCATTGGATGGTTTCGTCGTTGCATCCCTTTCCTTTTATATAGTAATCGGGTAGGGTATATATAGGTATATGTATTTCAAACACTGTTTCTAAGCGATACACGCCTCTGTGACTGGCATCAGGTATTCACTTATTGCTGAGTGAACAGAAGCACACTTTGAATAAAAGTCACTTAGCCAGCATGACACCAAAAGTCTTTCAGTTCATGCCTCTGTGTGCCACAGAGAAATCATGCAACCGTCAAACTCTCAGTCACTTCATCAATGAAGCAGATCACCAATCCACGCGTCGAGCCGCGACCGTTACTGCTGGACTGAGGTATGCACGAACTGTGTGCCACGACAAAATCTAAAATTTACAAATCAACAAAACTTAATCTGTTTAAAAAACATTAAAACGATAAGTAAACGATAAGTGGACACATTGCGTGCATCGAAATAAAGTTAACAACATGACGCGTGGTACAAAGAATCAGTTTTCTACCTTGATCCAGACTTGATGTTAATGATCCAAGCAGACATACATGTACCCTAATATTAATCAGTTAAAGTTGTAATAACTAATTCACGATCATCCTATCCCGGCATTAATATTAAATGAACCTAATGGGATATATATATATCTGATTTAAGTTTTCTGGATGTGACGGTAATTGTGAAACAGGACGGCCGTGTAGAGACCGATTTGTATTACAAACCTACAGATACACACCAGTATCTGGATTTTCAATCTTGCCATCCAAGTCATACAAAGCGAAACATCCCATACTGCCTTGCGAGAAGAATATGTGCTATTGTGACAGATGACACTCAAAAGAAGGAACGTTTAAATGAACTCAAAGAGTTTTTATTGATACAAAATTACCCTGAAAATTTAGTTTTAGATGGTGTGACGAAAGCCGCTTCATTTGATCAATGTCGCCTAAGAGATCCTAAACCTAACAAAGATATTGTCCCGTTGGTCTCTACTTTCAATCCTAACCACCAGAGTGCTGTTTCTATCATTGAGAAAAACTTACCCATTTTACACCAATGTAAAGATATGGAAAAGGTTTTAAGTAAATCCCGAATTGTAAACAGTCTTAAGCAACCTAAGAATCTTCGCAGGTTTTTAACTTCTTCTAAGTTTGATTCAAGTTATGTAGAACCAGTTGTATCTAGGTGCGGCGATTCACGCTGTCTTACATGTAAAAATATTCTTGTCGGGTCTACTGTACAGATTACTGAAACTCAAGTGTTTTCTGTTCGTCAAAATCTCAACTGTAACAGCAAAAATGTTGTATATGTCATCATATGTACTGGTTGTAATGAAAAATACATTGGGAAGACAGAACTAAAGTTGAAATTACGAATGAACTTACACAGATCCCACATAAATCAGCCCAAAAACCGTACTATTCCATTAAGTAAACATTTAGCTGAATGTGGAAACGGGCATTTTTCTGTCTTCCCAATGTATAAATTAAATTTTGATAATAACAAGCTTTTAGAAACAAAAGAAAGCAGATTTATCCAAATGTTTTCACCAAAGTTAAACGCTAAAACTTGATGTGTCCATGTCTTTACCTTAGATTGTGACGTAACAATGTAATGACGTCATAATGTACACGACGACGTTGCCTGACAACGTATTATCCGTTATGTATGGCCTGAAGAGGCTGTGTAGCTGAAAGCGCTCGCCATTAAAATGGATGATTTCTACTTCTAAATCCATTAATTTTTCCATATTTACTACCTGAGAGTTAGACAATCTTCCGATTGTGAACTTTATGTGTATATATATATATATATATATATATATATATATATATATATATATATATATATCATTCACCTGATGAGACCCGTAATGGTCGAAAGCATGCTTGTGAATCTGATTAAATCATCGTAATTTCTTCGAACATTTTATTTTTTCTATATATATATATATATATATATATATATATATATATATATATATATATAAATAAGATGAGTTGCTTCTCACGTGAAGTAAGGTTATATATAGAAAAGAGTAAACATCAGATGGTTTTGACTGGATTTTCAAGTGATTTTCAAGTGATAGCTGCCATGCAGTATGAAACAAATTTGTAGTGATTATTGATATTGTAGCAAAACTACTTTTGCAACAAAATATATCCAGCTCCATTTTTATAAATGTCGAGCACTCTTCATCCTTATAAGGTCAAACTGCAAAAAACCTTTCTGGTTTTTGTATTTTGCTTATTCTGGTTTTTGTATTTTGCTTATATATAAGGTTTCCTAAATTGGATTACTAGCTTGCCTTCTACATTTATATTTGGTATAAAAGGGGTAGATAAACAATTATTTAGCGTGTTTGTGAATGTAAGCGTTAAATTGCAGGCCTCTATCCATATTTCAAGGAGTCAACATTTACCATATAATATTTGAAGTTGACATTTAGACGCGCAAGAAGGGCATAATACTCTCCATGAATAGTCTCAAGAAGAAAATTATCAATATTAATGGCGTCTTTTTCTCAAATTTGACATGTATTATTAAAGTTTATACAAACTATCGCTACGTTAATGGGTAAACATCTCATTACACGAGACGATAAGCCGTATCAATAGAAAACGGAAAATGGTGTGACGTATAAAGCGACAGTGGTGTGGAACTCTTTAGTGTGAGAGGTAGATGAGAATTCAGACAGCAAGATGGCTGACTATTCCATCATTGTACCATATTTAAAACTCCACTCTGAGTGTTCGGGTATCGTTTCATCAGTCAGATCACTTGAACTACTTTCGAGCGACTATTTTAATGTGATCAAAGTTTTCCCATGTCGTGTTCACACATGTTCCTCTGTATTTAAGTGGAGGTGAGGTGAGGTGAGTTGGGTTTTAACGCCGCTTTCAAGAGTATTTCACTTATATCGCGGCTGCTAGTATTATGGCAGGGAGAAAGCCCGCAACGCCATGTCGTTATGCATTGCGGTGAAACCTGCGAACAACGGCTGGAACTAACGAACCATGGGTGGTACTACTCTGAAATTAAGTGTAGCAGTGCACCCAAACCTTACTGTGTGTAGAACAGTTCTCTACTGCAAAGTTGCCGTGCCCCTAGCGGGATTCGAACCCCGACCTCTTGATCCGAAGCCGAAGGCGCTAACCACTGCGCTATCCTGTCCCCTATTTCAGTGGATAACTTGTTCAACTCTATATAGAGGTACATGTATACACCCTACTCACTGTTGACAGACATGCTTCGGGGCCCATGTCCGGACGAAGGCACGAAGGACTAATAATAATGTGACCCATCACATGTTTATCCCATCAAAATCAACGTAATTACACCAATGATCACCTTCCCATGTGACGGCCTCCGCACGTCCATCTCTCAATCATATAAGTTGTTGTTATTGTCCATTTACAATCAATAATCTAAATAGGAAGACCTTGAGCTCAAATTCCTTAATATTAACATCACAGACGTGATACATTCAGCACAGACCCGCTGGCAGATTGC